>OW386292.2:41266727-41897950 GCA_936432065.2 Rutpela maculata
ATGAGATTACTAGGATGCGATGCGATAATATGGAAATGGTAAAAACCTATTTTGATGCTTAATTTGACTTCACTAAAATTATAACTAAAATATTCAGGAGATACAGAAATCAACATACAGCTATGCTATGTTCTTAACTACGCTACGAATACTCATTTGCTGTTTATCTTTCTGTCTGAAAGTTAATTATTTCTGTGTTTATTTTATTTCAGTTGTATACCTTGATGTTTTATTCTACATAAATTTATATTTTAGTTAGTTTGTGAAAATTCATTATTATCATATTTGTAAAATTAAATGTCTTTTCGCCAATAGCTATCTTCTCAGTTCTGAAGGATATTTGAAAATAAAACGAAACGTTGATTTACTGTAAAATGTATTTTCTATGATCCCAACACCGACGAACAAAAAGTAATTTTTATTGTAAAGTTATCTTATTTAAGAAATCTAATGCGGAAATACATATCAGAAATACAAATCAGTTGCTATTTTAAGCTGTGCAGAAACTATTAGTGAGACAAAATTTCTAGGAACTATTCTAGACTCAACAGTTGGTTTCTCTAGTCGTTCGAAAGTAGCTAAGAGTACATAATATACGCCTTATTAACTTAAACGGTAGAAGTTGTAGTCGGGCGTGTCTGCACGACTGCATGAAAAGTTTTAAAAAAACTAAAAACCGCTGCCCAAGGAATCACTACTTCCACATCCAGATTTTTTATCTAAGTCACTCACAACGAAAAAATTTTATATGTGGAAATAATTGTTTATGGAACTTTAATAATATAATATTTGAAATCCTCTACCCCAAAAACCCATAAAACGATACCCCACATTGGTAGCGGGGTGGGGGTGATGATAGGGGGTGGTAGTGGGGGTGAATGAAGTAAAAAAACATTTTGAAGTTTCTGGTTCTTGTACACACCCTAAATCACATTTTTTTTTCATCCCCTTTAATAATGGGGCGGGGGTGGTAATGGCGGTGGCTAATGCCAAAATTTTTTTTGAGACCTCAGCTTCTGTTGTATATACTAAATACCAATTTTATGGACTCTTACCTGCTTGATTTACCTATTTTCCCCAAATTTACCCCAATTTACCCCCCAACCCTTCGACGGAACAAGATGAAAATATAATCTAGTTCTAGATCTCGTTAAAGTACATATGTGTACCAAATTTCAAGTCAATATCTCAAACGGTTCCAGAGTAAACGTGCGCACAAAAAAAGTTACAGACAGACCGACAGACATAAATTTTTTTTCGCTCAAACTTAAAATCTCGACGTTTCGTGACATTCTAAGCCTATTTGAACAATAAAAAATTTTAAAAATTTTTTGTCGTTACTATACTTTCACTGGACGTGGAAGTAAAAACAGCTTTTATGAGCAGCGCACTAAAAAGTTAAAAATAACACAGGCACATAAAAAGAAGAAAGAGAACTCCACCAAATCTGATGGTAAAAAAAAACTCATCAAAATTTTTTCTACTGTTCACTGTCACCAAAATATATATAAAATGATATTTTTCGTCATCAGTCATGGTCCCTACGGAAAAGTTATTAACCAAAAAATGCAGCAAGAGCGAGGGGTTATGCCAGAATTTATAGTTTAAAATGTTTGTTTTTCTAAAGATTTTGATATTCAAAGAATTATTATGATTGAAAAGAGAGAATTTAAAGAGGAAAACAAACAAAAAATACCAAAAGGAAACAAAAGGGCTGAAAAGAGTTAAAGAGAGAGAGCAAATTGTGTTTGTGAGTTTTCATAGTTAGAGAGAAAAGGGGGTGGCTAAAGTGTAAGCAATAGACCCTCATTTGTTACTTTGACAGGCGTTAATATCTATAATATAAAGTAAAGTAAAGTAAAAATCATATTCCGACGGTTGCTTATTATATTATAATGAAGACATTTATTAAATTACGAAACGTTGGAACACAATTCAATCAACACAGTGATCAACCCTCTCTAGTTGAAAAATAATAACTGATGAACTCACGAACACATTCATCTATATATGAAAGAGATGACAGCGAAAATATTCTGTGCAACTGTGAACTGTTACCAGTAGAATTTTTCGCTGTCAATTTTAATTTATCCAAGACAAATTCGGAGAGGAGTTCATTTGTCAAAGCTCCAATAACCTTCTGCCACCATGTTATCGGCTAGATCAAAATAAATCATTATTATTATCCGTTTCCATTAATTGTATAAAAAATACGAGACAGTAGTATATTGTGTATTTAGGTGTGAAAGTAATACATTCCCGGACGACGTAGCAAAGCATCGAAGTCCGGGAATGTGCTATCACATCAAAATACACAATATTTTTCCTGAAATCACAATCAATATTATTATAAATTAAGGAATTGGTATTAATGCACAACATTTCTTCATTACGATCTAACTGCTTACTAATAAATTCAATTTTAATGTGAATTGGTTTGTCTGCGTGTCTTTATTTACTGTCTAAAATATACATAAAAAACCGTACGGGAATCTTACTTTCCCTGCCTTGGCCGGGAAAGTAACATTCTCGTACGGTTTTGTTGATCGTTGTTTGGCAACGGATCTTTTCCGGCCTGTTTTCTGATAGTTTCTTAGCAACGGAATAAAATACTAGAATTGTGCATTTTTCGATCTGAAATCGCGCCGAAAATGTAGACATTGCCGATCGATTTCAGAAAAAATATTTAATTACAAGAAGAAACAACTTGCACGTACTGAAAATAAAGGAATCTACCTAAATGTTTTTTTCCAGTGCTGACAGTAATATTTTCTTAATTCATAATAATATTATTAATAACCGCATAAACAACATTGCGTTGATATTGAATTTTTTATTAAAAAAATATTTAAATTTCTCAATGAAAAATTTCATATAGCTATAATGGAAAAATTCAAGCTCTGAAGAAAAATATCCGTGTTGAAAAAATGTATTTGTTCTATTTCTTCTGGACTGACGATAGGTACCTCAGCAGAGTATAATTTTATCATAAATAACCATGACGTGTTTGTAAACAAAAAAAAATCCTGTGGTTTCTTCAACTTTTATATGAATAAAACCTGAAATTTTCCAGGATTTTGCATTAAAGCTTGTTCATATGTTAATATATACATTAAAAATTTAAATAAGATGTTTGCTTGTTATATTAATATAAATATAATAATTAAATATTGCTTCATTTTATTTCAAATAATAATAAACAATAAACCATGTGTACCAATAAAATTTACTTATTACGAAAAATCGTCCATACTTTTTTCAAAATTGTTTTATCATCTAAATTGGGAATATGTGATTTGATAGTAAAACTCTGATTGAATATTCTTGACATCAATTTTCTACATACAATGATTGGCGATTTCAATTTGATATATGATAATAGTCTAGGTGCCCGCGTACATAAATGCAATTTATACATATCCTCGTATAACTTCTTGTACGGCATAATTGCGCCTACTCTATCACTTTTTTCCTCTGCGAAAATTTTCGTAAACGCGGCGTTCCTCCTCGGCATGAAAAAGTTGATTTCCACGCGTCGGACTGAAAAATCGGCAAATATATTTTGTCGCACAATTTGAGAATTGGATTCTATATTCTATATATTTCTACAAACTGTCCGACAAAAATTTTGGAACGTTAAGGGAGTCTACCACCCTAAACATAACATAACTTTAAAACGTTTACTGATAACCAGCTGATTTCTTCAAGATTGCTTAATAAAAATATGTAGAATCCAATTTTCGAATTGTCGGACAAAATATATTTGCCGATTTTCCAGTCCGACGCGCGACGTGTGGAAATCGTCTTTTTCATGCCAAGGAGGCGCCGCGTTTACGAAAATTCTCGCAGAGGAAAAAAGTGATAGACAAGGCGCAATTATGCCGTACAAGAAATTATACGAGGATATGTATAAGGCCCCCCGCGCACTGGCGATTTTTAGTTGTACAACTAAAAGTTGAAGTTTCGCGCGCATTAAACGACAAAAAATTGTATAACTCAACCTCGCGCGCACTTCCAACTAAAAATTGAGCCAATTAATCAGTTTAAAAATGGACTTTGATGAATTAGCATGTGTTTGTGCACTTTAAGGAAAAACGCAGAAGAAAATGGTGGGTCCATCCATTGATAAATGCCCGTCTAATGAATGGAGAATTTCTTAAAATATATAAAGATTTACGGACCTACCCCAATTCGAGATCAGTTCTGAACATACTTCACACCACAGTTTTTCTTTAAAATTTCGGTCTGAGTAATCTCTCAGTTTTTTATCATACAATGCAGGTCTGCACTCGACACAATTTATTAATTTCTGACCGAAATTATCGTTATCCATCTTATAGCAAACGTCTTCCAGCGTGTAGTATTTACGACTGAACTGATAAATGTGGCCAACTAATAGTTGCAAGTGCGCGCGAACACGTTTGAACCTATAGGCGTCGCTCAGTCGGTGAGTTGCACAAGTTGTGTACAGAGACAACAGCCCTACGACTAAAAATTGGATCGGTTGGGGAATCGACAGGGCGCGATGTATCCAATTTCCATACATTTTTGTGGTTGTCACTCTACCAACTTTTAGTTGTACGACTAAAAATCGCCAGTGCGCGGGAGGCCTAAATTGCATTTATGTACGCGGGCACCTAGACTATAAGCAGTATGTCCACAGTTAGAGTGAATAAGAGGGTAAACTTTTTTATTTATCATTTTACGCGGAAAATTTATTCTTCATAGAAAGTTTGCTTTTACTAAAAATGAGTGCCATGGAGTAAATTAACATGTCATGTAGAGGGTGTTTAAAATTAAATAATCTGAAAATTATGTAATAGTAAACTACGTTTAATTTTAACGATATGAATAACTGTCACTAGGAAAAGTTGTTTGGAATTAAAAATGTCAGTATTCCAATTTGTGGATAATTCTGCTAAATGCAAATCTGATGACAAAAAAAGCTCTAAGTCATCAAGATTTTTTCCTACTGTCAATTTATTCCTCAAACAAGCTAAAAACGTACTCTTCGCCAATTTACTGAGCTTTTTATATATAATTGTTACACATTCTATAGGATACTCTTCGCAGTTTTCTTGTAAATAATGTTAGTTTTTGGACATCCTAAATTTTGTGATATAAACTTTGTTGTGAAAAAAATTGTATGAAAAAAAAAATGGAAAAAAAAATCCAACCTGTGGGATTCGAACACGGGACCCTTGGATTGCAACGAAAAGCTTTAGCCGCTGCGCCACCACCTGTTGCTAGGAAAATTGATTGTCTGTGATATATATCTTTCGACATTCATACATATTTCACTTCTAAGAAATATTAGTAAAGTTCATACACAAAAAAAAATTTGTTATGGAAATAATATCTCGCAATTTCCATTTTAGTACAAGCCACAAAAATTAACAAAAAAATTTTTTTTTTAAATTAAATAATTAATAACTTTTTTATTTACTGATCGATTTTCTTCAAAAACAATAGGGTTCTTCCTCTAGCTAACACTAACTTATTTTCTAAATTTCAATACAATCGGACTTTTCTTTCTTAAGTTATCGTGCTTACAAGAAACGTGACGGACGGACGGACAGACAGACGGACAGATGGACATTTTGAAAGTTGTTCAGAATTCGTTCACTAACACAATGATATGAAATTTTTGTCTCTACGAGCGATATTTACGATTTTAGAAATGTGCCGATCAAATACAATATACTCTTCGTTTTTGCGAAGAGTATAATAATGAGACATTTGAAAAATCTTGATGACTTAAAGCTTTTTTATCATTAGATTTGGATTCAGCGCACCAAAATACACATAAAATGATATGTCTGGTCATCAGGTCAGAATTTTTTCATTTGCTTAGGTAATTTAAATATAAAAGCTTTTTCGCACTTACTTATATAGTGGTGTAGGCATAATGAGCAAAATATGATGTAGTTACCTACCTACCTATACCGGGTGTAATAGGATCATGGTACACCCCCCTTTTCTCCCTTAATTTTAAAGATAATTGATTGAAATTTAGGATATCCTATATACGTAATAAGCGGCACTTTCTGACATATAAGTGATTTTTTTTTTCACTTCCGGTTTCGCCCGACACTATCTTTCGATAATACGGTTCCATTTGAAAAAAATGAGTTTAACACAATTAGAAGTGGGTGAAAAGTGAGTTGTAAGATTTACTTACAATGTTACAGGTCATGATATTAGAACGGTGTTAATAAATAGAAGTAGATGAACATTGTTTACTCATAGCCCGCTATTCTTAGAACGGGTTGAAATATTTAAACCCTCTTCCGTCCAATTGGGGGCTATTTATGAAAATTGCTGATATTATGTTTATAGTTGCAATGGAAATTTGGGTCTACAGCGGATGATCTTTCGGCCGCAAGTTTGGACGCCGTCTCACTAAGCCATCCTATGCAGTCTAATTAAAAGGAACTGCGTTTATCTATACGCAACTTGTTGCAAATGATCATATACTAACTTTTATAATAAAAAAATTGGCCAATTCGCTAGTGCGGTAATAAAAACGATTTATAATATATTTTTTTTTACAAATTATAGAGCATTGTTGCTCGACGACGGTCTCATTGAAGTTTTTCATCAAACCAGGCAACATTCTGAAAAAAATTCTAGTTAGTTTTTTTTGTATTACATATTTGTTCATTACATTTTAGGTTTGTTATCTTAGTTCAAAAACAATTACACAAATTGTTTTTGATTAAGTCATTGTTAATTAATTAACTAAATATTAGGTGCGTTATTTACTCAGTTCCTTCACTTATGTAATTACTGATATTTTTGTAGCCGGAAGGCTTCCAAATATTTTTGAAATCGATTTATCATTATGAAACTCAGTTGTTAATTCTTGAAGCATTAAAAGTGTACCAAATAAACTAATTAATTTAATAAAAATAATTAAATACATTATTATAGTGTTTTTAAATTCGCTGTTAAAAATCGCAAAAATCCCCCTATACAGGGTGAAATTTTTAGGCAAATGCCAGAAGAAAAAAAATTGAGCTCGTTCCTGATATTTTTTTTCATTTGCGGTACTGAATTGTGAAGACCTCTATTCGTGAAACATGCCTAGTAAAGGTTCGATTTGTTAAAGCCAATCAAAAAATATGGCTGATCGAAATTTCGGCAAAAAATAGAAAATACGCTGTATATCATAAACGAAGGGCATTAGGGATATAATAAAGGCCATTTTGAAATACTCTCAGGTTACTGCACTCCTCACTAGCGTATGTCCAGTCACTCACGAAACACCAAACACCCTGTATATCAAATTGAAATGACCAATTATTTTATGTAGAAAATTGATCAAGAGTATTCTGTTTTACTATCAAATCACAGATATTTCCCAATTTAAATGATGAATCAATTTTGAAAAAAATATCGACGAATTTTTTGTAATCCATTCTATTGATACACATGGTTTCTTGTTTAACAAGCATTGAATTCCATAAAAAATGCTGGAAAATTTCAGGTGTTTATTCATATAAAAGTTGAAGAAACAGCAAGAATTTTTTTTTGTTTACAAACACGTCATAGTTAAGTATTTATGATAAAATTATACTCTGCTCAGGTACCTATCGTCATTCCAGAAGCAATTGAACAAACATATTTTTATGAATTTGTAACTTTATATCAAAATGAAAATGTGTGTCCCTAAAATTTTACAATATTGATTATTGATTTGCTATTAACAGTGAATAAAAAAAAATTAAAAAAACTGAAAATTTCGTGTAATGCCGAAAATCAGATAATTTTAGTTTTCTTTTTTTCATAAAAAATTCAAATACCAAGTTTAGTGACAAAAAATGTTTATGCGGTTATTAACAATCACTGTAAATTAAGAAAACATTATTACTATTATTATTATTACTATATTGGAAAAAAAAATAGATTCCTTTACTACCTACCATTTCAATACGTGCGTGATGTTTTTTCCTGTAAATAAATATAAGTATTTTCTATATAATTTATGGAAACGGTTAATAATACTGATTTATTTTGATCTAGTGGATAAAATGGTTTGGTGGTGGCAGAAAGTTATTGGAGCAATTTTTTTTATCTATTTATTTAACGTCGGCCTATTTCCTCTACCAGAGCCTATCACCGACGCCAGGAGACGAGCTACCCCCATCCTGGAAATTTTGCCGAACCTCTTCTTGTAAGAAGAGTACGGATCTTTTACTTGCCGAACATTTAATAGACAAAGGACCGCCTACTTTACATCCTCTCCGAAGGATGGTATATCCACTACGTAATCCTCGTCTTGAAATTACATAGCATTCGCGTATACACTGATATACAAGCCGCTAGAA
Source organism: Rutpela maculata (assembly GCA_936432065.2). Taxonomy (NCBI): domain Eukaryota; kingdom Metazoa; phylum Arthropoda; class Insecta; order Coleoptera; family Cerambycidae; genus Rutpela; species Rutpela maculata. The sequence continues at coordinate 41,275,058 of OW386292.2, forward strand.
GGTGGGACGAGATCGCTGTGTTTCCCAAGATGGGTTTCACAAATCCAAGTACTAACCACGCTGCACGTTGCTTCACTGAAGGATCGAGATACATACACCGTGAAGACGTATTTACGCTCGCCCTCTTGGAGCAAATTTGACAATAGACCGAATGCATGTAGGCGGCGTCAGAGTCGCGTTTGGGTACTGCAACATAACCTCATTTTCTGTGCATCTTTATTTACTACTTCTTTAAAAATACCAAGCAATTGTGTGCCTCAATGCACTTCCTATTATAGAGAAAATACAAATTTAAAGTTGCACCAGTTTCCAGTATGCAGCAGTTTTAGAAGAAAGTGGATAGTTGCTCTCAAATTACAAAAAAGCCCATTTAGTGTGTTCAAAACATTTCACAGACCGAATGCATGTTGGCGGCGTCAGAGTCGCGTTTGGGTACTGCAACATAACCTCATTTTCTGTGCATCTTTGTTTACTACTTCTTTTAAAATGCCAAGCTTTTCTTTTAGTTCAGCTAAACTATCCATTTTCCGTAGGTTTCAAATAAACAAACTTATTTCAACACATCAAAACTACAAAGCACAGAACACAATGAATAGAGTACCCAAAGGCGATCGGTAACCACCTGGCGGCGAAATATTTTACTAAACCTATGCATTCCTCCTATTGGACCAGCTATGGATTTAACTTGCGATACGTGCAAATTCACGGCGAAAAATTCTACTGGTAACAGTTGAGAGTTGTACATAATGTTTTCGCTGTCACCGCTTTCATATATCGATGAATTTGCAGGGCTCCCAGTTGGTCCCTTTTTATGGACATGGTCCTTATTTTCGACAAAGTCCCCATAAAGTCCATAATTTCAAAGTATGGTCCCTAAAGTCTCTATTTTCAACGAACTGCATGAATAATTATGTTTGAACATGGATCGTTTGGTGTAGTTGAAATAATCGGAATAGTGATGTGAGTAGGTGGTGTTGTCGAGAGGCAAGGAGTGCAGAACACAGAGCCGGATTTAACTGTATTGTTTCGCTCGTTTACTTTTTCATTGTAGGTATTTGTCAGACGTGGCTTGTGAAATTTAGATTGGCCATATCTTAGTATTACAAACACATCAGCCGACTGCGGTCCTGAAGTCAAAACCGTTAGACTGTTAAGTCACTCCTACCGCTACGCAAGATGCCGACATCCAATGACCGACATCGGGACATCTGTTTCCCGCCCTATTTATTCGTCTCTTCCTGCAGAACGTCATAAACCCGGTCACTATAAAGAATTTTTCAACTATAAAAATGCGTACGCTCACCCTAGCAAAACCCACATCTATGATGTCACTCGAGCCCTTCCCATAACTGTGCCCCTAGATACGCTAGCGAATGGGGGCTTCTGCAGACAGAAATTAATACTGGAACGAAGGATGACAAGCATTGGGTCCAGTTTTGGGAAAGGAGAACTCTTTCATGTGATTTAAAGTATCCTAGGTTACGCCAGATTGTAATCGCTGCTCTCACCCTTTCTCATGGCAACGCTTTTGTCGAGGGTGTGTTCTCTAGCTCTGGGAAGACGCTCGCGGAAGGAAGGACATCAATGGGTGCGCCTATCCTGAATGCAGTTAAATCGGGCCTTAAATTGTTTGACAATAAACCATCCCTTGTTCCAATAACAACTCTTGACTTTGGCCTATGGCGCTTACAGCTCTTATGGAATGTACTTAGAGGCTGAGAAAAAAAGGAAGATGATGCCCGCAAGAAAAAAGAGGAAAAGGAAAACCACTAAGCTTAGGAAATAGCACGACAAGAAACTTAAAGTGAGAGAAAATTCCTTTCCGAAGGTGAGGTGAAATTGCAGGTGCTAAGAAAAGAAGAGGGAGACAGCAGACAGCATGACTAAGGAGGCTACCGAGCAATCAAAAGATTTCAAGGAGGAGCACTGGTTCAAGCTATGGTTGAAGGAGCCGAATCAGTTAGAAGAGAAGCCAATAAGAAGAGGACGTAATTAGGCAAGCTGCAGTCATCAGTGGAAAAAAGGAAGTCAGAAATGATTTCTGAGCTTCTAAAGAAGTCCAAGACGTGTCAGTAAATGTCTGATGTACATTTTTTTAAATATTCGTTTAAATACCGTTTCCAGTCAAGAGACTAGTTAAAGTCGTATTACACGTAAGGCAAATTTTCTTTTATGTTAATGACGAATGGAACTTAATTTTTTGTTTATTACTTGAAAGCATTAATGTATTGCATTTTTTTAAAATAAAACATGGAAAATTATACAATTCCTACATCTTTGGTCCTTATTTGGCCCCTATTTGGTCCTTTTTTCTTTTTGATCCAGATCCGTAAGTCCTTAATTTGAGGGCAATAGCCACTGGGAGCCCTGATGAATTTGTTCTTCAGTTCATCAGTTATTATTTTTCAACTAGAGGGGGTTGCAGGGCCGGTTTTGTGACTAGGCCTCATAGGTCTGGGCCTAGGGGCGCTACCGCTTTTAAAAAAAAAATTTTTTTTCTTGGATTTTTGGATTTCTCCTCCCCCCCGTTCTTTAAAAAAATTTTGGACTAAAAAAGATTTTTATGGATTTCTCCCCCCTGCTCGTCAAAAAATTTTTGGATTAAAAAAGTTTGTTTTGGATTTCTCCCCCCGCTAGTCAAAAAATTTTTGGATTAAAAAAAGTTTTCTTTGGATTTCTTCCCCCCGCTCGTCAAAAAAAAAAATTATATCTAAAACCGGGGGGTTGTTCACTGTGTTGATCAAATTGTGTTATACTCTTCACGGATACGGAAATGAATGTTGTAGTGATTTGATCGGCATATTTCTAAAAACGTACATATTGCTAGCAGAGAAAAAATGTTCACATTATGTTAGACGTCGGATTTTGAACAACTTTCAAAATATTCGTCTCTCTGTTTGTCTACCCATCTATCTGTCCGTCTGCCCGTCGCGTTTCTTGTAAACTCAAGAACTTAGAACAAAATCGTTCAGTTATATTGACAGTAAGTCAGTGTTAACTGGAGGAAGAACCATTATGTTAAAAAAAAACATCAATAAATAAGTTATTAATCATTCAAATAAAAAAAATTTTTTTAATTTCAATGTTTTGCGATTTAATAAGTATCTCCATTATAATATAATATTAATATTCAACCGTCGAAGTATGATTTTTACCTAGTTGCATTATATTATAGATATTAACGCCTGTCAAAATAACGAATGGTGGTCTATTGCTTATGTAGAAGAACACACTACCGTGCGTTTAGGTGACGCGACACCAATTTAAAACAATAAATTTTGACAAAGCCGCTCAGTCTTGCTGCATTTTTTGGAGTGGATTTTTTGGTTAGTAACTTTTCCGTATGGACCAACCATGTATATCTGTGATATTTTGTTTACACTAGCGTTTTCTGCATTAAACATATATAATCATTATCTTCAATTTATTTTTTTCATTGTAGACTTTTCGCCCTTCCTGCGAAACGAGATCGTGTTTTTATTCCATTTTACTTTTAATCCGACCCGGCCTCGCTTCGTCCAGCCCTCATTTGCCACGCGACTCGCACCGCAGATGTCTGTCTAGCTCCACATGAGTATTCGGAGAGGACAATATGTTTTATAAAATTTTAAATAAATTTACACCAAACCATAATCAGAGCTTGCTGTCTGAAGCCTATCCAGCAGGTGTATGAGCTCATCGTCGCTTGCAGCAACTAGGATGGTATCAACCGCGAATTTCGAGTTAGAAATCTACTGCCAGTCTACGTCCCTCATTATTCTATACCGAAATGTGTTTTTTGAAATTTTGTTTTTCCTCCGTTTAAAAGTTATTCCAGATAAAATCTTCGCCACTACACTTATATAAATTATATATTTTTTCGTGTAAAAATGGAAGTGGAAGTTGAAGGTCGAATAAATAGTACATGATAAAGAAATAGTCAGATATGGTGAGACAGAATTTCATTACAGCTAATTCATTTTTAATGCAGTCATAACTTGCACGTATCGTAATTATATAATATTTTTACTACTGATCGTTATCCATCTTCCATTAAACAATAGTAATAAATTCTGTTAAAGCTTTATATGAAAAAGAATTGTTTAACAAAGTACATATTACTCATATGCTTATGTAACAATAAATAAATATTAGGGAAATGTATTACTCTACTCGAGATTTTTAAATTTTAAAGTGTTGTAATTCTAAAACTAGCCTTAGCAGTGTTGTGTCCATTGAAACTTTTGATCACAATGTTAAAATTTTAGCAAATTCCACGTGTCTATTTTCCATTGGTTTTGTGCGGGGTCCTTTGGTGTTTCTTTTATTGTGCTTTATATCACTTGATTTAGAACCATGCATGGTGAATAGTCGGGGTATAGGAGGCATCCTTGCTTGACTCCTATGCTCTTTTGTTTGGTTTCTGTCATCTGTCCAAACCATTCCAGTGCTTTCATGAAGGCAGGCTTTTATGATTCTGTTTATTAGCTAGTGCGTATAACTATTTATTTTCTGAAAGGGAATTATCTTTATAAAAGTCTTCAAAAAGAGACCAAAAAGTATAGCCAGGCTATTCTATAAAAAACTATATTTTTGATTGATTGATTGATTTACCAGCGTGCGGTAGGCATTGCTGCCACTCACAGGTATACAGCTGGGCCTGCTACGTCCACGCTGTGTTGGACTAAGGTCATGCTTGTTGCCAGCAGCGAGAGCCACATGGCGCATGGTAAAGGAATGTGGGATGGGAGGTGTAGGGTATTTGTAAGATGCGTTACCGCATTGTGTCGTGAGGGAGCGTTTAAGCTCCCTTTTGTGTTTTTGATTCTGGACTTCTGTCTCTTCTTGGTCTTCATGTGAAATATGTTGCCGCGTTGTGTCTTTTTGTGTTTCTGCTTCTTCAAGTCTTCTTTTTCTGAGTCTTCTGATTCCTCGGTTTCCGATACACCTATCATTCACCTAACTCAAAACTGTATCCTTCGCACCCTGTATCCAGACCAAGTGATGGCACATGAAAAGAGTTATTATGTTTTCTCCTTCCAACGATGGCCCAGCGCTCCACACAGACAGTTCCCGTCGCCGTTGATCCCTCGCATCAGTAGCCGATGTGTCCTCGCTCCCACGCTCCGCAGTGGATACATCATTCTTGTGCTTTCCGGAGACCGTCTATCCCCCGTCTACCCCCTGCTTGTCACTATTACGGTCCTAACCTTTTTAAACTTTTTAATAAACTTCCTCAGTCCCACCAGAGCCGTACCAGAAGTATAGATAGATAGATAGATAGATAGATAGATTTATTTCCCAACAATTACAATTTAGTTCTATAATTCATAATATAACACACACATATAATAATTGTAATTTAAACCTCTTAAGAGGCATATGGGAAAAGAGGTAATTTAGTAAATAATATTAAAAATACTAATATATAAACATAAAAACAATAAAAACATGAATGAACATGATACATTTGTTATGATCTATCCTAAACAATTTGTATGTTTCCATAGCATGGATGAGGCTTTCCAAATTCCAACGGCACTGAAACCAAGCCAATGGGCACCAATTCCATCCAAATTCTCATTTAATTATATCCTTAAATTCATTCAATTCCACACGGTGCACTGTCACCTTGATGGGGCACGCCCCTGGCGAGACTCATATGTAAATTTTCTGGAAAGAATTGTTTATTGATTTATTTTTAAGTTATTACACTTGACAACGAGCGTAATTTCGACCTGAAAACCCTCACTTGATATTTTATCTAAGATAATATTATGACCATATACTTTTGATTATTCAGTTTATATTAAATTCGCCTGAGTATTTTTAATAATTATGAAAAAAGATTATTTGAAGGTTAACAAAAGAAATTTATATGACCATACTTCACAGACAGATCAAATTCAGTTGAATATTTTTATAATGGTTAAAAAAGTAATTTACAGGTTTACAGAGGGGTTATCATGCCATGCTTTAATTTATTGCCATAAACTTGTCGACAAATGTCGACTCTTCAAGGGTGATAGGCCTAAACACTTCAAAGGTTATAAATATACTTGTCTGGGAAGGTACTTAAAAATGAAAAACCGCTGCCTAAGGAATCACTACTTCCACATCCAGATTCTCTGTCCAAGTCACTCACAACGAAAAAACTTTGTATGTGAAAATAATTGTTTATGGAACTTTAATAATATAATATTTGAAATCCTCTACCTCAAAAACCCATAAAACGACACCCCACATAGATAGTGGGGTGGTAGTGGGGGGTGGATGAAGTAAAAATATATTTTCAGGTTTCTGGTTCCTGTACATGCACTAAATCACATTTTTTTTTCATCCCCTTTAATAAAGAGGTGGGGGTGGTAATGGGGGTGGCTAACGCCAAAAATTTTTTTGAGACCTCAACTTCTCTTGTATATACTAAATACCAATTTCATGGACTCTTACCTGCTTCATTTACCCATTTACCTCAAATTTACCCCAATTTACCCCCCAACCCTTCGACGGAACAAGTTGAAAATATAATCTAGTTCTAGATCTCGTTAAAGTACATATGTGTACCAAATTTAAAGTCAATATCTTAAACGGTTTCAGAGTAAACGTGCGCACAAAAAAAAGTTACAGACAGACCGACAGACAGACAGAATTTTTTTTTTCGCTCAAACTTAAAATCTCGACGTTTCATGACATTTTAAGCCTATTTGGACAATAAAAATTTTAAAAAAATTTTTTGTCGTTACTATACTTCCACTGGACGTGGAAGTAAAAGAAGGTACTTATCTTTCTTTTGCCTGTCTTGGGTTGTTTGTTTATTTACGCTCTTTTCGTTTCTTAATACACAGCACTGGTCACTAAACTGTATTAGTTGTTTTCAGATATTAATCAACTTTGTTCTTTTGATATGAGATATCAATTTCCTCGGAAATTCTTGGGCTACAATTCACCCAAGTTTTATCAAATTTGACGGAGTTTTCGTGGCAATTTTACGTTTATAGTGGGTGTGTTTCAGGCACCCAACCGTTCGCTTCAAGGCACAACCGACTCTCTATTATATAAAAAAAAAACTATATTTTAAAAACAAAATCTGTTGCCTTCCAAATTCATGATAGAAACTCTTTGTAAGAGTAAGGTTTTTCGATTAAGGTCTTCATTTTCGAGTAAATGACGTGTAAACTTAAAAAGTGTTGAATTTCAATAATATTTTCGATATGTTCGAACCGAGATATTCATTTTTCAAAATTTATTCCCCCGTAAGACTCAACGTTGTGAGCAACTTTCAAAAACTGATAAAAAATACATTCTGTACAAAATATATATTCATTTTTATGTGGAATTGTAGCCTATGTGTTGCACTATCCGCCCGTGGTAGTAACTTCATTTTTATCAACAGTTCAGCTTGTAACCCCGCGACATCCGCAGAATTTATTTTTAAGCATATTTAACGCTCCGTGGCACTCTACTATAATATGTTGATGAATCGCCATTTCCAGCCAAAATGAATTCCTTTTATTTTGATATTCTCAAACGATTGTAGATAAAATTATGTGTGTAATTCGAGCGCAAAGGGTCGCTCTCAAGTGTTTCTTTTCTATTATGAAAAAGGTCCATATTATAATGCTATTAAAGCCTACAATGCCCTTCCAATTAAAATTCATCTATAACATTTATTCTTTTAAAAAACAACTTAAATTGTATTTATTTGGAAACGTATTTTTTCTTTCGGTGCTGTATAAAAATTGAATAATTTTATTAGTCATTAATTACACAGGTCAACATTCAGTTCGAAAAAATACGCCAGGTTCTACCTAGGTACCCAGGGGTTCTTGGGGTCGATGACTCCGATGCCAAGGTCGGTTAAGCTCTATCTCGTCAGGTTCAAGGTCATTTGAAGGTCAAACTAAGAAAAGGTGGTTGAAAGGATCTGAAAAAATTCACATATAGGTTTTTGGGGTCACTGAGTAGGAATCCGGTGTTTGCTTACCCTTAACAGACATCCGGAGGTCATTTCAATTGAGAAAAACAGAGGGGAAGCTGTCAAAAAATCTGAGAAAATTTATATATGGGTTTTTTTTGGGTTGTTAAGTCTGCATCCTATGCAAGTTGACCTTTACCACGTCAGTTTCAAGGCCATTTGAAGGTCAAACTAGGAAAAGGTAGTTGAAAAAATCCGAAAAAATTCACACATAAGTTTTTGGGGTCGCTGAGTTCGAATCCGATGTCGGTTGGCCTCTATCACCTCATATTCAAGGTCGTTTGAAGGTTGAAGTAAGAATAGGAGGTGAGAAAAATGGAAAAAATGTATGAGAGTGCTCACCTGCCTACTTATTGTCGGTTTATCTGCCTACCTTTATATATCTGCACATCTGTTTGTTTGCTTGTTAGTCTGTATTTTTCGTCCGCCTGCATTTTCTCTCTGTCCACCTATCTGACATCCTGCCTTTCTACCTGCATTTCTGTCGGTAATTCTGTCTATCTTCCTGTCTGACTAAATGACTAAATGTTTCTATCTGTCTGTTTTTCTGCCACCCTCCGTCTAAATGTCCACCGACAGTCTGTTTGCCTCCTTATCAGTTTGTCTTCTTACCTTTTTGCCTACCATTCTCTCTCTGTTTTGCGTGACTGTACAAAAACTAGATTAATAAAAAACTTTTGAAAACCTTCAACAAATCAATTCGCTTCTCTCAGCATAAGTGTTGAAACACCCCTTACCCCAGTCGTGTATTTATCTCTCTCTTTTTTTGAGACAGAAAAATACACAAATTTGGCAGTTTACGTGATCGTCTAGATTTTTAAAGTTAGGACCCAAATTTACGTTGTGATAGTAATTTTATTAATCAGATTCTTTTTAAAGTTTGATATCACTTGTTTCGGTTTACTGATTTAATTTATTTGTCTTAATTTTGAAAACACTCAGTTCATAAATATATTTACTTTAATTTGACTGTACTTTATTTAACACTTGTAATTGATTTAGTTTAGGTAATGAATTATATTTTTATTTAAACTCACTTAATCCTAAAAAAGTAAAATAGTGAAGGAAAACACAGAAAACGTTTTAATACTTTTATTTTAAAACGGTGGACAAGTATACAGGTAAGTTAGGGCAAAACGCCTCTATTAGAGTAGCATATGTAACATTCTCGTTGGGATAAATCATCCTAATTTATAGCAGATAAATAAAGAGTTCGTAGGGATCATATTGTCATTTACGACTCTGAAATAGTCAGCACAAATCGGCAAACAAACAATTACCGAATAGCAGTACGGTATTTACCGTACCGTTGAAATTACGTTCGTACACCATAAAACCTCACAGTATACTCCGGGAAATTTCCCATAATATTGACAATCAAAACCAACACAAAATCTAGGTGACGGTTTTTTACAATTGTCGAAGATTCGTCGCAACACCACAACAGGGTGATGTTGTAGGTAGGCCAACTGGGACCTGGCGTATTCGCTGGCGGGGTGGACAAAACAGGTTGTCTATTACCCGATGATACGCCTCGTAGGTATTAATTTTAGATTAATTGAAAAGACCATCACATAAAATCCTGTATTAGCTATCCGGCCAAAGTACCGAATATATTACTCATAAAGGAGCTACTGTAAGACCTTATGGTATGTAAATAATAGTACACTTATTGTACATATTCAACCCAACTGACCCCGATACAGAAGTCATGGACTGAAGTTGTTGGTTTGCTATGTGTTACTGATCATTTCACAGTTTGTTAAATACGTCCACAAGAAAAAGTAATCCCCACGTAATCTTCACCTAAATTAATAAAGATCCATTTCATAACTAAACAAATATTCTGCATAAAAATTACCATCAAGGTAGCATCATTGCATGACCAAATTATACCAAGTATATGCAAGTTTTTACCTGAATGTAACTAACTATTCTTAAATTAACAAAACCATCAATGTATCATAAGTTGGTTCATGAATTAAATAAGTATTAAGAGAATTAATTAATTAAACCTACAGACTTTAAACTGAATTAATAAAAGATTCATGAAATGTAATAATTCACTAATCATTCCTAAAGTAGCAAAACATCAAGGTATCACAGTAACCGGTGAAATAGCTCTCAAGGAGTTTAATAAAGATATAAAGTCGTGAATTTGGTAAATGTAGTTTATCTGGCCAGAAAGAAACTAGTAAAATGCAAGTGAATTAGTTGGCCATTATGCGATTAAGTTACTTTACCTATACCGGTACATACGGCTATGTTGCCCGGGTTCTATCCCCCAATTCCCTGTAAACTCTCGTGTCTGGACTAAGTCATATAAATAATGAAATTGACAAAATAATTTTAAGCAAATAACGACAGCCACCTTTAGGGTGTCGTAACGTCAATATTGAATGTTATCACGAGCAGTGTGACTTCTCTCGTTTTGGTAAAATAAATAAAATTTTAAATCAGACTTTGAATGAAGGACAGGCAGCCACCTTTCAGTGTCACCTCCTGCAGAAATTTAGAATAACTAGCAAGCAGTCACCTTGCAGTGTCACCTCTTGCTCTTGCAAATAATTGAAGACGTTAAGCAAAATTTTGAATAAACACAAGCAGTCACCTTTCAGTGTCACCTCTTGTAAAGGCTAGATCAATGAGGTACCTATCGGTCCCGCCAACTGATACCGAGTTAGGTTTCTTGCGGCTTTTTATATAATTCCACGGTCCCTATGAGTTCTTTATGTCACCATACATTAAGGAACTACATCGTGCTTACGTCATCTACCTTCGACGGACCCCGCTAGCTTGGATTATGCTATTAAAATTCCTCAATATACGATATAGTTTTCTCTCACACTGGATTTGTGACTCACCGGTAATTTACTATAGGGTTCTTTATCGTTTGCGGTTACATTTTGTTTGTTTATATTTCCACCCTAGCTGATATACTTTGTGCGTGAAGATTTTACTGTTTTTAGTACGTATTGAAAATAATTTTATATACTGTACGAAATATTATTTACCTAAATAATGAACTTAATATTTCCGAATTTATTAGAACAAATGTCTTTTACTGGAAATGATATTTAATTTATATTTAATTTTATATTGAATTATTATGAAATCCAGAAATAAGTAAATTTTGATTAATAACTTAGGAAATTATTGAAAAAAAAATGTACCTAGGTATGGTTCGTTTCAGTGTATTAATCGAAATTCGACCGAGAACGTTTACATTGTTCCTGGAATGATCTAATTTGCTGTTGACATGTGTTGAAATTTCCAAAATTTTATACTAAAAGTACTTACATTTAAAAACCTTGACTCAAAAAACCATTAAATGACTTTGATCCTGACTTGATTGAGCTCCAAGTGAGTGAAGCCCTTGATTCACGCCGAACTTACATCCCTCTTCTGTCCCAACTCACTTGCAGTGGGCATGCGCCATCTATCGAATTCTAAAGATACTCTCTACTTTCATGTTCGCTCTGCTTCTGCAATTATACCTAAAGGCCAGTCTTTGCGTTCCACAGGACTTATGTGGTGAATATAAGCTCGTCAACTTTTACAGAAAAAAATAAGTAGGTGATTCATTGAGTTAAATATATTTGCACTGAGATAGCCGAGGAATCTTCATGGCGGACGAATGCCGGCTTGAAATGACCTCAGAATCTTGAAAATGACCTCCGGATGCCTTTTGAGGGTAAGCGAATACCGAATTTGAACTCAGCGACCCCAGAAACCTACGTGTGAATTATTTCAGATTTTTTCAACCACCTCTTCTTAGTTTGACCTTCAAATGACCTTGAAACTGACGTGGTTGAGGTCAACCGGCATCGAATGCAGACTCAGCGATGACCCAAAAAAACCTATAGGTATATAAATTTTTTCAGATTTTTTGACAGCTTCCCTTCTGTTTTTCTCAAATTAACCTGGAAATGACCTCTGGATGCCTTTTAAGGGTAAGCGAATACCGGATTCGGACTCAGCGACCCCAAAAACCTATGTGTGAATTTTTTCAGATTTTTTCAATCACCTTTTCTTAGTTTGACCTTCAAATGACCTTGAACCTGACGTGATAGAGCTTAACCGACCTCGGCATCGGAATCAGCGACCCGAAAAACCTCTGGGTACCTAAGTAGTGTCCGGTGTATTTTTTTAAACTAAATGTTGACCTGTGTTATAATTGATAGACGATAATAGTATATTATTCGATGAGCATATAATGTTGGCTATTATTTACGAGAGTGAAGTTTAAGAGACTAGCGGCAGGCGAGTGTCGTAAATCATCAGAGTGAATAGTAGCCATTATATGCGAGTAAAATACTATACTTTGTCCACGACTATTACATATTCTTGATTAAATTGTTTACTGAAGAAATTAATTTATTGATTAATTATATTATTCTTTTAAGTATTTCGTAAAATTATTTTAAATGACATTTAATTTGACAAACAGGACTTTTGACACATAACGGCCTACTCAATAAAATTTAAAAACGAAATTGTACGATAAAATGGGTCTGTTGCTGAAACGTTAAATAAAGCTATCTATTCATAAATTTCATAACAGTAAAACTGTTCACACAATTGTAGCTATGACAGTTAACGAATAATACCATTTAACGTTTCAGAAACTGGCCATAAATTTTACTAAAAAGTTGCAAGATTGAATTAAATTTGAAGAAGTACCTACCAGTGATGTTACAGTCTATTTTCACATTTAGTAATTTCCGGAATTTTATGAGATAGATATTTCCTTCGGCTCCAAAATGAGTATAATTGGTTGCCTAAGCGCTACCTGATGTTTTAATTCGGCCATTAAATGCGCTGTTGGTACAGGAAGTAGTCGGAAAAGGTACATTCTTTATGGAAAAGCGTTGCAAAACGCCTTGCTAAGGCTTCCAATGGCCGGTAATGTTAATTAAACTTTCTTTTGGTGTGCAGACTTATGATAGGACGGCCTTCGGAGGATATTACGATAATATTTGTGGATGTAAACGAAGTTAGGAAAATCTATTCAGAGTTGTGGGATACGCCGTGAAAATTCTGAACGTACCGACGGAAGTTACAAGAATTTGACAATTTGATGGGGGGATCTTTTGGTCATTTCCCTTTTGCTGGCTAGAAAGTTGAGTCGTGTGAGTTTTGGCAATATTATAAGTTTTTCTCCATTTATGGGATTTAGTATTCAGCACGACAAAATTAGTCGTATTTCCATTTTGCTATTTGAGTATCGTTTTTGGGGAGATACAACGTGGCTCTTTCGAATGCAAGATTTCGGAGTGCCATTTGACAGCAAAGGACCTCTTTCAGCCCACATCACATCTCAGGTACGTCTCTGAAACCCACTTAAGGTTGAAATAGATTGGTAATGTAGGTTATTTATTTTATTGCAGGGCTGTGTTTGTTAAGTTACGAGTATAGGGACCGGTTTGTTAAGTTACGAGTTCGAGACCTGTTTGTTAAGTTACGAGTATTGAGATCTATTTGTTAGTTTATGGTTATTTTTATTTGTTACCTTACGATTTTACTTGGATCTGTGGTTTATGGTTTATTTGGATCTGTTACTCTACGTTTTACTTGGAACTTTTATGACACGCTCTACATTTTACGAGGGACTTCCAGCCTGACGACTTCTAGTCCAGATTTTGGTGTCTAGCTTTTGGATTAATGCCTGTTATCTTGTGCTTGTATGGTACTGGGGATCTCGTCACGTTATACTGAACCACCACGTAAATTGTCTATAACCTGTGGCTGCTGTCACATCGAATTACGCTGGTAGGACGGGAAAAGCAGTGGCGGCTCGTCAGAGGAGGCAGGGCAGGCTGAGCCTCCTCTAGCAGCATGAGCCTCCTCTAGCAGCATATTCAGGAAATGTACAAATTGTAATCATATTGCAAGTTAATTGTCTTTTAAATATCAAGCCTCCTCTTCGCGAAATATCACGAACCGCCACTGGGGAAAACGGATTCAGACACTACCAAAGGTAAGCGGAATCATATTCTCTTAACGAGGGATCCGGCACATCAACACAACGTTCAACGTTCGTCATAACTTGCATATGAGTTTCAGTAAACAGTAATATTAGTCATATTTTGCACATAACTACCTCAATTGCTCTATTTTACAAATAGCTTTCAATAGTTTTGAGTCATTTATGTTTTACCGTACTTTAGGTCACACATTGTTTTCTCACTCTTCCTGTATATGAACTTTACGTATACTTAGTTTGTTAGTTTGTAAGATGTTTTATTTATATTAGATTAAGCGTGTGGGCCACACTTATTAGTTCATTTATTAGGTTATATCGTGTGATATATTGTGCTACGTACCGAGCTATCGTTATTAATTGTGTAATATATTGTACCACGTACCCCTTATTAAATGTTTGATTAGAACGACGTTGTCTTTTTATATTTGACCACCTGCACCACCCCAAATTATCGAAACCACCCCCAATGACCTGACTAGTCGGCCGTGTGATATCCCTTCCTCACCAGTGTATTGCAGAGGGGGTACTGCACGTTAAACATTAAAATTTTATTCAGGGCTCAGGGTGACCATCCTACCCTACTTTAGCTGTTTAGCTGCCTTTGGGGCTCCCTTTTACAAGTGGGCTTAGGGCCTGTAACAGTGATTAATGATTAATCACTGGTAGAGTGAATAATGTATATAATTATGATTGAGCAAATACTTTTTAGTAAAAGTCACTAACGTGATTTCTTATAAACAACTGACCGTCCTCATTATTCACTAGTGAATAATGATCACATTATTCACTGCAGTGAATAATGGATAGCGTTATCCTCGAGGAAACACATACATATTGAGTACATTATTTAATAGTCGTGGACAAATAGTTTTTTATAGTATAGTTAATGTTTGTCATATTTTATTTTATAGTAATAACTTTTAAATAATTACTTTGACAATGCTAAAATCTTTTTTGTAAGATTTACAATAATAAAATTTATTCTACATATAACGGCAGGCAAGTACATACATACCGGGTTTACATGCGGTTTACATGCGCAGATTGGCAACCGACCGCTCAGGTCGAGCCCCCACCATTTAAATTCCTTTGTATCGTTGCACATTCAATCTGCTTCGACCCGTGAATATGAAATGTTACCCATAAATTCGTACGTGTACATACTTGGCTGCCGTTATCTGTATAAGGCAGTAAGTAGGAAAGGATTTTCAAGTATTGATTGGGTTCTAAGAAGTAAGGTGAGAGAAAGCGGATTTTTTTTAGCAGTGTGGGAGTTTGGTAAAAAAAAACAGTTCGGAGAAAACTGCGTATTTATTGAAGTGTATTGTGGAATGGGATTACAGATTTGTAACATGTTTATTTAGTTTTAGTATCGAACTCCCCAAGTTTTCTTTATGTAATCCGCACATTTCTCCCCAATTGCTATGGCAATGGCGTTAGTGTGCCCACTTACATGGACTGGCATAACACTGACGTCACAAACCCTTAATTTGTCGATCCCATACACTTTCAGGCGGTTACTAACAACAGCCGTCTTATCTTTGCGTGGTCCCATCTTGTTAGTACCAATTGGATGATAGAGTGTGTTGGCAAAGACACGCAAAGCACATTCCCAGTACTCATCGGTGTTGAAAGTATTGTCTTCACAGCCAAAGACCTTATCTGTGTGCAGACGTGCCCCTTGCTTTTTAAAAGCTGTAGTGTTGCCTATTTTTTGGATGAATCGAATGCTCGCTATCATGGTTTTTACGTCCTTGTTCTCGGGATCCGTGAAATACATGGGGTATATTAATGGGTGGTCATAAGGGTTAGTGGATTTAAGTTTCAAATATCCCTTCGATTTCGGGTGGAGCAAAACTGGGCATATTGACCAGTGATACTTTTTTTCAAGGTTCTTGAAAAAACTGTTGTAAACTTCGTCGGTAAGCTTGAATGCTGAAAAAAAGGGACTAATGAGTGTGTATTCAGAATGGTAGTAATGTTTTTCGTGGTGAAAATTTATGGTCTGGGATCATAGTGGAAATATAATGTTGTTCCATGACGTGCGACCTCAACTTTTGTTCTTTTACTTCCACATCCCGTGGAGGTATAGTAACGACAAAAAAAAATTTTTAAATTTTTATTGTCCAAATAGGCTTAGAATGTCACGAAACGTCGAGATTTTAAGTTTGAACGAAAAAAAATTTCTGTCTGTCGGTCTGTCTGTAACTTTTTTTGTGCGCACGTTTACTCTGGAACCGTTTGAGATTGACATGAAATTTGGGACACATATGTACTTCAACGAGATCTAGAACAATATTATATTTTCATCTTGTTCCGTCGAAGGGTTGGGGGTAAATTGGGGTAAATTTGGGGAAAATAGGTAAATCAAGCAGGTAAGAGTCCATAAAATTGGTATTTAGTATTTACAAGAGAAGCTAAAGTCCCAAAATAGTTTTGGCATTAGCCATCCCCATTACCACCCCCACCCCATTATTAAAGGGGATGAAAAAAAATTGTGATTTAGTGTGTGTACAAGAACCAGAAACCTCAAAATATTTTTTTACTTCATCCACCCCCACTACCACCCCCCATCACCACCCCCACCCCGCTACTGATGTGGGGTATCGTTTTATGGGTTTTTGGGGTAGAGGATTTCAAATATTATATTATTAAAGTTCCATAAACAATTATTTCCACATACAAATTTTTTCCGTTGTGAGTGACTTGGATAAAAAATTTGGATGTGGAAGTAGTGATTCCTTGGGCAGCGGTTTTTTTAATAAAATTAGGCATACTATACTCTTTTGTGACTATTTTTAATCCGCCATTTTTTTTTTTTTTAATAAATTTAGACCTCATAATCATATTCAGCGACCTGAAAAACATGTGGTATATGGATTTTCGTGAATTTATTCCTAACATTAGAAGAATTATTAATTTTTCAGTATTTAAGGGTCTTTTCAATCCTTAATATTTTTGTCTTTCCTATGTTTTGACCTCATAATCATATTCAGCGACCTCAAAAACATAAGTATATGGATTTACGTGATTTTATTCGTGATTTCAACCTTAATATCTTGTCTTATTTTATTTCCACATCCAGTGGAAGTATAGTAACGACAAAAAAATTTTTGAAAATTTTTATTGTTCAAATAGGCTTAGAAACGTCGAGATTTTAAATTTGAGCGAAAAAAAATCTGTCTGTCCGTCGGTCTGTAACTGTTTTATGTGCACGTTTATTCTGGAACCGTTTAAGATAATGACTTGAAATTTGGTACACGTATGTACTTTTAACGGGATCTGGAACTAGATTATATTTTCATCTCATTCCGTCGAAGGGTTGGGGGGTAAAATGAGGTAAATGGGAGGTAAATAGGTAAATCAAGCAGGTAAGAGTCCATAAAATTAGTATTTAGTGTATACCAGAGAAGCTAAGGTTTCAAAAAAATGTTTGGCACCCCGATTACCACCCATTATTAAAGAGGATGAAAAAAAATGTGATTTAGTGTGCGTCTAACCTCATTTTATCGACACCACAGTGACAGCTAGCGACATAAACATGACAGATACTTCCAGAAACTACTAGTTTATTGTTTATCGCCTTAGTTATAAACTTTTTTTATAACATTATGAGAGGTATTGAAAGTAGATAAAACATTGTACGATATTCGTATCTTAATTTACCGCCTCGGTGACGCAGTGCTTAAGGCTTGCGACTACGGGTTCGAATCCTGGCTAGGGTATGGAAGTGTATGGAAGTGTAGTGGCGTTTTTCACGTGTTGTCGAGATGGTAGCAGTGGGTATAGACTGCGGTTGTGTGAGAGACAACACGGTCTAGTCGCTCTGCTCTCCTGAGTTCGAGTCTCAGCTGCGGCAGATGGCAATGTCTTAGGGAATGGGTGTTGTGATGTTGTCTATGTGTGTCCTGGTTGAGTGGTAGAATAGCCTACGGCTAAACTTCGCCAAGACATTAATATACATAAGGCGATTAAAAAAAAATAAAAAATTTAATATTACGATACTCGATAGGTTATGAAACGCAGCCTTTGGCCTCGTTTGTCAAGAGTCCCATCGCGTATCGTAATATGAAAGTTTACGAAACTTATAACGTAAATAACTATTACCTGCTTTTCCCCAATTTCCGAAGTCTGCAGCTGGTGAGGTTCTTATGAACATAAATTCAATATCAGGTTGGCCTTCTTCGGTGCCAGACTCAGCAGTTCGTATAAATCCAAGTCCTTCGACCCCTGCTGGTGTTGTTATCGGCCCCTCTCCATGAAAGATGTATTCTGGCATGCTTGTGGCCAATCTGATCAAGGTTTGGTCAATATCAAAATCTATGATGAAAACAGCACCGTAAAATGTCAAATGATCTTGCATATTTGAGCCGACGGATAGATTTTGTATAGTCTTTATTCCTAGTTCTGTCAGGTGATCCTCAGGACCTATGCCGGAGAGCATAAGCAGTTGGGGTGAACTTATAACACCTAAAAAGAAAATAATGATAAATTAAATAACACAGCCCCACAATTAAAATTAAATAACCAGACCAGTGTGTCCGTTTTTCACCCCTAAACCCTCAAAACAAAAAGAAAGTGGTCCGGCTCTACCAGTGTATCCTTATGTATTTTGACCTGCTGAATCCAAACTCGAAGTTAGAATTAACAGATTGGTTCGTTTTTCACCCCTAACCCCAAAAAACACACCCCCTAAAAAAATGATCTGTCCGGCGGACCATACCAGTGTATCCTTATGTATTTAGATCCGCTGAAACCGAATTCAAAGTCAGAATTGTCAGATTTCTAACATCTAACCTCAAAATACACCCCCAAAACAAAAAAAGTGGTCTGTCCGGCGGACCATACCAGTGAATCCTTATATATTTGGACCCGCTGAAACCATATCCGAAGTTAGAATTGTCAGATTGGCTCGTTTTTATCCCCAACCCTCCCAAAACACCAAATGGTCCGCCCGGCGGACTATACCAGTATATTCTTATATAGTGGAAGACCAGACCCTCTGAATTCGACACCCTCTATACAACTCGCGAACACCCACCTAAAAAATAGGTAATCTGATGTAAAATAACGTGCTAAACTTGATTTTTGAATTCGCCCATTGATTTGAGATTGCCAAAATGACCAAATTGGCAATTTTCTAAAAAAAATAAAAATTATGTGTTATTTTTTGTTTTTCATATAACACGTCATATATTTTTTATTTTACTTCAGAATTTTTTAATTTTTTTACATAATATTCTCTAACTATTCTTTGATATGTTGATAGTAAAAAATTCTAACTAAAAAATAATTAGTTGGCAAAAAAAAAAATAACAACTTTTCTTTGACGCAAAATCTTTAAAATTTGCAGAGTAAAATGTCCGATCGAGGTATCTTTTTTATTTTTAAAGTTAGGTGCCTACTATAACCGAAGAAAATGTTCCGAATGAACTAAATAAAATCTTTTATTAGAAGTTTTTTTTAAAATTTTGCTCCCTTATCGAAATATTCATTGTTTGTTTCAGCGTCCGAACGAATGCGCGCTACTATGAATCGGCCGCAATCGCATCTAGAGCTAAACGCAGACACGTGCCGGATGATTATTATTTTCCAGTGTCCATTTATGTTAAGTTGAAAGTGCTTTTTGTCTCAGTCCTTATATTTAGTGCGTTATAAACACGTAGTTTGGCATAATAAATTATAATTACTCGGATAGGAAATCAAAGGAAACAAGCTAAAAACGTACTCTTCGCCTGTTCACTGGATTTTTATATAATTGTTATACATTCAATAGGATACTTTTCGCAGTTTTTTGTAAATAATGTTACTTTTAGACATTTTCAATTTTATAGTACGATTTTAGTTGGTAAAAGACTTGGTAAAAAATGAATGGTATGAAATGTATATTTTTAAAATATATAAATATTTAGATATTAAAATGAAATATCATTTCACCAGATTTCTATTCAATTACAAAAACATAAAAATTAAAAAAAAATTTTTTCAAATTTAAATCATTAAGTAATAACATTTTTATTTACCGATCGATTTTATTCAAATAGGGTTCTTCCTCTAGCTAACACTAATTTACTGTCCAAATTTCAGTACAATCGGAATTTTCTTTCTTCAGTTATCGTGCTTACAAGAAACGTGACGGACGGACAGGCAGACGGACATTTTGAAAGTTGTTCAGAATTCGTTCACTAACACAATGGTATGAAAATTTTTTGTCTGCGAGCGATATTTACGGTTTTAGAAATGTACCGATCAAATGCAAAATCCGATGACATTTCTGTGGCTCTAAAACAATATGTGAGGCGGAAAGCAAAAAGGGACCTCTTGTCGGCGATGTTAATTTTTCAGTACAGTTGAAATTAGTGGTTTGGGTCAATATGATCGATTTTCGGATTTTGTCCTTTACAAGTTGTAATCGATTACAAAACCGATATAATTGAATGAAACACTTAAAATAATCGATAAAGCAGTCAATGTTCAGTATTGTTCAGCCCTGGAAAAGGTACCTCCTGTCGCTTATGGAGAAATAACATGGGACCGACAAGAGGTCCCTCTTCATAAACGCACTAGTAACTTAAACAAAAAAAATCATAGAGACATGATTTTTGCACCAAATCGTTCAGAATTAGAGCTTAATTCATTTAATAACAATAACTAAAAATCGGAAATTGCCGACAAGAGGTCCCTTTTTGCTTTCCGCCTCACATATTTAGAACAGAAAAATTTATTTTTATCACTAAATCCAGTTTACCATGCACAATGTAGAAGATCGTATACCCGAACTGCTTATAAAAGAAAATCAGAAATTGTAAATCCTAGTACAGAGAATACAAGTAAAAAGGGCATTTCTACAATGAGCTATTTACAAGACAGCCTACCAAATTAAGCCCAGAATTCCAAATGTTTTAGATTTTGGATGGTACCTAAAGGAGAAAATATTATTTCCAAAGATGATTTCAAAAAGCCCAAAACCCAATTTTATTGAGTTAATTCCATTTTGTAAATGTAAATTATATAACTGTACTACAAGCTGCAAGTGTAGCAAAGCAAACGTGCAATGTAACATAAGTTGTTTATGCGAAGGAAAATGTAATCTTTAGTACCCACTTGCTGTTATAATTAATGAAAATATATTTTTTAATGTGTATATTTCGAGATTTTCTACATAATTTTATAACATTTAGTTGCAAATAGAAACTAAATAATCCGTAGACTCACTTGATCGCTTAAACGACACCACAGATGGGCGACGTTAACAGAAGTTATGCTTTAAATTAATGCGGACGAGTTGCGCGGCCGCATTCAATAGCGTCATCTCGTTACATGAGCCGAATTTCAAAAAAGTCTCTTTATAAAAAAGTTTATTTAAAGTATATGGAACATTTTTCTCGTTTATTCTATAACTCTCTCTTTAAAAATAAAAAAGTTACCTCGATCGGGTATTTTTCAATGCAAATTTTAAAAAACCGTGACAATAAAGGGTAATTATATTTTTTTTAGGCACTATATTATTAGTTACACTATATTCTTTGCCGTCAGCCTGTCCAAGAATATTGGAGGGATAGTATGTAAAATATTGGTCTAAATCGGAATTAAAATAAAAAAGATATGATGTGTTATGTGAAAAACAAAAATTAACACATAATTTTAAAATTTTCCAAAAAATTTGCGAATTGACCGATTTGGCAATCTCAAATTAACGGGCGAACTCAAAAATCAAATCCAGAAGATCATTTTACATAATATAATCTGTTTTTTAGGTGGGTGTTCGCAAGTTGTATAGACTACTTTTAAAATGCTTCCTACAGATTGGCTGCTCTCCGACTAATATATTTGGTAATTATACATTGGTATGGTCCGCCGCGTAGACCACTTTTTTTGTTTTGGGGTATCTTTCCTAATCTAAAAACCTACACTGATAAACATTGTTCAAGTACGGATATATGACAATTTTATTATCAATGATTGTCACCTTAATATTCAGCACCCTCTATAATTTTACATAATTTTGTAATATTCATGTGTAAAATTACCATATTATTACTGAATATTACTTTATTAATTTACATCAAATGTAACTGATTAATACAAGTGAAAATTACATAAATGGTTTACACCATTTACCTAGTAATTTTTGTACAAAAATGAATTTTACCAGGTAATTTTACAAAATAATTAGTAGCACCCTTAACTAAGACGACACTTTTCGCATTTGAAACGTATTTAACAACACTGTTGCTATTATCAAGAGATAATAAAAACAATTTTTGCAGTTGTAGTATGCTTCTTAATAATAGATTACTTTGTTCGCCCGAAATTATGCCGAGTGAGAAAAAGTATAGGAGTACTACTAATATCTCTATTTCAGATTTCACCAGAGTTCAAAATTTGTCTAGTAATTTACTCTCCAAAAATGAAAGTAGCAGAATGCATTTTGAAAATTTTTTCATCAAACTTCAAAATTCGACACAAATTAAACACAACTCTGAAAAATAATAATTACATAGACTCCGTATCCCTGCCGGTGTTCCCTGCCCAAGTAACAATTTTAGTTTTAATATACTCTATAAGATATTCTGAAAGCTTATTTCTAAGACTACTTATAAATATAAATGGTCCGGAAGGACTCTATAAAACTGACTTAAAACCCTTATAAGAGTACAGGGGCCCACCTAGAGAAAGACCCACATGCCTCTTTTTAAAACTACTATTAAAGCTTTCAAGTTTTAATAAATCATCTAAATCTGTACTCGTAGAATATTTGAATATTATAAAACTATATTTGGTTTAGAATAAGCACTATATTAAAATTTAAAAGGACCACGCAAACGTATTGAGAAAACGTTTTATATTTAATGAACTAAATATAAAAGCACACACACTTCATCCACACAATATATGGGCCTCCATGCATAGTTATAAAATGAACATATGGCGAATACTTTAAAGTTTTGGAAGTCCACATAGTGGCCTAAAATCTTCAACGAGACTAAGTTTACTGTAAAACATAGTTAGATAGTTCTTAAAAATTCGCGCACCCTCTAGATAATAAATTTTTCTTTTCGATGACTTAAAACCTTCACAAAACCAAAACTTGGAACCTCCCCAATATGGCTGACCCTTGTACATTGCTTGGTTGCTAGAAATAATGGCGGCTGTAACATAAACCCTACTACCTACTAGTTGTGAATAATTCTACTTCTAACGTGGTTTGTCTTAAAATGTCTATTCAGTTACCAATTGCTCTTTAAGTACGGCGATTCATTCCTGTAGAAATATATTTTAAGTCTCATTGGTTTTAATATATTTTTTAAAACTTGTAGGCTATTTTAAAACCTATTCTAAACCCTTTAAATAAATTAACGCAACCGCAACCTATAGGGTTTATGGCGCGTGTAAAACCTAATCTAAAAATTCGGTTTGATTTTAAGATTTTGCCACATTTATAGAAAGTTATTGGTAGTACCGCTTGCCATGTCGCGATGTTGGTCGGTAATGGGTGTTGCCTGCCCTTTTCCAGACAACCTTGTCTTTGTACTTGGGGGTTGTCTACTTTGTGTGTTATGTTTATTTATCCACATACACACAGCATCCACAAATACATGAAATGCCAAGGCATATTTCTTAATACAGCTTTAAAACTACTTATTTTAAAACACTATGGTCTGGACAATGAGAAACCAAATCCTTTTATGGTTTAGCATGATTTATTACAAGTTTTTGCCCATTTCATTAAAACTAACAAGTATTTATGAAAGTTCGACTCGAAACTTAGTGATCTCAAAGCATATTAGATTTATTGGCCAGCATTATCAACCACCCCAAGATAATTTTATAAAGCGGTTATAAAACCTCAACGTTTCCTAAATTCTTCAATAAAACTCGATCCTCCTAAGTTGGACTTAACAACTAGAGAGTTTTATTGAAGGCTTGGCAAATACCTTGATAAGTTAGTCATAAACCAATAAAGACTACAAAATAATTTAATTTTAATGTAAATTATGTAAAGCCTTTTTAAAACTTTCTTTAAGGCAAGTCGATCTTTAAGTATATTTGACATTTATCATATTTGGCATAAATGACTGGTTTATGAGGTAGCCATTATAAAACACCGATAAAACCTAAATAAACCTAAAAGGAATTTAAATTGTTACTTGGGTGCCCTTGAAAACGTATCGAAAACAACTTTCAGCACGTTTGGATGTTTTTTGCATGTTTCGGTATTAAAGGGGGTGATGGTTTCCACCCTCGGGTTCGTTAGTATGTTTGGTTGTTAAATCTTACAGGACATATTGAGTTTCCTCAAAAAAACTCGATCCAACAACTCCTCGCATGCTTAACAACAAAAAATGGGAAAGACGGGTGGTTTTTTGCGTTTGGGGGTAGTTCGAGGGGGATAGGGATCGCGCGATTATCACCATTCGAAAACAACGAAGCGCTCTACAAAAATAACCACTTCTTTTCTGCCTATTTCGTATCATACAAGTTCGCATCTATTTGCAATAATTTTGAAAATGTCTTGATGCTGAAATTTACTCTGCATTATTCTGGTACCCTTTGTTCCAACAATTTGTGAAGCATTTGTTAACAACAATTTCGAGAATAGTTTGGCAGCACCTAAATCTAGAAAAAATAAGCTTTCCATTGCATTGGTTTGAAAATCATTAAGACATGTTAAAAATTACGCTTGTAAATGCGGTGGGAACATAACATGAATCAATTTTCAGTAAAATAAAAATGTTCGTAATTTTTTTTACGCCTTTTTGCAATCGCGGCCAGGCTGGCGCCCACATTTAGATCCGCAAGGTCATTCCAGATAATGTTCATATTTTTTTCAAAACTATATCTTCGAGTGCACACCTTATGATCGTATTTGGCACTACAAATTCCCGACTATAAATTGCCCATACCCTAGTATCTATACTTTTACTTATGAAATGACTTTACCTGCCGATAATATAACCTCTTTTCTGGCTTTGACAGTGTAATTTTTCTTATCTTTTTCATACGTAACCGCGTAAGCCTCCTTCGTGTCCTCATTAATGTGAATTTTTGTAACAAACGCTCCTATGACAATATCCAAATTAGTTCTGTCTTTTATGGGATGTAAAAATGCCCTAGCAGCACTATTTCGTCTTCCATTCCACAAGGTTGACTGCAACCGGGCGACTCCAAAAGAATCAACGGGTGCATTATAATCGATCTCCTTAAGGCCAAGCTCTTTACCAGCTTCCAAGATAGTCTCGCCCATAAGTCGTCGATACGCATTTTCGACACCTAAGTAGCCATTTTCTCCATGATATTTGGTTATTATGTCATCTAAGCGACGTGCCTTTTCAGATTTTTTAAAAAACGGAAGGACATCGTCATAAGACCATCCTGGAAAATATATACTGTTGATGAAAAAGGTATAGTATAACAGACATGGGCATTTTTAGTTAATCAACTAAGACTAACTACTAGTCATTCATATATTAGTCACGACTAATGACTAATTGGGTCATTAGTCGTGGTTGTTTCGATTGATAATTAATTAGCCTTAATCTAGCCTAAGGATTGAATTATTCATTAGAGTCTTATAAATCATATATGTAACGACTAATTTCGGATCCATATAGTGTGGACAAAAAATTGACAAAAATATTTACAAAACTCTTACAATCCCAGTTCTGACCTACGGATCCGAGACCTGGACTACTACTAAAGCAGATGAATATTTACTGATAATTTTTGAAAGAAAAGTTATAAGAATTTTTGGCGTAGTCTGTAACAAGAGAACACGACGCAGAAGATATAACTTTGAATTATATAAAAAATATGCACAAGTAAACAAAGGCAAGAAAATCATCGTAATAACAATCAAGACCGCACGACTTAAGTGTGGCACATAATAGGGACCAATAAACACTATCCGAAAAGGATCCTAGTAGGAACACGACCCCAGAGGTCGGCCGAGGTTGGGATGGAGAGACGGGGTGGATGAGGATGCTAGAAAAATCGGCGCAACAAACTGGCAGCAACCTGATGTCAAGACAAGGAGAGGAGCATGCTGCTGGTCAGACCATCTACCAGTGCATACTAACTTTAGATGCAGAATCAAAAACAAGAAAAACGGAAAGGCTCAGATATACAAGAAAACTTTAAAGAAGAGGTTAAGCAAAAATGTACAGATCTGGAAATATCACCAATGGATGAGCAGTGGAATAAAATCAAAACCGCCGTAACAGATACAGCAATAACAGTAATAGGCTATAAGAAAAAGCAAAACAGAGCGACATAGTTTGATGACGAGTGCATGCAAGCAATTGAGGAAACAAATCAAGCACACAGAATTTATATGGCTAGAAGGACAATGGAAAGACACCTAGATTTAGGAACAGCAAGACGAAAAGCCGATAAGATATCCACAAATAAAAATAGATAGTACGAAAACGTCAAATGCAGCAGATGGAAGAAATTTTAAAGAAAACGAAACGAAGGGAGCATATGAGTATGGAAAAAAACTGAAGAAGTTGTATAAACCTCAAACTAGCTTATGTAAAAATTAGGAGGGCCAAATTGTTAACAACCAACGACAAGTTGAATAGATATGGAAGCAACATTTCCAAGCCCCATTGGACAGACAGCTCTGAAGAAAATTTACTAGATATTATCCTAATAGACCCCAATAGACGCCTTGATCGAATATATGGAGGGATAAAAAAATTCCCGAAGACTGGAAGAGAAGCATCATATATCCCATTTGTAAAACAGGTGATAAGCTTACATGCAAAAACTACCGTAGAATATCCCTATTGTGTACTGCATACAGCATACAAAGTCCTTACACACATCATAAACCAACGACTTCAGCCCATTGCAGAGACTATTATTGGTGAGTACCAAGCGAGATTCACACGCGGTAAATCCTCGATGGACCAAATCTTTACAGTCAAGCAGATGCTTAGTAAGACATGGGAACACAATGTTAATGTCCACAATATATTTGTAGATTTTAAACAAGCGTACGATTCAATCGACAGAAGCAGACTGTATCAAATAATGTATGAATTAGCACCTAAATTAATAAAACTCACAAAAGCAACAATGTAGCACACTGCGGCCACTGTACGCATATACAACGAGCGCACAGACCCTTTTCAAATATCGCAAGGGCTAAAACAAGGGGATGGGCTAGCACCAACTCTCTTCAACCTAGCGCTGGAATTTGCTATATGACAAATGGAGGTCGGAAGATTTACTGACTAATAAGTCTGCCCAACTAGCTGCCTATGCAGATGCCATTAACATCATGGCACGAACTGCGATGCGGGCACAACAAATATACTCGCAACTGAAAAACCACACCAGAAATTAGGACTAGAAATCAATATAGAAAAGACAAAAGTTCTCACACAAACAAGAGCAAATAGAATCAGACAAAATATCATCGAAGAGGATAACATCGAGACAGTAGGACAACTAGTCCAGGGAAATGGGTAAAAAAGTACCATGTTCGGGACTGTGACTCATCCAGGCAGAGACCACGATTTTTAGGTAGTACAGGTGTCAATAAATGAAACCTATATAAAATCTGCGGTCGATTTTCTGCATATGTTTATTTACAGCCATTTTAATGCAAAAAAATGGAAAAAACGTGTTTTTTCACACTTTTTCACCTGCTAGTAAAAAGTAAATTATCTTACAGATAAATCAAATGAATCACCTTGTAGGAAATTAAAAAAGCTTTAAAATGGCGGTTGTTAAATGTCGATATAGTTAATTGTTGCTAAGATAATTGCAAAATGCGGAATTTTATTCAATAAACAATATCTTGTGTAAAAAACAATCTACTGTTTTGTCCTTGCGTAAATAGTTGACTCTCATAGTGCTTAATATCTGGTAAAAATTTCAAATCGATTCGTCAAATAGTTTTTGCAAAATTGCATTAATTTATCCCAGAGACCTTTTTTTTTGCAACCCCACCACGTCCAGAGAAATCAAAATACAATGATTCTACGGCCTCCACCTGAATGGGAAAGACTTGACTTACCAAAATGCTTTGTTAGATATCGAAAAAATTAATTTTCAGACCTGCAAAATGACGTTGCAAAAGAACTCAGATTTGTACCTTATAAACAAATAGAATAATTTTTTAACAATTGATTGTAGAGCATCGGTTTTTCGATATTTGAAAAGCTGATATTTTTACACGAATTTTGAAAAAAAAAAAGAAGGTCCTAGGTCAATTTGGGGCAAAGTTAGCAATTTTTCCTAATAAAAATACGAGTTGATTGATTTTACCTTATTAGAATGTGTATAGGTATATTATTAAGTAAATTTATATGTGAATCGACAAATATTCTGTATTATTATAAATTACAGCGTTATTTATATCGAACAATCAGGCCTATGATGGAACGTTTACGTTATTTAACATACACGGTTATGTTGAGCGCTGACCAAAAAATATATGAGAGTGAGAGAGACAGATGACCGTAACATAGGTGTTATGACTAACGTAAACGTTCCATCATAGGGCTGAATGTGTTTCTTTTCACACTTTACAAA
The DNA here is from genome assembly GCA_936432065.2 of Rutpela maculata. Taxonomy (NCBI): domain Eukaryota; kingdom Metazoa; phylum Arthropoda; class Insecta; order Coleoptera; family Cerambycidae; genus Rutpela; species Rutpela maculata. Next base: position 41,303,545 of record OW386292.2, read on the forward strand.
TTCTATTGTTTATAACTTAATATAACAGTAATTTATATATTTAATTGTACACAAACCTTTCCTATAATTTTCAATAATAATACAAAAATTTTAATAATGTATAAAAATATTTTTTTGTAAAATGTTTAAACAAATTACAGGTAATTATTGCTCTCTTATTATTTTGGAGCAGATGTGTTGAACCATAGAAAGTTTCTACTGTATCATACAAACCATTATACATGACAAATGCTGTCACTACATGTACATTCACACGCGTGTTGTATACTTCTACGAAGGAAGTAATGGTTTGTTTTATTATTTATTAATAATTAATAATACGCAAATTAATAAGAGCACTTTTCATAAATTGTATGGTAATTTTGCATTTGAAAAATATCTTAAAAATGTAAATTATATCGAATAGAGTGTTTTTATTTTATAAATTTGAAAAATTCAATTGTTTATAACAATAAGATATATATTTACGTGTACATAAGCCTTTTCTACAACTTTCAACAAGAACAAAACAAAAAATTTTGGTATTTTGCAAAAAAAAAATTTTTTTTAAATGTTTAAACAAATTACATTGTTAATATTAATGTTAATAGTTTAACAGATTGAATATTATTAACGTACGCAAAAAGGTACCCCAAATTGAAAAAAGAAACATCAAAATCGGTTAACAAACACCAAAGTTATGACTTATGTGGTCAGTTTGAAGATGCTGTTTCAATTTTTGAATGCGCGGATTTGAGAACCCTCCACAACCTCCGAGCTAAGTTGATTCGAGCCTCATTTTAGAAGCTTTGCCAACAGTTTTGAGAAAGTGCAATCATTTTCAAATTTTTTACACTAAAAGTTGAACTCTTCCCTTTTAAAATTGCGCTTGTTACGTTTCTTAATTATTATAAACAAAGGAGCTATGAATTTTTGAAAAAAAATTGCTAACTTTGCCCCAAATTGACCTAGGACCTTCTTTTTTTTTTCAAAATTCGTGTAAAAATATCAGCTTTTCAAATATCGAAAAACCGATGCTCTACAATCAATTGTTAAAAAATTATTCTATTTGTTTATAAGGTAAAAATCTGAGTTCTTTTGCAACGTCATTTTGCAGGTCTGAAAATTAATTTTTTCGATATCTAACAAAGCATTTTGGTAAATCAAGTCTTTCCCTTTCAGGTGGAGGCCGTAGAATCATTGTATTTTGATTTCTCTGGACGTGGTGGGGTTGCAAAAAAAAAGGTCTCTGGAATAAATTAATGCAATTTTGCAAAAACTATTTGACGAATCGATTTGAAATTTTTACCAGATATTAAGCACTATGAGAGTCAACTATTTACGCAAGGACAAAACAGTAGATTGTTTTTTACACAAGATATTGTTTATTGAATAAAATTCCGCATTTTGCAATTATCTTGGCAACAATTAACTATATCGACATTTAACAACCGCCATTTTAAAGCTTTTTTAATTTCCTACAAGGTGATTCATTTGATTTATCTGTAAGATAGTTTACTTTTTACTGGCAGGTGAAAAAGTGTGAAAAAACACGTTTTTTTCCATTTTTTGCATTAAAATGGCAGTAAATAAACATATGCAGAAAATCGACCGCAGATTTTATATAGGTTTCATTTATTGACACCTATACTACCTAAAAATCGTGGTCTCTGCCTGGATGAGTCACAGTCCCGGCCAAAACCTCATTTCCCTGGATTAAACTTACCTATTTGGGGGTGGAGCTGTGCAACGATGGAACGGAAGACAAGGAAATACATAAAAAAAATACACGCTAATAGCGCATATTTCGCGCTCGTGTTTATATTCCGGTCTAAAAATGTACGTCGACAAAGCTAAGAGTATACAAAGCAATGATTAAGCCAATAATTAGCTACGGCAGCAATGCATGGATCCTTAACAAAACAGTTCATAAATAAACTAAATACATTCGAAAGAAAGGTTCTGCTAAGGATTTTACGACCAGTACTCGATAATGGTATCTGGAGAATAAGATATAACAACGAATTATATCAACTTTTCAAGGAAGCACTACTCTCAGAATACATCCGAATACAAAAGTTGCAATGGGCTGGGGACATAGTGAGAATGGAAGAGGGAAAACTACCAAAGAGAGCACTTAATACACGAATGCAGGGCGAAAGACTAGTGGGAAAACCAAGGAATCGATGGGAAGGCGCAAGAAGTATTCTAGGAATCAGAAGTTGGAGAAGAACAGCTACGGACAGGGATATTTTGAGGCGAAAGTTGAGGGAGGTCAAGGCTAGATTTGGGCTGTAGGACCGTAGAAGAAGAAGAACTGGTAGCGGATGGCAAAAAAAAAACCGAGGGCTACATGTGGCTGTAGAGGTAATGATGATGATAATGATTCTAATAGTCTAAGAGCTGGGCACGAAATTTCGATATGACTCGGGTCATGAAAAGTTTCCGTAACAATACGTCGTACACTAAGAGAGGACTCTGATTTGAGAGTTTGCTAACAGCTCGAGCGGGGAGAGGCGCCGCCATATTAAAATGGAGCACAAAAACAGTCTCTTTGAAATATCTCGCTTCGGGTGCCTCATATGGCAAAAAATGTTCTTATGAAAATAAAAGAGCATTAATTTTTTTACAAAATATGTCCTATACATTTTTTCGTTAAACTGAATAGTTTCGGTGCAGCAGCCGAAATTATGATTTTTTGTAATATCTCAATTTAGTGCGACTTTTATGAAGGAGTATTTTTGTGCTGAGACAAAATTTGTTTTCATACCTGAAAATCTTCAAATATATTTGATTTTACTTGTCTGCTACGCATAGCTCAGTGTTCAATACTTTTTTCCATACCATCTTGAGGTAGAGTATATGGCGCGTTTTTTTACGTGGTTGTCCCCTATAGGCCAAATCCACGACCAGCCTGCTTCGTAAGGCGTTTTAGGTGCTTGATGTCGAAGGTTCAGGTTCATTGTAGTCTTCAACAATACTTTCTTCGGAAATTGCTTCTGTTGCGCTGTTCACTGATGCTACGTTTTGATTGTTCTCCATGCTTGCGAGAAATGTTTCGACTGGAGAGTCGATTTCCTCGTCGTCATGAAGCTCGTCGACTGCTGCTGATGCATTGTCGCAGCTTTGTCCGTTACAAAATTTTCAAATTACAGAACATTTTAACCCTGCCTTTCTACAACCACGTGCTGCACTGCACCCTTATTGTCAAAGCCAAAAATAAATCACATATTAAAAGACCGTTATTTATTATCCATTCAGACGTGTGTGGTACAACAAATCCACCCACTATTGACAATAAAAATTATTTTATATTTATCGACGAAGATACCCATTATACAGTTACTTATTTATTATCATATAAATCTGAAGTTTTTAAAGTTTTTCAAAATTTTGTAGCGAAAAGTAAGCACACTTTAATTCAAAAATTTTAAACTTATATTGCGATAATGGAAGAGAATATCTTTCTAATGAGTTTTAAAATTTTTGTGCTCAAAGGGGCATCACTTATCACTTAACCGTATGATATACACCGTAACAAAATTCAGAAGCGGAACGTATGAATAGGTCAATTACAGAAAAGGCCAGAGGAATGGTACATGGAGCTGAATTAGATAAAAGTTTGTGGGGTGGGGCAGTACTTACAGCCACATATTTAATAAAGCTAACAACCAAGTATTTCACAAGCGCTCAAAACATATTGATATCAAATATCACTTTACAAGAGAACAGATTAAACAAAAGAAAGTAATCTTACAATATATTTCCACAGGTAACTAATTGGCAGATGCATTTACCAAGTCATTACCATTCCCAAGATTCAGCGATCTACGTTTGAAAATAAGCTTGGAGGAAGCTAATAATAGGAATATTAATGACAATGAATGATTTATTTGGTCTGATTGGGTTTTTGGGGGTTTTTCCCAGTCCAATCAACAAATGTTGGGCCATTTTATTTTAGATTACCCCCCTATAAGGTAAATTATATTTTTATTATAATACAAGCTATTTTTTTTTGAGTGGGAGTAATTAGATATGCTCACTCAGTATACATATTACAGAAAGAAGAAAACAAACTATTACTATAAATAGCTTACTCTGAACAAGTGCGTATGTTTATATTAGCAAATAAATGCTGAATTAGATATTAGTAAAATCTTAAGTTCAAATATTCAAAAGAAGTTATTTAGTATAAGAATAAACTATAATCGAACAGAGCGAAACAAAACATATTCTGGCTTGTATTTAAATATTTCTATTATTTTGTTTAGCCCTATTTCCTATACATCCAATAAAAGGGTGCATTGCAGCATGTGGTTGTAGATAGGCAGGGTTAAAATGTTCTGTAATTTGCAAATTTTGTAACGGACAAAGCTGCCACAATGCACCAGCAACAGTCGATGAGCTTCACGGCGACGAGGAAGTCGACTTTCCAGTCGAAACATTTCTCGCAAGCATGGAGAACAATCAATACGTAGAATCAGTGGACAGCACAACGGAAGCAATTTCCGAAGAAAGTATTGTTGAAGACTACAACGAGCCTGGACCTTTGACATCAAGCACCTAAAACGCCTCAAGAAGCAGGCTAGTTGTGGATTTGGCCTATAGGGGACAACCACGTAAAAAAACGGCGCCATGTACTATACCTAAAGGTGGCATAGAAAATAGTATTGAACATTGAGCTATGCGTAGCAGACAAGTAAAATCAACTATATTTGAAGATTTGCAGGCATGGAAACAAATTTTGTCTCAAAACAAAAATACCTCTTCATAAAAGTCGCACTAAATTGAGAAATTACAAAAAATAATAATTTCGGCTGCTGCACCGAAACTATTCAGTTTAACGAAAAAGTCTATAGGACATATTTTGTAGAAAATTTAATGCTCTTTTATTTTCATAAGAGACTGTTTTGTGCGCCATTTTTTCAATATGGCGGCGCCCCTCCCCTCTCGAGCTGTTAGCAAATTCACAAATCAGGGTCCTTCCTTAGTTTACGACATATTGTTACGGAAACTTTTCATGACCCGAGTCATATCGAAATTTCGTGCCCAGCTCTCCGTCTATAAAGTAAATAAAGCCATTTTATAACAAATTCTTTCGCTTGTGGAAAATAGAGCATATATAAAAACGAAATCGGGCGACTTCGATAGCATTTGCTAATTACACACACAAAAAAAAAGTTGTCTGCGCCGGGGTACTGACCATACCTATCCTTTGTATTTTGAGCCGCTGAACACGAATCTGACCTTAGTTTTTCCCCAGGACGTCAGTTTTTTTTTTAACAGCAAATAAATGTATAAATATTACGATTCAACAGACTCTTTTTGCTGTTAAAAAAACCGGACGTGTTGGGGAAAAACTAAGGTCGTATTCGTATTGAGCGGCTCAAAATACAAGGGATAGGTGTGGTCAGTACCCCCGCGCAGAAACTTTTTCTGTTGCCCATGTGCCACACTCAGTGTGGCACAATATCACACAAAAAAAGTCATCTGCGCGGGGGTACTGACCACACCAATCCCTTGTATTTTGAGTCGCTGAACACGAATCTGATCTTAGTTTTTCCCCAGCACGTCAGGTTTAAAAAAAAAAAACCTGACGTGTAGGGGAAAAATTAAGATCAGATTCGTGTTCAGCGGGTCAAAATACAAGGGATAGGTATGGTCAATACCCCGGCGTAGACAACTTTTCTTTTTTGTGGGCCTGTGTTACTTATATGCCCGATGACCAATCGCCGTGTTGAGGGAAACACGACGACCTGCCGGTCACCTTGATCACCTTGATAAACTAATCTTCATTTTCAACACGGAATACCATTCGTTTTTGGGAAAGATGTCAAGCGTTTGTTCACCACTAACCTTTATTTCCCAGGCCAGCCCATTGGTCAAAGTCCAGTTTATTCCCCCTTACGTACATCATGAGGTTCAGGACGCTACATCCACCTAGAGCTTTCCCACGCGGCCAAGGCATTCTTTTCTGTTCGTAGCCTAAGGCCATATTTGGCTGTTCTTCCATTCTGTATTGCCAATCGAAAGTGGTGCCTTGGAAACCACCGGCCGTAAGAGGAATTCCTATGAGTATGTCCTCTGTTTGACCCGCTTCCAGAAGAAGTATTTTCCATTGTTTATTTTCCGATAATCTGTTGGCTACGACCGATCCGGCGGAACCGCCGCCCACGATGATGAAATCATACTCGCTTTCTACAAAGATGGGGGAAGAACATTTATTATCATAGAACTAGTTATATACGGCAGTACCTAGAGGTAAAAAATATGTGGTGTCTGAATAATCTCGTATGTACTGAAAATTTTTCTTTATAGGTTATTGTAGTAAAAGTTATCGTTTTCAGTTTCTATATAGTCCAGACTAGGGTGGCCCTTATTTTTCAATATATTTTTTTTTCTTTATGACGCCACTTATATTTGTTCTACTTGGTAAAAAAATAATTTCTACCAAATTTGAAATTTTTTGAAGCACGGAATCACGTGGCACATTACAGTTAAAATTTTTTATTTTTTTATAACTACCGTAAATTTATATCCTTCTTTCTATTTAAACAACTGAGCAAGGTATATAGAGCGAGTGGAGCTTAGAACGTATGAGTTCTGAGCTCCACCAACCCTGAAATAATAGGAGCAATAGATATTGTAGTGGGGAGATATGTAGGAGGTGCCCTTATCACCTGATATGCTTTAGTTTCTTGTGCCTGTGGAAAGTAAACAAGTTCTTACTAGTCTATAAAACGAATTCGTTGTGCTAAGATTGTGAAATAAAGTAAAAGTAATAAATAAAAATTTACAAATAAAATGGCAACAAGACAAAAAGAGAAGCTGTATCTTCTTCAACATCACGAAAGTCAAATTATTGGAGCCAAATTACCATCAAATGGACAAGTTCTGAGAGTTTTATTTTATAACCTCCGCAAAGTCAAATTAAATTTACGGTCTAGTGCACATTTGGCGGTGAAAGAAGTAGAAGTATTATGGGAAAAGGTGAGAATCCCAACGAGAAAGTTTCAGCATAGCATTGAAAAATTGGAATTATTGTATCAAGAATGGAAAAAACTACAAAAAACTTGTAAACGTCGAAATCAACTACAGGAAAAGAAGGAGCGAAATGTTCTTAATAAAGTGGATCTTATTCGATATCGCTCATGCCAATGAGTTGGAGATGATTAGCATTGAAGAAGACAAACTTTTCCTTTTAAATCAAAGAAAAAAAGGCCGACCTGGATCAATGATCGGCGGAGATCGTGTTTTATTACTAAATGAACAAAGAAAAGAATCTCGAAAGAACAAGAGGAATTAAAGCAGTCTAGCTATCAAGTATTACAAGGTATATTTTAAATTAAACTGTAAAAATCATCTCATGATAAATAATTTTTTTTTCATTTTAGAAAGTGAAGTGGTTGAATTGGAATTTTCAACAGATGATGAACAAGTACAGGAATTGGAAACCCAATTCAACCACTTCACTTTATAAAATGAAAAAAAATATATTTATCATGAGATGATTTTTACAGTTTAATTTAAAATATACCTTGTAATACTTGATAGCTAGACTGCTTTAATTCCTCTTGCTTCTTTTGATATTCTTTTCTTTGTTCATTTAGTAATAAAACACGATCTCCGCCGAACAGTGATCCAGGTCGGCCTTTTTTTCTTTGGTTTAAAAGGAAAAGTTTGTCTTCTTCAATACTAATCATCTCCAACGCATTAGCTTGAGCGATATCGAATAAGTTATCCACTTTATTAAGAAAATTTTGCTCCTTCTTTTCCTGTAGTTGATTTCGACGTTTACAAGTTTTTTGTAGTGTTTTCCATTCTTGATACAATAACTCCAATTTCTCAATGCTACACTGAAACTTCCTCGTTGGGATTCTCACCTTTTCCCATAATATTTCACCGCCAAATGTGCACTAGACCGTAAATTTAATTTGACTTTGCGGAGGTTATAAAATAAAACTCTCAGTACTTGTCCATTTTATGGTAATTTGGCTCCAATAATTTGACTTTCGTGATGTTGAAGAAGATACAGCTTCTCTTTTTATCTTGTTGCCATTTTATTTGTAGATTTTTATTTATTACTTTTACTTTATTTCACAATCTTAGCACAACGAATTCGTTTTATAGACTGAGCATATCAGGTGATAAGGGCACCTCCTATATATCTCCCCACTACATATCTATTGCTCCTATTATTTCAGGTGGAGCTCAGAACTCATATGTTCTAAGATCCACTCGCTCTATATATCTTTTTCAATTGTTTAAATAAGCAGGATATAAATTTACGGTAGTTATAAAAAAATAAAATTTTTTAACTGTAATGTGCCACGTGATCCTGTGCTCCAAAAAATTTCAAATTTGGTAGAAATTGTTTATATACCAAGTAGAACAAATATAAGGGGCGTCATAAAGAAAAAAATATATATTGATAAATAAGGGCCACCCTAGTCCAGACACCTGCTCTTACCCGAAGGGGTGAAAATCACTCCTAAATTTAGATATTTAATATTTGAAAAAGTATTACTGATTAATTTTTGAAACGTAGGATATTTGTGTTTTTGGGATCGCTGATTACGAATCTGAGGTCGAAATTCAAAAATATAAAATGGCGGCTCCAAGATGGCGTATGGAATTTTTTCTAAAGCAAGTGTTATATTAGCAAATAATAGCATTTTTGAAATTCAATATTAACTACTGGACATTACAATAACAAAACGGTGATATTTTGTTAAAAATAATGTGAAAACGCACATTGTTTCAGCCATAAGTTTTTTATTTTTTGTGATGCACATACAAACAAAAAATCATTTTAAGGACTGATTAATTATTTTTAACATTGTTGCTGAGAATTTTTTATAGAAGTGTCACAGTCACAGATATTCAATATTTAAACTAAATACTTCATCTTATAAATGTTCCGATGTCATCTATAAACTTAAACATCTCAGAAAGTATCAATCCTACAATAATATTTGAAAAAGCCAAATTCATTCCAATTTATAAGCTTCATTATTGATGTCCAGCATTTTTTCGCTAACACTAATATTTATATTTGTAAAGAAACAAAAATATTACGTTTTTTTCTAAAAATCCCTTTATAGTTTAAAATGCAATTTTCTTCTAAAGCATACGCTGTAAACCAACAAAAGAATTTGAGCGTCTAGGTCATGCATGTTATCGAAAAATAGCATATAAGATTATTTTACTCATTAACGCTATAGCCAATGAGAGCCCGTTTTTTCACAACATTGCACCAATCAAATGTCATTATTAGTGGTAATTCAAGCTAGATCGGCGTTTGACAGTACCAACATGCAAAATTTATCGCTTTAATTTTTTATGTCGCTGCAGCGGCAAATACTGCGATAATTTTTTGACGTTTTGTTTCGTGAAATATTTTCGGTAAATAGGGCAACTCACGCTTTTAAATTTTATCTATAAATATCTTCCCTAGCTTATTACTAATTGTTAACTTACCTTGTAAATTGTAATACTGTATTATGTACTAGCAAACAAAAACACTTCACATATATAGTAAACAATCGTCAGTTCCCAAGAGAAGCCTGTCTGAAATATATGGGCTATATCCCTTGCCCATCTGTAACTATTTCAATTTGTCTACTTTTCAATCAGGTAACAATAATATACAAAGATTGTACTTAATATACCTAGCTCATAATACAGGAACAAGTCAAGCACAACTTTCAATAGCTCAATAACGTAGTTACAAAGTTAAGCAAATCATTTATTATGAATGTCAAGTAAACACATTCGCTCTTGAAACAAAATAAAAATGTACCTAGGTACCTACTTACATACGGTAATCTATCAAAAAGTAACTAGTTGAATCAAAGCTGTGCAATATTTTAATTTGTTGTATTTAAAATTCACTCTGCCTAACGAAGCAAACCTCAACATAATTTGTAAACTTCGTAAGTTAAAAATAAGGATTAAATACGTAAATATGATTCAATGAACAATTATTATGGAATATAACTCTAGTAGCGGTAGCGCTAGATGGCGCTCTCTTCTCTATGTCAATCTTGGAACCATGAGTGTATAGTAATAAATAGGCGGGACATCGGGAATAATGTAGTGCTCTCTCTATCGTTCCTCGTCATATTGCACCTCAGAAACGCCTGAAAGGTGTTAAGCCAGTCTATATATTATAATATCTAAGGTTTCAACTCGTTTTATTTACTAGTTGCCATAGAAACGTCACTAGATTATTTTAACATATAGAGAATCTCCATTGTTTCTACTGCGTTTGTTTCAGATTTGCTGTTTTGAAAATATGAGTCGGTTTGGAAATATTTTTGTATATCAAAGTAATGAGGAAATTGAAAATAAAGGTCAGTAAACTCTAAAAAGTGACAAGAAAACGTCTGAAGGCAATTAATGAGAAAACATAATATTGAAGATGTACTTAATGAATTATTTATTCGTGAAATATTCTCCTCAAATACCACTCGTGCTTTAAATTTTATCTAAAAATTTTTTCTCAAGCTAAGTCGCCCCTAGTTAATATAACTCGTGCAAATTGGCAGTTTATTATCAAAGATTAAATCCCTCCCGCTAAAGCGGTCGGGATTTAATCAGATAATAAACTGCCAACTTGCACTCTTTATATTACCAGGCAACACGCTTTCGAAAAAATTTTCGATAAAATTTTAAGCACTAGTGATATTACATACGATTATAATTTTTTAATTATTGACTATTACTGACTTACATTGACAAAATGCCGACGTTTTAATTAAAAAAATGTGAAGAAGCACATTGTTTCTGTCATAACTTTTTTGTTTTTGTTCTTAGTACATCTCGAACGGATGTTTCTAGACAAAATTACAGCTATTTAAAATTGGACACAAAACGGCATTATTTTCCCAAAAATCGACTATTTTTAACTATTAATACGTATGCTTTTGAGTCTAGATATATGTAAAAAAAATCACTGGAAACTGAAAGTATTTAATTTTGTTATTTTTTTCTGTTTTAAAATACAGGGTCCTTGGTATTTGTTTTTGGACAAATAATCAGGCCTATGATGGAACATTTACGTTATTTAACATACACCTGTTATGTTGAGCGCTGACCAAAAAATATATGAGAGTGAGCGAGACAGATGACCGTAACATAGGTGTTATGACTAACGTAAACGTTCCATCATAGGGCCGAATGTGTATCCGTCTTCTGAAACTAAAGTTTCTTCTTTTTTACTGATATTATCGAAAAAATTTATTATCTAAGATTTTTAAATATATTAAAAATATTATTTTGTGGTATTTTAATTGTGTAGTTAGTTAGTTTAGGCACAATGTACATTATGTACTTTTTAGTTTATATTTTTGAAAATAATTTTTAAATTTGCTTGTTATGAATGTTTATTTTACATTCTCATCGAGACTCTCATAATATATTTTAACTTTGTTAATTAAATATTTATAATTACTTATCTTTCCCACATTTTTTCCCTTAATTTATCGAATGTTGCATCATTTTGATCTGCCACTTTGGGTCCACCATCTTGTATTTTTACTTTTCAACGTTACTTTAGTTGTTTAATTGAATGTGTTTTACCTGCTTCATCGGTTATTTTCCAGAAATGTTCATCTGCATTCAAAATATACTTCTCGTATAACCTTTCTAATTCATTGGTAGCGTTTAATAAAGTCACTAATATTTCCCTTTCAATGTCATCAAATAATTGTATTGCGAATGCTGTCGTTGATGGTATTAATAACGTCACCAATAAGATTAATAAACGGCAGTCCATTTTTTTGCTGGATATCAGTGTGTTTTGAATCGGGTAATTGTGACATTTAAAATAAAAAGTTTGGAACGTGCAAGCACCCATTAAAAAATACAGTAATTAATTCTTAGACGATAATGGAGAATTTATAGTTAGTATTATGATTGTACAGGGTGGACCAAATTAGATCGGATTTGAGGTTTTCTCTAAAACCATGGCAGATAAACAAAAACTAAAATAGGTGTCCTGAGCTCGATTTTCAAGAAAGAAACAACAGCTTCAGAGCATTTTTGGAAAATTGGCATTTTTGGATGCCCTCTATATCTCATTTACCAAGTGTCGAATCGAAAATCGAGAGTAGAATTCGTTGCTGATAAGAAGAAAATTATGCATGCCTCACTTTTCGAGATTCAGACATAACTTGTGTTTTTTTAAATGGAACACCCTGTAAATTATTTCATTATTCGATCACAACTTAAATTAGCTATCCAACGATACATATGTCATATTTATCTCTAGAAAAAGTGCTTAACTTTCGAAAAATTTAATATATTTGTGAGGAGGCCATGGAAAACTATTGGCAACAACAACACTTCTTATAATATCAAATAATTTTGCCAAAAATAGGAAAAACTAAACTACAACAAATGTTCGAATTGTCTTCCATTGACATCTATGACATCTTTTGAAGCCTTCTCCTTACAGCATTTGTTGCATTTCCAATCATTACAGGAGTTACTGTCCGAAACGCAGCTAATGTTTTGTTTTCCGATTCTTCTATGTTCTCTATATAAAATATTTTGTGAATAACTCCAAGCCAAAAGTCGGCAGGGGTTATATCGGAAGATCTAGTTGGCCACAAAATAGGACAATTATTTCCTAAAAATTAAACAGTATCTAAACTACTTTGTTATTTATTAATGTCCAGTTGGCTAAATTAATTGTAAGTTATCAGTTTAGTTAATTTAGCCAACTAGACATTGATAAACTAGTCCTGAGTAATATATAAATACCAATCCAATCCTCCCCAAATTGAGCATTTAAATAATTTCCTGTTTCATATGACGTATGACCTGGAGCGACATCGAGATGGTAAATTAATCTTTGAAATTGTCTTAGGCATATTGTCTACAAAGGCCTCTATTTCTTGTCGTAGAATGTTAATAAAATTTCCGGTATTCAAATTACCGTGAAAAAAATGAGGACCTATTATTTGGTATCCAATAAACTACACCATACACCAAATCTAAATCGTCCTTGATGATTAACTGTAGCGGTTACGTGCAGATTTTCATGAGCCCAATGTTGGTTATTATGCCAATTAAAAATTCCGGCACTGCTTATATGGGTCTCGTCTGTCCATATAATTGCTCCTTCAAATCCTGGCACTTCTTTGCACTGACGCAAAAACCACTGGCAAAAATCGAGACGCCTTTGAAAGTCGTTTGGGTATAGATGGTGACTAATCCTAATTTTGTAGAGTTTGAATTTATTGTTTTTTTTTTAAGCAAAGCAACGCAGTTGTTTTTGGGATTCCTAAATTTTCCTGTATTTCGCGAGACGATATATTAGGATTTTCTCTTACAGTTTCTAAAACAATATTTCCTACAGCTTCTCTACATGCTTTATTATATATTTTTGCTCGATGTTTTACAAATAATCCAAACTCTTTTATTTTTGTTGTAGCCTTTTGAATATTTTTATGTCTGGCTGTCTCTTATCTGGATATCTAAAAATATTGTTTAGGGAGCACTCTCGGCAAAATGTTTTGCTGTGTATAACTTACCTATTAAAATAAAGCTCGGAAGCTAAATATGAATCTTCTCCGCATTCTATAAAACACATAAGATTTTTCACCATTACTAAATTGAAATTTTTAGCAATGTTCACTCACAATTAACTCACAAATTAATTTTTGACATTTACGATTATTTCGATTTTCTTTTTTTTACCATGGTCTTCTCAATAAATATTAAAAATGCGATAAATATGCATAGATGTCAATGTAAGACAATTCGAACATTTATTGTAGTTTAGTTTTTCCTATTTTTGGCAAAATTATTATGCCCTTCGCAAAAACGAAGAGTATATTGCATTTGATCGGCACATTTCTAAAACAGTAAATGTCGCTCGTAGAGAAAAAAAATTTCATATCATCGAATCGATCAAATTCTGAACAACTTTCAAAATGTCCGTCCGTCCGTCACGTTTCTTGTACGCACTATAACTTAAGAAAGAAAAGTCCGATTGTATTGAAATTTGGAAAGTAAGTTAGCGTTATCTAGAGGAAGAACCCTATTATTTAAAAAAAAACAATCACTAAATAAAAAATGAATCATTTAAATGAAAAAAAAAAAAATGTTTTCTTAATTTTTGTCACTTGCACTTACTTAAGTAGAAATATTGAGAAATGTTATTCTTTATACATTTTTTTTGTTTATACATTTTACTAATATGTTGTCTGTATGAAAAATACTAGGTTCACGGGTTGAACCGCGTCTGAGATTATTGGAGTCTCGACGTTTCGGCTTCCACTTTGGAGCCATTTTTAAGAGAAAAGGAAGAAGAATCGATAATATAAAGGTGTATAGGAAGCCTAGGAAGTGTAAGGAGTGGTTCGAGTCCGGGGCCTCAATCTGTCTACTCCCCAGGTCAAACCTTGGTTCGTCTCTAAGATCTCAATCTCAGTTCTTACAGACTTCGTCAGTGTGTGCTGATGCATGAGCCTTTCCATCTTTTGATGCTTAACTCGGGTTAACTTGTAGAATGAAAAAAAATGTCTTGCTTCTGATGAGCTGGCTTGTGTTTTCGGTGTGTCCTTTGGTTGTGGGTTATTTCAATAGATTGTGTAGATTGGTTGCAAGGTTGTAGTATTTGGATGGATGTTGCGTGCACAGCGTTGTGTTTGTTTGGTGGAGGTGCTCGCGTTTCTGATGTGTGGTAAGGGTGGGTAGGATGTGGGATGAAGCTGTAGTGAACAGAGTATATCAGATGGTGGTGTTAGTATTATGTTTGGCCTGTTGGCTTTTTTCGTGGGCGTGGTGTGATGTGTTTCTGTGTATCTTTTTTTTTTGGTGTATCTTTTTGTTTTATGTTTTGGTGTATTTTGAGTTTTTTTTTTCCCTTGCCCTGGTTAGTGGTTTACAGTTGTATAAGCTTCGGGGTTTTGGGTTAACTAAATAGTGATATGACCGTTTCTATCACCATAGAAATCTTGTCTATTGGGCCTTTGCATTTTTTTAGGTTATTTATTAGGTTCCCAAGTTTGTTTAATATTTCTCGGATGTTAAAGTCTTTCAAAAAGTTATATATTTCTTTTATAGGGTTGGTGTTTTCTGTGTCACTTTCCTCCATGGATTGCGTCCGGTCTGTTTTAGCTTTTGTTTTTTCGCTGTATGTTGCTCGTTGTCCTAGCGGTGGGAAACTGGTTATGTCGGGGGTTTTTTGTGTTGTTGGGGCTTGGTTTATGGTAGTAAGGTCTGGTAGGTCATTTGGCCTTCTGTTTTGCCGATAATTCTCTGGCTTAAGTCTAGCCATCGCCGCCAGATAGGCCGGGCACCCTCTGAAGTTTGAAGGGTGGGCTGCACCGCAGTTGACGCACTTGCACGTCTGTGCGGTACATTTCCCCCCCCCTCGTGTGTTTGTCCGCATCTCACGCAATGTGGGATGCGGTTACACAACTCCGAGGAGTGACCGAACCTTTGGCAACGATAGCATTGGGGGATCGAGGACCTGACGTACTCCTCAACTCTGATCTTAAAAGAGTTGTGTAGGTTAACATCCGTAGGTATATATTTGATTACAACTTTCGTTGGTCTATCGTTCTGGTGGTTATAGGTATGAAATTCAACTTATGTTGGGTTAGTATATCTATTATGATGTTGTGATCGTCAGTTGTGGTAGGTTGACATGTTAGAGATGAAATATTAAATTTGTATGTCGGTTTTTGAGTGGTGTATATGTTTATCATGTCTATTAGATCCATGTGGCGCTCAGTATATATGGAAATGCTTGGTATATGATTAGAATTAACGTTTTGCCTGGTCCTGTTCGTTTGGGTAAGGGTAGGTTCTGAGTCTGTTTGTATTTCAGGTGACTTAATGTTGGTCTGTTTTGCTTGTTGTATCGTAGTATTTGAGTGTATAATTATGGGAGGGGTGTCTTGCTGGTTTTTTTTTTTCGTTTTTTTGGGTTAGGCATGATTTTGTCTGGGGAGGGTGAGACTTGGATTTGTTCCTTGGTGCCGGTTTGTATTGGGTTAAAGGCTTGTTTGGTGAGTTGGAGTATTTTATCCAATTGTTGTGATAGTGGGGATGGGGTTTGTGGGAGGTTTATGGTGGGAATTGGTAAGTTATGTGTAGGGGATGTTGTTGAGGATATTAATTCGTATTCCGTTGTAGCCATTCTAGGAATTGATATTGAAGTAGTGGTTAAGGCAGTTGTAAGGGTTGTGCTCGTAGAGCACGTGGTGGTAGTGGTAGTTGTTGTTGTTGGGGTGGTAATAAATGTTAAATTTGGTGTGTCGATGTAGTATTGTCCGTCGTCGGAGTCTTGGAATGTTTTCTTTACTATTTCTTTTTCATAGGTATAATGTTCATTGACCTTGAGGTTTTTTGTGCATCCAAGCAGTTGAAAGTCGAAGACTGCCGTCCCTTTTGTTTAAACAATTAGGACGCTTCTCGATTTTAATTGCTTCGCGGATCGTTCGTGTTTTTAGGGAATATATATGTGCTATTGTTTTTGTGTTGTTAAAGTCTATGTTATGTCCAGTCTGGAGACGGTGTTGTGCTAGAGATGAGGTAGGGTCAGGTTTTTCTGACTGCTAGGCGATGTTCGTATACCCTGTTGTTAATGCGTCTGTTTGTTTGTCAAATGTAAGTTTGGGGACAGTCGGAGCAAGGTATTTCGTAAACGCCATGGGAGTCATTAGGGACTTGGTCTTTTGGGGACTTGATAAGGTTGGAAATAGTCTGTTGTGTTGTGAATATTGTTTTTGTGTTGTTTGTTTTTATGACTTTGGAGATTCGGTCTGTGACACCTTTGATGTAAAGTAGGAAGGCTTTGTGTTGTTCAGGTAGGGATGTGTCCGGATGTTATGTTTTATTTATGATCCGTCTTATATGGTTTCTGTCATAACGGTTTTGTAGGAGTGCGTGTTCTAATGTGTGCAATTCAGTCTGTCTATTATGGCTGTCAGTTAGTCTGAGAGATCTTGTTATAAGAGTTGACGACCGAATTTATATAGGTGCTATGATTTGATGTGTTTGATTTAGTACATAATGGAGTAAATACTTTAGTAAACCGGCAACATTTTTTTTTTTTCATAAAATGCGAGGTAAAATGCAATTATATTTAAAAAATCAAAATCATCAAAGTAGGTGTATGTTCTTGAGATTTTGCATAGGACTATAACTTTTTAATCTGAATAACTTTCCTTAATGACATTTTGCTGTATCTTTTACAGAAAAGGTACTTTACCTAACATGAAATTCATTTTTGCTTAACTGTCATGGCCTACATGATTTAAAAAAAAAACAAAAATACACTCAAAATTACTTTTTAAATAAGCAGGGGAACCTCCAAATATGAAAAAAAAATCGAAAATTTTTTGTCCATTTCACCTATAGCGAACTCAATCGGAGGACACGCTGTATATATTTCATCATAATACATCTAATCCGTTGAAATATAATTCTCGAATGATAAATATTCAATTTTTGTAGTAATGTGTGATGGTCCAATGGCTAAAGATTTACCTTGCAAAGGTCCTATGTTCGAATCCCCGACAGTTTTTTTAATGCCCAAAAACTAACATTATTTACAAGAAAACTGCGAAGAGTATCCTATAGAATGTGTAACAATTATATAAAAAGCTCAGAAAAATGCCAATTTTCCAAAAACGCTCTGTAGATCTGTGCTATCCACCATAATTCTAGAGAAAACTCCAAATCCCATCTAATTTGGTCCACCCTGTACATGAAGTCCAATATTTGGCTTATCATAAAAAATATGAAAAAATGTTTTAAATAAAAGTTATAGATATAGATACTTTGTTGCCTATTTTTAAAATACTGCGAAATACACAGAATGTTATTTTTAAGCCGATAGCTTGAAGGTCGAATTTTTTAAATGACTCTCAATATTTTTACACCATTGATTTTATCGTAAAATTTTACGTCCAGTACTTATGGTTTCACGGAAAAACAGTGCATCACAAAGGCCATAAAAAACTTTGTTAGTGGCAATTATGGGAAAACATTTGATAAATGCGAAGATAAAGGTTAATGGTCTCAGCTCACATGGTACCAAAAAGGTACCCCAAACACCTCAAATTTAACAGAGGAAAATAGTTGGAAAACAGGTAAAAACTTGTTACTGGTTCAGTCAACGAATTATTATAGACTACATGGAGGGCGGCAGAATTTTTGACTTCAGGGATGGGTTTGGGGTAGTTAGGAGGTAAACATACTAAAAGTCCCCGACACTATGAGGTGAGCCTCGCGAGGGGGCTTCCGGAAGGCCCTAAATTTCGACTTCTTTTGGTATTTCGCTTATAACTCGATAACTATTGGTCCTTGAGAAAAAATTATTCTTACCTTTTTGAAAGCTGACAAAATTTCCTGTTTTTCCTCAAATTTTCATTGTAAAATAAAATACAACCAAATCAAGTAAAGAAGATTAAATTAGCTTAAAAATTATATATTCTACATATAATTAATGACTGAAATGATGAATTTCAAGATTTTTTGCTGTAATGTGATAGGGTTATTGCTTGAAATCATTACCTACATTTTGCATTTTTTTTAAATCTATTTATTTGATATTGTAATGGGTAGCTATACTTAAAACAGTGGGAAGAAGCAGGTAGTTACCACTATAAAAAACACCACAATATTATGGTTTGAACTAATTTTATTTACATATAACAGCTACTTTTATTTACATATAATTGGCTAATAGCCAATTAGCTAATGCTTTTTTTAAAGAATGAAAAAACCGATCAATTTTCGGACGGGGGAATAGTTTATGGGGACACCACGCCAGCAGAAGAGGAAAATTAATCCTCCAAAGAAACTACTATGTCATCAAATTCTTCATCCTCCTCATCCTCCTTTATGGGGACTCCATTGTGGCAGTTGCCCAGCAGTTGAGGCATGCTGACGTACAATTTAATGATGCCTTTCTGCATCGACTTGTGTTGTTCACTTGACGAATTCAAGATACCACAATATTCCTCGAGTGAAGTACATATGTCATTAGCTGCAGACATTCCGACAATCCACTTACTTATAAGTTGCGCATGAGAGTGGCAGAGTGGCCTCAATCGTCATATCGGATCACAATTCTGACCGCCTCATTGTGAAGTATCCTCTCTCCACAAACTTTTGGTACTCTTCAGTTGACATTTGGGATGACAGTTTTTCCGTGACCTGCACATAAAAGTGGCATGACTTTGCTTAGGGGAAATGCCCGGCTGCATGAAAGGAGGGTAGCATTCGCTTACAACAGTTCAGGTGAGCTTAGAAATCGCGAACCGTCTCATCTGCATGAATGTACTTCTTCATCAATTCCACCATATTGAAGTATTGGATCCAGAGTTTAGCAGTTGGTCCGTGGTAGGTGATGTCTTCCATTGCTGTTCCAAGTTTCATGGCAACTGATTGGAAATGTGGGTTATTATCCAGCGAATCTACCGAGGGAGGATCGTCTAGAAAATCTGATGTGAGTGTGTTGATAGTTGCCTGCTCTTCTGGCGTGAGATGGATTTCGTCTTAAATAAAGTTTGCCAAGGTTTTTGAACGAGCAAATTACAATTTATTTTACAATGAAGATTTGAGGAGTTAAGAGCAGAGTATGACGAAAAATGTGGTCCGAAACAGCGTTTTCCGGAAATCGGCGATTTTCAGAAGCGGATAACTCGAGAACGGTTGAAGATAGAAACTTTTTGTTCAAGTAAAAAATATAGGAAATTTTGTCAGCTTTTAAAAAGGTAAGAATATTTTTTTCACAAGGACCAATAGTTATCGAGTTATAAGCGAAAAACCAAAAAAGTCAAAATTTAGGGCCTTCCGGAAGCCAAACCCCCCCGCCCCGAGGCTCACCTCCTAGGGTCGGGGACTTTTAGTATGTTTGTCTCCTAACTACCCAAAACCCAACCCTGAAGTCAAAAATTCTGCCGCTCTCCATGTAGTCTACACCTCTATATTGATAAATTCGTTGACTGGACTATACGCCTGCAAGACTAGTAAAAATTTGTTAATTGCTATTCTTAATGAATTTTGAAATTAGCTAAAAAAATTAATTTACTTTTTAAAAAACCTGCTTGAAATTTACATAATTTGTGGTAAATAATGTATCATTTAAAAAAAAAAATTCTGTCTGACAATTTTTGATAATTAACATGACAGACCTTTTGTTATAAATTATTTTGTTCATGAAAGTACACTTCATAACACCTCCTTTTTTTTCAAATGCAGTTTATGATCTCCTCTATGCATTGGTCATCGAAAAAATGTTTTTTACTATGTCAGACTTAATTTTTAAGTGCCGTGCCATCGTTTTTATTTTTTAAAATAAGCTTCTGCGTCAAAAAACCGTCTTTATGTTTTTTTTCAGAAGTTAAGTTTATACTCTCTTTTATGCATAAAAATTGGTCTGTCAGCGAAAAAATGTTTTTTACTATGGCTTAATTTTTAAACACTGCGACCACGTTTTTCAATTAAAAAATGTGGGATAACTGTTGCCAACTAAAAAAATGTTTTTTTTCTAGTTCTAAATTAAGTCTGAGATCCCTTTTATATATTAAAATAGATTTTATCGAAAAAAAGGTTTTTTATGACGAGACTTATTACTTCCACATCCAGTGGAAGTATAGTAACGACAAAAATTTTTTAAAAACTTTTATTGTTCAAATAGGCTTAGAATGTCATGAAACGTCGAGATTTTAAGTTTGAGCGAAAAAAAAATTTCTGTCTGTCGGTCTGTCTGTAACTTTTTTTTGTGCGTACATTTACTCTGGAACCGTTTGAGATATTAACTTGAAATTTGGTACACGTATGTACTTTAACGAGATCTAGAACTAGATTATATTTTCATCTGAAAACTATCGATGCAAATGAAAATTACCCAGTAGGCTATAATAGAAAAATGTACGTTTCATTGATATTTAAAAAAAAATTCTTTAACATGATGCACCCGCTAGAAAAGTATGGCACTTTCGTTTCCTTCATTCTTACCGACGACGTGATGAAGTCATTAGAGGTAGGACATCATACCCTAAAATATTGTTAAATGTTCTACTCCCAGATACATCTATGAGAGTTCCCTCTAAGTTCCATGTAGAAGTAACAGAGTACAATTAAGTTAGTCAGTTCGGCAATCATCTCAGAGATGGCACGCGGTGCTAACATCTACTGGAACATTGTGGAAATATGTAGAACTAACTAACTACTTAGAAGGAGCTGAGTGTGAACAGTTTAGTACAGTTCAGTTAGCAGAGTAGTACAGTTCAAAAGGTAAACAAAACTGAGCAAAGTGATCAAGTGACTGCAATATTTAATTATAGTACTCAGTATAATATTAGTGAAGTAATTATTTGATGTAATTAGTACGTTAATAAATTAGTGTTTAGTGTTACCCTGGTGTTATCATTTCCGGATCCACGATACAGGGTGTTTACAAAACGTAGCAATATAACAGCTCCCGGTCCAATAGCTTGGTTCCGATGAGAGACATAAGCAGCAAACGTAATAATTTCAGTGGTACCACGTAAATTTTGCGGTATTCGAGCAAAACGGTATTCCGCAGTCAGCCATGAATGAAACTTTTACTTATTTATTTGTTGGCATTTCCAATGTGTTCAATTTATTGACTGTCCAGTTTCGAAATAAAGTTGCACAATAAATGCGTTTTTCATAGTTTCCATACCAAATATTCAGTTTAAGTTTAAGCTGAGAAAACTAAATGAATATGGAAGATATCGCTAGTAAAACCCTTACGTTAGACGATACTTAACCCCAGAGCATATAATGAACTACGTCCTATTAGTTTACTCCCTTCTATTTTGAAATTGGACAGATTCATACTTCGTATTGCAGATTAATCATTCAGTAAGATGTTTTGACTTTTCACATGTCTTCCTCACCAAAGGACTACTGTAGTACTCTGTATAGGCCAAATTCCCTCTTGATGTCATTGTTGTAGAACCTCCAAATAGAAATTAGCAGAATGTGAAATATAAAGACCACAGTCGTTCCAGTAATTGTAGGAGCCCTTGGAATTGTCAAGAGGGACTATGACCGGAGTTTATAACAACAACTGCCTGGACAACGGGGCGTCTAAGAAATAAAGAAAATCGCACTTTTGGGAATAACGCATATTTTAAAGAAAGTTCTGGACTAGGAGTCTCTGTAATCCCTTGTTGTGGTCTGGATTCTGAGCTGTTGGAGCGGAAGGACCTAGAAATCTGGAACGGGCTCCAACAAAGCCGAATCTCAATGTGTGCTTGACCAACTTCTCAGTTTCGTTGAGTATCACGTTGGTGTCATTCGGGATGGATACATTGATCAGCAGACAGGATTGATCCTTTTTATTATGTACAAAGATGTCTGGTCGATACTGACGAATTTCTCTGTCAATTATAATCGTCAAGTTGTGACGTCGTTGATATTGATAATCTTCCCAGAGGTATATTGATAATAATTTTGCGGTCTGGTATATCGAAATGCCTGCACATAACCCAATGGAAATTTCTGGCCACTCTAATATCATTATTAATATTATTAATATACAACGGGAAAGAAGTATATTAAAAGTAAATAAGTACTTGACTTTCACACCATCCTGTACTATGCTAACTGCGACGACCCTGTATAAAGATTTAAACACAATTTTCATCTTGTTCCGTCGAAGGGTTGGGGGGTAAATTGGGGTAAATAGGTAAATCAAGCAGGTAAGAGTCCATGAAATTGGTATTTAGTAAATACAAGAGAGCTAAGGTCTCAAAAAAAATTTTTGCATTAGCCACCCCCATTACCACCCCCACCTCATTATTAAAGGGGATGAAAAAAAATGTGATTTAGTGTGTGTACAAGAAGCAGAAACCTCAAAATATTTTTTTTACTTCATCCACCCCACTACTATCACCACCCCCACCCCACTACTATCACCACCCCACCCCACTACCGATGTGAGGTATCGTTTTATGGGTTTTTGGGGTAGAGGATTTCAAATATTACATTATTAAAGTTCCGTAAACAATTATTTCCACACACGAAATTTTTTCGTTGTGGGTGACTTGGATAGAAAATCTGGACGTGGAAGTAGTGATTCCTTGGGCAGCGGTTTTTTTAATCGTCGCGGTTACATTTTTTTATTTAAAAAATGTGCTATGACCGTTGCCAACTGATTTTTTTTTCTAAACTTTGAAACTTCTGTAGGTATTAAAATAAGCCTGTCATCGAAAAAAAAGGGTTTCAATATGTCATACTCAATTTCTTAGAGCGCCGAGGTATGACCTCAGTCGTATGCTACTATTGTATTAGAAAAAATAAAAAAAAATCAGGAAATATTATGAACGAAAATATTGAACTGATAATATAATTAAGAAAATTTGTTATGTTTGAAATAAAATTTTACAAACTTGTACAATATTTTTTTTATTTAGTTACATGTCAAAAAAATCCTTTAATAGCAGGACAATAATTGACAAAAATTAAGGAACATTCATAATTATAATTATTTCAAATAAAGCAAATTTAAGTTTATATTTTCATATTTATTTGTGCACGCTTGCTTAACAGTAAAATTAAAAACGTACAAAAGACATTATATTTCAGACAATAATGGCAATTAATCATTATCGCATTCCGAATCGTAAATGATTGTCGGTATTTTTACTTCATCCAACAAGAACATCCAACTCGTTTCGGAAGTGCTTTTCCTGTATACCATAACGGTTTGAGTTGATTTTCGTCAATGAATCAACCGCACTCTTCTGGGGAAAGAATAATGCGGTGAGAGTTAGTGCTTTTTGTCTCATACCGCGCATTCAAAATTAAGTCTCGACAAAGTAAATAACATTATTTCGGTAGACCAACTTTTATGCATAAAAGAGATCACAAATTTCATTTTAAAAAAGAACAAAGGAGGTGTTATGAAATGTACTTTTATTAAAATCATTAATTGATAAAAAATATATTTTAGGTATTAATTAACAAAAATGTCCAGTCAGACAAGTTTTAATAGATAGAGGAGACCTCAAGCTTCATTTAGAAAAAAAAAAACTAAAAGGAGATCTCAAACTTCATTTAAAAAAAAAAAACAAAGGAGGTGCTATGAAATGTACTTTTATTAAAATCATTAATTAATAAAAAAATATATTTTACGTATTAATTAACAAAAATGGTCAGCCAGACAAGTTTTAATAGGTAGAGGAGACCTCAAACTTCATTTAGAAAAAAAAACTAAAAGGTGTTATGAAAAGTACTTTTATTAAAAATAATAATTTATAGAAAAAGGTCTAGCAGATGTTAATTAACAAAACCAAAATCTCTAGCCACATAAGTTTCAATAGATATGGAAAATCTCAAATTTAATTTTAAAACAAAAACCAAGGAGGTGTTATGAGGTGTACTTTCATGAAAAAAATAATTTATGAAAAAGGGTCTGTCAGATAAACAAAAATTGTCAGGCAGACAAATTTTTTCAAAAATGATAAATTGTGTAAATTTCAAGCGGGTGTTTTGAAAAGTAAATTTCAAAAATTCATTAAAAATATCAATTACAAGTTTTTACTAGTCTGGCGGGCGTAACATGTTTTTTACTTCATTTTCACTTTTTAAATTTGAGGTGCGTTATGTGAGCTGAGACTATAACTGAAATGTCTGAGAGGAGCGAAGGTTCAGTTTTATTTACAGGTGGATTTTACACGGGGGATCAACTCACCAATCTTCAAACTTCCAAAACTTCGTCTTTTCAAATGAAACACCCTGTGTATTATTCCACCACTTTGTACAACTATTAAAATTAAAACTATTCCTTGAAATTAGTTGTCATGGTATTAATCCCTAAAATTGTTAGTTTTTATTTTGAAATATTTTCAGTTAAGTTGATAACTTAAAAATAATTGCGTTTTTTTACAAGTAAGCCATGATTTTGTCATTTATTAATTGCCTATTTTAAAACTGAAAATAAAACCCAAAAGTGAAAAATAATTTAAACAATTAAAATAGTTAAAAATGGATAATTAGAGGATGACGTACTTTCAACTGATTCGATCCTGAAGTCAATTAAAAATACGTTTGAATTCGTTATTTGTTTATTTTTACACTGGCCTCAATATCGTAATAAAGTGCAATTAACTGGGCAACGGTGAAATGTTATTTCATAATTTATAGCGACATTTTTTGAAGGCGGGTCAATTTAAAAAAAAAAAAAAATATCAGTTTTAAGGGAAGACGTTAAGATAATTAATTAATTGTGATTATAACGGGATTTTAACCAGTTTGGAATTTTTCTATAACTATAAATAGTGTAAATAAAGGCTGTCTTTAATAATTCGAATTTTCTTTTTCATTGTAGATATTCACCGTGTTTTAGCGGCATAATACTAATCAACATAATTGATTTTCTAAAAATTCAACTAATGAATTGGATTGCTACATGTGTTCGTGACAAAATATAATTTAACACGATAAAATATATGCCTCGAAAATAGTTATTATTGTTTTTGCATCATTGATTTTGGCATAATTAGAATGGTAGTCGATACCAACTTGCTTATTTTAAATGGAACATCCTATATATTTTCGACTTTTCGAAATGACCATAAAATTCTGAGTCAAAACATGTAGCACACCATATACCTAAACCGAGCAGTTTCGGAGATATTTGACATTTTATTAAAAATTTTACAGGTGCAACGGTTGCAAGAACCGTTATAACTTTCTTCATGTACAAGATCCTTATTTGCTGTTTGATACGTAGAAAGAACACAAGATGAGCTACTCTCTACAAAAAACCGTTATAACTTTCTCCGTATAGGAGATTCTTATTTGGTCTTTGGTACATAGAAAGAACACAAGATGAGCTACTCTCTACAAAAAAATAGATTCCATAATAGTATACCAAGTGTTTTATTTTTCACGTTACATTTTGTCAAATTCAACCTCAAAAACTTTTTTATTTCAAATGGAACACTGTATTTTTTTACATCAAATGATGTTAAATTAAATTCCTTTTTTTCTAGTATAAGCATTGTAGGGGTTAAAGTTACAACTTTTCGAAATATTGGCATTTTCTTATGTCCAAAAATTTTTAATAAAAATTGCCATCAACTTACCCATGATTAGAAACAATCATTAATGCCAGTCATTCTTTTATGTTAAAAAACGCCAGCAGGTTTAAATTACACCCACGAAGACTTTTAGGTTTGTTTATTATCTATGGAGAATGTGATAAAGTAATACCATGAACATGTAACACATTTGCTAGTCGATACCCACAAGAACAGAAACCATCCACCATACACTGTAAAACGCATATTGGATAATTTTAGAATATTTGGCTCTGTCATATGGCACGTGCCAAATTTTATTATGGCAATCAATGTAGAATTAAATTTGAGGTGGACTTATATCAGCATGTCCTATATCTAACACATGTACTTTTTGAATTATTCGCAAGTTTTTGTTTGTAATTTATCCAAAAAAACGTAGAAGCCTATGAGGCAATTGAAACAATGAAGTGGGTATCAAGTAGCAAATGTGTTAAATGTTCTTGGTATTATTACTTTATCACATTCTCATTAGTAAATAATAAACAAATCTAAAAAAAAGTCTTCGTGGGTGTAATTTAAACGTGCTGGCATTTTTTAACAAAAGAGAATGACTCACATTAATGATTGTTTCTAATCGTGGGTAAGTTGATGGCAATTTTTACTAAAAATTCTTGGGCATTTAAGAAAATCGCCAATATTTCGAAAAGTTGTAACTTTAACTCCTACAACGCTTATACTAAAAAAAAGAGAATTTATTTTAACATAATTTTAGGTAAACAAATACAAGGTGTTCCATTTGAAATAATAAAGTTTTTGAGGTTTGAATTTGACAAAATGTAATGTGAAAAATAAAACACTCGGTATACTATTTTGGAATCTATTTTTGTAGAGAGTAGCTCATCTTGTGTTCTTTCTACGTACCAAAGAGCAAATAAGGATCTTTTACACGAAGAAAGTTATAACGGTTCTTGCAAACCGTTGCACCTGTCAAATTGTTTATAAAATATCAAATATCTCCGAAACTGCTCGGTTTAGGTATAGGGTGTGCTACATGATTTGATTCAGAATTTTATGGTCATTTGGAAAAGTCGAAAATATATAGGGTGTTCCATTTAAAATAAGCAAGTTGCATTTTGAAATTATTATTTTCAGACTCGCAATGGTCGACTAGGGTAGGGTACTAAATCTCAAATGGCTATCTCATCTGCAAGTGGGAAATATTCTAATGGCCGCCTTAAAAGAATCACCCTGTATAGTTCTTATTTGTATATAAACTGGCTGAGCCTGTCGAAATTCGACGGAATGGGGTTAAAAATGTATCCTAGATGTATCCTAGAAATTATTCTTTGGAGGCACACCACACTTACTACCAGCACTCTCATTTTCGAGAAATTCGCGGCCCTGTTTCAACGAAACTTTTTTTCTAGAGTAGTTCATAAAAACAAAAGAGTCTACTCTATACAACCTCCGTCAAATGTTGACATCTTTAGGGCCAGTTGTATAGGTTTAGTTTAAGCTACAAGCTACAGTTTAACTTAGGTTAAGCCTCTAATGTCCATTGTATAAGTGACTGTAACGGCCACCTAGAGTTTAACTGTCAACTGATGGATGGAGTACCGGTTGTACTCCAAGCTGCGGTTGAACACATGCGCAAATTGCAAAATATGTGTGGTGTGATGTTTTTATAACCTCAGTACTGCGCAGTCCTTCCTTTCACTAGATTCATTTTCAACCCATATAAAAATGTTCTAACCAACAAAATACAGCTTGCTACAAAATACATGACGTAATATATGCACCATATAACGATAACAGATTTTCATGTTCAGTTAAGTTTTTAATGGGCTGTGTATAGGACAACAAACAACAAAACATCTTCATAATGTTACAAAATAGACATATTAACAAATAAACAATTGCCGTCACCTAAAATGGGAATAACATGTCGTTCCATGATGAAAACTCTGACTGATTTACTCGGATCTCTTCGGTCAACTGCAGCCTCCACGTGGGCAGTTTGATGTAGTAGGGGCCATCGGTACGTTATAGTTCAAGCGCCGAGTCTCATTTATTTATTTCAACTTCTCTCCGCATCCAGTGGAAGTATAGTAACGACAAAAAAATATTAAAAATTTGTATTGTTCAAATAGGCTTAGAATGTCATGAACCCTAGATATTTTAAGTTTAAGCAAAAAAATGTATGTCTCTCTGTTTGTCGATCTGTCTGTATTTTTGATGTATGAAAATAATAATTTATGAAAATAAAAATTAGTGATGGATAAAGAGCTTTATTAAAAAAAAATGAATCATTAAAATCGGTCAAGTGGGACCCGCTGGCGCAAAAGAACACGGCTTGTGTTCTAAATATATGGATTATTGTATCCTACTTCATAAATTGGGTGCTTCGTGTTTAACTGGTACTTTTTTAATATGTCTTATGTCTTATTTGACTAATAGATGGTAGTACGTGCCATGTGCAATACCATGGTTTCCAGTTTGTCAATGCTACTGCTACCTCAGGATGTCCCAAGGCTTTGTACGGGGGCCTCTATTCTTACTTATCTTCATAAACATCACCGTTAATCGACAATGTAAGACGCATTGTTTACGCAGACGATTTAAAGTTAAATACGATGCAATTAATAGTGATGATTGCAACAGCATTCAAGATGATCTCAACTTACTAAACGATTATGCATACAAAATAAACTGTACTTAAAACTAAGTAAGTGCAATATTGTTACACATTATCGAAAAAAAAAACACCTTGAGAAAATAACACAGGGTTGACACGAAAAATTCCTCTCCTCCAGGCATGGAATTTTGCCACTAAACAACTAAGATAACTAATGCAGTATCTTCCTTAATTTTACCGAGACGTTTTTTTAATCAGGGCTTATTTTTTTGCTGATTTTTTTTCAATAAAAGAAAGCAAAAAAATAAATAGTTTTTTTTTTAATTCAAATTAGATTTGTTTGGTTCGAATAAATACTGCAGTTAGTGCAGTTTATTTTTTGTATATTTTACCATAGGTAGAAAAATAATAAACGATAGTCAAATAAACTTTGATAATCAAACTCCAAAACCAAAAACACGGCTTCACGGCCTATAAAATGAAATAAAATTAAAAAAAAAAACTCTACTTACCCAGGTAAAAAACTGGAGAATCAGAACATGACCACCTTCTTGGTGTAATTATTGGAGCATTGGCAGTATTAAATTTATTTAATACCAAGTTAAAACACAAATTATATTAAAGAATATTATTTAGGTGTTAAGCAAATCAAAACTTACACACTTTTTATTTATTATGAAATTACTTACTTTCTCTATATTGTTAATCTGGGCACGCAAATATACTAGTTAGGTAAATACTTTAAAACACTCATTTTTGGAGAACCAATCAAAACAACTACTCTTCAAGCTAATATTGGCGAAGTATTGAATTACATGATGGGATTCTTAGCATTTTAAAGCAAAAAAACTATATTCAAAATACTTAAAGCGTGAATGACTGAATTTAAATATATGATTTAAGTATTTTCAATATATTTTTTGCTTTAAAATGCTAAGAATCGTATCATGTAATTCAATACTTCGTCAGTATTAGCTAGAAGAGTAGTTGTT
This sequence comes from Rutpela maculata, assembly GCA_936432065.2. NCBI lineage: Eukaryota > Metazoa > Arthropoda > Insecta > Coleoptera > Cerambycidae > Rutpela > Rutpela maculata. Next base: position 41,333,184 of record OW386292.2, read on the forward strand.
TTGATTGGTTCTCCAATAAAGAGTGTTTTAATGTATTTACCTAACTAGCATATTAGCGTGCCCAGATTAGGGCAAGAATATGGAGAAAGAAGGTATTTTCATAATAAATAAAAAAGTGTGTAAGTTGTCATTTGCTTAATACTTAAATAATATTATGTAGGTTTTTTTCCTTCATTTCCTTATGGTGCTATTACCATATTTTTTAAAATAAATCTTGAAGCACTTTTACCCTTTTTACCAACATTTCCGAATATTATCGCTCTTGTAGAAGAATCATCTGCCATGTGTAGAGAACATTTTTGAACTCATAGAATTACATCACTCCTTGAGGATAGGATTTTGCATAGTGAGAGGGAAATAGGCGTTTATTTAAGCTCGTTATGTAAACTTCCTAATCTTTCAAAGAAGTAAAACTTTACTCACTCGTCGCACCATGTACTATTCGTTTATTGATTTTTGGTAATAAATTAACAATTAAATTTTCATAAGCTTAACATGATACAGATCTGACAACGATAATGTTAACATACTTAAATCGGTTCTTTGATAAATAACTTAATAACAACATACTGTAATCGAAACCGCCAGACGCAGATAAATCCCATCAGTTTTTTTTTCTAAAACCGTACGTGATTGGTGTAACAAATTTATTACACCAATCACGTGCGGTTTGAGAGATAACCTGTGGAATTTATCTGCGTTCGGCGCACAGTGGCACGAATCGTAATTTTTTCGTTCTAAATTATCTAGAGCACTTGTTTCGCAACCGATTGGGATACATTTTTTTTTAAATTCTCGTTATTTAATTTCCAAAAAACGTAAGAGAGTCGATTTTTTAATTATGCTAACCAAGATTATTGAGCTTAGCCAAAATGGCCATTTTTTATTTAAATCTTAATAAAACTTTAAAAAAAGAACTTTTTTCTTACTTATCCAGTTTATATAAATCTTGTTACTCGGAGGTTTTTGAGGTCACTGATTACGAACCTGATATCCAAATTGTCATAAACCAACCTGCAAGATGGCGGAATCAATGCCGGATATAAAATGCTAAAAAATTATGAAAAATGAAATATTTTTGTTAAAGTTTATGCCGAGAAGTTTTGAATATTTCTGATAAGTACTTTTAAGTTAAAATAGACTAAATTTTAAGTTCCAGAAAGAAATTCAAGATGGCGGCAATAAGATGATAAAACTAACTTAATAAATTAAAAGCATTAAAATAAATAGGCTGTTCCTAAGAATTATTAAAACATTTAAAAAGGAACAAATTTTCTGAAATTTTCACATATATGCCATACATTAATTATCAATCATAAATATGCGATTCAGTTCTCCATTAATTTTGAACATAAACTTAAGTAGTACATATTAATATTTCTTTTTTTTTATCTGCTAATAATATAATAAATACCTAACACCAAGAACTTTAAAACAAGAACATTAAACCTAACATAACCTAAGCCTAATAGAACCTTAAACCAAGAATTTTATACCTAACATAATTAATGGAGGACTGAATCGCATATTTATGATTGATAATTAATGTATGGCAGCCATATTGGATATATTTAAAAATTTCAGAGAATTTGATCCTTTTTAAATGTTTTAATAATTCTTAGGAACAGCCTATTTAATTTATTTTTAGGTTAAAACTAACTGGTTGTTCCTAAGAATTATTAAAACATTTAAAAAGGAACAACTTCTCTGAAATTTTTAAATATATCCAATATGGCTGCCATACATTAATTATCAATCATAAATATGCGATCATCTTATTGCCGCCATGTTGAATCCGCCATCTTGAATTTCTTCTTGGCACCTAAAATTTAGTCCATTTTAACTTAAAAGTACTTACCAGAAATATTCAAAACTTCTCGGCATACGCTTTAACAAAAATATTTAACTTTTTAACATTTTATAGCCGTCATTGATTCCGCCATCTTGCAGTTTGGTTTATGACAATTTGGATAATAGATTCGTAATCAGCGACCTCAAAAACCCCCGAGTAACAAGATTTATGCAAATTGTATAAGAAAAAAGTTTTTTTTTATTAAAGTTTAAATAAAAAATGGCCATTTTGGCTAAGCTCAATAATTTTGGTTAACATAATTATTCAAAAATCGACCCTCTTACGTTTTTTTGGAAATTAAATAACGAGTATTTAAAAAAAATATATCCCAATTACTACGAGAGTCCGTGCACCCCCCGCCGATCCTTGGGGACAATGTTTTTCATTAAGATTAAAGCCTAAGGAACAACTTTGGAGGACATGTCCCCAAAAAAAAATTGAACAGCTAGGGAGGGCTTCCCGACTAAATCGCTTGCGAAACAAGTGCTCTAGATAATTTTGAATTCAAAAATTACGATTCGTGCCACTGTGCGGCGGCTTCTTCATAACTGGCGATTGCAGTACAATTGCAAAATGCACACACATCAGGCACTGAAAGTCCAGTCCTCTTTTATTATATCCGAAGCTTTTTCACCAATCATCATACCAGGAGCGCTGGTATGCGCCGACAAAGTCACAGGTATAACACTAGTATCTGCCACTCGTAGATTTGTCACTCCGTATACTCTCAGTCTGTTGTCCACCACGGATTCGGAATCATTTTTCGGACCCATTTTACACGTGGAGATTTGATGGTGGAGGGTATCTCCTAGGCTTCTTAAGGCACATTCCCAATAGCCATCGGAGTCAAAAATAAAATGTTCGCAACCTGAAATAGTAACAGAATGGGTTGCAGACCAGATTAATCTTCGGGATCGTAAATTAAAACTAGATATAAACATTACCCTTTACAGTTTATTCAATATAATTGTAGAACATTCTGTATATTTTTCGCAGTTTTTTTTAAATAATTTAATTTTTTTGGCATAATTGCTATTTTCTCCTGATAATGCCAAGTTGGTTGGCGTTTCGCTCCTCATGTACAGGGTGGACCAAATTAGATGGAATTTGAGATTTTCTCTAAAACTATTGCAGATAGACAAAACCAATATAAAGGTGTCCTGAGCTCGATTTTCGAGAAACGAACAATGGTGCAAACCGCGATCGTCTATCTTTTTCGACTACCGAGCTACAGAGCGTTTTTGGAAAATTGTCATTTTTATATATCTGTATCTCAATTACCAAGTGTCCCGTTGAAAATCGAGTACACATTCTTAAGGCATTTTCTTGTGTAGGATACGTTGCTGATAAGAAGAAAATTATGCATGTCTCAATTTTCGAGATATAGACATAACTTGTGTTTTTTAAATGGAACACCCTATAAATTATTTCACTATTCGATCACAACTTAAATTAGCTATCCAACGATATATCATATGTCATATTTATCTCTAGAAAAAGTGGTTAATTTTAGAAGTATTTAGTATATTTGTGAGGGGGCCATGGAACACTATTAACAACAACAATACTTCTTATAATATAAAATAATTTTGCCAAAAATAGAAAAAACTAAACTACAATAAATGTTCGAATTGTCTTCCATTGACATCTATGCATTTTGACACCTTCTCCTTGCAGCATTTGTTGCATTTCCAATCATGACAGGAGTTAAAAAAAATCCACAAACGTTCTGTAGCTCGGTAGTCGAAAAAGGCAGACGGTCGCGGTTGGCGCCATTGTTTGTTTCTCGCAAATCGAGCTCAGGACACCTATATTGGTTTTTGTCTATCTGCCATAGTTTTAGAGAAAACCCCAAATTCCATCTAATCTGGCCCACGCTGTACATGTTTTTTATTAAAATTTTCAATAACCTATATTTACATATCGATTTTTCAAAAACAATAGTTCTTCCTCTAGCTAACACTAACTGTCCAAATTTCAGTATGGTTGCACTTTATACGTTATCGTGTTTACAAGCAAAGTGTCGAACGAACGGACAGAAGAATAGTTTGAAAGCTATTCAGAATTCGATGACCAGCGCTATTTCAAGTGTAGCTGTGTTGCTGACATTTTATATTATAAAGCTGAAAAGTGGGCTCATTTAGCATTTTTTTTAAAATTCATATTTCGAAAGTACACCTTGTACTCAATAAATGTGCAAAATATTAGATTTTTTTTCAAATCCTCCCTCAAAATAAATAATGAAAATAGAGCGCACGAAACACAGTGTGACGTCAAGCCATCCGCACTCCAGCCAACGGTCGACCGTCTGTGGGTCGACCGCTAGCCTGCAACACTGCCTGCACTCACATAGTTTCATATGGCAAGCACAACATACCGAATAACTCATAAACAGCGTTGCAAGTGGATAAAAAATTAACGTACTGGTATCGAAACAAGAAAAGTAATGATCTTATCAAAAAAGTACAGATGTTTGTTAAATCTTTTTTACGATATCTAGGAATTTTAATGAAGATAAAAAAAAAACTTTGCCACTCAGATAATTTTTATTTGTTTTGTGTATAATAAATATGTTGGCAATATTCACTTGAACTGTTACTACAAAAAGAGCATCAGTGCCATATTCTATGCGAAATACTTTCAGAGTCCTGTAATCACATGTTAAATTTTTATTAGTGTATGCAATAAGTATTGAATTTTTAAATGTCCCTCAAGTGCACTATAACTTCTCAAGGATCACAAACATTTTTACAATTCCTATAGACTGTAAATACTTAACTTCCTTGCGGATAACCCAGGTTGGTCCCTCTTGCCATGCATCCATTAGACATTTTTTAAATGCAAAGATAACACCTTATTCAAGCGAGATACAGAGAAACAGAATTTTCGAAAGTGATGAAAAATCCGGAACTAACTTGCGAACAAAAACATCGTGTTCTTTTGATCCTGTCGTCTGTCGTATTTAATTTCAGGGATCATGATACATTATTTTAAAATTTGTCGTCCAAATTGCAACATAAGTAAATAGGACGACATACAAAAAAAATGTAGCGATACAATGAAAGTGGCACTGACGTACTGATTGTGCTCTAAAAGTATTGATTTCAGTACAAATGTACCGACACTGGCAACGCTGCTGATAAAGCCAGTCGAGCGGGTGCCGTGACATCATCTGTGCGCTGTCGGACGTTTCAAATATGTTACGAATTGAAAATCAAATATTACAGTTAATATTATCGCTAGCGGCCTAATTTTTTCACTATATACTTGAAGGGTTAAATAGTTATAGAAAATGCAAAAATAAATTGTAAATTAAGTAGCACTAAATGAGCCTAATTAAGGGCCAGGAGTTGACAAGTCCGTATTACTGTGCCTTTTATATAATACAAACTGCTCGTTCATTTGAGATTAGATATAAAGAACACCTATTTAATTTTAGACTGTTTTAAATTACCTTTTAGAGCTAGGACATAATTTTCCAAATTTCAAAAACTTGATGCACACGAAAAAGCTTTGAATTAAATAAATTAAACTCTATTAAAAAATATATAAATCAAACAATTGTTTTTAAAATCCTTTTAATGACTAATTAGACTATATAAAAGTACACTATCTGGACCGTTATTCTGTATTGAAGTGAATGCACATTATCATAAGAAAATGGACGGAGTTCTCTTGAAAACCAAAAGCATATTTTCTAACTGGAGCGCTCACATTGCGACACAAATCTGGGAACTTGCTCCTCATGCGAAATTATGAGGAAAATATAACCTCAATTTTTGCGAACTGTCATTTCATTTGTGATTTGGTATTTGGTTAGTATTTTGTATTATTTTTAAAGTTCGACTCTTGTGCTACATTAGAAATTAAAGGAGGATGGATATTGCCGATGTACTTATTGCAAGCCTAGCCTAGCCTAGACCAACACGAATTATTTAATTTTTTTAATTCACGTACTAATTTTACAATATTGCATGCACACCATAGAAAATGTGCGGCATATGTTGACAGGATGAATTTATTACATTTCCCACTGTATCGCACGTGATCTTAATAATTTGATTCGTTGGTTTGTTCTGTCAATGTGGCAGATACAATTTCACGATTCGCCTCACAAACAATGGGAACATGCCTGTCAAGAGGAAGGGGGGGACTGATTCCCTCCGGACTCGGGCTCGATTTTCAAATGAAAATTTCGGAGGCCTATTTTAATTTTTTCCCATCGTGTCTCTCCCTCCCATCCTCACTCATCAAAAATGTTTTTTTGTTTTTGTCTCCGCGGCTCATCACAAATTGTTTTCGTATTTCTCCCCCCTCACCCGCTCATAAATTTTAAAAAAATGTTGCAATACTTCATAAATTCATTTCTCCCCCACCGCTCGTCAAAAATTGTTTTTCCATTTCTAAATGTAAATGGAGTACTGGGTACTGTACTTTCCAGCCCTTGTTGTTTTTGTTCCTCATAAAAACACTCCCTTAGTTACGCTATGCTGATGAGAAGCAATAACTCCGAAACGTGTCCGTAGCTGCATCCTTGTTTCTTTTTGGGGTATATGGTATATGTTTAAATTTTCCATCTTATTCAAGATAACAACCGTAATATTAGTATGAATACTTTGCAATTACCTTTGTATGTTTATTCGCCTTTTGAATCGTTTGAAAATTGCACGTTAAATGCCAAAACTGCAGTAACGTGAAAGTTACAATAAACAGATGACAAAGTGACGAGTTATGGAAGTGTTTTTGAGCATAGTTCAAATATATGAATATGAATATGGAGAGGTTACATAATACAAATTTTGATTTGAAACAATTGAAATGTTGCACACTATATTAAATAAGTTATAAAATATGTATCTGTGACAATTGTCTCAAGAACTAAGATTAAATTTTGACAAATTAAACAATGAAAGTTCCTGTTACAAAACCCTCCCATTGTTGTGATTTTTTTTGGGCGTAACATAATTTACTATAAAAAAATTTTTGCTCTGTTTTATATTTACGTCCAACCATTCCTATATTTTTGTGACACAACTTTAAGGTTGTTTAATTCGAATTGATGTATGTTTAATGTATATTATTATTATTGTACATTTTTTGTGGTGTTATGTCATATAATTTGAATACCAAATATAGGGCAGCAAATGTTTTATGTTGTCTGGTGAATAAATTACCATGTTTAAATGAATATAAACGAATATCTATTTCACCAATTTATTCGAGAGGTCCGAAATTTATCCCGCTTTATCTCATTAGTATGGGCGTTTTCTTTATTTCAACACTTTTTCTGGTTAAAACAATCTCTGATGGTGGACGGACGTCATCGACTGATGAACACAGTTGGTTAAAAATAATGTTGTTGATTTTGATTTTATCCTAACCTAACATTAAGTTTGTTTATTTTATTGCAAGTAATCTGTTTTATTGTTTATAAACAATAATGAATAATAGAGGAATCTGGTTCTTGGTGTAAGGGCTAGCAGGTAACCGCCTAACGATATATTAGATGAGAAGTTGGTTAGAGGTTAGTTTCACATACTCCACACAACATCCATCAGTTCACCATCACAAGTTTAAGGTTATACAGTAATGCCACCAGATAAAATTTTATCAGAAATAAAAGAACAAATCGTGATACATCTGGTTGGTCCACCAAACAATAAAAAAACAACATTGATGAAACTGGTGCCACCTGATGGACTCGTTGAAATAAAGAAAACGCCTTATAGTTAGTTATTAAAATATAAAAATCTAAAATGATATATACATTTACATATTACTATTTAATAGAATATCCCAGACGACAGAGATCATTTTAAATTAAATCAGGCTTGAAAAAACAAAAAATACAGGTGGGTAGACCACGTGTTTCTGAACAAAAAATGCCCTAATAAAATTTATCGCTAAAGCCACGGTTTTCCCGAAAAAAAAAATAGTGAAGTAACTTTGTCACTCTACTCGGCCAAGCGCATGGTTAAATGCATACTACGGAACCTTTAAAAATTCCTAGCAGTTCTAACAAGTAAAATAAAGCTTTTTTTCTCTTTCTGTTTACACATTTTTAACATTTTTCTTAGTAACTAAGAGGATAAATAGTGAGTCTGGAGGGAAAATATATAATTATGAACGCATACACAGACACCACACTTAACGCGGTGAATCGCTCGCATGAATTTTTACGTGCCTTTACTATATTGCATTTATTACAGATACACCTATTCACATTTCAGCTATATCCATTGAATTCCTTATACATTTAATGTATTGGAAAAGTTTCAAAATTTATATTCAAAACAATCAAAGATATTTTCATAGTTATAAGGATAAGATCGTGACAATCGCAATTTCTTATCATAATATGATTAATCATATTTTCGAAAAAATGCATAAGAGTAAACGAATTTGTGTTTGAACATTCGAAAAGTATACATTTTTTCCGAAATAGTGATATTTTATTTTTTCCAATGGGTCAATTTCTCGGCAAGTTTCCCTCCTCCAATATATATATTTATCAAGAAAATCATTAAGCAATTAAATTAAAATGATTTGAGATGTACTTTTTTTAAATCCACGTTACTACAACTTAATAAACCATAATAATCATGAAGTGTATATACTTTTTAACAGTTCTCAATGAAGAAAGAATTTTTTTAAAGAGCTTTTATTTTTTTTTTATATTTTTTATCGCGACGATATATAAGCATATTTTTCCCACCCATCCTTTACTTGTATTGTTTGAAACAAAAAAGCATCAGAAAGCTACAATTTCCATCTTTTGAATGAACCAACACTCGTATAGATTGAACAAATTCTGATTTAGTGACATGTAATTCAGTGCGTCGGTGTTACAGTCATGCGTATTCAAGCGCGTGCACGCATGGATCTCGCTCCGAATTATAACATTACACTTAACTATTTTTTTCCGGGAAAACCGTGGCTTTAACGATACATTTTGTATGTATGTATTTTTATTTTCTTTCTAGCTTGATTTAATTTCAAAATTTTGAAAAAATTAATGAAAAAAAAATTTTTTTTCACTTTTGTTTTATGTTCTGCACCCGAGCGAAATGTAAACTTTTCAGGATATTATTCTACACACTTTCACGAACTCATTAAAAAAAAGTTTACACAGTTTGCAATTTTTTGTGGGTTAATACCTTCGTCGACTGGGCTAGAATAGTAATAATCACAATTAAAGTCTTTATTCTCCAACAGAAATGGGGCATGACATTCCTGTTTTCAATGATAGTGACGTGCATGTCGGACAGTTTTCAATGATTATCAAACTTGCATGCAAAATAATTCGTTGATTTCAATAGTCCAGCAGTAAAAGATTTTTTTTTAATTTAAAGTACTCCCATATCTGGAGCTCTGCAGACCTGTTTCTGGCTACTAGCCTACATCAGCACGACACAAAATAAGGCCAAGCTCGACACTGCAAATACTTAAGTCAACTTCAAATAGATATAACTTGTTGACTTATAAGTGGCCACATCTACCATTTCCATCGTGCCTGCTATTGAGTTCCCGTTTTTGGGTAGAGAATAAGGACTTTAATAGTATCTATTGCTATTCTTTTTAAATATTAGTTTTTGTCTATATTATTACTATTATTATTATACATTTCATGTTGCTAAGTGATCGAATTTTTTCTAATATATTTATATATTGGCTAAAACAACATAACACTTACCAGGTATTGGTTTCTTGTAAAGTTCCGCCCCGTACGCTTGGAAAGCTATGGTCCTCGACATTTTCTGGACATACCTGATTGCACTGATTAAAGTCTTTAAGTCGTGATTTTCCGGATCTGAGAAGTAGTTGCCGTACAACAGAGGCCGATCAAAGGGGTCCTTGGATCGTAATTTCAAGAATCCCTTAGATTCCGGATGAAGTAACATCGGTAAAACTGAAAAGCAGGGCTTGTTCTCCAGAGGTTCGAAATATGCTTTGTAAAAGTCTTGTCTTACTCGTAATTCTGGCCTTGATACGATTCCGTAGTCGAATTGCAAGGAACCTATACCTAGAAGATAACGTAAAGTAACATTTTTGAAATCATTAACGTTATTAGGGTAGCAGAAAACAAGTTTATCCATACATTTGTTGACCGCTGTATGGTACTTACTAATGAGAAAATATACTAATGGAAAATAATTGTACGCGGAATTCAAAGATCCTTCCAGAAATTTGTGGGAATTATCGTCTCTAAGGTATGTGAGTCATTCTCAAAATAGACCTCACTTTCAGATTTCGGAGTTTTAAAAAACTATCTCTTTTCGATTTACAAATTATACGCATGGTATTAACTACTGTACTTTTATAATAATTTATTGACTAGCAGCAGTACACTTTTGTCTTTTTTATATTTTTTTCGGCAGAAACTGCAAAACAATGTTTGTCCACTACGCACACTGGCAGAAAAAAAAAAGGCCTATGAGATTATTACCAATAATTCCTACCCATACATTAACGAAAATTTCTCTTGGTTATGGCATGGGAGTTTTCGTCCGCCCACACATGATTATTACAGGCATTTTGAATAGCATTCCTAGAAAAATTTGCTTCGTCAGAGCTCTAGCAATCTTCCTCATACTCGTCTCGGGATGTTCGTCGATTTCCTGCAGCACCGCTTCCTCAATTTCGGGTGTTCTGACAGTTCGAGGTCTACCTTCCTTTACTCCCACCTTTCTTTACACGGAAAAGAGCCTTGGGAGGCCTAAAGCCCCTAAGGCTCAATGGAGTGGAAATTCTATTTGCACGTGAGGTTACCTAGGAGTCATTTTCGACCAAAAGCTGACATGGAATTCCCACATCCAAAAAGTCACACAGAAAGCAACCATTGCCCTGGGAAGGTACAGGCAGATGTGTGGAAAAAACTGAGGTTAAACCCCGAGATGACCCTATGGTTATACACTAGGGTTGTAAGATCCATGTTAACCTATGGATCGGTGGTATGATGGACCAAGACACTGCAGCTTGGAGCAATAAGGCTATTAAGTGGCGTACAAAGGCTTGCTTGCCTGTGCGCCACTGGGGCCATAAAAACTGCTCCCACGGCTGCATTGGAAGTCCTTTTAGACCTCACATCACTACACATATTTATCCAAGGGGAATCTCGTTCAGTGGTATACAGGAAGAAAGGTCATTAATAGTAAATTATAATCATACAAACTCAAGGACTCCAAGTCAAACTTGGAGTTCTCCAGGGCTCGGTCCTAGGGCCCTTATTATTTATGTTATTTGTAAATGACCTTCTAGATTCTATAAGAGATGAAGGACATGTTACAATGTTTGCTGATGACACCAATATTTCAACAACGGCAACTAGTGTGGATGAAATTCAGTTACAGGCTGAGAATATTATTAAGATTTTAAGCGCTTGGTGTGATAGTAATAAATTAATATTAAATGCTGGTAAAACTGTATTAATGAATTTTCATATAAGAAAATCACTACCTACAAATTTTAATATCTTGGATATCGAACTGAAGGATGAAACGAAATATCTTGGTACTGTACTGGATTATAAGTTATCATGGGATAATCATATTGACACAGTATGTAAAAAATTAAACAAAGCATATTTTGACATCCTGCAAATGAAAGACACTTTGAATGAAAATGGATTACTGAATATTATGCTTTGGCCTACTCACACATCTCATTAAATATTATGAGTTGGGGATGCGGCAGAGAAATGAGTAGGGTATTAATTCTACAGAAAAGACTAATTCGTTTAATATTCAATTTAAGATCTAGTGAAAGTTGTAGAACGGTTTTCAAAGAAAAAAAATCTTAACTCTACCATTCGTATACATATTTAAATGTATAATGTATACTAAATAAAATTTTAATATGTTTGTTAAAATATCAAATACCCACCCATATCACACTAGGCATGGGGAACTCTTAAGCATTCCAGCTCATAAAACTACCACGTTTAAACATTCCCCATGGTATAATTGTGTCAATTTGTACAATGCACTACTAAACACAGTGCGACAAATCAGCAGCACTATATTATTTAAAAAAAAAAGTTGAAACCATCTTACTGGAAGGCGGTTCTTATAGTATTGATGAATTTGTGTCCGGGATATCCTAGTTATATCTTCTCAAATAATCCTTTTATTTATTATTAGAATAATTTTGACTTTCATTTTGCATATTTTTCTGACAAAATGTAAAACAAATTTTGTACATGTGTTTTTTATTTATATATGTGTATTGTTTTTATATAACATACTGTTTTGTATTGTTTATATTGTTTTATTTTGTTTTTATATTGGCATGCCATATGTACCATGTGTATCTTTTGTGTGGTTAATAAATATTATTATTATTATTATTATTATTATTAATGCAAGGCACAACGCCCATAAGGCAACGATACGGAATAGAGCACCAAAAGTTATACTCAGAGCTGAAGGCAGATCCCATTTTGGGAACGCCCAAGGACAATATGATCCTAAAGTACAACTTCTAGAAAAATTTCAATTTCAGTCAAAATATCAGACAGAGAGGACTGGAAAATGGTCCTCCAATATCGGCGCAAACGATCTGGTATACGGACGGCTCCAAGACAGAACAGGGAGTCGGAGCTGGGATTTACTAGGATAAGGTTGAAAACGAAAATCCCGATGAGTCTAGGAAACCCGCCGCAATATTTCAGGCTGAAGTGGCCGCTATACAGTGGTGTACAAGGGAAATAATGAGGCAAGGAACTGTAAACCAGTCAATTGCCATTTTTTCCGATAGCCAAGCAGCGCTAAAGGCACTCGATCCCATGCAGGTCGATTCAAGACTAGTATGGGATTATATAAATGCCCTTACTGACCTAGGAAGTCAGAACAAAGTGACCGTGGCATGGGTACCAGGACACGAAGGACACAGGGGAAATGAGAAGGCTGAAGGCGGCTACAGACGTAACTGCATAATTGAACGGTATGCATGCGCAAGTTTATTGTACAAGTATACTGAAATTTGCGTCGCCGCCACACGCAAAAGTATACTTGAACAGTTGTGCAGTGACAGTTAAGCGCGAATAAAGAATAAAAATGTCATCAACGGATGAAGACGACACGCTTTGCTTTAACTGCGTTTGTTTTAATTCTCAAAAAACAACGAAAAAAACGTAGTATGTGGTGTAAGAAATGGTTAAAAAAAGGAAGGAGTATTCGCACATTAATCTCTTAAAATGGTAGTACCACAAGGTGGATTCATAAACATCTTCTGTACCCGCCCCTGACCACCGAGTTTTTCAATTTTTTTCTTCTCCTTTCTGTAATTTGTTCTTTACCACTTTCTCCCGATCGGCATTTGGCTCTATTTCTTTTAGTTTATCTCCCAGTTTACTGTATACCGCTTCTCTTTTCACCTTATCATGGTAATCTTTCGATTTTATAAGCCAAAGACATGGCTTACTTTCATCGTTATAAATTCTTCGAAAATCTTGCGATTCCTTTTTCTTAAATCGCTCGTCATCGCACAGGTTCAGCAAGTCTACCATTACCTGTTTACACGAGTCTGCCGACCTGCCGTACACACGCTCAAATATACTTGCGCAAACAACATGTACATGTATACAATATAGAATTTCATCAAGTCTCATGTCACTTGTACAATCACAATACTTGTACAAGTGTTATAAAACACACGTTCCAGTATACTTGTACAATAAACTTGCGCATGCATACCGTTCAAGTATGCAGTTACGTCTGTAGCCGCCTTGATGAACTGGCCCGGGAAGGCGCATCTAAGGCCCTAATAGGACCCGAACCCTTTTGCGGTGTGGCTAAGCCACGCATACGAACATCCATTAATGAATGGGTACAAAATAAATCTCTAGAGAGGTGGAAGAATTTCCCACAACAGAGACAGGCCAAAAAGTTCATCAAAGAACGATCGGCCAACTTCACTACGCCAAAATAGAAAGGCCATTAGGATAATGGTAGGTCTTCTAACAGGACATTGTAGGCTTAATAGATATACGAGTCTAATGGGCCTGGCAGAGGATGCAACATGCAGATTTTGTCAAGAGGAAGAGGAAACCTCAGTACAAGTGCTGTGTCATTGCGGAGGCCTAGCCAGACTGAGGTTCCAACTATTTGGCGAATAGAAACCAAGGGCAGATAGCTATACCAAGGAACCCTCATCAAGGCTATGGAGTCTGATACAAAAGACAAAGCTGGATAGGGAGCTCTAACTAAATTTGGCAAAGAGTGCCACAATAGATCCACAGGGGTCGCGGTGGCCAAGGCCAATTAGCCAGCTCCTTTTTCAAATCTAGTCTAATCTACCTTCCGGAGTACCTTTTTGGAAACTATCAGTTTCACAAAGACGACGATGAATAGTCGAAAAGAATAGGCTATCTGGCAAGGCACGATTAGGATATCTTTCCTGATATATACTTCTGGGTTTTGTTGCAGTACCATCTGCGAGACCATTTACGTAATGCATTGTCGCCATTTTCGCATTCGTATAATTCACCATATTTACTGAGATATTCGAATAAAAACAGCGAAAAAAATAAAATAAATTCAATGAAACACTAAAAATCGAAGAAATAACACGATGAGATGGTTTTGAACACCAACTTACTTTATGTCAATAAATATTGTTTTGAAAATGATATTTGTAAAAACGTCATTTATTCCAGGATAACTGGATTTATGTGTTCAAAAAATTATTAGTCAATACTGCTAAATTGATCAGACTAATCAGAAAAAATATCCACATGGAAAAATGTCAGTGGCGTACCACTTCTTTGGCAAAAAATATCAGAGGACATGTTTGTAGGGGCACCACTGGTGGAGCGATAAAATAACTTTTCTAACTAAAATATGTGGTTTTATATCCTATTGACACATACTAAAATTGAAAATAATATCTAAAATACTTTCTGAGATATTAAAAAAAAAATCAATACCTTGTAGCAAAAAATTTAAGTCGTTGCGGACATATGTTCATATGAACTTTTTTTCATAAAATGACCTAAGGATTCACACCCTATATTAGCACGTCATTAAGAAACATCCTGTATGTATTGATTAATCGGTAAAAAAGTTTAATTTATTTTTGAGAACAAAAATGAATAATTCCACAATGTAAATGCAAGGAAAAGGTAAAATTTTAAATTGTTTAAACAAGTTCACACCTGCTATACATCGTATGATTCTTTTCTGGGCCACGAAGACATTGTGTGTTGCTGGTTGACGACTCCAGATGAGGATACCATAGCTCAAAATACTTTGAACTTGACCAAAATAAAATTGATGGTACACTTTTTTCTATGTATTGCTTAATAGCTAATGAACACTTATGCCAAGTTTCAAAGCGGTACAATTTTTTTCATTATTCGCGTCATTTTTGGGCTTATTTTGAGTGAATTATACTTACTCGCTAGTAGCAGTTCTATATCCGGGTAATTTTCCTTCACCTTTGATGCATCAGTTTTTATATAAGCTAGAGACTCCACTCCTCCCAGGGACGTTAAGAAACCAGTTCCTTTGAAAAGCCAGTTCAGCGATTCCATAGGGTTAAGAGCTTGGACGGTAGACACAACGGTTTGATTTATAGTGAATATCAAACCTAGGTGGGATATGTGGTCATACATGGATTCTCCTACCGGTAAATTTTGAATCAGTGGTATACCTAAAAAGGAATTGATGTATAAGTATTCTCAATAGGGCTCGTTTATTTGTCAGGTACAAACTGGTATTCCTAGTGGCCTAACCCTTCACAATACACGGTGTTTTGTATAGTATATAGAACAGCTAAGCGTAGGTTAGGTCAAAACTGAAGATTTAGCTTAACTTATTTCTATATTACGTTGCATCTCTGAGAAGATACCTTTAAAATATCCGCTACAATGTTGAATAAAAATGTTTTAGAAACTGTTAGGGATTCTGATGTGGTATGCAATTTAGACACGTTACAAACCTTAATTGATACTTAATTGAAATGCTTCTGATTCCAAAATTCTTCTTTCGTTTAAGTTGCTGAAGAATACACTTTATATTTCATTGCCCTCCAGTTAAATAAATCTCAATGGTTGAGGTTTGGTGATGTTTTTGCAACAGTTATTTTGTTGTCCCATCTATTTATTACGAAATGATTGGTTCAAATAACTCTTAAATTGACTTAAGAATATCGAGAAGGGTTTTGCAGATTTAGAGAGAAATATGCATTTATTTTTGGTTTATTATAAATATTTAAAAAATTGTAATTGGTACAAGTACTTCCTATTGCTTTAAGGAATACAACCGTATACAGTTTTTATCATAAATTTTGTATATAGTTAAATGCCATGCTTCTGAACTCGTGTCATGTATGTAAGGTACAAGGAAAGGTCCTGTATGAAAAATTGTTCCAAAATCCTTGAAATGTGATCAAATGTAATAGATGCGACTTTTGCTGTGTAGGACATAACGTTGCATTTGAACACATTTAAGGTTAACTTATCTTGAACGCATCACTTAGATACGTTGGAGATGCTATTTTATAATAGATACAATCCCCTATGGAGCTAGTCTAGTCCTAAAGAGTTTAAGATCGTCGATGTAGCAGTCAACGTGAATAACTTCCACAATATCATATATAAAGAGATTACACAGCGGGGGCACGAAAATTATCCTTTCAGAACGTCAAGTACCCGTCAGACCGACATTCTCTATAAGCTACTGTATTGTTTTGCGTCTAGAAGATAAGTTGAAAAGAATACCAACGGATAATGGGAGAAACCTAAGCAAGGCATTTTTTGAAACAGTATACAAAATGTATTATAAGTGTTTGTTCTTCTACCTCTTCATCTAAAATAAGTTTATCTATGAAAACAATGTTCTTGTGGAAATTAATATTTCGATTGAGGATAAGGCGACAAAATGTTAAATGGGAATTTAAGTCAGAAGGTTAAAGTTTTCGCACACTTTACACATGATATGGATGCTCTTTAACCACAATTGGGCAATAAAACTTTTGCATATTAATACATTGATAGAAGAAGATCTATGAAATTTTAGCGATGATTATCCCCCAATAGGCACTTTGTAGTACTAACATAAACTTAGTATCAATTAAACTTTGTAACGTCCCTAAATTGTTTACCAAGCTGGAACCTTCCCAATTACCAAACTACCTTTATAATCATTTGGTTAAGAAGGAACTTTATTATATAAAGACTGCATGGAAGTTATGAATTTGCAAATTTGTTGTATAAAGGTCTCCCATAACCCAATTTAGTTTTTTGCAAAATAACTGCAATATTATGTTGTAAGAATATTCTTACAACCAATTTAATAAACGTTTATGAAAACTTTTTTGATTACTGCAAGAACATCAATGCTACTTCTGCTATACAACAATAGCGTGAATAGTTAACGTTACTGCTAAACGGTCGTGTGACTAACGCGCTCATACAAGCAACTCTATATATTATATTAAGATGTTATAGTTGACTTCAGATTTATTCTGCATATAAAAGTGTCGTGGTTGATGGTGTGGTAAAGATCAAAGACGCCGACATTTTTTATATGCAGAATAAATCTGAAGTCAACTAAGTATATCAAAAATTGAATTCAAGGCTAAAGTTAAGAAAAAGACATGCTCAAATATGCTTCGATATGAAGGCAAGTTAACCGGCCTCTACTCTTATATAAAAATGCCAACTGTCTTTATCTTAAATAATATATAAACTACTTACTTTATCTTTTTTGATGCTTGACTTTTAAATGAAACTTTTTACCCTTTCTTTAAAACGAGCATGTCTAGAGAGTTGGTTATCGGGTCACTTTATACATGTTATTATAAAAATACGCATATTCGTTATAGTTCAGTTGAATTGGTTTTCTTCGGCGACAGCATTCCACCTGAAATTTTATTGTTGATTCTTATGTATTATGACCTTCTGATTACGAAAAAATATGTGCACCCAAAAATTCCTTGTGCGTCAAAAGTTATATGCACTTTTTGACGCGCTTTCACGGATTTTCAACTTATCTGTTTAATATATCTGGTACTAGTTATCGGATGGGAGTTTTAAAAATACTGGCTTATTTGAAATAAAATTCTTAAAAAATATAGACCTGTCCGATATGTATTGGTCAATCCGGCATCTTGGAAAAAATAGAAAACACCAAAAATAGCCGAAAAAATAAAAATTGAATATCTTTTCTGCAAGAAGGAGTCATTTCATCAAATCTGGCAAAAATCGAACTCATTTATGGTCAAATATCGTGCACCAATCCCGGATACCGTATGTCAAATAGGACGGTCAAAATGGTGGACGAAATAAAATTTCGTCTTCGTCAATTTTATTTTTTCGATTGTGCGTTATCTTATGTACTTTTAGGGGATAGACTTCATTTTTTTTTTAATTTTCAAAAAAAAAATTTTTTTTATCTTCAAAAAAGTGCAAAAATGTATTTTCTTTGACCCTCCTTTTTTTCGCCCATCCAAACAAAATGAGATATACTATATTAGTTTCATTACCGTCATGTGCCATAATTTCACCGCATTCCTCGTGGATAGCCGATTCATCAAAGGTAGAAGAAGCATTGGTACAATTATTTTCTTTACAATAGGCACATAGAATAGCACATTATAAATTCAGTTTTCTACAGCTACACCGATTATTTTTACAGCCTTTCTTACATTTACAAGAAATATCACTTAGTAATTTTTTAGGAAAAGCATTACTTTCACTCATAACATCAGGCATTAAGCCATTCTCAGTTTTAAGCCACCCGAATTGTAACGGATCTTTCTCAGAACTTAACCATTTTTGGACTTGGAAATATGCTCTTAAATAGTGTTTTTCTATTACCTCTTCAGTAGGTGGAATTGCAGACAATTCTATTTTCACCATAATGTTTGTTAATTATTTTATTAATCTTAGGTTTGTAAAAATATATTTTTTTATGATGATTCTATGCTAGTTGAGTTATTATAACCAAAAGGTCAATATCTTCACCAACTATTATAACTTGATTGTCTTCGGTTTTCAAATCAATAGCAGTTTTAACGATTGTAGTATCGGCGTCTTCTCTGCATATTTTAACGTTAAAGTCATTATCTATTAACTCTGCGCAATAATTTTATAAAGCTGTCCTTATTTCTACTATTAGCTAGAAATTTTTTTTGACTAACCGAGGATTTCATAATGTCACTTGTGATTGAAATATCTACGCAAACATTTTTTTCTAAACGACGAATGCGCTCGTTGTTCTTAGTGCTATTCTGTTCATTGGCATACCCATAAAAAATAATACTACTCTAGTCTTGACTTGATGATGATGTATCATATATTCATATATTATATTATCATGCGTATGCTTAATAAATTTCCTTTTCAGATTAATGAAGTTGTAAATACGAGACTTTCTATAGTATATTTTATTTTGTTTCGATGAAAATTGGGTAAAAAACAGAAAATACATTTTTGAAAATACAAAAAAATGCAGTTTTTTTGGAAATTAAAAAAAATGAACTTTATCCCCTAAAAGTAGGTACAAGAAATAACGTACAATCGAAAAAAAAGTGACGTACAATGCATCCCTGATTATTGACGAAGAATTAAAAATGTTATTTCGTCCGCCATCTTTGACCGTTCTATTTGACGTACGGTGTCCGGGATTGGTGCATGATATTTGACCATACATGAGTTTTATTTTTGACCACATTGGCGAAATTACTCCTTCTTATAGAAAAGATATTCAATTTTGGTTTTTTTGGTTATTTTTGGTGTTTTCGATTTTTTTTCCAAGATGGCGAATTGACCAATACAAATCGGACAGGTCTATATTTTTTAAGAATTTTATTTCAAATAAACCAATATTTTAAAAATTCCCATCCGATTACTAGTACAAGATATATTAAGCAGATACATTGGAAATCCGTGAAAACGCGTCAAAAAGTACTTATAACTTTTGACTCACAAGGAATTTTTGGGCGCAAATATTTTTTTCGTAATCAGGAGGTCATAATTCATAAGAATCAACAATAAAATTTCAGGAGGAATGTTGTCGCCGAAAAAAATTAAATTAAATCAATTCGACTGTACTATTATATAAATCACTCTTAAGATTCAAGAGCTGTCAGATAAGTTTTCCAGAAGCAACTGTTTTAATAAAATAAATAGTATTAACGCCACACTAGCGGCTTTTAAAAATGTTTACTTAGATTCTATTTTTGGATACCCTAATAGCCCCGAATTTAATACCAAGGAAAATAGATTTCGTTAAAAATTAATTGAAATTATTGATTTGAGGATAACTTTGAAGACAGGGCAACGTTCATTCCAATAGTAAACTATATAATTGTTACTTGATGGCAGATAGTATAAAGATTGGCTCCAAAAAAACAATACATGAGTTAAATATATCTGCTATTATTAGAAAATAAAGATAATAACTGTATGCTGGGATAAGACATTCGGTTAAACACATTACGAAAGGCAATGGAAAAAAGTATCAATTCCGGCATGTGTCTGTATACAATTGTTGGGAGCGGTAGGTCCTTATGTGAGACAAAATATTTAGAATTAATTATTTTTTATTTATTTGCTTTCATCATGATTAGAGAATATTATTTAGGTATCAAGAAAATCACAACTTACACACTTTTTTATTTATTATAAAATTACCTACTTCCTGTATATTGTAGCCCTAATCTGGGAACGCCAATATACTAGTTAGGTAAATACTTTAAAACACTCATTATTGAAGAACCAATCAAAAACATCTACTCTTCTAGCTAATACTAACGAAGTAGGTTTCTTAGCATTTTAAAACAAAACAAATATATTAAAAATACTTAAATCATTAATTTAAATTCAGTCATTCACACTTTTTTATTTATTATGAAATTATCTACTTTCTGCATATTGATACCTTAATCTGGTCACGCTAATATATTACTTAGGGAAATACTTTAAAACACTCAACATTGGAGAACCAATCATGAGTGTTTTAAAGTATTTATCTAACTAATATATTAGCGTGCCCAGATTAGTGCAACAACATACAGAGATTATGTAATTTCATCAAAATAAATGTTTTTTTTTCACATGAAGAAATGTTTAGTTTCTCATATACGGAGTGTCTAATATATGTTAGCGTTGTGATCTCGCAATTAAATTTTGAGTTTTTAAAGGACTTACGCGTCCCCTGAACCTAAATAAGTGGTTTTTAAAAAATTTCTGTCTGTCGTCTGTCTGTGGTCGCACCTAGAGTACAAATTACTGCATCAATTTTACTCACATATTGTATGCGTCTTCAGGACGGTCACACCTCGAGGCGAAATCGCAAAAAAATGGGCAATTTTTTTAATTTTGATGGAATTTAATGCATGGATGCTCCGTTAATACCAATGTAAAAGGGCATGCTAGTTCCTGCTAGAACATGGAGGAAATGGGGCTGTGGGTGGTAATAAAAATAACACACCTCCACAAAATAAAAAAAGTGGTGACCATGTATAACCTAAATTATGAGTTTTTTTAGGTTATTTTCGCGATTTACAAAAAAAATTGTTGGTAATGGAGCTAAACCGACACCTGATTCTTGTTCAGCACATCGAAATACATAGGGATCACCCAATGGAGTTCCAGGAACTGACCACTTTTTTATTTTGTGGAGCTGTGTAATAAATACCTACTAGGTATAAAAGTGAATGCTTTAGTTACTATACCACTATTGCCCTGTTATTGTGAGGGCAAAGGTCAATCTTTTCACCTCGCAAGTAAATCAAGATCGGGTCCAAATTGTATTTTTTAAAAATGCATTTTTTCAAACATTTTATAACTTATGAAAGCTAGACCAAAACCCAAAATCGGACTTAACTCTAAAAGTTAAATATTTTAAATTTTTCTGTCAGCAAAACCTGTTTAAAGCCGAGTTCTGATGGACCCGTTATCCGAAATTCAAATCGGAATCTTATGTTTTTCCATCGTATAGAGGAAAATATCTATTCAAATGATCCGATTTTTTTTATGCGTACATCGTATATTTTAGTGACTTTTGATCATGATTTTATAGTAATTTTAAGGTATGGTATACGCGTAAACACTTGCAAATCTAGGGCCAACAATATTCAAAAGTTTACTGAACATATTACCAGATATTTACAGACTCTAAATATTTTTGATTATTATTAAGGCTTTGTAATTCTCTATTTTTGAAAATGGTGATGTTTTCCTTCTTTGTTAATCAAATGAGTGCAGTAGTTAGAATTAAATTCATGTCAACCACTTTTTTTGGTATTTTGTCAACTATAAACCCACGATGTCTATAGAAGAGAAGTTACGATTTGTACGATGTCGAAAAAAGTTAACTTTTCGGACGGTGACAACACTCAATCGCAAAAAAATGGGCAATAGAAAAACTTTCAGATCATCGTACCATCGGAAATCGGATTCATGAGAACTCAGGTTTAGAGTTTTGGCAAAACCAAATGATTATAGTATATTTAATTACTTTTTTTGGCATAACCGATCACTGACAGACCAGGTGAAAGACTTTCAATAGGCAGCAATAAATTAAACTTGCATTAGCAATAAATTAAACTTCTTCCAGACATTCTAAATAGTCTGATCATTTGGTAGTTTTTACCTGGAAAGTTTCGGAGAAGTTCTGATTTTTGGTTCTTTTATGTTTTTTGAGATACTGATTGCGAATTTCCACTTTGCCACCTTGAGAAATTTCAGGAAATGTCAAATAAAGCAAAAAACACAAAAAAAAACTCGTTTTGTTTTTTTTCTTTGGTTCTTTTATGTTTTTCGGGGTGTTGATTACGAATTTGTACTTTGCCAATTCGACAATTTTCGGAAAATATAAAAAAAAATCGCAAAAAAGTTCCTTTTTTGATTTTTTCCTTATGACATGAAAACTTTTGTACTTTTCGAGAAAAATTAGTATCTGCAAAAATAAAATACAGAGAATAAGTAAGTAGAGAACATTGCTATTAATCATTTTCTTAAATGTGTAGGAATATAATGTACAAAAGAAATATGTACTATGTAATAATTAAACAGATTATTAGAATCATCTTGGCCGCTTTATCGCAGAAGGTCTGGGCTGTCCAATGTAGTTGTTCTCTTCCTTCAAAGAAGTTTGTTCTCCTAGAAAAGACGTAAACAGATGTAATGCTAGGTCAACCTGATTATCAAAGCTAAGGTATAAAACCATGGCAATTGAAATATTAAAGTAGGTATGTATAGTTGTGTCCGCAAATTAAATGTAACAATAAAAATACCTTTTGATTGTTTCGCCTGAAGTTCTCGGCCCTGTTCTTGAATTTTTTGGAAGTCAGAATCGTATGCATCTTTATCCTCGCCCACACCAGCCTTTCGTCTACTTAAAAAAGTAGAAAATATGTAAGACAGTTTTGTTAATTCAATGTAACTGTATCAAGGTGTCACTAAGGTATAAATCAATCGGAAGTAGGATATTGAAGAATGCAAAGTTGTGTTCGTAAAAGTAGTATTCAAAATACCTTCTGATTGGTCTGCTTCAAGTTCTTGATCTTGGACTTTAATAACTTCGATGTCGGGTCCATACACATGTTCATCCTCGTCCACATCGGCTTTCTCCAAGTTGTCGCAGTTTCCTTCACAGTTCAAACAAATTTGCGAACAATATAGACCTGCCTTTCTACAGCCACAATTCCCTCGGCAGCCTTTCTTACATTTGCATGAAATGTGATTTAATATAGCTTCTGGAGCGAGAAACTGCAAGGTGGTGACTGGAATAAGGCCGTTCTTGGATGTGTTCTACCCCCATTCTTCGGGATTTTTTTCATACAGATGATACCGTCCGTCAGCTGCTATTAAATCAGAAATTTTCCCAACATTTCGTAGTATGGCTCGTCCATACTCATCATTACGTTTTTCAGCAAGTTGTATAACGTTTTTTCTAACTTTTAGCTGCCCAACACTATACACAAGATTTCGCTTAGAAGCAGGAAACCTTTTTTGTTCCTGTATAAACTCTGGTGTTATTAATATTCGACACAAAGAACAGTGATCTTTGAAGCCAAAACTAGGTACAGACGAGCGTAATTGAAGCGTTTGACCACTCTGTTGTGCCGTCTTCATATAGATAGCAATTAATTTTTTAGTTACGTACTGTTTTCTGCATTTTTCGTGATCTTCCATTGGTCTTTTTCCAATCAAATGGACTCCTTTTCCAGCCTTCCTTTGCTTACTTGCTTCACTAAATGTATTTAACCCTTTACTTCCATCTTCTAATGGGCTATCACAAACAAAACACATCCGAAAAGACAGCACTGCGACGACGAAGTCTGATTTTGAACTAAATTGCATAATTAAACAGTAACAGTAAACAGCGTTGAGTGGACACCGACTGGCCGTCATGTGGATTTATACTTGTTGAACCGGGTTTAGAAATTATAAAAGTGAAGGGGGAGAAAGGGGGAGTAAAATGTGGGGAGGGAGGAGGTAAATTGAAGGAAATTTTTCCTATTGATTTTCTTCATAATACCTTTATCAAAAAGAGCATAGTTAAAAAAAAAACAAAAAGATGCATTTTTCTGTTTTTTTGTTTTTTTTTGATATTTCCCAAAAATTTTTGAGGTGGCAAAATGGAAATTCGTAAACAGCACCCCGAAAAACAAAAGAGCAAAATAATCAGAACTTCTTCAAAACTTTCCAAGTAAAACCGATTTCGACCACTAAATGATTAGACTAAAAACATAAAAACTTCTTTTAGATTTTATAACGAATTTTTGAGTGTAGTTGTCTACAACTGTATTGTTCACAAAAAACTCAAACTGCCAACGGAGCCAATATAAGGGGAGACCAGGGCGTGCTTTATTTTTCTACACTACATTAAATAATAAATATAATGTATTACTTAATAGATAAAACATCATTACTCTTATGTAAAGTATGTTCTGGCATGATTAAGATTTTTTATTTACCAGAAACGTCATTAAGTTTGTACCGAAAACACGATTTTTAAGTCTCTCGTAATATTTTGTTCATTCTAATAGGCAAAAATTTGAAGTGCGGTCTATAATACTATTCTGAGCATGTAATAGCGCCGACGTTGATATTTTTATGGCCGGTTTTTACAACTTTTTTTATGTGCCCAATACAGTTCTAGACATCTATACAGATTGTTGCTATATATCTAGCTTTCAACATCGTATGTACATTTTACATTTGTACCAGTGCTACATTTTACCTAGCTCCTTCAAATGTTCCTTTGGACCAACTCCGCTGAGCATCAAAAGTTGAGCAGAATGGAACGTTCCCGCTGACAGGATAACCTCCTTTCTAGCCCTTATGGTATGTTTTACATGGTGTTTATAAAATTCGACTCCGTACGCCGCTTTAGTCAGTGGGTCTATTAAAATTTTGGTTACTCGAGCTGAAGTTACTATTCGTAAGTTATTTCGGTTCGAGATTGGATCCAGAAATGCCGCAGCAGCGCTGTGACGACGGCCATGTTTTAAATTTGCTTGTATTCTGGAAAAACCCATGAAGTTCGGACTGTTGTAGTCTACTAGATTTTCACCCAGTTCTTGACCTAAAAATACAAAAGAAAAAACGTTATTTATCTTTTTCTTTATCTATTTCATCCAGATAAATATCCATTTACAGGTTTGCAGTTCACTGACCCCGAAAACTTTACGACTTTTGAGGTACTCTTCAGAGACTCAAAATCCTATTTCATTCCAGCTAATTAGTGGAGTCAAATTAAGCATCAAAACAGATGAATAGGAAATTGTTAGTTTTGTCATTCTCTCTTCTGGATTTTCTGTCACATATGTATTGAAGCATACCGTACCTAGGCCGTGTCTTTTATAATAAATGATTTCCTAATTTATTGATCAAAATTTACGTATTTCGGGACGTTAAATAGTTCAATAAAAAATTAAGTATTACAAGATAACAACAAAATGTTTCATGCGTATGTTAACTGGAATTCTATTGTTTTCATAAATGTGGCTAGTGGGGGTGGCTGATGTCAAAACAAATTTTAAGGTCTTTAGTTCTTGTACACACACTAAATTACAATTTTTTTTTCACCCCCTTTTATAAGAGGTGGGAGGTGGTAGAGGAGGTGTCTGATGTCAAAAAAAAAATTGAGACCTTCTCGAACATACACTAAATCCCAATTTTATGGACTGTTCCTTGCTTGCTTTAATAATTTGCCCCCATATACCACCCCAACCCTTCAACGGAATAAAATCAAAATATAATGTAGTTCCAGATCTCACATTAATACATAGGTGTACCAAGTTTGAAATCAATATCATTAACCATTCCAGAGTAATCATGCGCACAAAAAAAATTAGAGACAGACAGAATTTTTTTTCTCAAACTTAAAATCTAGACGTTTCATTACATTCAAACCCTACGATTCAAAATTCTTCACTAGTATTTAATTTAGATAAACAAATCCTGACGTAAGCGTCTTGAGAAACTACGTGTGAGGTGCAAAGGCGAAATTGTTTCTTAATGCAGAACAGAGTAATGTTTTCCATCAGGCGCCATGGATGACTAAAAGGGATCGAATTTTTACCCTCGTGGACAGTCTTAGTCCAGGGGACACTGTGGGTGGTAACGTGATCCTTTTTATGACCTGTATTTTGAAAGCAGTGTACACTTGGACTGGTGTCCACTTTTGAACTTTAAACACTGTGGTAATGCAATGCCTTTGGTGATTTGTAGTCGTAAGCAGCATTCAATCGTTGAACCGGTCATTTGTTGACCACTGGAACGTGAAGTTTTGTAACTGTTTGACTGGCAACTGTTCGTTCCATACTTAGTTATACTCTGAACATGAGCCTCTGGTTCCTCTCCCCATGTACGATTCGCTGTCAAAAAATGAGCACGAATCACGAGGCACTTCCGGATATTAAGGTACGGGAAACGGGTAATCTCACTGTGTATCAAACACTAGTTGAAGTTACTTAAATATTAGTAAACCATTGCCATTGCATTTTTATTTTTAACCAGTAAAAACTTATTGAATCAAATTTCGTCTTTTCTAAATTTATTCGACATATAGTAATATGAACCGTAACTGCTTTACCAAAAGTAAACGAGTTCCATTGAAAAAGTGTTGGTACCTTGATTAGCTAACTTAAAATGATGCTATATTGTTTTATTTCATTATTGAAAACTAATTATATTCTAAATTAACATTATTTAATTCTTCAACTATCTTATGTGTTTAATGAATGGAAAGTTTTATTTGGATTTTAAAATGTTATCATAATGATTGTTATAGTCTGAGTATACTAATCAGAGTATAGAAACGATATTTAGGTAGATCTATAAAGTAAAGTGCTGAACGTCTGCACTTTATCGATAGCCGTCAGAGCTGGCAGTTCTTTAGCTCTGTGCTGAAATCTGCATTAAAAGGTTCTTAGGTGCCATCTTTGTGGTTGGTATCGACAATGATTTTTTGGCTTAACACACGATAAGATTTGAGCATAGCTCCTTATTGCTTCAGTCATGTTTTTCGGAGATTTCCGACGGAAAATACAGATTTTTTGTTGATTGTCGCTACATCTATAAAAACAATATATATCATGTTTTTAATCGAGATCAGTTTATTTCTACCGCCAGTTTCCAACTGCAAATGGTGAGCCATGAAAACAACGAAACGCCGAGGGGAATTGACCTCCCAACTGGGATTCTGGTTGGGCTAAAAAGAATTCAAGAAAATCTAGGACAGCTGTCGTGATAATCATATAAACTTTTGTGATTGCCTTTGTAAACATCACTGGGAAATATCCCAGAACTTGTATCGGATATTACGCATATCCACTTCAATTAGCAATATTTCAGAGTAAACGGCGATTTCCGTTGTAAACACATTATTTTGATTGTTTGCATAACTGGCCTGGTTAGTCTACGGAACTCAATGCATCGATTTATCCCAACGAGTGCTTTCCATTATTTAAAATTATTGTGATTATTTGTCCCAACGAACATTTTCATTCTTTACTATAAAATGCACGAGTGAAAAATAAATTGTTTTTATTGCAATTGACGATTTGCACGAAAGAAAGTTCAGTAAAAAGTGTCATGGCACACAGTATAATGGTATCACTGTAATTCACTGCACATGTTGACCAACTCGTCTAATTTCCAAACTTTGCAACAATTAAATACCTATAATATAATAATCATAACATCGTTTTCATTATCTTTAATATTAAACCTGCTTCCATTGAATATAAATAGTCTTTATTAGGTTGTTTCGTAGTCTACAATATTTAAAAAATGTCGAATTATGCAATTTGTCAAACACTGTTTCCAACTCTCAGTTTACTAGAAGAGTTGGCAGCAGTGATTGACAAATTGCATAATTTGACATTTTTTAAATATTGTAGACTACGAAACAACCTAATAAAGATGATTTATATTCAGTGGAAGTAGGTTTAACATTAAAGATAATGAAAACAATGTTATGATTATTATATTATAGGTATTTAATTGTTGCAAAGTTTGTAAATTAGACGAGTTGGTCAACATGTGCAGTGAATTACAGTGATACCATTATACTGTGCGCCATGACACTTTTTACCAAATCTTCTTTCATGCAAATCGTCAATTAAGGATTTAATTTTTTTTCCTATTCTGATAATGATTTTATTACTCTTTGATATTACGTAATCTATGTGTGGAGATAAGGTCATTTTTGGATCGAAAATTATTCCAAGATCTTTTATTTGCTGTACTTGTTGTAGCGCATTATTGTTGAAATTGTAATCGTACTTAGAGATATTTAAATTGCGCGTAAAACAGATACGGTGAAACTTTTCTAAATTTAAAAATAGTTTGTCTTTTATGCAGTATTTGTAAAAAGGGTCTAGATCCTCTTGGAACAAGGTGCAGTTTGCTATATTATTTATTCGGGAATATATTTTAAAAATTGGCAAAATTTAAAACAGATATGGATTACTTCTGAGGTAACTATATAAGGAGATCACTTATATCCCTTAGCCGTTACTATTTGAGAGAGAGAAAGAGAGAGAGAGATTTTTATTCATGTTAGACAATATTACACTGTATACATACGTCAGTACACATTGGTTACGTTTAACTGAGTAAAATAATTTTAAAACAATGAAAATACATATTAGACAAGCATATTAAAATGAAAATCTAGAATAGTCAATAAACTCTTGGATCTCGTAAAATACATTATCTCTCAGAAACGTCTTAATGTTTTCTTCGAATTTATGGTGCGTTAAGTTTTTCCACTCGACGGGTAATAAGTTATATAATTTTATGGAAATATATCTAAATGAGTTTAGGTTTTTGAAGAGGCGGAAATGTGAGGCAACTATGAGATTAAGTCTGGTTCCGTTTCTATTCGAAAATCGGTTGGCTGAATATTTTTTAGCATAATTTAGGCATACATATATATATATTGATTAGTTAAGGTAAGTATCCCTAACTTTTTAAATAACGGTCGACAACTTTCATCATATTTAGAATTCATAATAACTCTAACTGCGCGTTTTTGGATACGTAATATTTTAGATGCATGTGTTGAGCCACCCCACAGTAAGAGACCATATGACATAACACTATCAAATATGGATGGCATGGTAAGCTAACAGAATTGTGTCTTGGTTCATCAAATTCGTTAGATTTTTTAACAAATAAACACTACTTGATAATTTTTTTTTGAAGGTATTCAGAGTGTGTTTCCCAAGTTAACCTACTGTCGAGAAAAATGCCGAGATATTTTATTTGTGACCTACTATAAACATAAGATGTGAACCCTCCTAGGAAATCCCCATGACCAATTTCAGCCAGTTTAGCAATCAATATATTGTGATTTATGTTATCAAATGCTTTACTGAAGGTCGACTCCGTGTTCATGTAGAAGAACGCACTACCGGGCGTCAAAATGACGCGACACCAATTTATTTCTCTGGGGGCGCCAGTCGCATGTTACCCCGTTCTTCTACCTCCCAGGCGGGGTCGAGATAAGATGCACTTCGATAGCCGAATAATGGACCAAGGCTGCACTACCACAGATTCTGGATTTTTGCATAAAAAAATCCCAACCGAAGAATTTCTCTGCAGAGGGATTAATTTTGTACGTGGTATCCACGTTTTTATCTGATAATAACGGACTCTACACCTTAGGAATTTCTCAAAAAACGCATAAAAAAATCCCTATCAAACCTCCGTAAGGCAACCAGAAGGTCAAGTGTTAATGTGAGTTAACTCGACACATCCGGTTTTCTGTACGAAGGTTCCAGGGATTATAGACCGTCAACAGGCCTCAAGATCAATTAAGAAACAATAGTTCAAAGAATCCGTTTATTTAACAGAAATGGTTACACAAAATTCTCAAGATAAGAATCGTGCCTTCCCCAATCAAGGTAATGGCTTTCAGATCATACAAGCGAGAGCGCTTACGCTAACGATCGATTAGGTAGAAAAGATTCATGCATACCTTCTCAGAATCAAAATGCGAGCTTTTTAGAGAAGTCTGAGACTATTTGTAATTTCATAATTACGACTGACTGATTTTAACTTAAAAAAGTTTTACTAAATGTTAGTTTCGCTAGAGACTACTTAGCTTTAAAGTTCTTGTATCGTGTCGGTTCACGTACTGAAACACATTCGTGAGGACTTATGACTGCATAAGTTTGATGGCGTTCAATTAGTCCACAATTTACTTGCCCCTATGCAGTTGTTCAATATTATCGATATGGCAGCAAAAGGGGCGACTTTTCGAGCGACTTTTAGGCAAAATTGAATTTTTTGTTTTTTATGCGCAAGGCGTTTTCCTCTATAACTTTGTCATTGGCTTTCCTACCATGAGTTTGTCTGGACCACTCAACGCGCTCGACCAAATTGCGAGCCGCTGAGTTAATCCAAACTCTTTCTATGCGAGAAACCGGCCTTGTGCATGTGCATTGATTTTTATCAATTTTTTGCTTTTCGGCACTACGCCGACTTTGTCAAAATCGTCTATTTTGCCTTTTAGATGCAATGCATTGCTAAAGTTTTATGCTCATACCTTAGAACGGGGCATTCAATGATCGTACCTCAAAGGTCAATGTCTTTGGTGGAGAAATAAAAATGAAAAATATCTCAAAGTATATTTTCGTGGTACTTTTTAAACTGGCTTCGTGGTACTTTTGAAAAAAAGTCCAACTTTAGCGTACTTTTGAAAAATCAATTTTTATGCCAAACTTCGACGCAGTTTTGAAAAATTAATCTGCAAGTGAAATTTCGGCGTACTTTTGATAAATCGATTTTCAAGCCAAATTTCAACGCAGTTTTGAAAAATTAATTTGCAAGTGAAATTTTGGCGTACTTTTGATAAATCGATTTTCGAGCCAAATTTCGACACACTTTTCAAAAGTATTATTTTTTCACATTCGAATTTGTGGTACTTTTGAATATATAGTATTATTCATAAATCTTTGTCATTATATACTTTTGCTCTCATATCCTAAACCAAAAACGTATTTTCCTAAGTGAAAATTCGGTGTTTCTTCGAATTTTCACCTGGTCATTTCTAACGCCTTATAGAACCCAAAACGGTCCTTATCGACTGATCTGTGCCTCTGCAGACTTATTAAAAATGTCTTTAAATGAAATATTTGCCTAAGTCGAATTTTGATTCTGTCTTCAACTTAGGACGATTTTGGAGATTTCTACAACATTCACACGGAGTCAACCTGGAGTTGGTAATCCATAGCGTTTAAAATATATTCAAAATATAATACCACATTCGATTCCATTGATCTCTTAGGAGAAAAACCATGTTGCTATGTAATTATTGAGGTATTAACAGAGTTAAATAAATAATTGTGATCAACTCATTCAAAAATTTTACTGAATATATTTAGTTTACAAATCGGCCGAAGTTTTTGTCGCCATTTTGTGAATAGGAACAACACTTGCTATTTGCCACAAGTTTGGAAATTCGCCTTCAGCAAGTGATGTATTAAATATCATGGTGAGCAGTTCATAAAGACTCTGAGCGCATTTTCTTACAAAATAGGAAGGAATTCCATCTGGACCAGCCCCCTTGTTTTTGTCCAAATGGACTAGAATATTTAGAACTTCTTCGTTAATTCTGACATAACTAACCTTATTATTATCGCAAATTTTGAAATCCACTGCAGTTTGTTCATATGCTCATAAATGCTTTGAAAATATGAAAATAGCTGGCAGGTTTCATAGCCAATTGTCATTAAATTTCACAGCACCTGGTATATTAGTTTAACCTTTCTGAGCAGAAGTAAAATGCCAGAATTTTTGTACATTATTAGGTATATCGTCTTCTATTGACTTGATACATTTGTTATAATCTGTTCTTATCAGTTGCTTAGACCTACTTCTTAATATACGAAAATAATTTTTATTTTCATTGCGATAAATTTTTGTATTTTTTGTGAAATCTATTTTTTTCTCTAATGGCTCAAACAGTATTATTAGAAAAATAAAAAGAAAATTTACTATTTATTATTTTTTTAGGAATGAAGTTACTGATAGCAAAGGTAATATTCTAATAAAAAATATTAGAGTCATTTTTATACAAAAATAAATTTTCCCATTGAATATTATATAAACAATCGTAATAGAACCTTATTAGTCAATTATTGAATTTTTTCTTTTTTAATGTATCCTCAGTAGTGTGAATCGTTTCTATATTTATATTCTGTACGTGACATTTTCGCATTATTGCTTGCGTTAATTTTCATTTGCGGAGACCTGGTGCGGGTATTGCCAGTGATATAAAATCGTTATTCATTGACCTTTCAAGTTAATTAAAAGCAGTACTTTGTGTGACGGATAGAAATCATCCAAATAAAAAGGACTAATAATAATCATGCTCTTGAAAGGTAAACTGAATATTTATAGCTCATTGTCGTTATATTCATTGTTCAATATTGAATATTGTCATTGTAGTGATTATTGTAAATACATAAATTTATAAATTAGACACGACCAAATTGTTTTTTAATTATAGTTCTTTAATTACCTTTAATTAATTGCATTGATATTTTTATGCATTTATTCCATTTACTAATTGTTTTGTTTCTTTCCAGGTATGTGCGTTCTAAGAGGATAACAAAAAATGTGGTTCGATAAGGTAATGAATTTAAATTAGCTGAACCCGTCGATGGAATGGGGATGTTAAAAATGTATCCTAGAAATTATTCTTTGGAGGCACACCTTTGACTTACTACCAGCACTCACATTTTCGAGAAATTCGCGGCCCTGTTTCAACGTAATGATCACTTTTTCCTAGATAAGGGTAGCTGATACGAGGAAAAGAGTCTACTCTATACAGGGTGTTTCATTAATAATTGGTCATACGCTAACTGAATAATCCTTAACCCAAAATATGAAGCTTTAACCGAAAACTGATAAAATATGCCTTTTTACTGAGGTGTTGAATTTAAAAATTAAAAAAATATTTTCGCGTATTATCTTAAAATTACTTAATATTTCTTTACCATATTTGGTGGACGCAGTCCAAGACGCAGAATATCAGCGAAAGAACTGGTTCCTCTCTATTGCCAGGTAGGAGGGGGAGGGAAGGAGTTTCCTCCCCTTAATTTGTACGCTACTGGCCAAATATTTGTTTTCTTGGTTTTCTTTTATTTTTTAATAATTTTTACGCAAGAAAAAGGAACTCTTAATGCATTGCTCTAGAGTGCCTATTTCTCGAGATATTTAAAGTAAAGCTTTGAAAATAAACCAATATGTTGTGCAGGTAGTAATAATTTATTTTAATAAATGTTCAAATTGGGCTCCATTGATTTCGATACATTTTCTTAATCTTGTACTAAAAAATCTATCTCCTTGCTTAAAAAAATATGTTGGGCTGGTTTCTGATAAAATTGGTAAAATTGGCAGCATTCTGTACTTGTTGCCATAATTCCTAACGTCACACAGTGGGGCAAATTGCTCATTTTTTGGACAAACGATAATTCCCAAGCCTGGAATTAATGAAACTTAATTTTTTGTTTTTTTAACTATTCGTTATAAAATTGCCTTTAATTCTATCATGCACCGAATTTTGAAATTTCAAAATTAAAGATGGCTAATCCAACATCGCGGACATAAATTTTGAAAGTAAATTAAAATTTTATCAAAAGATTGTTTAAAATTATAAAAAATTGTTACTTGGGGTTTTTTTTTGGTTTCTAATCTCATTTCTGATTCCCGAATTTTGCGATTCAAAAAACCAAGATAGCGGATCCAATATGGCGGCTATAATATATTTTTAAATGAAATATATATGCACAAACTGTTAAAAATTGTTACTTAGGACTTTTAATTCTTATCGAGAATCTGAAATCTAAATTACGTAATATCATAATCCAAAATGGCGAATCCAATATGGCGGCCATAATATTTTTTTAATTGACATGTAAATGCGCAAATTGTTACTTAGGGGTTTTAGAGATTGCTGACCATGAATCTGAAGTCCAAATTACGTAATATCGAAATCCAAGATGGCGGATCCAATATGGTGTCCGTAAATTAAAAAAGAATGACAAATGCAGAAGGAAACTGTTAAAATTTGTTTTTCGGCGGTTTCGCAGTTTGCTAATCTCGTTTCGGATATTAAAATTTCGATGTTTTGCAAACCAGAAAATTAAATTCAATATGGCTGCCATAAATTTTTTAAAAATTATGATGTACATGCGAAAATTATTAAAAATTGTTACTTGCAGGTTTTTGCGATTGCTGACTACGCATTCGTAATTTCGAATTCTAAGATGGCAGATTCGAATATGCCATCTTATAAAAAAATGAGAAAACCAGTAAAAAATGTTTACATCTTTAAACCTAATTTTTAATAATTTGCGTATGTACATTTCATTTAAAAAAATATTATGGCCGCCATATTGAATCCGCCATCTTGGATTACAATATTACATAATTTAGACTTCATATTCATGGTCAGAAACCCTTAAAAGCCCTAAGTAACAATTTTTATCAATTTGCGCATGTACATCTCATTTTAAAAAATATTATGACCGCCATATTGGATCCGACATCTTGGATTTCGACATTACGTAATTTGGACTTCAGATTCATGATCAGCAATCTCTAAAACCCCTGAGTAAAAAATTTTTAAAAATTTTCGCATTTACATGTCAAATAAAAAAATATTATGGCCGCCATATTGGATTGGCCATTTTAGATTACGATATAACGTAATTTAGATTTCAGATTCTCGATCAGAAACCCTTAAAAATCCTAAGTAACAATTTTTAACAGTTTGTGCATATACATTTCATTTAAAAAAATATTATAGCCGCCATATTGGATGCGCTATCTTGGTTTTTGAATCGCAAAATTCGGGGATCAGAAATGAGATTAGAAACCAAAAAAACTCCCCAAGTAACGATTTTTTTATAATTTTAAACAATCTTGATAAAATGTATGTCCGCGATATTTAATTTTGAAATTTCAAAATTCGGGCTAGATAGAATTGAAGGCTATTTTATAACGAATAGTTTAAAAAAAAAAATTTAAGTTTCATTAATTCCAGGCTTGGGAATTATCGTTTGTCCAAAAAATGAGCTATTTGCCCCACTGTGCGTCAGTTGATCGCTTGCGCATAAACTAATTATTTCATATGCCCCTAAAAATAGAAATCTAATGGGGTTAAATCTGGGCTATGAGGTGGCCAATGAAATTCGCTTCCTCGGCCAATCCGTCGACGAGGAAATTGTTCATTTAAGTAATTGCGGACTGCAATAGAATAATGAGGCGGGGCTCCATTTTTCATGAACCGAATATTCCTCCTTATGGGAAATTGGCTTACGGTGAAATTGTCCCAAATTTTGATATGTTGTTCTACTAATCCAGTAGATCAAAAGTCTCAATGGGCACGAGTACCAAAAACACACCCTTCTACATTTTTTGCCCTCTATTGGTGTGAAAAGCACTCGTATACATTTAACAACTACATTTCTCTAAAAAAATATTTGTATCTTTCAGCGCGGGAAAAAACCTCAGTCGTAGGATCTGACTTACATTTAGACCCTTCCATCCTTTTTCACCCCTTCCGGGGGGTGAAAATCGCTTTCACGGCTGCACAGCGGTATCTTTGTTCCAAAAAAATATGACACTGCTCAGTTGAACACAGAACCTTAAAAGACGGTACAAAAATCACTTTGAAGTACCTCCTAACGCTTTTCCACCCCTTCCGGGGGTTGGGGGTTGAAAATCGCTTTCACGGATGCATAGCGGTATCTTTGTTCCAAGAAAATATGAAACTGCTCAGTTGAACACAGAACCTTAAAAGACGGTACAAAAATCACTTTGAAGTACCCCCTAACGCTTTTTCACCCCTTACGGAGGATGGCTTTCACCTCTGCGCAGCGGTATCTTTCTGGCAAAAAAGTTATGGAACCACTCAGATGAGTACTCATCTCAAAAAAAAAAGGGCAATTACTCTGCCCCTAACCATTTTCCGCCCTCGCGGGGGTAAAAGTATACCACTGTGCAGAAGTGAAAGTGATTTTCAGCAATCGGAGGGGTTGCAAAATGGTTATAGATTGGCTCAGAGTCATTGCTGTACCTCTTTTGAGATGTGCTGTCGCTGTGCGGCCACGTTATTGAGAATCACCCCCCGGAAAAGGTGGAAAGGCGTTAGGGGATACTTCAAAGTGATTTTTGTACCGTCCTTTAAGGTTCTGTGTTCAGCTGAGCAGTTTCATATTTTTTTGGAACAAAGATACCGTTGTGCAGTCGTGAAAGGGATTTTCACCCCCCGGAAGGGGTGGAAAAGGGTTCCACCCTTTTAAATGGGTCTAAATGTAAGTCAGATTCTACGACTGAGGGTTTTTTTACCGGGCTGAAAGATACAAAATTTTTTTGTACTCAGATGAAGATCTTCAGCAATTCTTATTACAACCTCATCCTCTTGATCGATGCTAATTATATTTGGGCGGCCTAAATCACGTTTAAGACGAAATTTGCCAGTTTCCCCTAACCGCTCGTAAACATTTCTAAAAGTTTTGTGATTCAGTTGAATTCTGTTGGGATTTAATTCCAAATATCTTCGAGAAGCAGCACGTGCATTGTAATTTTCTTGGGCGTAAATACATACAATGTCTCGCATTTCCGTATTCGACAAATTATTATGACGGGGTATTATAAAGTATAAGTTTTGTGAACTGTTAAATAACTCCTATTACAGCAAAACTAACGTTTGACAGTTCTAGGATAACTAAATATCATTAGCCTACTAAGTAAAAACATTCTCGTTTCAGCCTACTATGTATAAAAACAATAAGGCATTAGTTAGATGTCAAAGTGATTAGAAATTTATTTGTGAGATGAGTAACACTGAAATTTAAAATACCATGTAGCCGCTTTTTTTTTTTTTAACTATTTAACGTCGGCCTATTTCCGCTACCAGGGCCTATCACCGACGCCAGGAGACGAGCTACCCCCAACCTGGAAATTTTGTCGAACCTCTTCCCTTAAGAAGAGTAGGGATCTTTTACTTGCCTAACATTTAATAGACAAGGGACCGCCTGCTTTACATCCCCTCCGAAGGATGGTATATCCACTACGTAATCCTCGTCTGAAATTACGTAACTTCCGAGTATACACTGATATACAAGCCTCTAGAAGGTGGGACGAGAACGCTGTATTTCCCAAGATGGGAGCCCATCCAAGTACTAACCGCGCTCAACGTTGCTTCAACGGAATATCGACTGATATTCACATTGAAGTCGCCTCTACGCTCGCCCCTTAGCCGCTTTTTCGAATTCAAATATCTCTATAAATAGGCACTCTGGAGCAATAAATTAATAGTACCTTTTTTGCTTAATAATTATTGAAAAACAAATATTTGGCCAGTGGCGTAGAAACTAAGGAGGGGGGACTCCTTCACCATCCCCCCTACCTTGGCAATAGTGAGGAACCAGTTCTTTCACTGATATTATGCGTCTTGGACCACTAACACTATCTACCAAACATGGTAAAGAAATATTAAGTAATTTTAAAATAATATGTGAAAATATTTTTTTTATTTTTAACTTCAACACCTTGTATCTCAGTAAGGAGGCACATTTTATCTAAGAGTTTTTGGTTAAATCTTCATATTTTGGGGTAAGGATTCTTCAGTTAGCGTATGACTAATTATTAATGAAACACTGTACATTAGTGTACATCCTGTGAAAATCTGGAATGTTAATTTTTTCAAGATTTTTTTCACGATTACTTACTTTACTTCTGGTATGCGAGTAATATAAAGAATTTGTAAAATTATTTGCAAAAATTTACCCATTATATTTGACACCTTCTATTCATTAATTATCTTATTTCTGTCAGTGATCACTTTATATATTTTTTTTAAGAAAATTGTATCAGATTTTCATCCTTGTCAACCACATTCCAGCCAGATATTACTTTCCTGTCATACGGCAGCAGAAATATACCTCATATTACCTCGATATTTTGCTGTCTATTTGTAAGTAGGTGTAGGAGAAGGGGGTGATGTAGAGGTTAGACCTCTTGGAGGTCGGAGTGGTCATGTGAATTCAAATTGAAATTTGACATAGGATTTTTAATGAAATTTTTTGCTATCCATTTGATACATGTTTTAAGATACAAAATCCAAAAATACCCTTGATAGCAGTTTTTGTGGTACAGGTCCAACTTCGGAAAATTCCGAAAAGACGGCTTCCGGTGCCATGATGAAACATGACGATTTTTTATTTCAAAAATCGAGATATTGCTTTAAACGTGGTTTTTATGAAACTAAAATACCATTGGCAGCATTTTTTTGTGTCACAGAGAGGATTAATATGCAAAAATGGGTTTTGCCAGGTCGTCCAAAGAAAGCTGTTGTTTGCAGAGGATATGATATCAGAACCAATGGTCTAAGAAAGGTTTTTTTACTCTAAAAATATTTGTATATATGCTGTTAACTAGAAATTTTTACACTTGACAGCATTTTTTCTATGTATAGTGATTTTATCCCATTCAAACAATTTTTTTGGAAATAAAAAAATTCATGATCGTAATTTGTTTAAATTAAGTAATGTGTAAAACCACTACAAAGAAAAATGCTGTCAAGTGTAATAATTTTTAGTTAACAGCCATACAAACATGTTTAGAGTAAAAAAAAAAACTTTTATAGACCATTGGTTCTGCAAACAACAGCTTCCCTTGGAGGACCTGGCAAAACACATTTTTGCATATTAACCACTTCTGTGGCACAAAAAAATGTTTTCAGTAGTTTATTAACTTCATAAAAACCACGTTTAAGCAATACCTCGATTAAAAAAAAAGCGTTCCATCATGGCACCGGGAGCCGTTTTTCAGGAGTTTCCGGAAGTTGGACCTGGACGTCACACATGACCACGAAAAATGCTGTCAAGGGTATTTTTGACTTTTTAGGACATCTTAAAACATGTATCAAATGGACAGCAAAAAAATTCCATTAAAAATCCGATGACAAATTTCAATTAATACCCCCCCCCCCCTTGCATCTACTAACAGACAGCAAAAATTGAATAGAATTTCTACTGCCGTATGATGGACTATGATATTAAAAGAATATAGAGATGAATAAAAACAAAAGGTGGATTGCAAATGAGTATAACAGCAAAGTTGAATTGGTTTGATTCGCTAGACGCTTGAAATTAGAAGAAAGCGGTGGACATTTAACAATTTCATTCGCATGTCAACGGAAATTTTTTAACTCATATTTCGTGCAATTGTAAGCACTACAAGACATAATTTTATTAAATGTTGATTCTCTAACCTGCTTTTAAAAAGGCTGAGGTTAATTTGGACGCGTAGGGGTATTCCACGCTGAGGTAGCCGCCTTTTTTATGAAACGGGGTGTTGCACACATTTCCCAAATTGCAGCTTTCCGATTTGAGATAATAAGGTAGCACATCGTCATATGACCAACCGGGATTACCTGCGAACAAGAAAATTAAAAAAAAAACTGTTCTATTTGACCTTGCAATAATTTTCTAATGCACTAAAATAAAAAATCATCTTTTCTGTGATAAAAATAAAGAATCCTTGTAGTTCCATTATATAACTGTAGGTTTATAAAGTCGAGTTATAAGATGAGGGTGCGGGTAGGGGAAAGGGATTAGTGGGGAAGGTAGTCCAGATGAACTTTTTGAAAAAAAAAACTTTTGGAAGGTTCTAAACACTTTTTAAATACAAAAGAAATTTAGCGATACCGTTCCTGGATTCTGGTTAATAATACTTAAAAGGGGTAGAAGAGATATGTGCGAGTGGGGGGCAGGTTCTGTTTGGGGAGAAACCAATTAAATATTGATGACAGATGATAAAAAATTGATTTTTTAAAATTTAAATTAAACAATAAAGTAGGCCTAAACCCTCCTCCTTCACCGATCAATTTTTTCTTTGTTATTTCGCGTTTTATCTTTTGTTGAAACCGAGGATAGTTATCTCTTCAGTTATTAAGTTGTCATTTTTTTTTGTGTATTGGACATCGAATTACTCTATGTGAAATGTGAATCTCATTTTCTTCTAGTCAAGCAAAACTAAATTATAAAGTGAACTTACCTTGTGCCTCCCATCTTTTAAAGTCCATCGGATTTCCTCTGGTGTAAATCACGTAATTGATAATCGTGCTTCCCCCAAGCCCGCGGCCTCTTGGCCATGCACAAAGATTAT
Source organism: Rutpela maculata (assembly GCA_936432065.2). Taxonomy (NCBI): domain Eukaryota; kingdom Metazoa; phylum Arthropoda; class Insecta; order Coleoptera; family Cerambycidae; genus Rutpela; species Rutpela maculata. The sequence continues at coordinate 41,373,689 of OW386292.2, forward strand.
CCTCCATGGCGTTGCAAAAGCCGGCCTGCTTCTCCATTGTATAGCCCCAATTGTAAGGGGTTAATTGGAATACTGGCGCTATAAGCGGAATTTCTGTAAACACGTTAGCTTGTTGACCCGCCTCCAACAATAGAATTTTCCACTTGGAATTTTCGGAAAGCCGATTGGCTATCACAGATCCTGCAGAACCTGAGCCTACTATGATGAAATCGTATTGGTCTTCTGGAATTTTAAATAATGAAATATTTTTTGAGGCAAAGGCATGAGTTATTTCTAAATTCAACTACCTGTTTATGACTGCCTAAGACAAGCAAAACTTTTTATAAAGAATGACTTTTTCTCGGCAAATCAAAAATAAGAAAGTTTACAAGAATGCGGTACCCCATCCGGTGACACACTGTACATATATCTTCAAATTTTTGTATTGTGTACTTACTTACCTAGCATAAAGTTCATTTTATGTCTGTTTGGTGAAGAATATCCTCCTTCGGTTACCGTGTTCGACAAATTATCGGTTGTTGAGACATCGTTTTCGTATACGTTACCATTTGTTTCGTATATTATTTGAAGATTTAGCAAGAAATATGTGATGTATAAATTCATGTTTTTGTTCTGAAAATAAAATTAGTGATGACATGACGTAATTGTAGGTGCTATTTGGGACAATCGCGGCAATGTTAGTAAAATTCCCTACCAATATATATTTGCCTTTTTTTAAATTAAATTTAAAAGCTTTATTCCCTCATTAATGGGCGATAATGGCGCCTACGTAAGCTTTGACACATTTAAACGTATAACTGATACACTAGTTCTGAACTTTATTTAGGTTATTTCGAATTTTTATAAAGCGACGTACAATGTCGTCAATGAGTACGATTACTAAGAGTGGTCCCAGTATGGAGCCTTGGTGTACACCGTAATAGATAATGCTTTTGTTTGTTTTATTCTCATTTTCTCTCGCTCTTTAACCATGATAAAAAACAATTGCTCCAAAACGTCGGTGTCTACAATTGTGTCGTTGTTTTCTGTGAGTTGGAGGAAACCCTTTTTATTTTAAGAAAAAGAAATCGAGAAGTAGATTGCGTCGTATTTCATTTATAAAATGATTTTTTATAAAAATTCTATTTAGAAGCCATTGTTTAATTTAATGTTATATGCTTTTCAAATGAAGCGCCCATGGCGGTATCTACGCTTCCAATTAATTTACATTTAAGCTGCGACACTTGTTTTAATTTCAAGGCTTACTTTAATTGGTTATGTAGTAATTAATATTTCCTTGTAAGTGTTAACTTTGGATTCTGGCGGCTTGTTTATTAACCTTATAGTACAGTATCTAGAGGTAAAAAATATGCAAAACTTCGGAATAATGTCATATTGAATGATAATTTCTTTTTATGGGTGATTCTTGTAGTAAAAGGTATCATCTTCAGTTTCTATATGGTTCCGGCGCTTGCTCACTCCATTGGTGGTTTTCCACACCTAGACCAAAAAAGTTAATATATGGAAAAGTATTGATTATCAATTTTTGAAATGTAGTATATTTTAGGCGTGCACCCCCAATAAGTGCTCTAGAAACTGAGTAACCGATTTGGTCGAGGTAACCACTTCGAACTTGGTTTTTCTTAAAGTTGACATCGAAACTATTGGCATGTCATCCGTATTTAGTAGTACTTATTGCGCCTTTTATATAGCGTCAAATTATCCACTTGTTGAAGGTAATTGATGGTACTGGGCGGAAAGGAGAACAAATTTATATAGCGTAGTAAAAAAGCCTGAAAAATGTTTCAATTTTTTTTTTTTGAGCGTAGAACAAGTGACCTAAATAATATTATATAGGATATTTGACATTCCATATGACTATTTACATCTTATACTGGAGCGTACGTCAATTATTTTGAAAATAAGTACAAATTCGGTAATTTTAAAATATTGTACATTTTGTTACTTAACTCATGATATCTCTCAAACCTTGTGGAATATTGAAACAATTTTTTTTATTATGAAAAGCAGACAGATGAGCGCTAACAACAGTACTATAGAATTCATGAAACGGAATTTTCATTTTCCAAAAAAAAAAAGAATTTAGGGTTTTCATTTAAGCGTAATGTATTTTTCAGTGAGCGTAAAACTTTTTTATTTTTAGAAATTCTCAAACATAATATGCGAGTAAAACACATCGAAAAAGTTTTTGATAAAAACCGCAATAATTTATCTTTTATACTTTAGGAGATATCGATAGGTAAAGTCGAAGTATTGTGATTCGGCGAAATAAATATGAATGTTTCCTTTCTCTTTTTGAAAAAAAAAGATGATTTTAAAAATTTCTGGTACACGTTTACCAGCGCTAAAATGTCTACTTAAAAAAAAAATCCATTTAATACTTTTGGAGATATCATGAGTTATATCTTAAAAAACATATATTTTTTATTTTCCACATGTTTACACATTTTTCGCTATACAAAGAGTCACCCCAGTGAAGATGTAAATATCGATTTCTAATGGCCCATAAAATTCCTAATAACAAGACATACGTCACACTTTGTTCTACCTCAATTTTTTTTTCTTGAGATAGAAGCGTCTTTCAAGGGCGTTTTTACTCCACTAATACCCCATGGACCATCTATGGAGGCAAATGGGAAGACTAGTTCGACTTTAATGAACGCTTTGTTTATTGAAATCTTATAATGTTATATTGGCAACTTCTTCACACCATTTTTATCCTGTAAATGAATTTATGTTGGATAAATAAATAAATACATTTATGCAAAATATTCAATTATTTTTAAAAATGTTTATAGACTTGTCGATAATTAAGAATATGTAAAATTTTGGATTTGCACGTAAATATTTTGTGAGGCAGAGCAACTGTTAAATGCTGCTAATTAGTCATGGTCAGGGATACGTTGTTAAAGGCCACGTCTATTTAAAAATAGCTTTAACAGTGTGATATTTAATAATTAGATATTTACTCTTTATTTATTTCTATCTTTTTCGGTATAGATCAAAATGCACTTTGACACTATACGTGGATACGTTTATATAGCATTTTTTTCACTAGTTGAATAATGCATGTTTTAAGGAATACCATAAAATTGTGCTTGTACTGAGGGTTAACAAAAAAAAAAACAGAATTATGGGAACCTCTGAATTTTTGAAAGCATATCTTTGATTATACTGTTACTAAGTCAGGTTGAAAGTGAAACCAGGGATTGAAAATATCGTATATATACAACGCGATCTACCATGACATGCGGAAAATTTAACAGTAGGTTGTCCCCACCGAAAGAAGTTAAAAAAATGAAAAATTAAAAAAAAATTACCAAAAAAATGACCTTATTTTTTTGTAGAAATGCGCCACCAGCGACTTTAACCAATCTGACGTAACGCGGTACAACCATATCACTTTATCAGACTTGGGATTGACACTATTAACGGCAAAACTGGAGAGGCTAGGAGTGACTTTTTGGTTTTAATCAAATCACACTACAAACATAGCGAAATAAATCGAAAAGACATTGACCCTATGGTAGTGAACTCTGAAACAACAAGTAGATATAAGAGATATTTAGTTAAACCCGTCAATAACACGCCGGTGTCCTGATTGTTCGGCCGAAAGCAAAAAGCGCGGCACTTTGATCCGTCCTTTGACCGCACTCGCCGGCTTCAGTTTTTATGCCAATTAAAGAAATGTAAACAACTTCAATATGTTCTTTCACAAGTAAGTTCGTCGCCCTAATACTGACCTACTAATACTGACCTACAGTAGTGTATCTTCGCAAATTTACTAATAATTTAATATACTAAATTACCTCAAAACATTCTAAAATTTTGCAGGGGCTTTCCCAGATTGAAGACTAGTACACCATTTTATTTTCCGCATATCATGGTAGATCACGCTGTATATCACTTTTTTGAAATTTATTTATTTTTAATAATGGGTGGTACCGGGGATGGCTTATGCAAGAAAAAGTTTGGGACCTTTGCTTCTCGTTCATATACTAAATCCTAATTTTATAACTCTTCATTGCTTTACCTATTTTAAAATACACACGTGTACCAAATTTCAAGTCAGTATCTTTAAAAACACTTCCAGAGTAATAGTGTGCACAAAAAAAAAGTTACAGATAGACAGAATTTTTTTTGCTCAAATTTAAAATCTCGACATTTCATGACATTCCAAGCCTATTTGAACAATAAAAATTTTCAATTTTCTTTGCGTTACTATACTTCCATTTGATGTGGAAGTAATATGACGATAAAAATTGCCGATAAAATATTTTTTAATGTTCCAAGACATTCAACAGTTAGAGAACTGCTATGAAATGCGACACTAAAAAAAAAATAACGGAGGAAGCGCCTTTATGGTGTTGTGCGGATCACTTTAATGTAAATGTAAAAACCGCTGCCCAAGGAGTCACTACTTCCACATCCAGATTTTCTATCCAAGTCTCTCACAACGAAAAAATTTTGTATGTGGAAATAATTGTTCATGGAACTTTAATAATATAATATTTGAAATCGTCTATTCCAGAAACCCATAAAACGATATCCCACATCGGTAGTGGGGTGGGTGTGGTGATAGGGAGGTGGTAGTGGGGGTGGATGAAGTAAAAACATATTTTGAGGTTTTTGGTTATTGTACACACACTAAATCGCAATTGTTTTCATCCCCTTTAATATCGGGGTGGAGGTGGCTAATGCCAAAAAATTTTTTGGGACCTTAGCTTCTCTTGTATACTAAATGCCAATTTTATGGACTCTTACTTGCTTGATTTACCTATTTACACCCCCATTTACCCCAATTTACCCCCCAACCCTTCGACGGAATAAGATGAAAATATAATCTAGTTCCAGATCCCATTAAAATACATACGTGTACCAAATTTCAAGTCAATATCTTAAACGGTTCCAGAGTAATCGTGCGCCCAAAAAAAGTTAGACAGACAGAAATTGTTTTTTGCTCAAACTTAAAATCTCGACGTTTCATTCTAAGCCTATTTGAACAATAAAAATTTATTTTTTTTTGTCGTTACTATACTTCTACTGGATGTGGAAATAATATTAGGTGATAAGATTCAATTAATTGGACAACGGTGAAATCTTGCTTCAAAATTTTTAGCGATCCCTAATGAAAATGTAAACACTTTAATAAGAATATTTAAATGGTGTGTACTGCTTACAGGAATAAACAAAGCAATGTTATAAACGATAAATGTACATACATTTAAAAATGCATTGCCTTAAATGAATATTATATGGACCCAAAAAATATTAATCTGCTTACCGTCTATAAGAACAGTTCTTTAACATTACTTTACATTTTCACTGAACTACACAGTCTAAGGGAAATAAACTTTTAAATAATTTGTTTTAACGAAAACTCACTTGGCGTAATTATAGTAAAAGCGGCAGATTTAATTAGCATCTAAATTATAGCATTAGTATTAAAATAAGTACCTTAATTTGTGAATTACGCGTCGCTATATCTACACGAAATCATATTTAAACTTCAACAGAAAATTTCAGATCGCAAGACGTCCGTTTTGATTCGCTGCACTAACCATTCAACTTGATATCAGGTTCATGTGCTTTGCCGTGTTTTTTCAATGCCAAATTTAAAAAAATTCAAGTTGAACAAGATTATTTCTGACCCTGCCCGGTTTTGAGAAGGTTATAGGTCTTCTCATGAGCGACAGTGTCGGGTCAAAAGTTACTTAGGTTTTTTCTTTCATAGATATAATACATGGTCTGTACAGGGTGGACCAAATTAGATGGAATTTGAGCCTCTAAAACTATGGCAGATAGACAAATACCAATATAGGTGTCCTGAGCTCGATTTTCGAGAAACAAACAATTTCGCAAACCCCGATCGTCTATCTTTTTTGACTACCGAGCTACAGAGCGTTTTTGGAAAATTGGCATTTTTGGATGACCTCTATATCTCAATTACCAAGTGACGAATCGAAAATCGAGTAAGATGTTCTTGAGGCACTTTTTTTAATAGAATCCGTTGCTGATAAAAAGAAAATTATGCATGCCCCAGCTTTCGAGGTATAGACATAACTTATGTTTTTTTTTAATGGAACACCGTGTAAATTATTTCATTATTCGGTCACAACTTAAATTATCTATCCAACGATATATCATATGTTATATTTATCTCTAGAAAAAGTGGTTAATTTTCGAAAAATTTAATATACTTGTGAGGAGGCCATGGAAAACTATTAACAACAACAATTTTGCCAAAAATAGGAAAAACTAAACTACAATAAATGTTCGAATTGTCTTCCATTGACATCTATGCATTTTTAACACCTCCTTACAGCATTTGTTGCATTTTCAATCAGTTATATCAGGGAGATCTGGCTGGCCACAAAATAGGACCATTATTTCATAAAAATTAAACAATATATAAACTACTTTGTTGTTTATTAATGTCCAGTTTGCTAAATTAATTGTTAGTTATCAATCTAGTTAACTTAGCTATCTAGATATTGATAAACTAGTCCTGAGTGATATATACAGTGTGTTTCACTTCTCGTGAAGACACCCCTGTATCTTTTTTATTTGTTGCCGAATTAATTTCAAATTTTTATCAGCCATGCAAGTCCATAAGGTGACTTCATTCAACATATAAATGCCGTCTAAATCTAAAACGCCGGCCTACTGCGATAAAAAGAAAATGTCAATTTTCGAGAAATCATAGTAGGCTTAGAGATAGACAAAAATTTTGTTAACAAAAGTTGTTCGGAATCACTTGATATGTCCCCCTGTAAAATTTTGTGAAAATCGGAATATTTTCAAAAAAAAATTTTTTGTTTCACTTCTCGTGAAGACCCCCTGTATCTTTTTTATTTGTGGCCGGATTAATTTCAAATTTTTATCAGCCATACAAGTCCATAAGGTGACTTTATTCAACATATAAATGCCGTCTAAATCTAAAACGCCGGCCTACTGTGATAAAAAGAAAATGTTAATTTTCGAGAAATCATAGTAGGCTTAGAGATAGACAAAAATTTTGTTAACAAAAGTAGTTCGGAATCACTTGATATGTCCCCCTGTAAAATTTTGTGAAAATCGGAATATTTTCAAAAAAAAAAATTTTGTTTCACTTCTCATGAAGACACCCCTGTATCTTTTTTATTTGTGGCCGAATTAATTTCTAATTTTTATCAGCCAAACAAATCCATAAGGTGACTTTATTCAATACATAAATGCCGTCTAAATCTAAAACCTCTGCCTACTGCGATAAAAATAAAATGTTAATTTTCGAGAAATCATAGTAGGCTTAGAGATAGACAAAAATTTTGTTAATAAAAGTTGTTCAGGATCACTTCATATGCCCCTCTGTAAAATTTTATGAAAATCGGAATATTTTCAAAAAAAGAGAACACATAAAGAGAACTTTTTCCAACAAATGAAAGTTGTGAACAAAAATCAGCATTCAATAAAACACTAAAAGGGCTTTTTATTTTTACATATCAAGTTGAATGTAATATCTTTTCTTTTTTTCTTTTTGTTATCTCTCTTCTGGAGGAGTAACTCTCCATCATATCCTTCCTCCTTATCGGCTCAGAAATTTAGGAACATGGACGGTTTTATTGCGTTGAATGTAAAGAGTGCCGTGAAATTAACTGTCAATATGTACTGTTTTATTTATTTCGTCATTGCTTTCATGACAGAAGTGATTGTTGTTATTTTCTGTGGAGTTTGTTAGTTTTTCTTGTTTTAATAATTTTATTCATACTAAAGTTTCCTTATTTCATATCTTTTCTCATAATGGTTAGAATATTTTTAACTACTGATGAAAAAATTGAAATAATAAAGATAGTCGGTGAAAATGTACGGTCTTCAAGAGAAGCAGCAGAAGAATTTAATTTAAGACATCCTCTAAGACAACCAATACACCATGGTACCGTAGCAAGAATATGTCACTTGTTCAATACAACTGGCAATGTGCTTAAACCGAGAGTACATCTTAATCGAAATCACGGAGATGATAATGTTATATTAGCGGCGTTTAACGCCAATCCCACTACCAGTCTTCGAAATATGGCTCGTGACCTTAATTTGTCGGCATCAAAAATTTGGAGATGTTTAAAACGCCATAAGCTACAACCGTTTAAACCAAAATTTTTACATACCTTGGAGGAAGGTGATGAAGAGAGAAGATTAGAATATTGTTTATGGATCCAAGGTAATTATTTAAACAATAGAGACTTCTTGAAGAAAGTAATTTTCACGGACGAGGCAACTTTCTCCACCAACGGGGTAGTGTCATCACAAAACTCTAGGTTCTGGGCAGTAGAAAATCCTGATAAGCCTACTATGGATAATAAATTGTAAAAGGCAATATTCCCAGAAAGTAAATGTGTGGTGCGGAATTTTTAACGAAACAATAATAGGGCCGTTTTTCTTTTTTCAAAATATAAATGCGTTAAATTTGCTAGAATTTTTAAATAATGATCTTTGGAATGCAATTGTTGATTTTCCTTTGAACTCGACGGAGCATCTATCCACAATTCCGTAGTAGTGAGAGCATGGATGAATGAACATTTTCCCCAAAGATGGATAGGACGAAATAGCCCTTTAATACATTGGCCACCCAGATCACCTGATCTCACTCCGATTTTTATTTTTGGGGTCACATTAAAAACAAAGTTTATATGACCAGACCTCAAAATATAGAGCAGCTTTGTGAGAGGATAAGGCAAGCATGTTTAGAAGTTACAGCTCAAGAACTGCGAAGAGTTGTAAAAAATAACAGAAAACGGATTGAGAAGTGTATTACACTTGAGGGTGGGTTAGTGGAAAGGGGCGCAATATAATAAATAAGTAAAAAAAACCATTAACTTCTTTTATTTTTGAACTATTCTAACACTGCGGCTTTTGCTTTATCTGTATTTTTTTTTCCGACAATATTATCATTCATTATTAGTAGTCTTCTCTGTAAAAACAACGGCCCTTTTCAGGGCCACCAATTTAATTCAAAAAGAATTCGTTATATGACAGCATCCTACCAACCTACATATTGTTGACAGATGTTAAAACTCATTAAAGTAATTAGATTTTAATTTTAATTATTCTAAGGCCGGCATTTTAGATTTAGACGACATGGGGCGTATGAAGTGATCCTGAACAACTTTCATTAACAAAATTTTTGTCTATCTCTAAGCCTACTATGATTTCTCGAAAATTAACATTTTCTTTTTATCGCAGTAGGCAGGCGTTTTAGATTTAGACGGCATTTATGTGTTGAATAAAGTCACCTTATGGAGTTGTATGGCTGACAAAAATTTGAAATTAATCCGGCCACAAATAAAAAAGATACAGGGGTGTCTTCACGAGAAGTGAAACAAAAATTTTTTTTTTGAAAATATTCCGATTTTCACAAAATTTTACAGGGGGGCATATCAAGTGATTCCGAACAACTTTTGTTAACAAAATTTTTGTCTATCTCTAAGCCTACTATGATTTCTCGAAAATTGACATTTTCTTTTTATCGCAGTAGGCCGGCGTTTTAGATTTAAACGGCATTTATGTATTGAATAAAGTCACTTTATGGACTTGTATGGCTGATAAAAATTTGAAATTAATTCGGCCACAAATAAAAAAGATACAGGGGTCTCTTCACGAGAAGTGAAACAAAAATTTTTTTTTGAAAATATTCCGATTTTCACAAAATTTTACAGGGGGGCATATCAAGTGATTCCGAACAACTTTTGTTAACAAAATTTTTGTCTATCTCTAAGCCTACTATGATTTCTCGAAAATTGACATTTTCTTTTTATCGCAGTAGGCCGGCGTTTTAGATTTAAACGGCATTTATGTATTGAATAAAGTCACTTTATGGACTTGTATGGCTGATAAAAATTTGAAATTAATTCGGCCACAAATAAAAAAGATACAGGGGTGTCTTCACGAGAAGAGAAACAAAAAATTATTTTTTGAAAATATTCCGATTTTCACAAAATTTTACAGGGGTGCATATCAAGTGATTCTGAACAACTTTTGTTAACAAAATTTTTGTCTATCTCTAAGCCTATTATGATTTCTCGAAAATTGACATTTTCTTTTTATCGCAGTAGGCCGGCGTTTTAGATTTAGACGGCATTTATGTGTTGAATAAAGTCACCTTATGGACTTGTATGGCTGATAAAAATTTGAAATTAATTCGGCAACAAATAAAGAAGATACAGGGGTGTCTTCACGAGAAGTGAAACACACTGTAGATACCTATCCAATCCTCCCCAAATTCAGCATTTAAATAATTTCGTGTTTCATTTGACGTATGACCTGAGGCGCCATCGTGTTGATAAATTTCTTTGAAATTGTCTTACGAGCATATTGTTTACAAAGGGCTCTATTTCTTGTCGTAGAATGTTAATAATATTTTCGGTATTCAAATTACCGTGAAAAAAATGAGGACCTATTATTTGGTATCCAATAAAACCACACCGTACACCAAATCCAAATCGTCCTTGATGATTAACTGTAGCGGTTACATGCGGATTTTCATGAGCCAAATGGCGGTTATTATGCCGATTAAAAATTCCCACACTGCTTATATGGGCCTCGTCTGTCCATACAAATGTTCCTTGAAATCCTGGCACTTCATTGCACTGACGCAAAAACCACTGGCAAAAATCGAGACGCCTTTGAAAGTCGGTTGGGTATAGATGGTAACTAATCCTAGTTTTGTAGGGTTTGAATTATTTTTTTTAAGCAACGCCACGCAGTTGTTTTTGGAATTCCTAAATTTTCCTGTATTTCACGAGACGATATATTAAGATTTTCTCTTACAGTTTCTAAAACAATTTTCTACAGCTTCTCTACCTGCTTTATTATATATTTTTGCTCGAGGTTTTACAAATGATCCAAACTCTTTTAAATTTCGTTGTAGCCTTTTGAATATTTTGTTTCTCGAAAATCTAGCTAATCACACCTATATTGGTTTTTGTCTAGCTGCCATAGCTTTAGAGAAAACCCCAAATCCCATCTGCACCCAGTGCATATTCTGTTCTAAGTGACGAAAAAAGCTCATAATTTAAAAGGATAACATTTTTAATTTAAATTCAGCGATTAATATTATCAGCAAATCAACAAAAGAAAGAAAACAATAACTAAACGGGAAGGTACTTTAACTAGAAATGTATAACTATAGCAGCTAATATTTATAACAAAAATTTGTAATGGTATTTGCACAAAACTTGCCTCTGTTTGGTATCCTTTATTTATGAGTTATTTTTTCTGTTGGATGACCACCCTGTACATTTTTTTAATTAAAATTATATCGGACTTTTTCCTGGCAATAGTGGCCTGATATTTGAAATACCATTTTCCCCCGCCGTTTCTTATTACTTCCACATCCAGTGGAAGCCGAGATTCTAAGTTTGAACAAAAAAAAAATTCTGTCTGTCGGTCTGTCTGTAACTTTTTTTTCTGCGCACGATTACTTTGGAACCATTTAAAATATTGACTTGAAACTTGGTACGCGCATGTATTTTAACGAGATCTGAAAATAGATTATATTTTGATCTTATTTCGTTGAAGGGTTGGGGGATAAATTGGGGTAAATGAGTGAATAGGTAAATCAAGCAATTAAGAGTCCATAAAATTGATATTTGTATATATAAGAGAAGCTAAGGTCTCAAAAATTTTTTTGACAATTGCCACCCCCATTACCACCCCCATCCCATTATTAAAAGGGGTGAAAAAAAATAAAAATGTGATTTAGTGTGTATACAAGAACCAAAGGCCTCAATTTTTTTACTTCATCCACCCCCTACTACCATCATATTTTTCATCTTTGACAGTTGTGCTAAATACCTACATACGAAGTATTATTGCTCTTCGTCACATTTTTTTAATTATTTTTTAAAGATGACCACCCTGTATATTTTACCTATTTTTTCTTATGTAATAGTTGTGTTAACTCCATGTCAAACATTACTGTCAAGAAAATATTAATAAAAAATGTTTTGATCCACTTTAGTGGCCTCATTATTTGGCTCCTGCACACTAAAATATCCGTCGTTTTGACTTTTTAAGCTTTAACATTCTCAAAAAATCGCTACTAAAGAAACCTTGAATTTACTATGTATAAAATTTTATGTAAATCCGCAAACATATTGCAATTATCGCATCCGTATTGAGCCTGCAATTTTGAATTTCTAACTTTTTGATATCAGATTCTTTATCAGCAACACTAGCCCAGTCGATAAAGGTATTATTTACCTACAAAAACTTGCAAAATGAATAATTATTTTTTTAATGAGTTCGTGAAAGTTTATAGAATAATATCCTGAAAAGTTTACATTTCGCTCGGATGCAGAACATAAAAAAAAGTAAAAATAGCTATGTATGTAACCAGTTGAAATGCGTTATTTTGTGTAACGAGTGAAATTTGCGAGACGGGCGATCAAAATAACTCAAGTTACACAAGATTGTCTTTCGAAATGTGTTACATACATGATTTTTTTTCTAATTTTAAAAGTCTAAAAACCCTTTAAACATAAATGAAAAGGTGTATTTAAAGATCTTAAAAATTAAGTACTGTTTTTCCTAGTCACCTTTGCTGCTGTTATTACATATAAATTTAATGTCAAAATTGACAAACGTCGTTTAACCAAGTTATATATTATTTGAAATCGTAATTTGATAGCATAAGGTAAATCGTGTTAATGAAAAAGTTTTGTTAGCATGTTTTGAAGGAAAGAAGAATTTAAAAGCTTCCACTTTATGGACTCAGTATTCAAGTTTGTGTTGAAAAAACATTGTTTCTGTTTAATTTTGAGAGTTGCTTATTTTTCATAATTGATAACGAACTTTTCCTCACCAGTTACCTAAAATTTTACTTTTCATAACTGGTTACATAAAGTAGGAAGTAGTTTTGACACTTACGTCAGTTTTGAAAAGTGTCACCTTATATGTCAAACTTAGAAAAAAAAAATTTTTCATCCATTTTTTCAAAATTTTGAAATTAAGTCAAGCTAGGTAAAAATAAAAAATACAGATGGATATGTATTTGTGAACAAGAAATGTCTTAACAAAATTTATCTCTAAAGCCACGGTTTTCCCGGCAAAAAATAGTCAAGTGTAACGTTATAACTTGGAGCGAGATCCATGCGTGCGCGCGATTGAATACGCATGACTATGACACCGACGCTACGCACTGAATTACATGTCACTAAATCAAAATTTGTTCAATCCACATGAGTGTTGAGTCATTTAAAAGATAGAAATTGTAGCTTTCTGATGCTTTTTTGATTTAAACAATACAAACAAATGATGGATGGGAAAAATATACTTGTATATATTATCACGCCCGAACTCAATCGTCGCTATAAAAAATATAGAAAAAAATAAAAGTCCTTAAGAAAAATTGGTTCTTTATTGAGAACTGTTAAAAAGTGTCTACACTTCATGATTATTATGGTTATTAAATTGTAGTAACGTGGATTCACAAAAAAGTACATCTCAAATCTTTTAATTTCCTTGCTTGATGATTTTCTTCATAAATATAATATATATTGGAAGCTGTAACTTGCCGAGAACTTGACCCATTGGAAAAAATAAAATATCATTATTTCGGAAAAAATGTACACTTTTGAAATGTTCAAACACAAATTCGTTTACTTGTATGCATTTTTTCGAAAATATTATCAATCAGATCATGATAAGAAATTGCTATTTTCACGATCTTATCCTTATAAATATGAAAATATCTTTGATTGTTTTGAATATAAATTCTGAAACTTTTCCAATACATTAACAAATGTATAAGGAATCCATTGAATATAGCTAAAATGTGGATAGGTGTACCTGTAGTAAATACAACACAGTAAAGACACGTAAAAATTCATGCGAGCGATTCAGCGGCTATGTGTGGTGTCTGTGTACGCGTTCATAATTATATATTTTCCCTCCATTTATTTATCCTCCTATTCACTAAGAAAAATGTTAAAAAGTGTAATCAGAAAGAGAAAAAGCTTTATTTTACTAGTAAGAACGGCTAAGAATTTTTAGAGGTTCCATAGTATATATTTAACCGTGCGCTTGGCCGCGCAGAGTGACACAGTAATTTCACTATTTTTTTCCAGGAATATCGTGGCTTTAGCGTCAAATTTTATTAGGACATTTTTTGGTCACAAACATGTGGTCTATCCACCTGTATTTTTTATTTTTCCTACCTTGACTTAATTTCAAAATTTTGAAAAAATGGATGAAAAAAAATTTATTTTCACTTTTTTTATGTTCTGCATCCGAGCGGAATGTAAACTTTTCGGGATATTATTCTACACACTTTCACGAACTTATTAAAAAAACAATTATTCATTTTGCAAAATGTTCTCTGTCGTCTGGGCTACACCTAAAATACGTATCTACCAATTTTAATACAATTCCGATGGAATTCAAATTTTTTACCACAAAATTAAATTTGTGTGTGTGTGTGTTTGGTCTGATGGCACTGGTTTAAACCAACTAGCCACAAAATTAAATTTAATCTTAAATTATTAGTACCAGCGCCTTCGCCATATATTGCAAAATGTTCAACTAAAAAAAAAAAAACGTTTTTCCTATTTTTCCTCACCTTGCACTAGATGTAGCTTGCTGAAATTAATATGGGACCATCGCCGAATCAAACCTTACAGTTTGAGGTATCTTTCATAGAACTTCCTTAAGCCAATGCAAGGTAATGTTTGTACACATAAGTATAAAAGGACATTGAATTGAAAACTTCTTCCTTTTTTAAATTTTATGAAGTCGGTTAAAAATATATTTAAGCAAAAAAAAATTGTTTATAAAAGTAAAGTACTTACATTAATCAAGGAGCCACTATAAATGGGCCGCTGTAATTTTTCTGTTGTTTATATCTGTGACAAACTCATTAACATTATTGTTATTACTAATCATACATAGACGATAATAATAAAAAAAAAGAATTAGTATTATATCCTTTGTTTTGTTGTCACTTAAGTGTACCGTTAGAACCTTGATGTAACGTTATCAGTATGTAATGGAAGGAAAAATACACAAAAATAACGTCAGTATATAAGTTTTTCTGATTTATTTGTAGAAATGTTATTTGCTTCATGTAATTCGCGTTTCTGGATGAGATTCTCAACCACCACTAACATCGATGTGAATATACAGGGTGAAAGTGGTTTCATGCCATTTAAAAAAAATGAATGTAAAAAAATGAATGAATGACCAGACAAATAAAGAAGAGCCTTATATAACATGGAGTGTTAAAAATCCTTAGTTTTGGAGAAAAATAATAAAAAGAAGTTTTAATAAAACTGGTTGAGAACTTCTGGCCAGATAATACCTATAATTAACTTGCTCAGTGACGGCTGCCAAAATAATCCAAGTTCATTCCATATTTTCATATTTCTCTTTTATATGGTTATTGCATCGATAATAATATGATGTTACGTGTTTACACCCCTTTTGTAAAAGCCCTATATCGTGAATCTGTAAATTATAACACCAGAGTAACACTAAACACTATTTTATTAACTTACGTACTAATTACAACAAATAATTACTTCCTTAATATTAAACTAAGTACTATAATTCACTGCTTCGGTCACTTCGGTCCTTTGCTTTCTTGTTCTTGATCTCTCTGAACTTACTAAACTTGCTATCTGAACTAAACTCTCTGACCATCTGAACTGTACTCAAACTGTCCACTCTGGGCTTCTCCGTGCCTTTGTATATCCAAAGATGAGGGCTCCAGAATATACTCGACTAATTCTGTAAGTTTCTGGTAGGTTCTCTGAAATATCTAAGATTCAAACACCGCACGCCATCTCTGGGTCGATTGCCAAACTAACTAACTAGCTTAGTTTCTGTTACTTATAGACTTTGTAAACTCACATAGATGTCTATGGGGTAGAACATGTAACAATAAGAAATAAACAACGTAAAAAAACGCCAGATAAATGCCACCCGACCTATTTGAATACTGCCGCCGTCTTTTACATATAGGAGTTTGTTATTTAGTTAAAAAATAATGTAAAAATCACTAACTTTTGTTCTTGTCACCGTGCCATATTGTACGTGCTCAATGCCCGGCGACCTGCCTAACTGTTTTGTCCTAGTGCAAAAACGCGGTATTTTAACCGGCAGGCTTTAGTTCAGTTTTCTTGTATAAATCATAAAAATATTAACTGAAATATTTTCGTCCTCAACTGTACGTCCATTAACCCACAGAAAGCAGAGGTTTTAAAACTTTTTGTACGCAAGTATTGAATATACCCTGGAACAAACCTTACGTAAATGGGGTTTCGGCGGAATCGGTTGAAAATTTGCTGATTTGTAGTTCAAGCCATGCTGATTAATAGTTCTTATTATACCGAATCGTTCTATAAGAAATAATGACGTTTTCAATGTACTATTATTAAAAATAGGTTCTAATACATGTGTTACTTTTTCTGTGCACGCCACTGGAGGCTTAATTTAAATAAATAACTTTTTCAAATTTTATACCAATCGACAGAAAGATAATAGTACAGTTAATCTGTCATTTGACCTACAAATAATTCCTACATGAGATTTTCTTTTTTTATACTATAGAGGGATTGCCCCAATTATTAATACAATTTTTCCAAAAAAAATATCGTGTCTGCTGTGATATGTTGGAAAAATGACGGTCAAAATAGGTTTTTCTTAATTATCTCCTTTCCTGTTAGTTCTATCCTAAAAAACCGCTGCCCAAGGAATCACTACTTCCACTCCACATCCAGATTTTCTATTCAAGTCTCTCACAATGAAAAAAAAATTTGTATGTCGAAATAATTGTTTATCTAACTTTAATAATATAATATTTGAAATGGCCTACCCCAAAAACCCATAAAACGATAAGCCCCATCGGTAGAGGGAGTGGATGAAGTAAAAATAAATTGAGGCTTTTGGTTCTTGTATACACACTAAATCACAATTTTATTTTTTCACACCCTTTAATAATGGGATGGGGCTAATGTAAACAAATTTTTTGTGACCTTAGCTTCTCTTATATATACTAAATACCAATTTTATGGACTCTTACTAGCTTGGTTTACCTATTTACCCCCCATTTACCACAATTTATCCCCCAACCGTTCAACGGAATAAGATCAAAATATAACCTAATTCCAGATCTCGTTAAAATACATTCGTGTACCAAATTTCAACTCAATATCTTAACCGGTTCCAGAGTAATCGTGCGCACAAAAGAAGTTACAGGCGGGCAGACAGGCGGGCGGACAGGCAGGCAGATAGACAAACAGACAGACTTTTTTTTTCTCAAACTTAAAATCTCGACGTTTCATGACATTCTTAATTTGAACAATAAAAATTAAAAAAAAAAAAATTTTTTGCGTTACTATTGTCACGTGTTTCCACCCTTAGGAAACTACCCCTTGCAAATTCCGTGGGTTCCAAAAATTATAACAAGAGATTGTCCACTAACACACTTTATTAAATATTTACTGGATACTTCACAATACTATTATTAATTTAAATACACTTTACTGACTAAAATCACAATGTTTATCACTTTGTTTCTTTTTGAAATCTTAACCTCACTTTCTATACTTTCTGAACTACTCGCCGAGAATGCGGTCGGTCTTTTATACCTAAAAATGACAGATCTGGATTTTTCTGTGATGACGCTACCATTCTCTAGATAATTCCAGATTGTCACTTTGGAATTTCTGGTAGGTTCTTTCTCGAGTAGGTGCAAATACATCATTCTAGGGGTTGTAACACATCACACTATACTTCCATTGAATGTGGAAGTAATTAGATATTACCAATATTGTAGAAAATGGAAAAGCTACAACTTATATTTCAACTATTTTTCTCTTTTCTTTATTGTTAATATTTTACGATTTACAACCGTTAAAATGGTGAAGATCTTTGCAATTATCTCTGCCCCCGTAACTCCTACGTGGCAATTGGTTATTATCAATATTGTAAATCATAAAATTTCCCAAAACGTTTGCTTAAACAGTTTTCTTTCACGGTTAATTGTTAAAAAATTACAGCAGGTCGAAGTTTGAAAAAGATTCTTGAATTTCGGACAAATGTCTGCTCCTTTGTTTCGATGTTATTCATACTTATTATTAATTTTCTATAATCGATAAAACTGATTTAAATAGTGTTATTTCTTTAAGATAATGACCTTTATTCGAATTTTTCGAGTATTCACTGATCTGTCAACACAAATTTTTTCTTATTGCCAATATTTTATGATTGACACTCACGCAAAAATGTGAAAATGTATGCTTCGCTGTAGATTATTGCAATTATCTGTCCCCATTGCTCCTAAGTAGTAATTATAGACTACGAGCCTATTTTTAAGGGGTCAAGTGAATTATATTCAGTACGATGCTGGTATCTGAAACCATAACTTCAGGCACTATGCCGTCACTTTTGGGCGGTACAGGTGAGTACACAGGTAAATTGAATTTTCCATCCAAAGTGCGCTCTTCAGACAAAATATTCTTGTACGGCATTCCTCATGTTTGATAGTTCATAAAAAAATAATCGCCTAGAATCTACTGCCATACAAAAATAATGGGACCGGAAGGCAGAAGAATTTTTGATTTTCCGAAAATTTTCCCAGGCAAATAGGTGATTTAGTACTGTATGGCGTTTGTACAATGAGATTTGTATGCTTTCATAGATTCATTATTCAGCAACGCCGTACATATTTGGTGGTTCCAGAGTGAGAAATCCCGGGCGCAACCCCTTCCCTAGACTCGTAGGGTACAAGATCATTGCAAAATGTACGGCATCGATTTTACAATATTATTGAACGCCTACAATAATTTTTAACAACTGTGCCGTCTAAAAATTATGGTAACTATAAATATAAATAAACAATTACCTACATTTGGGGGTTGAATCTCATTTTTTGGCAATAAGATCATAAATTCCTGTACGGCAACCGATTTTTTGACATGATTTAACTAAATGTTATCATTGTACATTATAGCCGGTTGTAATTAGTGGAACCAAATGAAAATATGAATTAAATAAAAATAAACGAAATTTTCAAAATTTAAAAGATTTTCAAAATGCGCTGTGAACTAATAAAAGGAGTAATATTTCTAAAATTTGCTATTTTGAATTCTTTAAAGATGGAAATGTAAAGAAAAATAGATGCCGTACATTTTTACTTTTAGGATTTTCCACAGCTGATGAGATTTACCATGACATTTTCACCGGCCTTTAGGGTCATTAAAATTGTGATGCGGTTCATATTAGCCCATTCAGTGTGACTTATTGTTAGCTTGAATGGGGAAATTATATATCAATCATTGAATGTGAGGGACAGTTTATCTTTCATAGACAGAGCACGGGAATTTTATCTCGGTATCTCGGTGACGTGAAAGTTAGGGTTGGCTCTGTCAGCGCGGAAAGATTTTTATGCATGTATGACACAATATATCTTACCTTGTACTTTTTATAAGGAATTCCGTGATATCCAAAGTGGGAAAATTTTCGGAAAATCAAAAATTCTTCTGGCTTCCTCCGGTCCCATTATTTTTGTACGGCAGTGGGTTCTAGGCGATTATTTTTTTATGGACTATTAAACATGAGGAATGCCGTACAAGAATATTTTGTCTGAAGAGCGCACTTTGGATGGAAAATTCAATTTACCTGTGTACTCACCTGTACCGACCAAAAGTGACGGCATAGTGCCTAAAGTTATGGATCCATATACCAGCATCGTACTGAATATAATTCATGCTGGGGTCACTTGACCTCTTAAAAATTACGATGGGCTTGTAGATTAGCTATTATCAATATTGTAGATTATAAAATTTCCCAAAATTGTTTAAACAATATTCTTGCACTTTCAATTGTTTGCAAGTTACAGCAGCTTGAAGTTTCATAATTTTTTTTAAATTTCTAGCTGCTGTAATTTTAAAACAGTTCACCATGAAAGAAAATTGTTTGGATAAAAGTTTTGAGTTTATAATTGTAGATTACAAAATTAATAATTGATAGTAACTATAACTACGTAGGAGCAACTAGAACAAAGATAATTGCAAGAATGTGCAGCGAAGCACAAATATTCGTCATTCTGGCGGCTGTAAATCGGAAAATATTAACAACAGAGAAAAATAGTTTAAATAAAAGTTGTAGATATTTTTACAATATTGGTAATATCTAATTTTAGGGTGGAACTAACAGGAAAGGAGATAATTAAGAAAAACTTATTTTGACTGTCATTTTCTTAACATGGCGGCCGTAGCGGACACGAGATTTTTGTGGAACACATTAATTATATTATAAATACAAAAAAAATTCTTGTAGAAATTATTCACAAGTACCCCCCGTTTTTATGCTCTAGATGTATTATAAAATAATTTAGTGTTTAAGAGTCTACCATGATAACCATATGTAATCTGCCCCCACAACCGAATATGACAACTACCATTTTGTTTAATAGGTTATCCATTTGTATTATTATTTATATTTTCTCTGAATCTATTAGAGATAGAGTTATGAACTAAAAAATCGTTGTAGGGAGTATATACAGGGTGTAATTAGTTTCATGTCATTAAAAAAAAACTGGTATTGGGGACCGACAAGACAAACAAAAAAACCTTTATGACTTTTCCCTCTAGGGGCACTTTGAAATTAACTGACCTAGGTCAACAATTTGAATATTAGGATAGAAAACATTTGAGAATCACTGCCTTTATAGGTCAATGGACGTGTACTTCCCAATTATACAACTTTTAAATTGTCATCAAAAAGTGCAAAGACTCGTTCTCGCCGGCCCGCGGTTCAAAGTAAAGAAGGGCGGCACCTTTCATGACCTGAACCGAACCAATTATAAAAATGTAAATAATTCGTTATCTCTTTTTGCAGAACTGCAAAGAAATGATGGGAGTAGAGGTTTAAATACAGCATATCTTTACATGTGTTTTTTTAATTTAGAACAAAATATTGGAACTTTAACTGTTGTTTATAATTTATCAGATTTAAATGTGTTTTATTAACATTTGTAACCTAATGAGTGTTCTGGGTTAAGCTTAAAAAACGAGTAATTATTGCATGACATTGGGAAATAAAAAGTTAGACGTCTGAGATACGATAACAATTATGTGTATTTTAAGTTAGGAAAAAATCTGATTTATTTAACGAATTGCCAATCAGTTATCGAAAACTAAAATATTCGATAAATAAATCTAGAACTTACCAATAAATTATTTTTGATTTACATAAATTGTTCGAAATGGCTTCCGTCTGCATCAATACACTTTTCGGCACGTCGAACTAAGGACATACGCACTCCGTTCAACACATTTGGTAAATTAGGATCATTTTTATGGTTTCTATGCACATTAAAATACCACACTAAACTGTCAACTAACGTTGTTAATAATGAAAATAAAAATAAAAACTTGGTCCAAAATCCAAAAACCTACACAAGAAGAACGAACAAGTAGTGTCTGTAGGTAATCAAGAACTTAACGACTTGAACGGTAAGTTAATAAAATAAATCTTGACTGTAAATACGTGGCCCAAAATTCAAAAAGAACAAAAGAACATACAAAAACAACGAACGGGTTCGACGTGTGTACTTAACGAAGTGCCCACGGAAACTAAAATATTGCACAAGGGAGAGTATATTCTTCAGCACTCAGAAAACGCCGACGTCTTTCACCTTTACTGCACTGCTAAAGACCTTACCTTACCTACTTTTAAAAAACCATAAAAAAGTGTGATTATTAACTTGTGTCCTCGCCAACGCGCGGTCTCTAACAAAGGAGCGCGAACACTTTGAAAGAGCCGTATTAGCGTATTTGATGGTTAGAGGCGCCGATATACGCGAAGATAAAAGCCTATCCCAACATTCCAGCAGTTCTCAAACAATATTATTGAAAATTTTCGAAATTTTTGTTTATTTATTTTTTCTAAAACTATGGGTTTTAGACCATGTTATATAAGGTTTTTTTGTTCGTTTAGTCGTTCCCCTGCACCCTGCATATTTTTTTCAATTGACCACCTTAGAAAAATTCTTAAATATAGCAACATATATGTACCTATATAAACTGGTAAAAGTTTCAACATAACCTGTACAGCGGTTTCGCCAGTTGTACAGGTTATAATTATTCAATTCAAGTAATAAATACTAGCTTTATTTATATTTTTTATTAACCATTATCACTATAATGATTTATTACAATAGATACACTATCTTTTTCGAATATTTTAGACAAAATATCTGCTGGTTTAATTGTTCCAGAGAGATACCTAGAATAAGATAAATAATACGTCACGGTTGCCACATGCGAACAGCAGTCCATTTCTATTGCCAGAAGTATAGCGCTTGATGCTGGTGTGGCTCTTACCGTGGAGAACATAATCAATATGATAAGAACGATAAAACTGACAGTTTTTGTGCCGTGATTTAACTTCAATTTCAGGTATATTTGGAGATACTTTTACATATTGTATTGCTTGATTAATTTGAGCCAAATGTTGAACAGTCCAAGATAATTGGTAAGAGCAGGCAAATAATATTTTCAACTCACATTCACTAAATTCAGAAAAAATCTGAAACCTCCAGTGCCAATAATAGTTTAAAATGTTTTTTCGTCTATTCAATGTTGGCTTTCAACTTCTTCATATTTTTCTTGCTGTTTTACATTCAATGATTTCATCAGCCAAATCACTCTCAGAACCTAAACGTTTTTATTGTGTTGATTATGTTCTGCACTGTAAGAGCTACATCAGCATCAAGCACTAAAGTGGTTCCATTACATCAAGCAATGCACGTCACTCCTTTACTGACGTCATAGTTTTAATTCGCTTACATGATGTCAAAGTTATTACATATAATCTTTAATTAAATTCTTCACAACAATATTATTACTAAAAAACACACTAGCTAAACTTGACCTAATTATAAAACTTTGATTAATTAAACCAACAAACTAAAACAACATCGATTAAACGTACAATAAAATGATAATACGATAAAGTTAAGCTGAGAGACTTGTTAACGAGAATATAAATACTGCTCGACACAATACGGGTGTCATTTTTGTATTATAAATTAGGTTAAGACATACTGTTTTATTAATTTTGTTGCAGTATTAAATAAATAAATAATCAGTTATACGAAGCAACGCGTGGCAGTATACCATGTAAACATAGTTGTAGTGCAATACCAACTAAGTGTTACTAAGTGGTACATATAAAGAAATGTCGACGTGTTTGATGGTGCGGTGATTGTTCATAATGGCAATA
The DNA here is from genome assembly GCA_936432065.2 of Rutpela maculata. Lineage (NCBI taxonomy): Eukaryota > Metazoa > Arthropoda > Insecta > Coleoptera > Cerambycidae > Rutpela > Rutpela maculata. Next base: position 41,396,951 of record OW386292.2, read on the forward strand.
GAACTATGGGCTGCTCTTTGCATGTGGCAGCCTTGATATTTTATCTTATGCTAGGTATCTCTCTGAAATAATTAAGCCAGCAGAAATTTTGTCAAAAATATTCGGAAAATACAGTGTATCTATTGTAATAAAGCATGATAGTGATGATGATTAATAAAAAATATAAATAAAGCTAGTATTTATTATTTGAATGGAATAATAGTAACCTGTCGAGTGGAAGAAACCGCGGACCAACTGGCCATGATTTCTCTGGTGGGTCTGTTGGAAAATCTACTTATTTGCTTTTGTTCAAAAGTAGAAGTATCGAACACCTAAGTCACTAAATTAATAGAAAATGGACTGACGAGATAAACGTTATTGATTATATTTTGGGAGCTCTAAATTTTTACTCCCTGTACTCAAATGAAGATAGTTTTACTTATGTTGTATTAGACTGGCGGTACATGACCAGTCAGGTGCAACGTTTTTAATATGCATGCCAGTTATAGATATGAATGAAATTACCATGCAGAAACGCAAATTTTAAGCAGTCGTCGCTTGCAAAAAGGTGTGCAAATCGATTTTTTTTTGTTTTTTTTTTTAATTTTAAAATGGATGCCAATAGTTCCAAACGAAAAGCCTTGAAAAAAAAAATCCAAAATCAAAATCATCCAAAATCAAGAACACCAAAAAATTATACGATTTAATGTGCGCATCAAAGGTTGTTTTGCATGCCAATGAATTTCCGCTGGATTCTTTTTCAAGGCTTTTCGTTTGGCACAATTGGTATCCATTTTAAAATTAAAAAAACACACAAAAAAAAAACAAAAAAAATCGATTTACACTCACTTCTGCACGCGACGACTGCCTAAAATTTGCGTTTCTGGCATATTCATGGTAATTTCATTCATATATATGATTGGCATGCATTTTAAAAACATTGCACCTGACTGGTCATGTACCGCCAGTCTATATCCTGTAGTGGTTGAAGGAATAATATTTTAAACAGCAACATATCCAAGCAACAAAAATCAGCCTCTGTGATAAAAAGGATTCAAGGAAAGTTAAAGGAGTAACATTTGTGTTTAAAAACTTTACTCCTCATATTTTGTGCACAAGAAAGTTCAATTTTTACATTATCAATTATATTATCATTGATCTATGACCTCATAAACTAATTATCATATGTACTATAATATTTAGAATTTCTATTAATAATTGTATATGAAGGTTAGAAGTAGTAAATAAAACTCTACATTTATCGTATCACACGTCGTATTTCTTTTTTATTAAATCTGCTGCCTTTTCTCCAATCATAATTGTTGGCGCCCCAACATGGCCTGATATAGTTACTGGAATAACACTTGCGTCCACCACCATTAAATTTTCGACACCATGAACCTACAATACAAAGAATAATACTTTAATACTGACAATAAAAACACATTTTTTTCCCTTTTTTTAAACAGTGTGTCTCCTTGGGCAGGTCGGTATTTTATAGCTTTTTATGTATTAAGAGCGCAAAGTGCCCGATTGTCGCTCGATAGTGTATACCAGGGATTTTTCAAGGACCCCCTCATCGTTCGCTATACTGACAAGCTTAAATTCTACTTAAAATGAAGATTATGTAGAATCTACCACTGCAAGTCGAGTAAAATACAAAACAATTGAATATCTCAGTGACATTTCGCGGACCCTTAAGACATCGTCCGCGGACCCCTAGGGGTCCGCGGACCACCTGTTGGGACTCCCTGGTGTATACCATCCTTTCTATAGACCTTAATCATACTAGCGTTTAGAACGTGTACCGTAGGAAAAAAGATACAGACGACAAATTAAACAGTAGTCGCTAGTACCGTATATGCGGGATTTAGGACCGATCTAATCACATTACTCATTCTTTAACAGTTACAATCAGTTTCTACCTGGAGCCTACTATCAACAACAGCTTCCTTGTCAGTGGAAGGTCCCATTATGCATCCACCCATATAGTCATTGAAACTCATCGTCAGTGTCTTTACAGCACATGCCCAGTACTTTTTAGAGTACATCTCGAATTTCTCACAAACTGGAACGGGGTAAAGAGCTGCGTCTGCCTAGAATAGTTATTTTTTTATGTAAGACTCGATCGCCGCAGGATGTAACAATTTTATTTTTACTATTTCTAAACTTACATCTTGAAATGATTTGGTTTCCATTAGTTTCTCTATAAATTTAATTGCATGTACCATTTTTTTAATGTCCTCCTTCGCCGATAGATAGTTGGGTTCTATAATAGGTGGGTCAAAAGGATCCTTTGATCGGAGTTTTATGAATCCCTTTGATTTCGGGTGTAATAATATCGGAAATACGTTCGCACCTACAAAAATGAATAAAGATTTAAAATACTACTACTACTACGACATAGGCTTGTTTATCGACAATGAGGTAGATGAAAAACTAGCCTTCTAAATCTGTGAGGAGCCAATAGACGAATTTGTCTTATGGCACCTTCCACAGTGGCGGCTGGTGAAATTTCAATATTTTTTTTCTCGTCTGTGGCGCATGGGACCCATATGGGAAATAACATCTAGAGAAACACTTCTCAATGACCCCTAAAAAAATTTAAAAAAGCAGTTTGCGAAAAAATTTTTTAAAATTCGGTAGCCTCCCCTGGGTCTGGAGGTACTTCTCTTTATTTTTTTTGTCATATGCATTTGACTTTTCATAAAAATACAACAATACATTTTGGAGTTTATGAAAATATTTTCATTACTAACTGAGATACAACGAATCGATATATTGTAATTTGTTAAATTGTAAATTACAAAATTTCAGTTCATTGTATTAATAATGACTATTTCATTCCTATAAATTTCATCCAATCAAAATCGATCATTTTATTAATCAAAAAATAGTTTCGCGTCGACAAAATTTAACATTTAAAATTTTGCCAGGGTTGCTCAACCAATGAGAAATCAGAATGAAGCAACCAACCTATTTTTCAGCGGCAAATTTTCCTTTGTTTTTTGAAAACATAGTAACCGATTCAATGAGTGGGGCGTCATTACAATAATTTTTGCAAACGTCAGTTCACGTCAGTTGTAAAAAATGTACGAGGATAGGGCATCTGCACGTGACATCACAGCTAACCTCAAAAATATGTGTTTCTTAAGATTTAAGAGAATTACGCAGCTATTATTAAAATTTCTGCCTGGTTCCCGTATTTTCAACTAAAATCTAGTTCAGTGTAATGTTTATGAAGTTCTAAATACCCTGTCCTAATAAAATAGGACTCTTTTTGTAGGTTGGAAATCTAACCTGTAATTAGCAGTCTACCTATTTTTATTAATCAACAATATTGAAAAATTATTTACGTGAATTTTTAAATATTGGCATGGAGCCAGCACGGCTCCAAGCTAAAAATGCGTATACAAACATTAAAAATGAGAATACACTTGAAAAACTTAAAATCTAAGGTTATGTTGGTTACATGATGCAGATGCCCTATAACCATAGACTTAGAAGAAATAGACTCCAAGACAATTCATTTCCTTGGGACCAGAATAGTTACGACGTTCTGCTCTCTCTCCTTCTCCTTTCATACTGTAGCAGTTATATAAAGGCGTCTCTCTTTGGAATTATGAGTAACTGTCTCTTTCTATTTCGTTCTCACTTCAATTAAACTGCCTTTAGGCATCTTTTCGCGAGCTTACCACAACTAACTGTGGTAAGGTGTAAAAGAGATGGCTATATATAATTAAGATGTGGGTTGGTTATGTATGTATAGCCATCTCTTTTACACCTTACTATAGTCAGTTGTGGTAGGCTCGCGAAAAAATGCTTTATGTTTAACTTGCATTAGACATGATCAAATTAACTGATGTTTGTTGTTGTCAAAGCTTTTTTTGTTCTAACCTGTAAACATTTGGACACCGACTTCGTTAAAGGAAGATATAATTTTAGAGAAAATAAAAAGAGACATGTAATGTTCCTGCACGATTGGAGAAAGACTCAAATTCGCCGATGTATTTTAGTCAAGCCAGGGAAAGGTCAGGCCTGCAGCCAAGGCAGGGTGTAGCCAAAGGGTGCTTAACACTTTCCAGGAAAAATTTGTGCATCCTCGCCGCCGACAGCGGAAAAGAAAAGTTAGTACCTAGTACTGTTCCAAGAAATATATAAAGACGGGTGGCCTATATAATACATAACCTCTTGGCTACAGTCATAACTTTTGCTTGCAACACTGTAGTATACAAATCCACCCTTCTGAGCGTTAATTTCTACCAGGGTGTATTAAATACACCCTGATTTATACTAAATAAACGAAAAGTCAAAATACAAATATCATATTTGACAAGTTGGACTTGCCGCAAAATATAAACGTCACTTTTGACTTTTCGGATACTTATGGAATCAAAAGTTAGAACTATTTTTGGGTGTTGCACCGTAAACACAACACTTAACCATCTCAAAGTGTTATAACAATATATATATTAACTAAATTCAAAGCAAACACGCCACAGCTAAACTAAATGATTGTTCGTTGTCTGTACTTTTGACAGCGACTAGTCAGTTCTCTGACCAGACGCTCAAACTTGAAAAAAGCCGACTCCTATTGTCGGATACATCAGCGCGTAAGTGGGAGCACATTCCAGCTGAAGATAATCCCAAAGAGAGATAGAATATATGGTTTATAGTGTACATGAAGGCGACAGAGCTAATAACGCATGTGTAAACTTTGAAGACAGGTATTTAAGTAAACGTATAAGGGATCTTGGGGTCTATGAGGAGAAAAAAAAAAAAAAAAAAAAAAAAAAAAAAAAAAAAAAAAAAAAAAAAAAAAAAAAAAAAAAAAGATATAAAAATACATAATACTACGCCCACGAAAAGAGCCATCTGGCCAAAACACCACTAACACTATCATTTGCATAATGTTCACAAGCTTCTTCCCACATCCTACCTACCCTTACCACAAACCACAAACATGAGCACCTCCACCAACAAACTCAACGCTGCGCACGTTCAAACCATCAGCACACGCTTATACAACCAATACACACAATCACCGAAACAACCCATAAAACAACCCATAAAACAAACAAGCATATACCGAAGTCACCAGCCAGCTCGCTAGAAGCAAGTTATGTTCTTCTATACCAGATAACCCGAGTCAAGCATCCAAGGATGGAGAGACTCAAGCATTAGCACACACTACGAACTTGGGGTCTATTTATTCTTAATTCTATGCCTATAACGGCCCCAAATGTTCAAGATTTGGTGATTTGTATATTTATTTTTTTAAATTTACTTCCTATATCTAATAAATTTGTTTTCTTTTGCCTAAATTTTTATTCATGAAATAGTCATGACGAATACCATTCGTGATATAATTTCGTCTGGCAAAATTTAATGATTATTCTACTCGAGTTTGTTGCTTTGACAGTTTCGCTCTTGACATTGACAAAAATAACTCGCCTGACGGCTCGTTATTTTTATCTGTCAATGTCAATCAAGAAATTGCCAAGCAACAAACTCTCTTAATAATCACTAAATTTTGCCGACAAAATTATATCACTTTATGATATTATATATGAAAATATTTTCATAAACTTCAAAACATATTGTTGTATTTTTATGAAAAGTCAAATGCATATGACAAAAAAAAAAATAATAAACAGGAGTCCCTAAGACCCAGGGGAGGCTACTGAATTTTAAAAAAAAATTTCGCAAACTGCTTTTTCAAAATTTTTTAGGGGTCATTAGAGAAGTGCTTCTCTAGATGTTATTTCCCATATTTCGTATGGGTCCCATGCGCCACAGACGAGAAAAAAAATATTGAAATTTCACCAGACGCCACTGCTTCCAAACAATTTTAAAGAATGATCTGCACCTTTTCTCGTGCAAAATTCATTAGCATCAAATATCTCCAAGGGTTTTCAGGAATAAATATTTGTAAATGGTTTCCAAAGAAATTACACAAAAATTATATTCTGGACGTTACCTTTTACGCCGACACGGTTTCGTGTTATTGATCATGTGAATAGTCAGAATAGATAAATTAGTCGACAGAAAACCCTCACGAATACATTGTAACATTGATTTGGGTGGCAATTTTATAGAACGAATGTATTTCTTTCTTTGATCAAAACGTGAGTGCACATTTTCATATGCTCATGTTGAGTCTGGTAATCAGCGCTTACACGACGATGAACTCACTCGAGGGTAGTTCCAACAGGACAAAGCCCATTCCACAATCAATTTTTTACGAAAATTTTGCGACAGTAGATTTCAAGATAAAAATTTATGTCTGTCCATATTAGAGCCTATATCGCTATTCTCAATTTGTTCCTGTTTTCTCTATTGAAAAACCGGGTTAGTAGGTATGGGGACACTTAAGCTAGACGGTGAGATCGCAGCACGGACGTCATGTAAGCCACGCCCCCAGCCAACAGGGCGAACAGTTCTGTACTTTTACTGGTACAGCTTTTCTACAGGTCAGTACTTTTACTGGTGCAACTTTTCTACAGGTCAGCACTTCTAGTGGTACATCTTTTAGCAGATCTTTATGTTCACATAACCTCCATAAAAGTGCAGCTGTTGATTTGGCACCAGTACTGTGGTATCACTGTCTGGCTCAAGTATCCCCATACCTACGTATACATAATCAATTTGTTACGAAAATTTTACATTGTAGAATCAAAATTAATAGCTGTCCATATTATGGTCTATATCGGTATCTCTATTCCCAATTTCTTGTTTTCTCCATTGAAAAACCAAATTACTAGGTATGGAGACACTCGAGTCAGGCAGTGACGTCACAGCGCTGGTGCCGTTAAGCTACTTTCCCACACAGATCTGTACTTTTACTGGTATAGCTTTTAATAGGCCCTACGTTCATATAACCCCAATAAAAGTACCACTGTTGGCTTGGCGCCAGTGCCACTGTCTACGCCTATACCTACATTATATTTTTCTGTGCCTACAAATATTTGTACAAAGAGTATATAAAAATGAAACTTTTATTACATTTATATCGTACATATTTTTACGTTAAATTTCTAGCTGATGCGTGACTTCGTCTGCGTGGAATTAAAAATATTGAGATACTAACCCACTGCACATTCATTGCATTTAAGGAAGCCGTAGAATGGGTATGTGTCAAATTTCATGCTTAAAAACATCCCTCTCCCTTTGAAAACCGTCGAATATAGTGATGGGCGATATCGTGATTTTTCAATCATAACGTAAATTGTTACTGTGATTTTCTTATATCAGTGAATTTAAAACGTGATGTGATTTCATAATACGACGTACGGGAGAAATTGTTAATTGTTCCCTATCCCTAAATAAGCGCCGACAGACGGTAAATGGTGAATTAGCTACTTTGGTAATCTGTGCTGCCGCAGATATGCATAATATGTATAATATATCTTATGATTTGTTTATCCAAATAACCTGATGTATGTATTGGTAATAAAGCAAAAGCACTAGGTTTTGAATGGAACTTGATAATAGAATATTTTTGTAAAGTTGTACAAACATTAACAATTTCGGAAGCATCAATAAATTTCTTGTTTATGTTTATTTTTCATGAATTTTTGTTAATTTAAAATGGTAAATTTATTTTTTAATGTTTTTTTGTTGTTTTATAATATATAAAGATGTTTTTTAAAAATGTTTTCATTTGTTTATTGTCGAATTCCATATTTTTGTTCATATTTCATGCCGAAACGTAAATGCTCAATATTTGCAATAAAATTGCTAGTATATTTAATCATATAAAATATTTTTACGCATGGTTTTAGTAGTTAGTTACTTCTGGTGTTATAACAAAAATGTTCCGTCACGACCCTGCCTCGAATCGCCACATCGCATCGCCAGACAATAAGAGACATAAAGATATTTATATAAATATAAATATCTAAATAGTGTGAAATGCGTATCTAATAACTCTAAGGCACGGGATGGCTTGCTTTATGTGTTAATACATACGGCCGCAAACAATAATCGACTCAAAGTAAATATCGTGAAAGATATATTGGTCCTGGTTGAACGACGGCAAGGGAACGAAATACGGAAAGTCGTGATCACGTCACGCTTTTCTGTCAACTTTACTAACAGTCGTTACCTGTGATTTCTTAATGTCAGTGATTAAATCACAGTTCGTGATATATCGCCCATCACTAGTCGAATACGTGTCTCCTTATTTCCTCAGAAGATCCCATCCCGTCACTGCAATATCACGTTTCTGACTTACGCGATTTCAGAGATACGGAGCTCATGTGGTGTAATTGTCGCCCTCACTATTATGGGACAATTAAAAATTCGTTCCAATTGTCTAACACAAAGCTAACCATTTGTTTACGAACCTCCAACGCTCTTTCTTGTGAGCCGCACATTAAGAATGAAAGGAAACGGAATAAACAGGCTCCGTCACCTACAATTGGGTTGTTGCACTAAGTTAAAGTTTTAATAGAATCTGTGTTTAACAATAACATTTCTTCATAAAAAAATCATTGGAAACATGTAAAAGTTGAAAATAAAGTCTTATAATATTACAATATCAATTTTAAAAATACACGCATTTAAAAAGGATGTGACATCATAGCGGCAGTCTGCAGAGAAGTTAGTTAATAAACGACGAAGAAAGGATACGAAGTTATAAACTGTTGATAGCGACGGAGAAAAAAGAGAATAACGTCAACTGAATTTGACACTATATTTAATAAGTTTGTTCAAAAACCCCACACTATATGCACCAGTGCTCTTCAACTTTGTATAGTCTCACTACTCCTTCTATTATCTACACTGGTGCAGTAGTTCAGACTGTGTGAACAGACCTAATGTCAAATTCAATTGACGTTTCTAGGTTATATTTCGGTTTATTTTAGCGGCATAAAATTATGGATAAATCTTAGTTTAAGTGGTGTTTTGTGCCGTACTGTGTAAATAGTACCACCAATTCACCGAAAAAACTTTTCTTCAGTGTTCCAGTAATGAATGGTGAACGTAAAAATGAATGGTTAACTGTTTGTCTAATATTTATAATCAAAACTATAGCTGTATCGTACCTCGCGGCTTTTGCAACTCTAACCTCTGCAATGCTAAAACGACCATGTCTTTTTAAAAATTCGCTGACCATAAATATATCTATAGAAGGTAAAATAACATTGGTAAAATAGAATTGGCTTTTATATATCCTGCCTCAGTCATTTTGAAAGAAAATAAATACCAAACGCTAAAAACTTCTAATTAAATGTCAAATTCAGTTTTGATATGTGAGGTTATTTTCTTTATTGCCAACAATGTCAACTTGTTCCTCTTCTTCTGTTCTGCATATAACTTCACATCTAACTGCCGTTATGATGTCACTTCCGTTTTCATGGGACAACAGTATGTTGTACAACTTCTCCATTAATACTTAGATTTTCTTTTGCCATTTCGTTAAAAAAAGTAAAAATTCACAGATTTCCCAATCCTTGCAACCATTGGAGACATTGGAAATGATAACACTATATATGAATCATAATAATAATATCCTCTGACGTGTCAAAATGATATACTTTATCGGACTGACGGCCTATTGCACCGTATCTGTTTAAACCATCCATGCCACCCCCGTTTTGACCCCTTCAAAAAGCGAAAATCGAAATTTTGTCTTACACGTATCTTATAGATTTCAACAAAAAATAGTTCTGCCAAATTTCAGGCATCTAGATTAGGGTTTGCAATTTACCGGAAGTTTTTTTAATAACCGGTAAGCAAATCGGTAAATAAAAATGGAAATAATCGGTTAACCGGTATTTACCGGTAATTTTTAGAATGAATGATTAGGGTGGCGAAAATCGCAATTGTATTTTTTTTCTATGTACAAAATTATCTAAATTTGACAAAGAACATTTTTATATATGTATAATTAATATAATGAACAAACAAAATGTTTTTTATCTAAAGGAAAAAATATAAATGAAATAAATTTAAATAAATATTTTGTAAATAACAAAAATATCAACTTAAATAACAAAAATTATAAACATAAACTCAAATGGGGCATTTACTGAATACCTAATCTAAAAATACAATAATTTTTAAAAATAGCCCATTAAAAGGATTAGTTTTTCAAAGCTGCAACTGTTAGTCGTCTGATATTTCTGCATAGAATATCACCAGCTGAAGATGCCCTTCCTCAGTCGATACTGATAGGTCGATAAGTTAATAAGAATTGGTAATAACATACTTCTAAATGTTTTCCACGGATATTTGCGTCAGTAAAATATTCAATTTCCTGTCGCAAGATATTGTCAATGTCTCTCTTACTTGTATTTCTTAGGGCTTGATGTTTGGGTTTTACTTTTTATAATATTATTTATTTATTTATTGTTAAAAGTGCTCAGTGTTGGGACAGTCACTCTGTATTTAGTAAATACTAGTCAGTGACATAAATAGAAACGTTGAATACGTGGCATATCGTAAGTTCAAAATTTACCGAAATAACCGGTAAAAAATTAAAATAACCGGTAATTATTATCATGTGTTTTTTTGTCCAGTTAACCGGTATTGCAATCCCCAATCTAGATCTGACGGCAAGGGGTCGAATTTCGAAAAATCCCTTCTTAGTGGATGCCTACATCATTCGAGGAACCTCTATGCAAAATCCCTTCTTAGTGAAAATGACTACAGACATGCCTACGTCATTCGAGGAACCTCTATGCAAAATTTGAAGTTTCTAGACCCAGCGGTTTGAGCTATGCGTTGATAGATCAGTGAGTCAGTCAGGGTATTCTTTTATATACATAGATATAGATTGTACTTACCTACAAAATCCTCCGCCATTCCAAAATACCTGCCGTACAACGAATTTTCGATGTTTGTTAAAATTTTTAAGTTGTTGTTGATCAGATGATTAACCAATAATATTTCTACGTCCGGTACACTAGGATTTCCGTTTGTGTTATTGAGTTTTATAAATCCAATCGCTTCAATGCCTGCGGGACTCGAAGCGATGCCCTTGTGACAACTATCGCAACTGACAAGAAGAAATAAAAGTTATATAAAGTTCTTTGCAACATCCCAGACACGTTCAATGGGATTAAGATCTAGTGACAGGGCAATGTAGGAGCGTTGTTCTTTATTCTCGAACGATGTTCAGTACATCTTTTGTCCGATGAGAAGGGCATTGTATAGTCGCGGCAAGAGATATTCGAGAGGGGCCAGCACGTCGTTGAAAAGCTTAAGGCAGCCAAGGCTGCCAAAAGCGACCGACAAAGGCTACAGCTACCCTCCGCACTCCTACCGTTTTACTATATGTATTTCCTTAACTATATAAAGTTCTGAAACTCGCTTCAATTTAGTGAGCCAAGGAGACACCATATAATTGTCTACACAAAAAATGCTTGGTAAATTCTCTGATTTTATTATACTCTTCGCAAGAACGAAGAGTATATTGTATTTGACCGGCACATTGCTAAAATCGTAAATATCGCTCGTAGAGAAAAAATTTTCATATCATTGTGTTAGTGAACGAATTCTGAACAACTTTCAAAATGTCCGTCTGTCCGTCCGTCCGTCGCGTTTCTTGTAAGCACGATAACTTAAGAAAGAAAAGTCCGATTGTATTGAAATTTGGAAGATAAGTTAGTGTTAGAGGAAGAACTCTATTGTTTTTGAAGAAAATCGATCAATAAATAAAAAAGTTATTAATTATTAATTTAAAAAAAAGATATTCTCTTAATTTTTGTGGCTTGAATTTAAATAGAAATCTTGCGAAATGTGGTGGTGCAGTAGCTAAAGTTTTGCCTTACAATCTAAAGATCGTGTGTTCGAATCCCACACAGCTTGGAGGTTTTTTTCATTTTTTTTTCATATAATTTTTTTCACAACAAAGATGGTATCACAAAATTTAGGATGTCCAAAAACTAACATTATTTACAAGAAAACTGCGAAGAGTATCCTATAGAATGTGTAACAATTATATAAAAAGCTCAGTAAATTGGCGAAGAGTACGTTTTTAGCTTGTTTAGACATTTCTTTTGTTACTAGCTTGTAGGTATGGAAATATCGTTAAATTGGTAAAGTTGTGTAGAACATGTGACATAAATACTTGTAAGTATCCAAACGTGAGGGGAATATATCGAATAATTATATTAAAATATAATAAGTTTAAGAATGTCTTATATACGGATGTCTTATATAAAGTTAAAAACCACTTATGATGTGTCACTATAGCCCTTACCTGTACATACCAATAGCGTAGGGTCCAAAATTATTATAATTATTCTGTAAATTAGTCAGGTAATTCAATCCAAAATAGGAAATGTGATCTCGTATACCCTGACCGACTGGCAAGTCTTGTATTAATGGTATATCCAGTTTTTCCAAGTGAGCTTTAGGTCCTACAAAAAACTTTCATAGCTAGTTAAGTTTCTTCAGCTTCCCATATATTTAAGAATCAATTAATATATGCTACCAGAGAGTTGAAGAGTATCGTTTTCTCCCTTTTGGCCAGAGTCATATATTAATTTATTTTTATTTTAAGAAAAGCATGCATCAAATCATTTATTATATATTATTACAGTAATGTCCGCTTATAACGGACCTCAAGGGACCGGCAAAAAAAGGTTCGTTATAAGCGAAGTTCGTTATAACTGATGGCTTAAAAAACCACCATTATTTTCGGTAACTTTTTCATTTTAATACACAAAATAAATAATGCAGGTACATATTTCTTAACAATTTTTCCTAAAAAAAATAATATATTTTGCTTTACTTTTCTTGGATAAGATTAATATCATTAATATACGTTCTACCTCGGTTAGTCCATGGAACGCACTCTGCGGGATTGATTGCTGCATTTTAAGACATACGTAGTATAAAAAGAAGGGTAAGATCACGCCCATACCTGATGCCGGCCGATCCATTAAGACCATCCCGAGAAGGCGGACATTTTTACCGGCTAATCTGGCTAATCTAGGTAAGAAATTCGTTATAATTGGAAACTATTGAAATACGATATACAAATGTGCTTCGTTTTGTCCTAAAGTTCATTATAAGCGGGTTCGGTATTTGCGGAAAAGTATAGCACACTTCTTATTAGTCGGAGAGCAGCCAATCTGTAGGAAGCATTTTAAAAGTAGTCTATACAACTCGCGAACACCCACCTAAAAAACAGATGATATTATGTAAAATGACCTTCTGGATTTGATTTTTGAGTTCGCCCATTAATTTGAGGTTGCCAAATCGGTCAATTCGCAAATTTTTTGAAAAATTTTAAAATTATGTGTTAATTTTTGTTTTGCACATAACACATCATATCTTTTTTATTTTAATTCAGATTTTGACCAATATTTTACACATTATCCCTCCAATATTCTTGGACAGGCTGACGGCAAAGAATATAGTGTAACTAATAATATAGTGCCTAAAAAAAATATAATTACCCTCTATTGTCGCAGTTTTTTTAAATTTGCGTTGAAAAATACCCGATCGAGGTAACTTTTTTATTTTTAAAGAGAGAGTTATAGTATAAACGAGAAAAATGTTCCATATACTTTAAACAAATTTTTTGGAAATTCGGCTCATGTAACGAGATGACGCTGTTGGAAGCGGCCGCGCAACTCGTCCGCATTAATTTAAAGCATAACTTCTGTTAACGTCGCCCATCTGTGGTGTCGTTTAAGCGATCAAGTGAGTCTACGGATTATTTAGTTTCTATTTGCAATTAAATGTTATAAAATTATGTAGATAATCTCGAAACATACACATTAAAAAATATATTTTCATTAATTATAACAGCAAGTGGGTACTAAAGATTACATTTTCCTTCGCATAAACAACTTATGTTACATTGCGCGTTTGCTTTGCTACACTTGCAGCTTGTAGTACAGTTATATAATTTACATTTACAAAATGGAGTTAACTCAATAAAATTGGGTTTTGGGCTTTTTGAAATCATCTTTGGAAATAAGATTTCCTCCTTTAGGTACCATCCAAAATCTAAAACATTTGGAATTCTGGGCTTAATTTGGTAGGCTGTCTTGTAAATAGCACATTGCAGAAATGCCCTTTTTACTTGTATTCTCTGTACTAGGATTTACAATTTCTGATTTTCTTTTATAAGCAGTTCGGGTGTACGATCTTCTACATTGTGCATGGTAAACTGGATTTAGTGATAAAAATAAATTTTTCTGTTCTAAATATTGTTTTAGAGCCACAGAAATGTCATCGGATTTTGCATTTGATCGGTACATTTCTAAAGCCGTAAATATCGCTCGCAGACAAAAAATTTTCATACCATTGTGTTAGTGAACGAATTCTGAACAACTTTCAAAATGTCTGTCTGTCTGTCCGTCCGTCACGTTTCTTGTAAGCACGATAACTGAAGAAAGAAAATTCCGATTGTACTAAAATTTGGACAGTAAATTAGTGTTAGCTAGAAGAAGAACCCTATTTGAACAAAATCGATCGATAAATAAAAATGTTATTACTTAATGATTTAAATTTGATAAATTAACTCCTATATAAAAGTCTATTTGACAGTCACATTTTGTCACTTTGACAGCGATAAAAAAAGGTGCATCGTTTCTTATCACGATAAAAATACCTGTTCCTCAAAAGCAGAGTATATCTAGTAGTCGCACGTCATTGTAAAATCTGTACTGTCGGCTATAACTTTTAAGTCTTGTGGAAATTGTACTGTACGATATGAGTCGTTTTGAGAAAATTATAATTATTTTTAATTGTTGCTCGTTCACATATTCTGTCGTTAATTTATCTTGCCAAAAATCACTCGAGCTTTTCTTTTATGGATAAATTTCTTTTTAACTCGATATTTTGTCAATCAGTAATTTTGCTAGAAAAACTGACATTTGACAAAATCGCTCGATCTCCGGTCTCGCGATTTTTTCATGTCAGTTTTCTCATAAAAGCACTGATTGGCAAAATTATTTCGTTACAAAGAGAAATTTATCCGATAAAAAAAAGCTCTTGTGATTTTACTGTTGAAAAAATTTTTTTTAAATTTTTATGTTTTTGTAATTGAATAGAAATCTAGTGAAATATTTCATTTTAATATTTCTAATTATTTATATATTTTACAAATATACATTTCATAATGTAATATACAACCGTGAAAATATGATTTTATAGCTCGTGTCTTATAATGTAAAAATTTACATTCTTCTACGTGTAAGGTGGTGGTGTAGTTCTTTTGACTCGGAATCGAAACCCAAATGGGGTTTGGTATAGTTTTTTTACCAAGTCTTTCACCAACTAAGATCGTACTATAAAATTAAAAATGTCTAAAAGTAACATTATTTACAAAAAACTGCGAAAAGTATCCTATTGAATGTGTAACAATTATATAAAAATCCAGTTAACAGGCGAAGAGTACGTTTTTAGCTTGGTTCCTTTGATTTCCTATCCGAGTAATTATAATTTATTATGCCAAACTATGTGTTTATAACGCACTAAATATAAGGACTGAGACAAAAAGCAGGCTATGCCACTCCCACTAATTTTCAAAACTGCGTTTAGTCTTCCATTACCTCGCTGTGTCGCTACTTGTACATGAATCATACGACGGCTGCGCAAATCTGAATTTTGCCCGACTATCACTACCTTCGAGCATATAGGGAAAAATAGATCAATTTTACAACAATGCGTATATTTGTTCTCAACACATATGGCAAGGGGCGCGGGAGGCGTAGTAAACACCCACAAAACAGAATAGAACACGAAAGTAAACAATACGCAAATTATACTAAAAGCCATATTAGAGAGCATCCTCTACCGAACACATTATTTAGTACCAGTCGAGAGAATCGGGGATTAATAATTTCTTGTTTACAGTTGTGGGCCGAACAAACAAACAGCCATTTAGCAATCTCTATTTTCCTCTATATCCTCGAGGGTCACTACTTTCATACTTTCAGCTTTCAGTTGTCACGCCATTATTGTTTACATATGTGTGCTAATCCGTTTGCTTATTTGTAAATAATATGAGTTTCCAATAAAACGACGCTGTTCTGTTAAATATTAAAAACTGTGATGTTGTGTTGTTCTAACACGAGTACGTGAAAATGCATATTGATTTGTAAAGAACGTGGCTCCCAAGAAATTGACTAAAAACGACTATGGTATTATTGAATTTTAAAGGCTGATGGGTTCTACGTGTTGTGTTGCTATTTCAAAAAATTCTAAGGATGTGAAAATACATATTATTGATTTGTAAAGAACGTGGCTCCCAAGAAATTGACTAAAAACGACTGTGGTATTATTGAATTTTAAAGACTGATGGTTTCTACGTGTTGTGTTTTTACTTCTAAAAATTATAAATAAGGACGAGAAAATGTATATCATTTAATTGTATTACAGGTATTTTGATACATTAGTTACTTTTGTAATAATTTTACATACGTTAGTTATTAAAAAATAACTAATGTTATTGCATTTATTGTAATGATTTTCCGTTAAGTTAATAAATGATCAATTTCTAGTTTCGAAATGACTTATTTAATTTTAAGCCCATACCATTAGATTAGACTATAAAAGTTCTTTGACAAAGATTTTTTATAAAAGATATTTTATGAGTAATTTGATAGATATTTTATCTCATAAAATATTTTTTATAAAAGATCTTTGTCAAAGAATTTTTATAGTCTAAAGGTGGCCTAAGGAATTTGTTTAAAAATCGTTTAAAATTCCCACCTGTACCAACCCCGCCTATATAAAAAAGGCGGGAATACAGCGCCACCTGCGACGTAATGTTTGCTGTTCAAAAAAATACTGGGAGTTTCCTATCTATATATAATATATAAGTCTTTAATCTATGACAAAAAGCACTTTCAACTTAACATAAATGGATACTGGAAAATAATAATCACCCGGCACGTGTCTGCGTTTAGCTCTAGATGCGATTGCGGCCGATTCATAGTAGCGCGCATTCGTTCGGACGCTGAAACAATTAATGAATATTTCGATAAGGGAGCAAAATTTAAAAAAAACTTCTTATAAAAGATTTTATTTAGTTCATTCGGAACATTTTCTTCGATTATAGTAGGCACCTAACTTTAAAAATAAAAAAGATACCTCGATCGGACATTTTACTCTGCAAATTTTAAAGATTTTGCGTCAAAGAAAAGTTGTTATTTTTTTTTGCCAACTAATTATTTTTTAGGTAAAGTTTTTTACTTTCAACATATCAAAGAATAGTTAGAGAATATTATGTAAAAAAATTAAAAAATTCTGAAGTAAAATAAAAAATATATGACGTGTTATATGAAAAACAAAAAATAACACATAATTTTTATTTTTTTTAGAAAATTGCCAATTTGGTCATTTTGGCAATTTCAAATCAATGGGCGAATTCAAAAATCAAGTTTAGCGGGTTATTTTACATCAGATTACCTATTTTTTAGGTGGGTGTTCGCGAGTTGTATGGAGGGTGTCGAATTCAGGTCTTCCACTATATAGGACTTTAGTTCATACCTTTGAGATTAGTTCATTTTAAACAAACTATCGCTATAACCGGGTTTGCAATAACCAAGTTAAACTGTATATTATTAATGTTAATATACGATCGCTAATTTTGCAAAAACTAGTACTACAGCCAATCCACCTTAAGAATGAAGACTTCTAACACCGGTTTACACAGCATAATGCAGAATTATTCTGAACCGAGACCAGGTTGCAAAGAGCCGACTGTAGTGTGAACTTACCTCGAACATTTTTTGTCAATCACAAGCTGGTACATAGCTCTCTATTTAAAGCCAGTGCTTAATACTTAAAGTGAATGACTATAGTCAAGTAACTTTCGTTCCAAATCGGTTTAATACAATTATATCTTCATAATTTTGAAGTTGGTGATTTTTTAATAAGAGGATTAAACGAATATGGATTCCATTCTTCCCCGCTTTTGTCTTCTTCTGAATCGAGGTGAACTCCGCTGGAATACAGTCTTCTGTTTATACACGTTCTCGTATGTTCCCGTTCATTGGAACATGTCATTGGTATTTGCAGTCCTGTCAGGGTTGATATTGTTCTAGTGCTTATATATTTCGATGACTTCTTTGTATCATTTTGATCAATAGTTTCTGGTGTTTGCTAGTTTTTTGGTCTCATCAAATTTTATCACATGACAGGTTTCTTCTAAAAATGTTTGGTAACCTGATCAAATTTACATTTTTTGCTAATGCGTTCTTTGAGCCTGGTGTTCATATATATCTAAGTCTACTCAATGTAAACTTGTCCGCACGAAGATGGAACGCTGTATACAGTTCCTCTGGCTCTTCATATTTAGGAAAATATTGTCATACAACCTTCTGCTTCGCATTGCAGATTGCTTTAATATTCGTTTTCTGTAAAATCCTACCGATCCTGTGTGTATATTTGGTAGATAGATTCGGTATATTTCTTTTTTTTTTCTTTAACCTGATCGTATCTTATTTTTTGACAACGTTGTTTATGTCACTGGATTTATATCTGTTTTCCTGTAGTAAAATTTTCAGTACCCGATATTGCTCTTGAAGATGTTCCTCCTCGCACCTTGCTTTGCTCTATGTACTAGTGTTTTTGTGCTGGATGCTGGTGAGAATAAGTGTGTAGGTACTTGTCTCTATACACTCTATGTCCTTTATTATACAAACGCAAATCGAAAACGAAGAGTATATTGCATTTGATCGGCACATTTCTAAAACCGTAAATATCGCTCGCAGACAACAAATTTTCATATCATTGTGTTAGTGAACGAATTCTGAACAACTTTCAAAATGTCCGTCTGTCCGTCCGTCGCGTTTCTTGTAAGCACGATAACTCAAGAAAGAAAAATCCGATTGTACTGAAATTTGGTTAGTATGTTAGTGTTATCTAGGAGAAGAACCGTATTGTTTTTGAACAAAATCGATCGGTAAATAAAAATGTTATTAATTATTTAAATTTGGAAAAAATTGTTTTGATTTTTATGTTTTTGTCATTGAATAAAAATCTGGTGGAATGATATGTCATTTTAATATCAAAATATTTATATATTTTACAAATATACATTTCATAATGTAATATACAACCGTGAAAATATGATTTTAGCTCGTGTCTTATAATGTAAAAATTTACATTTTTTTACGTGTAAGGTGGTGGTGTAGTTCTTACGCTTTTGACTCGGAATCTAAGGGTCCCGGGTTCGAAACCCAAATGGGGTTTGGTATGTTTTTTTTTAATTTTTACTTTATTTTACACTGAGTCTTTTACCAACTAAGTTCGTACTATAAAATTAAAGATGTCTAAAACTAACATTATTTACAAAAAACTGCGAAGAGTATCCTATAAAATGTGTAACAATTATATAAAAAGTTCAGTGAACAGGCGAAGAGTACGTTTTTAGCTTGTTTTTATATGCGAGGACATCTAGACGCGGAAATTTACCGTCTGTTTCTATTTTCATGAAAAATTAGATGTTTCTATGTAAGTCATTAGGTATTTTTTGAAATATTCAATTTCTTTGAGATACTGTTGGTGTCAAACCGTTAATTTGTAGTTGATCCGACGTATACTTCAAATGCTTGTTTAAACAGATTGACGAATGCTGGTGTCAAACCATTTTTTTTTTTTTTGTATAGATTTTCATTAAAGGTGAAATATTTCGATGGTAATATGTTATCCTCTACCTACGCTTTCTTTGTCAACAAGGAATGAAAACCCGTGACACTTGTACTTGCTGCAATAATATTGTCTTTCCTGTCAACTGACGAACCAATGTGGATAATTCATTTAAATTCCTGTCATTTCATCTTTGGAAATGCTGCCATACTTATCATATCATATAAAAATCACCAGCATGCGTCTTAAAGTTTTCGAACCAGCAATTAGTGTTTTAGGCTGTTTAAAATTTAATCTGTTACAATAAAATAATTTTAATGTGGATAGTAAGTTAGCTGTTATTGGGCCACCTTGTTAGTGATGTTTGGTTCACTTGGTATCTACCACAAGTTAAGAAGTTAAGTTCTAAATTGTTATATAAGTAATTTGATTATGCAACTCACTATACCTACAGGTGTAATTCTTGTGGCAGATTCTCAGATGCAAGCATCAACTTATTAAATAATAGAATAGAGTACCTGCGTTTTTTATTTAAGTTACTTATTTTTTGTTTTACAGAGTGTACCTTAAGTAATTTAAAATATTTCAAGGTGTTATTCCTAAGCTTTATGCTTGAGTTTTATACAATATTGTTTCTACGACTGCTTAATTTCCATTTTTATATAAATAAATTTCAAAATTATTAAAACGTCAAAACATAAATCCATTTGACGTTTCTAAAGAGAAGATAGTGAGATAAATTCAATTGTTTTCAATGCACTCATAAGAGTGAAATAATGTTAAATTTTGTTCACCCTTGTTACTTTTTTTCACTGTTACCATAATAGTATATTAAGTATCAAGAACGGTAAGGGACGTTTACCGGTCTACGACAACCCTTAACGTTCGCGATGCTTATAGGCTGTGGTTTCAATCCCGAGCGTTAACGAGGGATACGGACAGTCGAGGTAGTGTAAAGCCTTACTTCTCATATAAAGTACATAATTTTTTTCACTATCGGTACGTGCTTTTATTTACTAACATATTTTTATTAATGTTAAACAACAATTTGGTAGGTATTTTCATCTCGTTGAGGCAATATTAAATAGTAACCTTTGTGCTGTCAAGGTAGTAACTGTTTGTTGACAAACCAAAGCAATTATAGGAATTTGTGACAGTTTCGACAAAAAAAAAGAATTTATCATCAAATATAGATACAGAAATTGTCAACTTAAATAACATACCTGAGGAATAAACTAGTAATAATAGATTTATAAGTATTTCCAATTGTACAGGTTGTACTTTTACGATTAATGTTAATAATTTAAAATAAAATATTAAATATACTTACTTCACTTCACAAAAAATAATTTAAATTTCTACTAAATAAACGAAGTCAAAAATTATATTTCGCCGCAACTTGCCAAATATGATATTTGTATTTTGACTTTTCATTTATTTAGTAAATATTAAAATATTTTTATTGAAGTGCAGAAAATAATTTTATTCTTTAAATAAATAGAAATTTCCTTATTTTTTGACCTTATTTTTGTGAAATAACATAAGTATATATTATATTAATTTGACTTACCGTTCAAACGTCGGTAAGTAAATTACTTACCGACAAGTTTGGCCTAGCAATTAGTAAACATAACCTACCGTCTTGGCAACACATTGTAAATAGACAAAAAGCTCGATCGTACAAAACATGTTTTACGCACAAAAAATGATGAAAAATGCGCAGTTTTTTCAAAGTCGTAGAAAAAAGTATAATATTCTACTCGTAAGTAATAGAACCATCACGCAATTCACGCACTCGTTGAATAATATACTATTACTTATCCCTTACCTATGCCAGAAAGCATCAACAGTTTGGAAGATCCTATCACTCCAGCTGATATAATAACTTCTTTTTTACTGAACACCCTATGAATGTGATCGTTTTTTGTATAAATCACCCCTTCCGCTTTTTTCGTGTGTTTATTTATTATTATTTTTGTAACTTGAGCGAAATCAATTATCTTTAAATTCTTCCTGTTATGGTAAATTGGCTCCAGGAATGCTTGAAAGACACCGTGTCGCTTTCCCTTTAAGATGTGTGCTTTTACTTTCGAAAATCTCAGTTGGGTCTTGCCATTGTAGTCGTGTATGTCGAAACCTGAAATATAATATTAGTCCAAATATTGTTTTGTTTTTTCATGGGGTGTGAAATCATCAAATCCACATTTTGAAATCTGACTATAATCGATAAAGTCGTGGGCTTAGAAAATATTTTGGTAATCATTATCGAGTTTTCATTTTAACGTGATTTCATTAACAACACAGAAAATGAATTAGAAAAATATGCATCTATTTGACAGTTCTAGGTGTCAGTTGGGAGTCAATTATTTTCAAAATAAAAAAAAATTGTATGCGTTGTCGAATTTTAATTTTAACATGGTGTTATTAAGAACAACGAAATACATCATAGTATGGAAAAAAATATGTAAAATTTCGGAATAATCTCATATCTAATGATAATCTTTCTTCGTGGGTTATTATTGTAGTAAAAGTTTATATCATCTTCAGTTTCTATATGGCTCGGACACTTACTCTTACCCTCAAGGGGTGAAAACCATTCCTAAATTTAGATATTTAATATTTAAAAGAGAATTACTCATTTATTTTAGAAACGTAAAATATTTATGTATTTGGGATCGCTAATTACGAATCTGAAGTCAAAATTTAAAAATTCAATATGGGGATGGAAATTGTTTCTACAGCAAGTGTTTTAAACGGACAAAAATGAGCATCTAGGTGATGTTTATATATTACCAAAAAACAGCATTTTTGAAAGAAAAAATAATTACCACTACTACACACTACCATACAATTACAATAACAAAATGATGACGTTTTGTAAAAAAAATGTGAAAACGCGCATTGTTTCGACCATAACTTCTTTATGATACAGAAACAAACAAAAAATATTTAAAAGACTGATTAATTGTCTTTCATTCTGTTCCTTAGAAATGTTGATGGTAGTTTCATAGTTCCTAAGATATTCATCATTTAAAGTAAAAACTTCAACCTATAATCTTTCCGATGGTATCTATAAACTTAAATATTTTCGAAATTATTACTTATTTCTACATAAATATAAAATAAAAATAAATTCATTCTCAGTTTATAAGCTGTATTTTTGATCTACCATTTTTTCGCTTAAACCAATATTTATTGAGGTATTTGCAAAGGCAAAAAAAAATTCACATTTTCTCGAAAATCCCTTTATAACTTATAATGTATTTTTTTTCTGAAGCAAAGTGCTGTAAACAGACGAAAAAATTTGAGCGTCTAGGTAGAAGAAAAACAGTATGTAAGAATATATTTTTAATTACTGACTACTTACATTAACAAAATGGCGACGTTTTAATTAAAAAAATGTGAAGAAGCACATTGTTTCTGTAATAACTTCTTTGTTTTTATGCCATAGAAATAGTCAAAAAATCATTTGAAAGACTAATTAATGGCCTTTCATTTAGGTTATTAGCATTTCTGACGTTAGTGCCATAATTTCTGAAATATTTAACATTTTAACTAAATACTTCGTCTTATAAACGTCGCCATTTTTATACTTCCATATCTCCGAAACCATTAATTTTACCTAAATTGGGTAAAAAAAAATCATCTTCAATTTAGTAACTTTCTTATTTTCGTGTCCTAGTATGTTTTCGCTTTTCGAGTCATTTGACGAAAATCGTGCTGAAATACCTCTATTTTTCAAGTTAATGTTAATCCAGTAAATAAGCCGGAAAAAAGTGTAAAATGTGGAAAAGTGGTGGAACTGCACCGATTTGAAAAATTCCTTTTTTCTCGTGTCCCCTAGACCTCCAGGGTCATCAGCATTGACTCCTGCATTACCTCCGAAAATGAGAAAATTAGGGAGGTTTGAAGTGCCCCAAAAAGTAGCTGTCATAAAAAAATTTATAAAATCAATATTTGGCCTCGGAAATAGGCTCTAGGAGGTTTTTTGGGTCGCTGATCACAAATCTGAGGTTTAAATTGAGAAATTTCATATTCCAGTATGGAATTCGTGCCATTTTTTTTAATGAAAATTTCACTTTTTCAGGCGGAAATTTAAATATGAATATTGTGCTGCGGAAGCGTGCTTAAGGAGGTTTTTTAGGTCGCTGATCACGATTCCGAGGTCCAAATTGAGCAATTCCATATTCCAGACTGGAATACGTACCATGGAAAATTCGATTTTTTCGGAAAAAAAATTAAATATTTACGTTTCTCCACGAAAATGAATCGATTTGTCCGGCTGAACAGGAAGATGAAAGTGACACTGAAGAAGAACCAACAACTCCTGAATTACCAGTTCTCGAATATGATTCAGATTATGAATGGTGTAAATTATATTAAAAAATAATGATAAATTAATAACTATTTTATTACACAGAATACCACCTTTTGTATCAACACAATAAATGCTATATTTTTATAAACATTTTTATCTTTCAATCACTTACCTCACTTGAAAGAAGAAAAAATTTGCATGCATTCCTGCATTGTTTGTAAAATTGTGTATATTAATATTGAACTTGCCCAAAAAATAAAATTGAATTAGAATACTCAAAATCGTAAACTAATATCATTAAAAACCCCATAGACAACAAAAAATTTTAAAAAAATCCTCCAGAAATATAAGCGATTAAAATCTGCCGGATTTTACCCACTCCTGAAACGTGACGTCAGAGGGTGAAAGTTGGATGACGGCGTCAAGCACGACACCGATTCTGCTTTCGGATGCTCATTTGTCAGAAACAACTAGCAGTGAACACAATCTAACCTAAATTACGTTAGAAAAACATCTGCAATATTCTGAAATGTCATAAAATGTCACTTTTGATTCGTTCGTGCCGAGCCGAATTTTCGAATTTCGCCGTGCAATTTACGATCAGGTTTATCTGGAAGACTTCCTCTTTATGTCGCGACATCGTACGGCTGTCCCAATGGTGTTTTTCGAAAAATATGAACGTGTCAAGATTGCATGTTTTTGCAATTTTTTCGGCTCCGAAATGTAAGCTGTTTTTTGCTATTTTTCGCAGATATCTCCCAAAAATAAGGTCAAACGAGTATTTTCCACTACGAATCTTTTGCTATCACCAGACTTTTGATTTTTTTTCCGTTTCGGAGATATCTACAGAAATGTCGGCCACGTACGGCAAAAAATCGCAAATTTTGAGCTTCTACAGTTGGCAACTTTTTAATCTTGGCTCCTACGCCAAAACACTACTCTAGCTAATTTAAACATAATTAAATTTGCTAAAACTCTTTTTTTTATTTTCTGAATACCGACAAAAATTAAGGAATTAGAGGGGGCGGGATTTGGGACTTTTTTTTTTTCGGTAAAATTTCTCCATTTTGTCACCGTAATTAATCGGTAATTAACTGAAATCGATCTCATTTACGATGTTCACTTAATATCATGTCCTATTTTGACGTTCTGTTAATCTCTGCCCTTCGAAACAAAGGCTTCTCAGAGAAAATATTTTTTTAAGATTTACATACACTCTATAGGGAAACGTGTAATTTCCTACATTTCCTCGAATATCTCGATAATTATCGGTTTTTTCGAAAAATTTGTAGATAGCTTATGTAAAGAGAATTAATTGAGCTTTCCGACACTTTTTATTTTTTCTCTAACATAAAAAACAAAAGACTTATGACCGAATATGGGGACGTCTCAAAGCCAACCGCCGCCCGGTCTGTTAATTAGGGTGAATGCCTAAAGTACGCCATCTGTTAATACCACGCGAGACTAGTTTTCACCCGGTGACGTCACAGTACTTTTCGTGAGGAGTGGCGAGGATTTCAACTTTATTTATTTATTGCAAAGTAAGTACTGCGATTTAAGAGCTGATATTCTGTGTGGCGTGTTTTTATACATAATGTAATATGTTGCACCCCTTAAAATTTAAGGTTATGTTACTAAAAAGTATGCAGACTTCAACAGATCGAATGTCTGAATGAATGTAGTGTATTTGCACCTACTCGAAAAAGAACCTACCAGAAGATTCCAAAGTGACATCTGGAATTCTCTAGAGAATGGTGGCGTCATCACAGAACAATCGAGATCTGTCATTTTTAGGTATAAAAGACCAACCGCATTCTCGGCGGGTAGTTCAGAAAGTTCAAAAAGTATAGAAAGTGAGGTTAAGACTTCAAGGATAAACAAAGTGATAAACATTGTGATTTTAGTCAGTAAAGTGTATTTAAATTAATAATAGTATTGTGAAGTATCCAGTAAATATTTAATAAAGTGTGTTAGTGGACATCTCTTGTTATAATTTTTGGAACCCACGGAATTTGCGAGGGTGGTTTCCTAAGGGTGGAAATGTTGTAGAACTCTCCAAAATCGTCCTAAGTTGAAGACATAATCAAAATTCGACTTAGGCAAAAATTTCATTTAAAGACATTTTTGGGAGTCTGCAGAGGCGCAGATCAGTCCACAAGGACCGTTTTGGGTTCTATAAGGCGTTGGAAATGACCAGGTGAAAATTCGAAGAAACATCGAATTTTCACTTAGGAAAAATGTTTTTGGTTCAGAATATCAGAGTAGAAGTATATAATGACAAAGATTTATGAATAATATACTCTTTCAAAGGTACCATAAATTGGACTTTGAAAAATAATATTTTTGGAAGGGCGTCAAAATTTGGCCTAAGAATCGATTTATCGAAAGTACGCCAAAGTTTCACTTGCAGACTAATTTTTCAAAACTGCGTTGAAATTTGGCTTGAAAATCGATTTTTCAAAAGTACGCCAAAATTCCACCCGCGGATTAACTTTTCAAAAGTACCTTGAAATTTGGCTTGAAAATCGATTTTTCAAAAGTACGCCAAAATTCCACCCGCGGATTAACTTTTCAAAAGTACCTTGAAATTTGGCTTGAAAATCGATTTTTCAAAAGTACGCCAAAATTTCACCCGCAGATTAGTTTTTCAAAAGTACCTTGAAATTTGGCTCGAAAATCGATTTTTCAAAAGTACGCTGAAATTGGTCTTAAAATGGATTTTTCAAAAGTACCACGAAGTCAGTTTAAAAAGTACCACGAAAATATACTTTAAATTATTTTTTATTTTTTATTCCTCAACCAAAGACATTGACCTTTGAGGTACGATCATTGAAAGCACAATTCTAAAGTATGAGCATAAAATTTTAACGATGCACTGCATCCAAAAGGCAAAATAGAAGATTTTGTCAAAGCCGGCGTAGTGCCGATAAGCAAAAATTGATAAAAATCAATGCACATGTACAAGGCCGGTTTCTCGCATGGAAGGAGTTTGGATTGACCCAGCGGCTCGCAATTTGGTCGAGCGCGTTGAGTAGTCCAGACAAAGCGATGGTAGAAAAGCCATTAACGGGGCTTTTCAAATGACAAAGTTATAGAGGAAAACGCCTTGTGCATAAAAATCCAAAAATTCAATTTTGCCTAATAGTCGCTCGAAGGTGAGACGCTGCCAAATCGATATTATTAATCGACTGTGATAAGGGTTAGTAAGTCGTGGACTGATCGAACGCCACTCAACTTATGCAGTAATAAGTCCTCAGAATGTGTTTGAGTACGTGAATTTCCACGATACAAGAACTTTAAAGCTAGGTAGTCTCTAGCGAAACTAAATTCATTTAGTAAAACTTTTTTAAGTTAATTTCAGTCAGCCTTAATTATTCATTTACCCAGAGTCTGAAATGATTCTAAAAGCTCGCATTTTGATTCTGAGAAGGTACGTATGAATCTTTTCTACCTAATCGATCGTTAGCGCGAGCGCTCTCGCTTGTATGGTCTGAAAGTCACTACCTTGATTGGGGAAGGCACGATTCTTTCTTGAGAATTTTGTATAACCAATTCTGTTAAATAAACGGATTCTTTGAACTAATATTTCTTAATTGATCTTGAGGCCTGTTGACGGTCTATAATCCCTGGAACTTTCGTAGAGAAAGCCGGATGTGTCGAGTTAATTCGCATTAACGTTCGACCTTCTGGTTGCTTTACGAAGGTTTGATAGGGATTTTTTTATGCGTTTTTTGAGAAATATATTCCGTTATTAATGGACCAAAACGCGATTTTCGCGTACCAAAACTAATCCCTCCGCAGAGAAATTCTTCGGTTGGGATTTTTTTTATGCAAAAATTCAGGAAATTAAGAGGTGCCTAAACCCCTAACGAGGGAATTCGGGTCCAGAGAGAGCGTAGTTTCCGATCTGTGGTAGTGCAGCCTTGGTCCCGCTTTTCGGCTACCGAAGTCATCTTATCTCGAACCCGCCTGGGAGGTAGAAGAACGGGGTAATACGCGACTGGCGCCCCCTGAGAAATAAATTGGTGTCGCGTCATTTTGACGCCCGGTAGTGCGTTCTTCTACATGGCGCCCAACGTGGGGCGTTGTTAGTCAGCAGGGCTTTCTGGAAAGGATATGGATGAATCAACGCCTTTCCAGTTTTACGACGAGCCGACATCTGTGATGGACAACGTCTCTAGAGGGTTAGAGAGGCCGTGCGCGGAGGATGTACTGGGTAGTTCGGGGGTTGGCCCGAGTACCACTGAAGGAGTCATACAGCCCTCCTCAGAACAAGTGTTCGCCCAAATGGCAGCAGGTCTTGCCAAAGCTCTAAGCGAAGCCACGCACGAGCATAAGTATCGGTCGAAGCATCCAAATGCGGAATTTCATGGCTTCGAACACGAAGACCCTGAAACCTTCATTTATCAAATGGAGGAATTTTTCGTCCGAGTACGAATTACGCAGGATAACGACCGACTATATAAAATATCAGAACAGCTCAAAGATGATGCTAAGAAATGGTTCGAACAATATCGAACCCTAATTACCACGTATCCTCTATTCCTCGAGCGGTTCAGAAGCCGTTATGATTCAGGTCAAATACTCACCGAAGCAGTAGCTAATTTATATGGCAAGAAACAAGATGCCGAGGAAAATACGTCAGTATTTATTTCAAGGAAGGTATGCCTCTTCAAGAGGATCGATCCGTTTAAGCCGGAGGCGATGAAGGCGGCTACCATCTTCAATCAATTGAGACCTGATATGAAAATGCTCCTAAAGAGTGCCGTCATACCAGATACAAATACACTAGTGACGATGACCGAACAAATGGCTAAAATCATGGATGAGAATAAAGAATTCGAGATTCTGCAAAATGCAAAGAAAAGCAAAGACCGAGAAGCGTCCACCTCTACCGCTTCAGCTCAAGGGAATCAGCAATCGAGCAGTAACTGGAGAACGGAACCCTCCGCCTTAACGAAGCCGTCCTCCAGTTCCTTTGGTGCATCTAGGACACCATTCAATGGATCTCAAAGAAGAGATAATCCGCCAGCACCAAGGGTGCATTTTGCAAATAGTATTTCCTCGCTGCCTAGAGG
Source organism: Rutpela maculata (assembly GCA_936432065.2). Classification (NCBI taxonomy): domain Eukaryota; kingdom Metazoa; phylum Arthropoda; class Insecta; order Coleoptera; family Cerambycidae; genus Rutpela; species Rutpela maculata. The sequence continues at coordinate 41,425,892 of OW386292.2, forward strand.
GGATATACCGAGAAGGGGTACTGGAGACGTAAGGAACTCCCGAGTCCCGTATCGCCCTTGCAGATATTGCCCAACGGAGCAGTGGCATTTTCATGCAGAATGCCCAAACAATCCCTATCGTAATATGAATACGGGAAACCAAGCGGGGGTCAGAGGCGATGGCCCAGGCCGAACTGTACCAGCCCCGCCTACCAGGCCCCAGCAGGCTCGACGCGACCCTCGGGGAAGCTCCGAAGCAAGAAGTTTAAATTAAAAAACTTCGATGACCTTCCTGACCTTAATTACCTGTTTAAGGATCAAGAAGTCAACCTATCTCCCCACCGATTCACTCCATTAGAATCTATCAATCAAACCAACGACGCTTTCCCTCTGCCTCGCATTAAGATTATAATTAATAATCGAGCGGTTAACGCTTTATTGGATACAGGTTCGACAAGGAATATTATCCAACCGAAATTTTTGAACGACATTGATCAACTTACAGCTCCCCAAACTTTTGTTATGGCTTGTGGCGATGGTTTAGTAGAATCCCTCGGGACTACGACCATAAACGTTAATGTACTAGATGTACCCTTTCAGACCACGTTTCAGGTCATTCAAAATTTAAACGAAGAGCTCATTCTGGGAGCCCCCTTTTTATATGCTCACAATGTCGTATTCGATTATCAACGTAAATGTGTCTACGTCGGCACCGAAGAGCGAATAACCGTCTTCTGGAATCAAGCGGCACATCAGGCAAGGAAGCAATGCCGGCTTCCCGAAGAACTGATCATCGAAAACGATAATTTAAAACCTCTATTCGAGGAATTTGCTGAATTGTTCACCGCGGTGCCTACCCAAGCTACCACGGTGACAACAAAACATAAAATAAAAATTAAAGATGACCGCCCGTTCAATATCAAACCCTACCCTATGTCTCCTACTAAGAAAAAAGTTATGTACGATCAAATTGAAGAGATGCTGAAAGCCGGGGTCATAGAACCGAGTACCGCTCAGTACAGTTCGCCTCCCATTATAATTGAAAGGCCCGGCAAGAAGCCTCGCTTCTGCATTGATTATCGTCACTTAAATGAAGTAACGGAAGACGAAGCATCCGTCTTACCAAAGATATACGAGAGTATAAAGGATCTAGGAAACGCCAACATATTTACGGTGTTGGACCTCAAGAGCGGATATTGGCAAATCCCTCTTGAGGAGTCGTCAAAAAACTATTCTACGTTTACAACATTAGATGGAGCATCTTACCGATTTAACGTGATGCCTTTCGGATTGAAGACCGCTCCATGTACATTCCAAAAATTTATGGCAAGAGACGTATTGACCGGCTACTTGCATCATTTCTGCAAAGTATATCTCGATGATATTATCATCTACAGTGAAAATATAGAACAGCATGTAAACCATCTGAGAGCCGTCTTTGAACGCCTGCGTTTGCATAATTTAAAGGTGTCACCGGAAAAATGTGTAGTAGCCACGTCAAGCATAACCTATCTCGGGCATCAAATAAATGCCAACACCACTCAACCATTAGAAAAACACATATTACAGATACAAAATTATCCGGCCCCTACGACGAGGCGCCAGCTTCAGAGTTTCCTTGGTTTATGTAATTGGGTACGTGAATATATCCCTAATGTTGCAATAATTACAAAGCCCTTGACCCGACTACTCTCGAAAGACTGGCGCTTCAAGTGGAATCCGGAAGCCCAAGAAGCTTTTATTTTACTAAAAGAAGTATTGAATAAACCTCTAGGACTGCACCGGCCAGATTTCAATAAAATGTTCATACTGCAGACGGACGCATCCTTAATAGGATTATCTGCAGTATTATATCAATTGGGGGATAATGACCAGAAGCACATCGTCTCTTATGCTAGTAATACGTTATCTCCGACGGAGAGAAAATACCATATTAATGAATTGGAATGTTTGAGCGTCGTTAATTATATAAGGAAATACAAAATATATTTGGCAGACCGTCCATTTATAGTCAAAACCGACAATCGAGCTTTACTATGGTTAAATAAGCATAAGGACGAGAAAACGAAATTTACTCGTTGGTCATTATTACTTCAGGAATACAGCTTCACCATAGAACATTGTCCCGGCAAGGAAAATATATTGGCTGACTATCTTAGCAGGAATCCTCAAGGCCCAAACGTCGAAGCAGACGACGAAGAGGAGAGAATGTACCCACCAAAATTCTCGTACAAGGAACGAATATCAGTGATTACCACATTGGAATTAAACGATCAGGTCAGAGAAGCGCAAACGCACTCCAGAGATATCCAAGACCAAATCGAACGATGGAATACTCTAGTGCGACAAGCAGATAAAACCGAGGCAGAGGTGAAATTCGTCAATACAAGACAAGTGATAGGCGGCACACTTTGGACAAGAGGCGAAAATGTTAAAGAAAAATTATACGTACCAAAACGTATGGTCATGAGAGTAATATCTCATTTTCACGACCGACCGGAAGTAGGTCACCCCGGCCGCGATGAAACTGTTAGAATCATCTCGGGCCGCTATTATTTTAATAATTTGTCGAGACTAGTTAACAAATATTTAAATGAGTGCATTATTTGTAATTCCGTAAAAAGCAGACAGTCACAACCGAAGGCTCCTCTCAGAAGCCATGCTCCATCGCATCCGTTCGAAGTTTTAAGCGTCGATGTAATCGGACCACTTCAGCGAACCAAAGATGCAGATAACCGATATATATTAATGGTAGAGGATGTATTTAGTAAGTGGGTCGAAGCCAAGGCGTTCACCCAAGTCAGTGGAAAAACAATAGCACAATTTATCGAAGAGGAACTAGTGGCGAGATATGGCGTTCCGAGGGTCATCATTTCCGACCAGGGAGGCCACTTCAATTCCGGCTTTTACGATACGTTCTGTACACGTAACAATATTGAAAGATTCTTCACAGCAGCTTACCACCAACAGGCCAATCCAATAGAAAGGAGGGTGCAAGAAGCTAAGAAGATCTTAAAAACCTTATTATATGGTTCACCCAACGACGAGTGGGATCGACATGTTAGTCAGATGGCATATATCTTGAGAACAAGAAAAAACGCCGCTACGGGGCATACGCCCAGTTTCGTAGTACTCGGCTATGAATTACCACAGATTGGTGATTGGAATATGTTCGCTTATAGACAAGAGCGTCGTAATCAAGCGGACGTTCCCCGCCTTGAAAGAGTCAAGGAGATTCGTAAAAATCAAACAAATTACCAATGGCGTTACGCGCCCAAAGTGGCGGTAACGCCGATCGTATATAAAGTGGGAGATATGGTAATGACTAAAAGGATCAGGAAGGATCATACCTTCACACCATCGTGGAGTGGGCCACACAAGGTTTTAAAGAGATTGTCCAATGAAGTTTACCTCATTCACAAGGGGGTAACTTCGACGAGATTACATGTCGATGCCATCAGGCCGGCACCTAAGGGAGACCCCGATGTTGAATTGGAATTGTCTGAAGAATCAGAAGATAGTCCGGATGAAATTCATCTTAGTGACGACGCTTCCTCATCAGACAATGAGATCGCGCCCAGGTCAGAGCGACGTAGCGATACCACACTAGTTCAAATCAATGTTCCCGCAAGTGCTCAAGATGAGCCGGATGTAATAAGTCGAGATCCCGAAGATGCTCGAGATGAGCCAGATATAGAAGAGTCACCTCTAGATATTTCTGAGGTCGACCACGGCTAATAGCCGTTTTCGCTTTTTTTTATATTTTTTCTCAAAATTCTAAGTAGCGATTTTGACCTATATGCGGTCGAATCGAAAATTTAAAGTCTACTCCATGAGCAGACATGGAAAGACGGCGAACCCGACGCAAGAGCGCGATCCGGTAAGCCTAGCTTCTCAAGAGCGAGAGCCGCCAAGTTCGAGTAATGGACGTAGGCATAAGTACGAATCAGTACGAGTTTCGGAAGCTGTTTTTCTTATGCAAGAAGACAACTTCAATTTTAATCATTTTAAGTCAACAAAATTAACGTATACCCCAAATGGAAACTACGAGTTTCAGAAGCCGTTCTTCGCTCAAGAAGACGCTTCAATTTTTTTTTTTTTATACTTTTTTCACAAGTCGTGATGACCGCACGAGTATCGTAAGCCGATTTAATCTACCTTACGAAATGGAAACTACGAGTTTCAGAAGCCGTTCTTCGCTCAAGAAGACGCTTCAATTTTTTTTTTTTTATACTTTTTTCACAAGTCGTGATGACCGCACGAGTATCGTAAGCCGATTTAATCTACCTTACGAAATGGAAACTACGAGTTTCAGAAGCCGTTCTTCGCTCAAGAAGACGCTTCGATTTTTTTTTATACTTTTTCACAAGTAGTGATGACCGCACGAGTATCGTAAGCCGATTCAATCTACCTTACGAAGAACCAATTTCTAACCATTATAAGTTAACAAAATTCATGTTAGAAAAATATTTCATTAAAAAACAACACATTGTGTTTGTTAGTCGACGCGTCCCAGTCGACGACTTGCTAAAAAGTCAATCTAGTTGCAGAACTGCATTTTCCATGTGCAGAAATGGAAAGATGACCCAGCCTGTCGCAAGGGCGCGGCATGGTGAAGTCTGGAACTCAAAGGCGAGGACCGTCCAAGCTGCGGCATGGAGATATAGACAGACTCTTCTAGAAAGGGCCGAAGTTAAGCAAGAGCGAGACCAGGGCAAAAAAGCGAGTGCAACGAATTAGTGAGAGTGGACGCTAATCAAAATTGTGCTACGCTTCGCACCTCGACGCGGGTGTAATTAAGTTGATAAAAATGTTGTATCAACTTGTCGTATTGTTTAAAAAATGTAATTATTTTTAAGTTAGATAGGCGAATCAGCCGTCTGCCCCAATTAAGGCCGTTATTTTTAAAACATCTGTACCATAGGTCAGACCGTCAAATGAAGGCATACAGACATACAAGTGAATATGGAAATTAAAGGCAATCGATGAGTAGAAAAGATTCAACCAAAGGAGGGGAGTGTTGTAGAACTCTCCAAAATCGTCCTAAGTTGAAGACATAATCAAAATTCGACTTAGGCAAAAATTTCATTTAAAGACATTTTTGGGAGTCTGCAGAGGCGCAGATCAGTCCACAAGGACCGTTTTGGGTTCTATAAGGCGTTGGAAATGACCAGGTGAAAATTCGAAGAAACATCGAATTTTCACTTAGGAAAAATGTTTTTGGTTCAGAATATCAGAGTAGAAGTATATAATGACAAAGATTTATGAATAATATACTCTTTCAAAGGTACCATAAATTGGACTTTGAAAAATAATATTTTTGGAAGGGCGTCAAAATTTGGCCTAAGAATCGATTTATCGAAAGTACGCCAAAGTTTCACTTGCAGACTAATTTTTCAAAACTGCGTTGAAATTTGGCTTGAAAATCGATTTTTCAAAAGTACGCCAAAATTCCACCCGCGGATTAACTTTTCAAAAGTACCTTGAAATTTGGCTTGAAAATCGATTTTTCAAAAGTACGCCAAAATTCCACCCGCGGATTAACTTTTCAAAAGTACCTTGAAATTTGGCTTGAAAATCGATTTTTCAAAAGTACGCCAAAATTTCACCCGCAGATTAGTTTTTCAAAAGTACCTTGAAATTTGGCTCGAAAATCGATTTTTCAAAAGTACGCTGAAATTGGTCTTAAAATGGATTTTTCAAAAGTACCACGAAGTCAGTTTAAAAAGTACCACGAAAATATACTTTAAATTATTTTTTATTTTTTATTCCTCAACCAAAGACATTGACCTTTGAGGTACGATCATTGAAAGCACAATTCTAAAGTATGAGCATAAAATTTTAACGATGCACTGCATCCAAAAGGCAAAATAGAAGATTTTGTCAAAGCCGGCGTAGTGCCGATAAGCAAAAATTGATAAAAATCAATGCACATGTACAAGGCCGGTTTCTCGCATGGAAGGAGTTTGGATTGACCCAGCGGCTCGCAATTTGGTCGAGCGCGTTGAGTAGTCCAGACAAAGCGATGGTAGAAAAGCCATTAACGGGGCTTTTCAAATGACAAAGTTATAGAGGAAAACGCCTTGTGCATAAAAATCCAAAAATTCAATTTTGCCTAATAGTCGCTCGAAGGTGAGACGCTGCCAAATCGATATTATTAATCGACTGTGATAAGGGTTAGTAAGTCGTGGACTGATCGAACGCCACTCAACTTATGCAGTAATAAGTCCTCAGAATGTGTTTGAGTACGTGAATTTCCACGATACAAGAACTTTAAAGCTAGGTAGTCTCTAGCGAAACTAAATTCATTTAGTAAAACTTTTTTAAGTTAATTTCAGTCAGCCTTAATTATTCATTTACCCAGAGTCTGAAATGATTCTAAAAGCTCGCATTTTGATTCTGAGAAGGTACGTATGAATCTTTTCTACCTAATCGATCGTTAGCGCGAGCGCTCTCGCTTGTATGGTCTGAAAGTCACTACCTTGATTGGGGAAGGCACGATTCTTTCTTGAGAATTTTGTATAACCAATTCTGTTAAATAAACGGATTCTTTGAACTAATATTTCTTAATTGATCTTGAGGCCTGTTGACGGTCTATAATCCCTGGAACTTTCGTAGAGAAAGCCGGATGTGTCGAGTTAATTCGCATTAACGTTCGACCTTCTGGTTGCTTTACGAAGGTTTGATAGGGATTTTTTTATGCGTTTTTTGAGAAATATATTCCGTTATTAATGGACCAAAACGCGATTTTCGCGTACCAAAACTAATCCCTCCGCAGAGAAATTCTTCGGTTGGGATTTTTTTTATGCAAAAATTCAGGAAATTAAGAGGTGCCTAAACCCCTAACGAGGGAATTCGGGTCCAGAGAGAGCGTAGTTTCCGATCTGTGGTAGTGCAGCCTTGGTCCCGCTTTTCGGCTACCGAAGTCATCTTATCTCGAACCCGCCTGGGAGGTAGAAGAACGGGGTAATACGCGACTGGCGCCCCCTGAGAAATAAATTGGTGTCGCGTCATTTTGACGCCCGGTAGTGCGTTCTTCTACAGAAACACGTTACAATTGGTGTCAGAAGCGGAATTTTATGACAAGAGGAGCTCTGAAGTTGTGCTGGAGTGTTCGAGAAGGATTCTCGAGGGTTAGTGCTAACACAGGACTAATTTACTGGACATTGTTCGAGGGTTATTTTCGAACAGGAAAATAGTGTTAAGTGCATTTTTGAGACATTGTAGAACATTTTATTAGGACATTAGTGTGATAATTAATTCCTTTGAACTGAGAAGTGATAGAGACACTGAAAAAGACTCATTTAGTGCGTGAAAATTTCTAGAACTTTTCTATTTGGACATTAGTGGAGATTATTAAATTCTCTGAACTGGATAGTGACAAAAGACTCTGGATAAGACTTTTTCGTGCTATTTCGAGATTTGTCTAGAAAGTTCCATTACCGATATTGACGTGACAGTTAAATTTATTTTATTTTAATTTCATCGTATGCCCGTAACAACAAGAAGTATGGCATCCGATAAACAAATACAGGACTTATTCGAACAATTCCAAAAAATGATGGCGCAGCAACGGCAGGAAGACAAAGAAGAACAGGAGAAAAAACGTCAGGAAGAAAAAGAACAGCAAGAAAGAAGACGTCAAGAGGAGGAAAAACGACGTCAAGAAGAGAAAGAGGAACAAGAAAGACGACGTGAAGAAGAAAAAACCGAACTAAGAAAAATTATAGAAGACCATGAAAAGCGACGTCAGAAAGAAAAAGAGGACGAAGAAAGAAGACGTCAAGAGAAAAAAGACGAACTCAGAAAAATAATGGAAGACTTGGAAGAAAGACGCCAGGAGGAATTAAGGAAAATCCTGAGCGATCAAATAAAAATACAACAGGACGCGATCATTTTTGTCAAAAGTGAAGTCAAAGAAGAGATAAACAAGGTAGAAGAAAAAGTACATAAGGTCGAAGATAAAGTAGGTGAAGTCGAGACAGAAGTTAGTCAAATTAAAGGAAAAATGAGTGAGGTCGAAGGAGAGGTAGAGCGCCTTAAACGTCAGCTGAGAGAAAAAGGAGGCCAGTTAGTAACATCATCGGGTCCTCGATTAAAGCCTCCCTCCTTTGACGGCCAAAGCTCATGGACAACCTACAAGAGACAATTTGAGGCAGCAGCATCGGCAAATAACTGGGATAACGAGGAAAAGGCTATGGCATTAGTACTGGCGTTAAGGGGCCAGGCCTCAGAATTACTTCAGACTATCCCGGTGGAGAAACAAAGGGACTTTAAAGTCTTGGAAGCTGCATTAGACTTGAGGTATGGCGATCAACACCTTGCCCAATTATACCAGGCTCAGCTGAAATCCCGGATGCAAAAAGCTGGGGAAAGTTTACAAGAATTTGAAGCTGCGATAGAGAGACTGGCACACCTGGCGTATCCGAGTGCACCTAAAGAATTCCAGGAACAATTAGCCGTGGGGGCCTTTTTAGATGGTATAAGGGACGAAGAGGTCAGGCGAGTTCTGAGGCTGACGAGACACCAAAGTAGTAGCGAAGCTTTGGTGCATGCACTGGAAGTAGAAGCCGCATATAGGGATACTCCAAGGTCGAGAGTGCGAGCTGTGACTCTCGAAGAATCGCAACCAGAAATGAATCAGAACCCTATGTTGACTGAGATGCAGAAAATATTCACCAAATTATTGAACAAAGTGGATGATCTCAGGGAGCAGAGAAAACAACAAAATAAAGGAAAGACGAGCGGAGGTATTAAATGTTACAACTGCGGCAAGGTAGGACACATGAAGCGAGACTGTCGACAGCAGAATTCGGAGAGTCGAGTAAATGCTGTGAATCTTGAAGAGAAGCAGGAAAACAGTACCAGGGGGGTTGTTCTGGCTAGGGAATGCAGTGCCCCCAGAGAAATTAAGATTTCCCAGCTTCGAAGAATCGCAAGCAGTCTGTTGTTGCATGGATATGTGAACGGAAGAAAATGTTTGTTTACCATCGACACAGGTACTACGTCATCAATAGTACGGCCAGGATTTATATCGGGCATAAAGATTACCAAGAGGCAAAATGAAGAAGTGATCGTCCGGACAGCTACGGGGAACAGGGCTACGGTTCATGGAGAAGTAGACCTGGGTTTGCAGATTGGGCATTTGAGGTTCGACCACAGAGCCATCGTGGCTGACATCACGGATGACTTCATTTTGGGGCTAGACATCATGGAACAGTATGGATTTATTGTTGACGTAGGAAAGCGAGTCCTAAGGATTGGAAACGAACAATTTATTCTGTCAAAAGTGAACGACCAATGCGAGAAAACCAGGCTGTTGACAACACAGGCAGTCAAAACTCCTGCATTATCCAGAAAACCAGACAAGGAAGATTGCAAGCGCTACCCTCAGGTGAGAAAATTGCCGAACATGGTTGAAGTGAACACTGTCAAGGTCGATCTTCCAGACAGTTGGTCAACGAAAATTCTGAGGCGAGAGCAATTGCGCGATGTAGAAATCGGACCTATGTTGCGAGCAAAAGAAGAGGGAACGCGTCCAGCATGGAAGGATGTTTCCAACAAAGAAGTGGGGCTGAAGGCTTTATGGTCACAATGGGATTCACTTACGGTCGTAGATGGGCTTTTGAGGAGAGCATGGGAAAGCCCAGATGGGAAGCAGGTTGCCATGCGTCTAGTGATTCCCAGGTGTCGTGTACCAGAAGTACTTCAGGAAGCACATAATAAAACGTCCAGCAGACACTTCGGCATAAACAAGACATTGAGTAGAGCACGGGAACAATTCTATTGGGTTAATAGTCGCCAGGATGTGGAGGCCTGGTGTCGCAAGTGTAAGAATTGTGCTGCCCGTGGGGAACCATTTTCCATGAGCAACTACAGAAATGGAAGTCGAGAACAGCCAAAGAATGATCGAGAGCAGATGAACAGAACTAGTAACCGCTTGAAGGCTCGTTATGATCAGAATGCCAGTACAGGGGGATTCAAGGTGGGGGATCTGGTTTGGCTGTACAACCCACAGCGGAAGGAATGGAGATCCCCGAAATTTCAACCTCCTTGGGATGGACCGTATACTGTTATTACCCGAATTAATGATGTCGTCTATCGTATTCAACGAAACAAAAAGTCCAAGATGAAGATCGTACACTTGGATAGACTAGCGAAGTATGTGAAAGAGGCTGAATTGCCTGACCGGGACGTTCAGGCTTAAGGAGGGGGCAGTGTAATATGTTGCACCCCTTAAAATTTAAGGTTATGTTACTAAAAAGTATGCAGACTTCAACAGATCGAATGTCTGAATGAATGTAGTGTATTTGCACCTACTCGAAAAAGAACCTACCAGAAGATTCCAAAGTGACATCTGGAATTCTCTAGAGAATGGTGGCGTCATCACAGAACAATCGAGATCTGTCATTTTTAGGTATAAAAGACCAACCGCATTCTCGGCGGGTAGTTCAGAAAGTTCAAAAAGTATAGAAAGTGAGGTTAAGACTTCAAGGATAAACAAAGTGATAAACATTGTGATTTTAGTCAGTAAAGTGTATTTAAATTAATAATAGTATTGTGAAGTATCCAGTAAATATTTAATAAAGTGTGTTAGTGGACATCTCTTGTTATAATTTTTGGAACCCACGGAATTTGTGAGGGTGGTTTCCTAAGGGTGGAAACACGTTACAATAAATACACACTTTAATGAAATAAAAAAAAAATGGGCAAGTTCCCCATTGCCGTAATATTCATACATAACTTTTTTTCTTCAAAGTAAAATTGACTTGAAAAATTATTTTGAAATACTCGTAATATTCATACATAATTTTTTTCTTCAAAGTGAAATTCGACACGAAAATGGCACAAATTTCAGTACAGAATATGGAATCCTTGAATTTGGACCTCAAAATCACGATCAGCGACCCAAGAAACCCCCTAGAGCACATTTCCGCAACACAATTATTCATATTTAAATTTCCGCCCGAAAAAGTGAAATTTTTATCAAAAAATGACACGAATTCCATACTGGAATATGAAATTCCTCAATTTGGACCTCGTATTCGTGATCAAAAAACCTCCGAGAGCCCATTTCCGAGGTGAAATACTCGGCGAAATACTAATTTAATTAATTTTTTTATGGCAGCTACTTTTTGAGGCACTTCAACCCCGTGCAGTAAGTTTTTCTCCATCTTTTTTAGTTTTTGTTTTAAATGACAAAAACAATAGTTGCATTTTTTTTAAAACGGACGCCATTTTGAAAGTACAGCCAGCTTTTTTTTTAGGACATGTCTTAAATTGTTCCTTAGGCTTTAATCTTTATGAAAAACATTGTCCCCAAGGATCGGGGGGTGCACGGACAGTTAGGGTGGACTTCCGTAGTGTTACGTTTTATACTGAATCTTATATTTTATCTTAAGAGCTGAATCATTTATCTGGAAAATGGTAACTCCAATGCAAATATTGTATAGGAACAAAATTGTAGAAAATTTTATGCACTTTATTTTTTGTACAGAAAGGTTTTCTCCATCTTTTTTAGTTTTTGTGTTAAATGACAAAAACGATATTTGCAAATTTCTTTTTTTTATCGGACGCCATTTTGAAAGTGCAGCCAATTTTTTTTTTAGGACATGTCTTAAATTGTTCCTTAGGCTTTAATCTTTATGAAAAACATTGTCCTAAAGGATGGGGGGGGGGGGGGGGCACGGGCACTTACGGTGGGCTCCCGTAGTAACTGAATTAAATTGTTAGCCCGTCTAAAAGGGGGACGTGGAGGTTGAAATATTTTAAAAATCGGTTATTTTAGTAATAATGTGTTTTAATTTTAACGTAGTTTCATTAAGAACAAATAAATACATCAGAGAAGTGTATTAATCTATTTGCCTAATCTAAGATAGTGAGATAGGTTTGAAATAATTTAAAAATCAACTATTTTCTAATTATAATTTTAACTTGGTTTCATTAATAACAAATATATATGTCAGATGAAGCACTTAAATCACTTGCCAGCCTTTCTGAGAGAGTGAGACAGGGTTGAAATACTTTGAAATAATAGCTATTTGTGCATTTAGAGCACAAAGTGCCACATTGTCGCACGGTAGTGTAAGAACGACAATGTCACATTGCGCTCGAAATACACACATAATTGTATCTACGATCGTTTGAAAATATCAAAACACAATTACTGTCAATTTATTTAGGTTTTATTAATTATTATATAGTTCGTATTCTTCGTATAAATAAATTAGGTAATTAATTGTTATTCTTACATCAACTCTCATTATATTAAAAACAGTTTTGGGGCATTATTATTTCATAAAAATACATTGTCAATTTTCCAACCAATCATGTTTAAGTGCAGATGCACTGAAGTGTGCCTCAAAGTACTTTGGCGCACGTTGCCATGGGAGACGTGTGACAAAATGATATTATTCACGGTTGTTCGGCAAACGTCAACTTTGCGCTTTCAAAATGTGAGTAAAAACAACACGGTGTTGGTAAAAAGCGTACTTTATAATGTTGATCGTAGATAAACTGTTTTACTGCTGTCGAATTTTAATTTTATCTTGGCTTCAGTATGAAGAAATAAATTTATCAGAAAAGTGCACTGAAATCTTTTTCCAGACCCTCTAGGAGGGTGAGATGGGGTTAAAATACAAATAAAAATATTTGAACCCCGCTTCCCTCCTAGATGGACTATTTTAGTATATTTATCTAATGCATTTCGTTGTTAAAAACACCACGTTAAAATTAAAACTTGACAATTAATACCAAAATATTCTCTAACCCCACGACTTTATCGATTATAGTCCTACTTCAAAATGTGGATGTGAATAATTTCACATGCGTTTGTTTTTCATTATTAGTACTTGGATAGTAATGGTTTACCTAGTTCACTAGCGCCATTAAGAAATATATCGGAAATGTTTGTGGTATAGGGATGTTCTATGTTCATTGGCCCAGTTCTGTTATGATATTTTCTATTAAATAATATGAAGTGGTAATTCTCAAATTTTAAAAAGTACGGTAGTACCTCCGTATATGACCAGCCAGGGTTGCCTTTTGTCGCCCAGAGATCATAGTCCTCTTTGTTTCCTCTGGTGTATACCATGTAATTTATTTCTGAAGTACCTTTAAAATTCGTGTATATATTAAATAAACTATATTCTTTCTTGGTTTGATATTCTTAGATTGATTCTTAGCCCATTGATATTGAGGAAAATAGATGAAATAAATTATATCTTGCCGTTTGAAATGTTATTCTCGTATTTTATACCCCCCTAGTTTGATCGCTCATTGCTTGAAAACATTGCTACTATCGGCAATATGCATAAGACCTTATTTCTAGTAAATATTATATAGACCATTTCCAATAAGTATAAAATTTTCTGTGGGATTGTAGAAGTACCTATCACACAGCGTCTGAGTGACGCGACACCAATTTATTTATTAAGGGCGCCAGTCACGTTCTCCCTTATTCGTGTGTGGTCTTCCACTCCCAGGCGGGTTCAATAAGATGAGTGAGATATTTGATAGCTAAGAAATAGGCCAAGGCTACACTACCATAAAATTATTAACGACGCTCTCCCAAAAAAATTATTTTTTTCTCTTGCTTCACTTTTTCTTATTTACCTAATGGTGATGGATTTTATGCTTAAAGATCTCTGAATTGTTTTAATTAAAAAAAAATCCCTCTCAAGCTTCCGTGCTTAATGTGACCGGGGTATTGAGATTCCAAAGTTGTGGGGTCCTGATTTACTCAATTCCGGCCTATCAAACGAAAACTCTCGAGGGATAATACTTACAACAATCCATTCGATCAATAAAATGCAAAAGTTCAAAGAATACCATTTATTAATTAGGTTTAAAACAAGTACAATTAAAATTATGCAGTATCCTATCTAATAAATTTTATAACTTGAATTAAATCGCCTCCCACAAGTAGGGCAAAGTCGACCACCTCTTCTAGAGAGCTTTAATACTACATACAATGGAGCGCGTGCGCTAGCAATCGATTTGGTAGAAAGGATTCACACAACTTCCGTAGAAATTAATGAAAGCATTTTTTGGTTTTTGTGGCTGACTTGAAATGATATTAAATTATGTTACTTAAAAAATTTTGATTCGCTTATGATTAGCTTTAACGTTCTTATGCGTGATTATATCATTCACAAGAACGGAGTTCCATATGAGTTCAACTCCATATGAGTTATATAAATTTCTGTCAGTCTCACGAAGTACCGGTCCTCATATAGGTTCAATAATGGGGATGTGATGTCGACTTCGCCTTCCAGCCACTTTTTGGCAAAATGGATTTTTGTCTTATTTATGCACCACGCGGTTTTCTCTATAACTTTGTCATTTGGAAAGGCCTGCATTTGGTTTTCCTACTATCGCTTTCTACTGATCATCCAGCGCACTTATTCAATTGACGAACCGCTGAATGAATCCAAAGGACCCCGCACACAATACATGGGTGAGTAGAAAAAACGTCTAAATGGGCGCGAAGCTCCAAACCCCATTGGTTCCGAGATAAGACCAGCTGAATTCGGACCAATCGATATGTATATTTTTTTCACAGAAGCCTTTAGAGTAGCAACTTTATGCCCGGGGCGGGTATAGAAAGTTGCTATTTTAAAGACTACTGTGAAAAAAAATAGTATACAACCCTCGGAAATAAAGAGAGACAGCCTTTCTCTTTATTGTCCTCGGGCGTAAATATACTATTATATGAAACGTAGCATATGCAGACACTTGAACACATGAATTGTAGGCTATGTAGACATTTCTGTTATTATGCGAACGTTCGTAAAATATTTTTGTAATATTCCAAAGTATTATGACATAATAGGCGGTGGGGTTGGGAGTAGGTTGATTTTTTTATAACAAATGGTTGTAAATAGCAAGAGCAATCGAACTACCCCACTGCCAGGGTGTCCGGAGGGTGGGATCTGACTCCAGATTTATGATCACTATAATTCGAAAACCCTCTGATACAAGCTTCGGCTGTTTCTTAGAGATATCGGAAAATCGATCCATTTTGGGAGATCCTTGATTCATTTTAGGAAACAAATGACCAATTATGGGTCACCATATCGATAATCTGACTCCAGATTCGTGATCAGCGTCTTCGAAAATTCTTGGTACGAGTATAGGCGGATTTTGATTCATGAAAACGGTATTTGAATATTTGCGATTTTTAGCGAACAAAATATTTGCTGGTCTCAACGTTCAAGCAGCTCTAGCTCAAAACCAGTATGTTTTTGAGCTTGGCGCCCATTCAAACTTTTGTACTACTATTCCGAAAGTCATGTGGATTAGCCTACTGGTGGTTTGTTAGGGGGTGGTTTCTAGGGGTTAGGTGGGTTAAAGGGTGGTGGTTAGGTGGTTTAGCCCGCTTGTAGTGTGGAATTTAATTATTTCAAGAAAAATAAGATATTAAACTCGCTGTTCCCAGGGTCAGGTGGGTTAGCCTTCTTATGGTTTAGAAGGGGTGGTTTCTAGAGATTAGGTGGGTTAGGAGGTTGGTGGGTTATGCCGCTTGTAGTATGAAATTCAATAATTTCAAGAAAAATAAGCGACTAAACTCTCTGTTCCCGGGGTTAGGTCACTTGTAGTTTGGTAGGGGTTGTTTCTAGAGCTTCAGCTGGTCTTATCTCGGAACCAATGGGGTTTGGAGCTTCGCGCCCATTTAGACTTTTTTTCTACTCACTGAGAACTACCATTTCCCAGAGTTTCACGAAATTTGACCGGAGCCGCAAAACCCATGTATTGTGTGCGGGGTCCTTTGTTTTATTCGAGAAATGGGCCTTGTCCATTTTTACTAATTTTGGCCAAATAATTGCCTATAGATGCTACGCGCCTTTGTCACATTTTTCGATTTCGTCTTCTTAGTACGTCGAGTCGATAAAATTTTATATTCATCCTTTTGATTGATATCCACAATGACTGTATCTCTGGTTTCATTGTGTTTTGTGGAACGATTAATAAGTTGAAAATATTCACTATTTTCAAAGTATATTTTTGGCGTACTTAAAAAGTATATCGTTTTATTTTCCTTGTCCATAAAAATATTCCAAAAGTTCACTTTGGCGTACTTTTGAAAAAGTAAAGGCATAATATATCTTTGTCTTTTACCAAAATTATGCTTCTATTTTTCTTACATTTTCCATGACCACAATACACTTTCGCTCCCATGGATATAAACATATTTTTCTAAGTGAAAAATTTCTAGGCGTGGGCGCCACGTGTTGTACCTTTTTTTTGTCTTTGTTTAGTTATACTCTCTCTTTAAAACGTCTTTAAATGAATTTTTACGAAACTTCCCAGAATCGACTTAGGTCGATTCTGGGATGTTCTATAACGGGATCAACCATTCTACGGAAAAATGCAAGAAGCCGCCGCGAGAAGTGTTTGGAGGTTTTGGGGTTTGATGGGAAGCTACACCTTGGGCATTAGGAACTTTTTCATTTCTTAAAAGTCGCCCCCTGACGCTTAGAATCACCAAAGGACAAAATATTATAATTTATTGCTTCTATTTCCCTATTTTAGGTCTAATATCAGTGGAATACCTAAACTGTTTCGATTGCCATCGAAATATGTTGAAAGTTTTCGTGGTTGTAGAAAAACCGACAAATAAAAAGTCATCCGAAAGTGTGTCCAGATGCAATCGTAACAAGTACTGTGTACTAGCGTCTAGCCCCCGATAGGCCACTATTTGTGCCCGGCGCGCGCATGCGCAAATTCAACCGCTTGCCATTTGCCAGCAGCATGTTGAACATCTGTTTTCTAACACTCGCGGGTATACTTCACAATTTCTCAAAATTGGGTTGGGTTAGGTTAATAGCTATTTTAATTATAAACCAGTAATTATAGTTGTTAAATACCCTACTTGCTGCAGTAGGTACATAGCCCTTAAGCTACAAAATTATTCATAGAAATATTTACTAAAAATCATGTAACGTATGGTTTGGTGGTTATTTAAAGATTGTTATAATTTCTTACAAATTGTCAAATAGACAATTTAGTGTAAGAGTGGAAGATACTTCATCCGCGGTACGTGATGTTTTGAGTGGAGTCCCCCAGGAATCTGTACTTGGCCCTGTACTATTTTTAGTCTACGTGTCCGACCTCACCCTGAGCTGCACCTCGAGCGTTCTTTCTTATGCAGATGACTTAAAAATATTTCAGTCACCATCCACTGACCTGCAATCAGATTTGGACCAGATAGGGAGCTGGTGCTCCAACTGGCTAATTCCGCTAAATGAAGTAAAATTCTCGGTACTACATATAGGAAAAAACAACCCAAAAATGCAGTATAAAATTGACAATCACAACGTAACACAAGTGTCACAGCAAATTGACCTAGGTGTCACCATCACAGACAAATTATCATGGAGCGCACATGTTACGAAAGTCGGCAGCAAAGTCAACCAAATTTTGTACATAATTAGAAAGTCCTTTCAGGATTTGAGTGTCAACTCATTCCTAAAAATTTACAATGCCTATATTCGTCCTCACCTTGAGTTTGCAGTCATCATATGGTCGCCCCTGCTTAAGCAGGATATAAATAGGCTGGAAGGCGTGCAAAGAAGAGCTACAAAGCTGCCTCGAGGTTGTACAAATCTGCCATATGAAGAACGGCTTCGCCTACTCAACCTCACGTCATTGGAAGCTCGTCGGCAGCGCGGTGATTTGATCACCACCTACAGAATCCTGCACGGGGAGTTTTTTTGCCACCAGGACTTATTTGACGTTAACACCGACAATCCTCTGAGAGGACATAGTCTAAAACTACGCAAAGAAAACTTCCAAACCACTATAAGAAAGCACCATCGCTGAATTCTTTCAAGGGACGCGGACGCCTCGACCAATATTTCAGTAACATTCATAAGTGAGTTTATAATGTTTTTTCTCTGAGTGTTTATGTATTGCTAATACGTTATGTCAGAATATTTTTAGGAGTTTATCAATAGTTTTTTTCATTTTGTTCATAATATTTATAGACACTTAATGTAATGTAATTTTTTTCTTCCAGAGTAGTACAAACCGTTGGCTTCTACTCTTATCAATTTAATAATAATAATAATAATAATAATTTGAAACCTTCTGTCAAAGGTTTCAACAACCACAGGAAGTGTGCCAACCAATAACCCCAGAAGAGGTTCGAAGAGCTCTCGAGGGCTCTAAGAACTTTGCTGCTCCAGGTCCCGATGGGATAAATAACTTTTGGTGGAAAAAGTTACCGAGCACCCACCACCAGAATTTTTAATGCCTGGCTAAATGAGGAGCAGCAAATTCCTTCTTGGGTGGTTGAAGGGCGGACAGTGCTGATCCCCAAGAACGGAGATTTGTCCAACCCAAGGAACTACCGACCGATAACCTGTTTAAACGCATGTTATAAGGTGTTTACGCGCATCTTGTACATGCGAGTGCTCCACGCAGTTGAACCGGTTTACGAACGGATATATGAGCAACGAGGGTCGAAGAGAGGTGTCGCTGGCTGCAAGGAGAACCTGTTGATTGACAGATGTGTCACACAGGACTCCGTGCAGTATAAGCGGAACCTCTCCATGGCCTGGATCGACTACCGCAAGGCATTTGATATGACATCGCATGAGCTTATTGTTCACTTGCTCCAATGTTTTGCGGTACCCGGTCCCGTAGTGAGATGCATCGAAGAACTGATGCCGCTCTGGAGGACTCGCTTTACCATTACATCGTGTAATGATAGAGTCCAGACGGAGTCGGTAACTTTCAGAAGGGGAGTATTTCAGGGAGACTCCCTCAGCCCCCTTCTGTTTTGCATCTCACTACTGCCATTATCCGTTTCGCTCCGGAAAACCCGTGGATACAACTGCGGTACCCCCGGTGATAGGAGGCATAAGGTCACCCATCTGTTCTACATGGATGACCTTAAACTTTATGCCTCCGGAGAGAGGGACCTACACCAGTCCCTCAGGGTGGTACAGGAGTACACGCAGGCTGTCGGTATGGAGTTCGGGCTGGACAAATGTGCACTGGTCCATCTCAAGAGAGGACGATGCGGGAACTACGGAGAGGACGCGCAGCTCGTGAACGGAAGCATCTTACATCATCTAGATGCCGGAGAGTCGTACACTTACTTGGGTGTCGAGCAACGCTCCACCCAAGAAGTGGGTCTAGTGAAAAACACTCTCCGCGGCAAGTATCAGCACCGACTCCGACAGATCTAGTCCTCAGAACTGTCGGGGAAGAACAAGGTGTCTGCTGCCAGCATGCTTGCCGTTCCGATCCTACTCTACTCCTTTGGAGTAGTGAAATGGACTCGAGAGGAGTTGCGTCAACTCGACGTAGGAACCCGCAAGAAGATGCATCTCAATAGAAGTTTGCATCCTAAATCGTCCGTTCCTCGGCTATACCTCCCACGACATCGGGGAGGCCGTGGACTCTTGAGTTTGGAGAGTCTCCATAATAGGATGGTTCTGGATGGAGCCTGTAAGGTCATCAGGAGTTCGGATCCCCTCCTCTGCATGGTCCGGGACCATGAAAGTGCAGGAATAGGAGCCTTTTTGTTTAAGGCAGCACAGAGAGCAGTCGATGAACTTGGTCTCTCCTTCGACGTCGAGCGGGTAAATCCCGATTCTGTCACCGAGTTGGAACCTGCTCGGCGAAAAGCCCAAATTAAAGCTGCAGAACACAACATCTTTCTGCAGCTTCACACGGATAAGCCAATGCATGGAGTTTTCTATAAAAATATAGAAAACCTTGGCTTATCCGAAAGGCTGACCTTTGCCTTCTGAAGGTCAGCCGGGCTGAAGTCTGAGACCGAGGGATTCATAATGGCTTGCTAGGATGGTGTATTCAACACCCTCGTCTATCGTAGTCGTGTCATGGGTATAGAGGTCCCTGATGTCAGCTGCAGGGCCTGCCGCAGGGCACCAGAGACTCTTAAGCACTTGCTGTCGGCTTGCCCGACATATGCAATCTCGGCCTATATCCAAAGGCACGACGGAGCATTACGAGTGCTTTATTACCATCTAAGGCACTCATATGGGATAGACGAAACACCAGTGCTGCCTTACGCTCCGGGGGATATTGAGTCCGTTGTGGAAAATGAGAAGTGTCTAATTAATTGGAACTACTTTTTTCCCACAGTCAGGCAAATACAAGCCAACAAGCCTGACGTAGCCCTCCTCGACCACCAACTTAAGACAATGTTTGTCGTGGAGTTCTCGGCTCCCGCGGAGAACAACATCGTCTTGAAGGAGGAGGAAAAACCAACAAAATATCGAGATTTGCTCTTCGAACTCCGCAGACGGTATCCAGACCATACTGTTAAGATAGTGGTACTGATTATAGGAGCCCTCGGTGGAACGAGACACACACTGCTTTCGGAACTTAAGATCATACCGGCATGCCGAAATTCGGCAGAGGTCTTAGCCGGCAGAATGCAGAAAGCCGTCATTCTTGGTTCATTACGTCTGCTCAGGGCACACGATTCCCGGACCCAGTATTCACTTACCCCACGGGTGTGGGGAGTGGCTGCCGGTACTACCAGCTCCCCTCTGTGAGGGTCGTAGCCACAGAGAAGGGTGACTGGTTTTTAACAAAATAAAAATAATAATAATAATAATAATTTTACTGTTTTTCAAACAAAAGTTTATCCAGAGCATAAAACCGATTTTAAGATAAGAGCTTGTATATATTTTAATTATAGAACAATAATTAAGGTTGTTAAATACCTAGCTATAACCTAAAAGAATTTTCATAGAAATACTCGTTAAGGATTTGGTAACATTATTTGGTGGTTAGTTCAAGGTCGATATAATTTCTTGACAAATTAAAATAACTTATACGATGACAAAGGAGTGAATTTATTTTTAACAAAGGTTTTTTCAGAAAATAGACACAAACGACCAGACCATCTCACTTCACAACACAACTAATAAAAATGAGTAACAATTCAACGTGTAGTAGCGAGAAGCAATGTGGCAGCGGCTCTTTTAATTAAATATACAAAACGTTGTTAATTATACTATTGTTTTATTGCACCTAAGCTCACTAGCGAACTTTTATGTGCATACTACACCCTAATTAATAAATATATTAAGAATTTGTTTTTATATCGATGACACAGAAATAAAAAAAAGTATAATTAAAATATGAAACATAATTTGTTTAATACAAATTCTACACACACACATAAAAAAATATCTACTTAACTCAGTCAATAAAGAAATAATTAACTATCTACTAATAGACCCGGAGCCGGTGACACTGAAAGCCCCCTCATAGCGGATTTTTTAATTTTTTTTAATTTAGATTTGTTGGCCTTAGAAACAAGGTCTATTAGCCAGACTTCGTTAATGATTTATTTAAACATAATATTCCCCATATCAGTCTAATACTAATTACAATTTGTAAACTTATGATTAATGCTCTTTTTTTTCTTTTCTTTTTCTTTTTCTTTTTTTTCTTCTTTTCCCTTGTTTATATATTTTTTTTTATTTCTTGTTTTTTTTTTTTCAATATATACATGTATATGTAAATGCATTTTTTTTGTTTTTTTTTGTTTTTTTTTTGTTTTTTTTTTATATATTTAATTAATTTAATTTATGTATATATATATATTTTTTACTATTATTTTTTTGTTTTTTTTTTGTTTTTTTTTTTTATTTTTTTTTTTATTTTTTTTTTTATATTTTTTTTTGTTTTTTTTTTTTCCTCAATAGATACATTTTCTTTCTTAACATCTATTTACAATTTTAATTTAGTTGATTTAACAAAATTATAAATATACAAATATATATTATAATTGTTGAGTGATAACAAATATCCCAAATTAACAGGTTGAATTAATTTCTCTTTACAAATATTTTGAAAAAAAATTTCCCTACAGTCAGTATAAAGTTCACAACTAAAAATAATATGCTCTATTGTGTCCTCCTCATCACATACCTCACAAAGTGCTGTCTCTTCTACGCGTATCTTATATTTATATGATTTGCACAAACAGTGGCCTGATCTTATTCTGGAAATGGTGCTTATAAAATTTCTGTTCGTGTAAGGAATTTTGGAAAACCAAGTTTGCGTGGGTATTGTTGGTTGAAAGCTTTTATAGAATTTACCCTTCTCGCTATTTTTAAACTGTTGGTTAAATTCTGCCCTTATTCTTGTTTTGATTATCCTTGTAAAATCATCGTATGGTAATTTATATGTTCTTTCGTCCCCCATATCGCAAGCTATCTTTGCCAATTCATCCACCTTTTCATTTCCCTCTATGCCAATATGACCCTTAATCCAAGCTATTGTAACATTTTTTCCTTGTCTAACACATTCGCCTATATTTTGTATGATGTCGGCTGTTAGATTTGATATTTTATACAATTTATTATTTTGCACCCTTTTGGCCACACTAAGAGAATCGGTGAAAATAATAAAGTTCTTCCCGTCTAGGAGTTGTATGTGTTTCAGTGCCTCTATAATAGCTATTTGTTCTGCAGAGTATATGGAGTACCTCATAGCGGAATCGAAAAATTTTTATGTGAATTGATAGTTAAAAATTATACGAACAAAATAAGCTTGGTATGCGTAGATTTAAAAAGCCGAAAAAATGTTAAAAAAAATTAATTATTATAAAAATGCAATAATGTTTTACCGTCATCGCGAATATTGATTATTTGTAGTGTTTTCGATAGAAAATGTCGTACTCTACTCTGCAAATTTTTGAATTTTTCATGCACTTTAATATGTTTTATTAAATGTTCTTTATAATTCTAATGTAATATTATTTTGAATTGTTTGCATAATTCAAAAATAACACAATTTATATGAAAAATTTATGAAAAAAAATTTCAATTCCAGTAATATTCCTCCATGCTGGAAAATCTTATCGCAAAAAATTTTGCGCACCATATTTATAAATACAATGTGGCAAAATGCTACCGAACCGACTTGTATTTTATATGAACCAACCGTATGTGGATGGCAATTAAATGAAAACAATAGACTTGAACCATTGTGGTATAAAGGCCCAGCAGCACCTTCAAAAGCTGAAGAAATTCTTAGTGTCCAAGAAAATGAAGAAGAAAGTGAAGAATCGGAGGATGAAAGACTTTATAATATTGATGATATTGACTCTGATGATTATTAATAAATATACTATGCTTGGGCATAAACTCTTGTTAATTATATCAACTTTATTTTATTGTTTGAATCATCTAAAGTAAAAATTTTCCTATAATTCCTTTCATCATATTTATCCTCATATAATTATAAATCTAAGAAAGGAACAAGACATTTTATTCTATAAAAAATTTTACTCCAAAACAAATTTGTTTAACGTACTTACTACTTTTTGTAATAGATGTGAATCGAGATCATGCAATAAAGTTGGTATGCCGGATACTTCCGGCAGTTTTTGGTCCCGCATACTAAGATATTTCTAAACGAACCTAAAAATAAAAAAAAAAAGTTTGCACGTTATAAGGGGGAAATTTTATCCCCCTTCACACACTTCAAATAGGTATGCCACACCCGTCCGGCCAAATAAAGTGGTTTGCGTAATTTTTTTCTGAAAGAGTACGACATTTTCTATCGAAGACACTACAAATAATCAATATCCGCGATGACGGTATTTAAATCTACGCATACCAAGCTTATTTTGTTCGTATAATTTCTAACTATCAATTCACATAAAAATTTTTCGATTCCGCCATGAGGGGGCTTTCAGTGTCACCGGCTCCGGGTCTATAATGTTTACCTACATACCCAGAACATTTGCGCATGCGCGCGTCGGCACAAGTAGTGTATCAGGGGCTAGACGTTGGTGTATTGTGTCTATTCTTCTAATTTCAGAACACTATGTAGTATATTATGGAGAGCAAGAGTAATATTTCCCTAATAATAGCAGCGGACGATATTGAACAAAAGTTTAATAGCATTTCCTTTACATGTTTTTTTCTTACTTTTGAGCAGTGGCGTAGCGAGGTTGTTAGGAACGGAGGGGCAGTCGATTAAATTTGCGGTATAAAAAAGTATAAGTGAAAATGAAATATACATTTTTATCTACAGCAGGGGCGCTATTTAATAGGGTCGGTGGAGGGAGAGGGGGCAGATTGCCCCTCCCTAGCTACGCCGCTACTTTTGAGAAATATTTTAATGGTGATCGGTAATCTGTATTAAGTGCAATTAGGCGGTCTCCCATGTAATCACTTGCATTCATTTCCCGGTACTTGAAAACATTATGTTTTGCTGCTATTCGATTCAGCTCGGTGGGAATAGTATTTGTGAGTACTTTTAACAGTTCCCAGTTTGTTTAAACAATTTAAAAAAAATTGTAAAAATATTGAGTTAGGTGTTTTTTTTACTTATCACCGTTTACTTAGCAATAATGGCAATAGATACGACAAAGATACACTGGACTTTTTTGTAGAACATCAAGTTTTCTACGAAAAAGTCCGCGAGAGCATATCTTTATCCATTATAGTATACGAGCTTCAGGAGTCCACGCGCAAGCGAAAAAATTGGCTACTCTCCAATTTAATTAACAATAGGAAAAAAATGAGAAAAATTTCAAAAAATTCATGGAGCATCTAAATGCATGATTTTTTGTAGATTTCCAACATTTATCGAATTTTGATCATGGTAAACGCAAAACTTTAATCGCTCTTTATTTTTAAAATTTGCAGCTAAATATTAGCTGCCTTATGGAAATTTAAGAATTGCCGATTTTTTTACTTATGTGTTTTTGGTCGCCTTACACGATGGCCTCTTTCATTTTCTTAAATATGTATTTTTCAACGCAAAAACATAAATGGAAATTTGGAAAATGTAATAATTTGATTTATAAAAAATACTGCTTTTAATATTTATCAAAACTCGAAACTCGTTTTTTCGATTTTTTTTCTTCGTTGTTAATTAAGACTGCGCGCCATAGCCGTATGCACATGGGCGCCTGTAGCTCGTAAACTATAATAGATAAAAATTCTCCCGGACTTTTTGTAGATAATTCAATGCTGTACAAAAAGATCCAGTGGATTTTTGCCGTAGCTAGAACCGTTCTCACTAGGGTAAGCGAAATATGTCAAAAGAAATTTTAACTATTTTTTATCTAATTTTCTAAACAAATTGGGAGGCCTTAAACTCACAACTATTCCCATCGAATTGAATCGAATGTCACTAAAAGTAATTTCCGGGAAAGCTAACTTTCCCGGACTGTTTTGGTTGGACTATTTTTTATATATGTTTTAATATACTTACATATATTTTTAATAATGTTGATTGCGATTTCAGAAAAAATAGTATGGGTACCTCGTAGTAAAAGCACCTTCCCGGACCTCAATGCTTGTTGACAATTTACATCGTCGTCCGGGAATGTATTGGTTTTACTACTAGATACACAATAACTATTTCGTGTATCAGGAAATTAATGATTTTACCCATTGCACTGCAATATTAACGTTAGTAAAGTGTTTGTAAGCTGTTTACTTGCCTCCAAGAACTTTTCCCGCGGGCCAATAGAGTTTCTGATCTTTTAGCCCTGCGCAGCAATTCTTTTGTTGCTCAATCTCATAATGCCAGTCCAAGCTGCTATTTTGGTATTTTGTTGTGATTGCAGGGAACTGGTTGAGCACTTCATTTCTCCCACCGGCTTCAAGTAATAGAATTTTCCAAGAGGTTACTTCGGATAGCCTCGTTGCCAATACTGACCCAGCTGTCCCCCCACCTACTATTATGAAATCGTATTTTTCGTCTGAAAAATATTATTCCATGAAAACATTTTTCGAACATTTCAGCTGTAAACACTGACTTTTTGGAAAAGTGAAAAAAAAAATGTTAAACATTAACTTACGCTGTCTTCTATGGGCCTTATGAACTTCACGTGATTGCACAACATTATAGCAAAATAAAAAAACTAAAACACTACTTAAATATAAATACATATCTATGTTTTATTTGGTTTAAGAATTTGTTTTAACCACTCAATTATATTTCTGTATTTGTGGCACGTTTGATGTTAAATAATATTTATTATTAACTTTATCTGAATATGCATGCAATCGAGAACGTTTCGAAGTTAAATGTGTTTGTTTCACTCCATGACTTGTTAGGTATAAGCAACAGACACCTAGTTGTTATTTTATTGGAACTTTTCCAAATAGTTGCATCAAACAAAGTAATACATGATTTAACAAGGTTCACAGCGACCTCCAAAAGTCAGGGAATTTGGAAAATTTAGTGAAAAGTCAGAAAATTTTATTAACGTTATACAAAGTCAGGGAATTTAAAAATAATTTTTCACCCCACCAAAATTTTTAATTTTTTTTGAGATTTGTACTTCTAGTTTCGTGCCGATTATTTAGTGGCTCCACAGTATACCCCGCCCCCCACCCGCTCATCAATGATTAGACCCAATTTGTTTAGACAATTAGAAAAAAATATGTATAATTATTGAGTTTGGTGTTTTTTTACTTATCACCGCCTAGTAAGCAATAATGGTAATATAGATACGACAAAGATGCAATGGACCTTTTTGTAGAACATCGAGTTTTCTACGAAAAGTCCGCGAGAGCATATTTTTATCCATTATAATATACGAGCTTCAGGGAGTCAGGGAAATTGAAAATAACTTTTCACACCCGCTCATCAAAAAAAATTTTGAGTAGTTTTGTACTTCTAATTTCGTGCCGATTATTTAGTGACCTCGCAGTGCCTCCCCCCCCCCATCAATTGTTAGACCTGGACCTTCCAATAGTCCTGGAAAACCTAGAAAAGTCAGAGAATTTAAGTTGAAAAATTGCTATGAACACTGTTTAAGTTTTATCAAACAGTGAGAAGATTCAGATTAAATTCCCCTGCTCCGAATCACATTATCGATGTTCTCTTGAAGTGTTGAGTTCAAGACAAATAGGTATAAACTTCTTCTAGAAATGTAAATCGAGCTAGTCTGCACCTTATCACGTTCGAGATATATTCTATTGTTTGAAAATAGAAAATTGCGGCCAAATGGCATTGTTTCTAAGGAGGGTTCTAGAAACCTTGTATTTGCTGTAGTTCAATTAATAATTCGACAATTCCACTCCTGACAACTTTTACGTATTAAAAACTGTCAAAGAAATAGTTGTCTCCCAACTAAAAAGAAAGGAACCGAAAATATAACTAACCAAAAAAAAAAGAATCTTTTTTATTTGCTCTGTTTCCCTAGTAATGCATTCTTTGTCTTATATAGAAATTAGAAATGTCAAATAATTAAACTGACATTTTTGACTGGCAAATGAATGTAAAAAACCGCTGCCCAAGGAATCACTACTTCCACATCCAGATTTTTTATCCAAGTCACTCACAAATAAACAATTTTGTATGTGGAAATAATTGTTTATGGAATTTTAATAATATAATATTTGAAATCCTCTACCCCAGAAACCTATAAAACGATACCCCACATCGGTAGCGGGGTGAGGTTGGTGATAGGGGGTGGTAGTGGGGGTGGATGAAGTAAAAAAACATTTTGAGGTTTCTGGTTCTTGTACACACATTAAATCACATTTTTTTTTCATCCCCTTTAATAATGGGGTGGGGGTGGCTAATGGCAACATTTTTTTTGAGACATTATCTTCTCTTGTGTATACTAAATACCAATTTTATGGACTCTTACCTGCTTGATTTACCTATTTTCCCCAAATTTATCCCAATTTACCCCCCAACCCTTCGATGGAACGATATGAAAATATAATCTACTTCTAGATCTCGTTAAAGTACATACGTGTACCAAATTTCAAGTCAATATCTCAAACGGTTCCAGAGTAAACGTGCGCACAAATAAAGTGACAGACAGACCGACAGACAGAATTTTTTTTCGCTCAAACTTAAAATCTCGACGTTTCGTGACATTCTAAGCCTATTTGAACAATAAAAAATTTTTAAAATTTTTTTGTCGTTACAAATTAAATGTAAACATAACTTACTAAACATACTTTTTCTGTTTTCAATCTTGTTGATATAATTGAATAAACCTAAACATTTAATTTAATTTAAAAATTAAATATAAAACAAACTTTTATTATTATTTGGGTGTATTAAAACGAAAAAAATAAAATAAAAAAATATGAATTGTCTTGAAAGCTTGTCGCGTGCGAAATGTTCCTACAGTCATTAATTTTGTTTGACAGAGATTGTAAATACATAAGTAAGTATTTTTTTTGTATTATTTATATTCACGCGACAAGCTTTTAAGTCAATTAATTTTTTATTTTTCTTTTTAGTACACCTAAATAATAACAAAAGCTTGTATTAAAAAGTTTTTTTTTACATTTAATTTTATTTTTAAATTTTTAGTTACGTTTTGATTAGTTTTATATTCATTGCGCTGTCCTTACTCAAATAATACCCTTCGCCATTTATTAGAATACGACGTCTGAGTGAAAACACCATTACATCAAATTAAAGCGTTAAAACTAAGAAAACACGCTTTTTGGTACCATATTATTGTATTGTCACTAGAACTACACGTGTATGCAAAATTAAATTAATGCATGGTGTAGGGTGTCACTTTTAAAATACCCAACAAGTTTGATAGACGTCCAGCGAATATCAATCACCCTGTAGAGTTCAATACAACTTCACACCATGGCTCTTTAGAATAACATATGTAACATTTATTTGTATCTCTTCAAATAAAACTGTAAGAAGAGATTAATTTTTGTTTTTGTTTTTTTCAGGTAAGATGCGAATGCCTTCACATATCAATTCAATATTAGGTAATATTTTTACATTGTTTTTTAAATTAATACAATATTGTGGTATATACCAAGTTTAGTTTTTATTAAAAAAATAATACGTAGAAGTCTTATACTGATAAATAAGTGACCGGTATATGCTAAGAGTCGAAGTTCTGTCTTGCAACCGTCTTTGAGTTGATACTCGTTCCAACAGGTCCAGATTTCTTTTCAACGTCAGACATGAATTATTTGCAGTTTTTCTTTCCAAGATACTCGGTTTTTATTATATCAGCAGCCTGTTCCCCAATCATGTATTCCGGAGCCATCAAGTGCCCAGATATACTAACGGGAATGACACTGGCATCTGCTACCCTTAAGTTGTGAACCCCATACACCCTCAGTTCTTTGTCCACCACAGCTTCTTTGTCTGTCTCGGGTCCCATTTTGGCGGTCCCGCTGACATGTCGCAAACTCGCAGATAAGTGCCTGATGGCACATATCCAGTACGCATCATTGATCTCAGTGTGCTCGCAACCAGGCACCTGATGATGGTTCAAGTGAATTCCAATTTTTTGCATAGGTTCTGTGTCGGCTAGTTTCAAGGCCTTGTGGACTCCTGCCAAAATCGTCTCCACGTCTTCGTCGTCTATGTCTGATAGAGAATTTGGGTTTATCAATGGTTCATGCAACGGATCGCTGTTGTACAATTTTAAGTAACCCTTGGATTTCGGGTGTAGCAGGACTACTTCTATGGTGAAGCCTTCTTGACCTTCCAAAGGTAGCAGCACTGCGTCGTAGATTTCTTTGGTGATGTGCAGGGATCGTAGATGGTTGTGAACTAAAAATAAACAAACATAATTAATTTAGGGTATAAATGTAGTACAATCAATAGGTACTTTTTTTACCAAAATAGCGAGCCAATTTTTCTTTTTTAAAGTGTTCGGGAGTGTCTCCTGAGTATTTTGCCAAGTTGGCGCGGTTGGCGAGGATTGACGTTATCCACCATCTTTTCGAAAATTTCAAATGCAATTATTTCGTGAAACGTTGACATGACAAAACTGGCAAGGATCTTTTTTATTCAGAAGTAAATTCACTATAAATTCCTTAACATGTTCAAAGTTTGTAAAACGTGCGAATTATTTCGTAAACCGTTGGTTGTACATTAAAATGTTAAATAGCAATCTCGTAGAGCACTACAATTCCCTACAATTTATGTGACATACACCATTTTGCAGCACTAATAGTTTACGGGATACAGCTCGTCAAGTTTGAAATTGCATATTTTTATATATTCAATCAATAGTAACGAGATATTTTGAAAAAATATTCTTCATAACTTTTGCAAAAACGTTTTAAATAAAAATTGTAGAAAACTTAATGCTCTACAAGTTTGCAGTTTCGTTTTTTTATTGAAACCAGTGATTAAAAAAATGCGTATAAAGAATATACATTTTTTTTGTGAAACTCGGTAGTTATAAAGTTTGGTGGAAAAACATGCTTTTCTTTCGCACACTGTAGACATACTAAAAAAAAATCTGGGAAAACTCGTATTTCCACAAATAAATTGTCTCTTAAATCCTAAAAACCGCACATTGATATCTATCCCCTTCTTAAAAAAATTTACTTTAAGTTCAACCTAAAAATTCGCTTGGTCCATTGGAATTGACCAGCAGTTCAACTATAATTGTTATTTGATATTTTCTAAGAATTTCAATAGGTCTAAGTTAATACAAATGTGTTTACCTTCATTGTAGACGTCTCTCCTTATTAGAAACTCCACGTCTGGTCTATCTATCTTAGCCTTTGATTTCTCAGTTTTCAAAAATCCTACCAATTCAAAACCAGGCGTTGTTAATGGACCTTTACCATCCTTAAGGTAACTGACGACCTCATTTTCAGCATTTTTAGCTACTTCTTGACTGGAGTTGAAAATAAAATTTAGAGGAAACGCAATGTGATCGTGTAAATTGTGGCCAACTCTAAGGTCGGCAACCACCGGAATTTCTAGGGGTTCTAAATCTTCTTTCGGTCCTATACCTGCAAAATTCAAATATTTGTAACATAAAGCGGGATAATAACCACAATCTGATAGTAGTAGTATTCAGTATTTAAAAAAATGGCCATAGTTGATGTAAGCCATCTCAGGATTCAAGTCAGTGGAGTTGCATTTCAGTTATGTATCTGAAATTATTTATGCTAATAATATCCAAACAACTTCAGTATGCAAACTATTTTGCAGCTATTCTGCAGGATTAGAAGTTTACTTCACTAGACAATTAGGTTTAATAATAAGAATTTTAGCTTTAGGAGAATATACATTAGCTTTTTTTCATCTTTTAACAACGATAGTCAGTGTCATCAAAATGGTAGAATCTTTAAAATATTCCGTAGTTTTTTCTGGGTTGAACTTTTTTCAATTTGGGAAAAGCCCAACTTATTAACCTTGCTTAATCAAGTCGTCGGAGGGCAAAGATCTATGTACTTTAAGACAGTCGGGCAGCATTAAACGCAGCAAAGTACAGACAATCTCTGAAGCAATT
Source organism: Rutpela maculata (assembly GCA_936432065.2). Taxonomy (NCBI): domain Eukaryota; kingdom Metazoa; phylum Arthropoda; class Insecta; order Coleoptera; family Cerambycidae; genus Rutpela; species Rutpela maculata. The sequence continues at coordinate 41,457,093 of OW386292.2, forward strand.
GACCAAAAACAATAAGATTGCCTTGGTGTGGTGGGTGAGATGACACGAGAGAATAGAAGGTAATGAAATAGCTGCTAGCCCTTTGCAGTCTAAAGGCAGAACTTCCAAAATGGAAAAAGGAACAGGAAACATGTTAGTGAAGAAATAGTTTAGACCAAAGACAAGCGAAAAGTGCCACTGCCCCTTGACATATCACCTTTAGAATATGGGCAAGGCTGATACTGGGATCCGCAAGTAAAACCGCAGAATATAACCTAGAAAATGTTAACGTCAAATTGCAGAAAAAATAGTTTCCAGGAAAATCACAAGCTTTGTCAAAAGTATGTAAATCCTGAACATCAGCTATTTGTAGAGTAATTCAAAAAAGATCTTTTAGGTCGAGGTGAAGTAAGGGTAAATCGCCAAGTAATCTATTAAATAATCTACACTTTAGTTAATCGGGTTCAATAAAAGTGATATCTAAATTGTTTGGTGCAAGGTGATATTGGAGGAAAGAAGCTAATGAATGATTTAGAGCTTCTCCTTCGATGATATGTCGATACGTTAGTTTAGTGGCAATAAACAAAGAACGAAAGAGGTTTACAAAGATTTTATTCTCACACAATGTTCTGTAAGTAGAGGAGAAATTTTGAGTAGCAGGAAATGTTAAATATTCTCCAACGGTGTGGAATGCCAAAATCAGCGACAAGCAAAAAAGCTCTTGATATTAGAAGAAACAGACACGTATCAACGCGCTTCAAATTGCTTTTAATGACAATATAGATAGTGCAAAGATAGAGATATGCAAAGGTAATGAATTTTAATAAAGCTACTTATACATATATAAGTTCAGGCACATCAATCTAACACCAAATAATGGTAAGTAGTCTGGTTATTCATTTCCAGCAGTTATCATTTCAATACCTGCAGTACGTTTTGAAAAATCGTTGATACAGTCCAGTCTTTGGAGGCATCTATCGGAGAAACTGTCCATAATTTGAAGTTTTGCCGGAGGAACTTATTGTTCGGAATCAGTTGAAGTATATCAAAAATTCATCACATTGGACAGGCCACCAATTTACCTATAAAACGTGCGGTGTCCTTTATGCTGTATTATGTGCCCCGAAATGGATAAACAAGAGCATTCGAAGGACAACGATCTATGAGATAGCCAAGCAGCGGGTCTTATACCTTTAAATCTAAAATTGACTGGGAATGCAGGCAACCTCTGAAGCAACTAGTATAAAAACAGCAAGGCTACATTGATGTGAGTCGTGGTTATCGTATCCTATCTAACGGACATATAATGAAAGAGGTTCAAAAATGGGAAAGGACCAAAAACAGTTCTGCAAGAATACTCCAGGCCAAAGACAAGTGAAAATGTTCATAATTTATTAGACAAGGATTGCCACAAGGCTTTTCGAACTCGAAAAGTTCTACCTAAGGCTGATGACAGGCCTTCTAACGGGCCACTGCCCATCATTAAAACATGGGCAAGGCAGAAAATGATAAAAGCAAATACATTGGGCTAATATAACTGAAATTAACGCCTGAATGTATAGGGAAATTAGATACCAGGAAAATCACAAGCTTTATAAAAATCCTGGGAATCCTGGGCATCAACTAGTTGTTGGGTAATTCACAAAAGATCTTTTAGATCGAGGTAAAGGAAGACTAAAAAGCCAACCGACCTCAACCCTTTATACAATCTATCTGGTAATTTCTTTGAGGTAAAGATCCAAACACAGACTTGTAATTTTCGGCAGGCTACTAGAATAACAATATATGTTCCTGATATAGGAACGTACCAAAAGGAACCCAAATATTGACACAATTATTATTGAATTCGCTATACTTAAGTGGTTTATAGATTATTTTAAACTTACCAGACAGGAGGAGAAGGTGGGCGCTGTTAATAGCTCCTGCGGACAAAATTATTTCTTTAGTAGCCTTGGCTACATGCAGATGATCGTCGAGAAGGTATTTGACCCCAGTGGCTTCCTTCGTGTGGGGGCTTACGATAATTTTTATAACGTGACTCTGGGGCTTTACAACTAGGTTTTTCCGCCTGTACGCCGTTGCTAAATAGGCTTGGGCAGCGCTGTTCCTTTTGCCAAATTTGGTGGTGACTTGAGGAATGCCGAAGCCCAGGCGTTCTTTGCCGTTGTAGTCGATTTTTCTAAGACCCATTCCGTTGACTGCCTCCAGAAGGTGTTCCGCGAATGGAGTGACATGCTGGAAGTTTTCTAGATGAACTGGTCCCCCTGAAAAAATACGAATTTATTTTAAATTCTCGTTATTAATTAAAAACCTTGAATTACATTCCCGGAGGTTACAGGCGACTTTTCAAGTACTTTACTCAACGCGTATTTCGCCAACCATGTTGAGATCATTTGAAGATGATTAAAAGTCAGTTTTGTCCTTCTGCAAAGAGATATTTGCTTGACGACGTAATGGTTTCTGCATGTTCAAACTTTATTCCATTTTTTATGAAATAGGCACACCATTTTGAGGTTATAAACAGTATTTGGTGAGCAACAACTAGAAAGCACAAGAATCTCTCAGACGCTCTGTACACATACGGGATGACAGCATTATCACTATTGCCCCTTGTTTTTCAAGATATCGGAAAATTTTTAGGATTTCCGGTTTAGCCGAAAGTGACACAATTCTTGATTTTTTAAAAGGAACACCCTGTGTATTATTGCATTTTCAGAATCCTGGGAAACATCTGAATATTTTTTTTACACCGACTTGATTTTTTTCGAGTCAAGTTTTCTTTTGAATCAAGAGTGCTACGATTAACTTTAAATCATCATAAATGACAAAAAATAATGGAAAATACAAAGGGCTTAGCAGTATAAGCATGTGCTAGCTGCCCCCGCACCAATCGGGTCGAGATTTTGAGCACAGGTTGATAGTAGTATTACTTAGATGAAATTTCCCAAAATATTATTTTTGGAAAACCATTTTTACAGGGGTAAAAAGAAAAATGGAAAAAAAAATTCTCAAGAACGGATAAACCGATTTTCATGAAAACAATACAGGGTGATTCCTTTAAGGCGACCATTAGAATATTTCCCACTTGCAGATGAGATAGAGATTTGAGATTTGGTACCCTACCATAGTCGACCATTGCGGGTCCGAAAATAATAATTTCAAGATGGCGGCACTTCCGGAAATACCGGAAGTCGATACCAACTTGCTTATTTTAAATGGAACAATCTATATATTTTCGACTTTTCGAAATGATCATAAAATTCTGAGTCAAAACATGTAGCACACTCTATGTCTAAACCGAGCAGTTTCTGAGATATATGACATTTTATAAAAAATTACAGGTGCAACGGCTTGCAAGAATCCAAAATAGTATACCAAGTGTTTTATTTTTCTCGTTACATTTTGTCAAATTCAAACCTCAAAAACTTTTTATTTCAAATGGAACACCCTGTATTTTTTTACATCAAATTATGTTAAATTAAATTCCCTTTTTTCTAGTATCAGCATTGTAGGGGTTAAAGTTACAACTTTTCGAAATATTGGCGATTTTCTGAAATGTCCAAGAATTTTTAGTAAAAATTGACATCAACTTACCCATGATTAGAAACAATCATTAATGTCAGTCATTCCCTTTTGTTAAAAAATGCCAGCACGTTTAAATTACTCCCACGAAGACTTTTAGATTTGTTTATTATTTATGGAGAATATGATAAAGTAATAACACCAAGAACATATAACACATTTGCTAATCGATACCCACTTTATTGTTTCAATTGTTTCATAGGCTTCTACGTTTTTTTGGATAAATTATAATTTTCAACAAAAACTTGCGAAAATTCAAAGTACATGTGTTAGATATAGGACATGCTGATATAAGTCCACCTCAAATTTAATTCTACATCGATTGCCATAAACAAATTTAGCACGTGCCATTTGACAGAGCCAAATATTCTAAAATTATCCAATATGCGGTTTACAGTGGATGGTGGACGGTTTCTGTTCTTGTGGGTATCGAGTAGCAAATGTGTTACATGTTCTTGGTATTACTTTATCACATTTTCCATAAATAATAAACAAACCTAAAAGTCTTCGTGGGTGTAATTTAAACGTGTTGGTGTTTTTTAACATAAAACAATGACTGACATTAATGATTGTTTCTAATCATTGGTAAGTTGATGGCAATTTTTATTAAAAATTTTTGGACATTTAAGAAAATCGCCAATATTTCGAAAAGTTGTAACCCCTACAAAGCTTATACTAGAAAAAAGAGAATTTAATTTAATATAATTTCATGTAAAAAAATACAGGGTGTTCCATTTGAAATAAAAAAGTTTTTGAGGTTTGAATTTGACAAAATGTAACGTGAAAAATAAAACACTTGGTATACTATTTTAGAATCTATTTTTTTTTGTAAAGAGTAGCTTATCTTGTGTTCTTTCTACGTACCAAAGAGCAAATAAGGATCTCCTATACGAATAAAGTTATAACGGTTCTTGCAAACCGTTGCACCTGTCAAATTTTTTATAAAATGTCAAATATCTCCGAAACTGCTAGGTTTAGGTATAGAGTGTGCTACATGTTTTGACTCAGAATTTTATGATCATTTCGAAAAGTCGAAAATATATAGGGTGTTCTATTTAAAATAAGTAAGTTGGTATCGACTTCCGGTATTTCCGGAAGTGCCGCCACCTTGAAATTATTATTTTCGGACCCGCAATGGTCGACTATGGTAGGGTACCAAATCTCTATCTCATCTGCAAGTGGGAAATATTCTAATGGCCACCTTAAAAGAATCACCCTGTATATGTTATGGCTTTTGATGGCACAAATTAGAAAAAAATTATTCAGTTCATTTGTCGGAATAATAATTTTTTTTATGGGATGTTCTCGAGGCATGATTTCCTTTCAAATAAGTGTTTAGATATCCCGGTAATACATACAAAATTTTCAAAGCGATCAGAAGCGTAGAACATATTAAAAAAATTGATAATCTCAAGCGTACTGCGGGCGGCGCGGTTCATTACTAAAACTTACTGCGGTCACTGGCGGCCATTGCACCCCTACCGTTCAAATCAGCATCAAACCAAGAAATGTGGTGCAGATATTTGCAAATTCTCTGACGTCAACTGTTGAGTCAATCAAAAATCTGAATATTTTGCAATGATGACGTTTCTAGTCAGCCTACCAAAGAACTGTAGTGTCCATGGTCCACCACATGGAGCTTACGGTACGATTTTGGACTACTTCTTATTAGGCATTTGTTTATCATGAGTCTCCTTACCTCTCACGAGTCGGGATGCTTGTTTATCGTGAGTCCCCTTGCCATTCACTGGTCGGAGAGCTTGTTCATTGTGAATTCCCTTGCCTCTCACATTTCTGGATGGCTTTTTCGCGTGAGACAGACAGTATACAATTGCAGAGGTGTTGGCTGCTGCTCACACATTGCTGAAATTGTACCTATACTATCTGTCTCACGCAAGGTATTTGTTGAAAGTTCTGCAGCCAGCTGAAATTCTCAGTGACATTTTTACTCAGAAAAATATTATTACTGAAATTAAGGACGATAGCAATGAAGACTAAGAGAAGTATCAGCAATGTAGAGTAACCTGTGGAGTAACTAAATAATTATTCTGACAAATTACCTCAGTAAGTAATGTCTTCAAATCTTTGTTATGCCATCAAATGATTTTATCTTCAAAAAGTTTAAAACTTCCTGATGTGTTGATAGTTGCTAAGTCATTAATAAACAGCAAAACAAGAACTGGGTCAAGTGTAGACCCCTGGGGCACTCCAAAACTTAACATTATTAGAATATTTACCTAAATATTTTACCATTTAATGCGGTCCTTAAGGTAGAATTGCTAATCCAGCAAAATAATGTACTTCTGAATCCATATCAGCTTTTGCAGTAATATTGTATTAAGTACACAGTCGAACACTTTCTACAAGTGACAATATACAGTGGAAACCTCTTTCAAAAAGCAAAAATATTGCCGCTGAGACTTTTATTGGTGTAAAGTCTAGATAAATTGCTGTTTAGTATTTTGTATAAATGTATGAAAGCTAATATGATTTTCTTATCTAAATCTAAATAGGTATTTAGAGTGGTTTCTAATATTTTTTCAAAACCTTTTACATATTTTTTATTTTTTGGTACCATCAACGATGGTCAATTTTGCTGCGATGGTACGGCAAAAATTGTTAATCCAGTTAGAGACCCAGTTTAAATTGTAATGCAGTTTCACTTTTTCTACGTTTTATATTATTAATAATGGACCAGCTCTTCCTTAAACTTTTGCTGTCTTCGTGAGTCTGACGTGGTAATATTTTTGCAATTCTGAACATCCTCCTATGATTACTACAAAATATCTTAAATCGGCTCTTACCATAATGATGTTGTTTTCGGTCCAAGTCATCAGCATAAGCATCCTCGAGTTTTTCAAAATAGGGTTTTACGCTTTCCCAGCACCAACCAATCAAGCCGGTATCAGCCCAGAGATCATAGTCGTATGGGTGTCCTCTAGTATACAACATATCGTTAGTTGCTGTCTCACCACCAAGTGATTTTCCCGTTCCTATGGCACATTGACGATTTTCCATACCTGTAAAAGTGATTCAATGTTAAAATTATTTGATTGGCAATTATTAGCATTGGTCTGCCCTCGGGTCTAACTTTCAATATGTATTTGTGTTTTTGATAAAATACTTTTTCCTGCAACTCTTAATAAAATTGTACTCTTTTGTGCGTAGAACATATGTATATGGTAATAATAAGAAAAAGTAAAAAGCGTGCAAAAAATGTATAACCAAATCATAAATGATTAATGTAAACAAATGGATGTATGTAATATACATAGATTTTTCTAAGGCGTTCCATACCCTCGATCACAATATATTGCTTCAAAAGATGTCTTGTTACAGTTTCTCCCATGGTATTTTTTTTATCTTCTAGGTAGAAAACAATACGTATAGTATGTTTAGGTCTGTCGAACACTTGGCAACATCTAGAGTTCTGCAAGGATCGGTTCTTGGGCCTTTGCTTTTTAACCTATTTATAGGGACAGGATACTGTGGAAGTTGACTGTTGAAGTTGACTATGTGCCAGAGTGAAAGAATGTCACTTTTGTTCACACTTTTTACTTTTTTTTTCACCATTGCCATAAAAAATGTTTTACACAAAAAAAATGAAAGTGTTTCTTAACATTCGTAGAAAAATTACTGTATGCATAAAGTGTATTTTTTTCACTCATGGGATTGCCGCACTGGCCTACAGTTCGTGAGGTTAAAGTTATCATTCGTGAAAAGAAGTACCCTTTATGCACTTCTTGCATAAATAACTATAGCCCGTCGGGCAGAGCGCGAAAAGCCTTCTCTTTCTTGACCTACCCAATACTGAAGTATAACCAGATGGGACCTTTACTACTTATTAAAGCATGTTATTTTACATAGGAAATCAAAATTGACGACACTCTCCATTGGTCGAGACCGAAAATATAAGAAAAAAACTAAAAAAAAAAAGAAATTTAGAAATTTAATATTTAATCAAATATAACTTTAGAACTAAAACAGATAAAAATAAAATTTTTGTCTGGTTTTGACAAGTAAACATTGCTGTTTAATTTGAAGTATAATTTATTGCAATAATTAAAAAATTAACACAAAAAAACTGGCAAAATTCAAAAGGATACACAAATCAGCAACATTTTTCAAATTCTTAACTCGCCATAACTCGCTTATATAACGAGCTATTCAATTTTTTCTTTCACCAAAAACTGACAAATTTAATAGGCTTCATTTTGTCTCGATTCATGCCAGATCTAATTTTTTAACTAAAACGCAACGAAGTACACTACGACGACAAAGACACGAGGCTTTCTCTCTCGCCCCCGCTACGCTCTCGGCCCATCAAGAAACGTATCGGCTGCTGGCCTCATTATTGCCTGGATAAGTATTAATATAAGTATATATTATTTTATTTACATTTAGGCCTATTACAGTTTATGTATATTGTAGATACATTATCAATGAAAAAAACTGCATGTTACTTTTGCGAAACTGCTGAAAGCAGAGAAAATCTAATGGTAAAAAACCAACTGTTACTGGCATCAGGTCTATTATACATTGTGCAAATGAAAGAAAAAATTCTTGTAAAATAAAGTGGTGGCACTTATTTGCAAACTCTTCGGTACTGATTTCATTATTGTTGTCGGACATCTTTTTGTAATAAGAATGATATTAGTAGAGACAAAACATATTGCTTCTGATATTAGTAAAGTGATTAAAAATGTAAGTGAGCCTTCATGTGGTTATAATGAAGATAAAAATCAGATTAAAATAATATAGCATTGTCTGATCTGTGGAAAATCCAGAAAAAATAAGAATAAATTAAAAACATTTTTAAGAAGCAATTTGTACAGGAAAGGGTGCGGAAACTAGAAAAAAATATATATTAAAGCTGCAGTGACGCATTGTGATATAGAAATAAAAGGCAGGTTTTACTTTTATTCAGATTTATTTGGGGATGACGGAAATTATCATAAAATTTGTTGTGCAAAATATATTAGCAAAAAAAAATTAAATGTGTACAAACTAAACCACTGAAAGAAAAAATGAATTTAAAGTAGCGTTAAACATTTTAATTAGGGATGTTGAACTTGCTGTTTTACAAAAAAGAATCCTTAACTTTAACATTTCTAAAAACACTCCTTAATGATATATTTGAAGAAATCACTGAAGAAGAATTAGATTATTATAGCAGCGGAAATATAAGAAAGAGACTAGAAAGCATTTAAACAAACAAAGTGTTTTGGGAACACAAAGGAAATACAACAGTTCATTCAAGTGATAATAAAGCTAAAGAGACTAACGAATTTTTGTTGTCAGACACAAGTGCTGCCAGTATCTTAAATGAAGCTATAGGTGGACATTTTAAAACTGTAAAAAACACGACTACTTATTCAGAATAATCATATATGTAAACAAGAAGCTTCAGATTTGTTATAAACATTTATGTCGTGGATACTAAATATGTCGGCACAGACAAATTTGATTTAAACGTTATTTCTATAGTAATGTAATTTATATTAATAATTATGAAAAAAAAACAACCAGCATAGACCACTTTTTTAATCCTTTACATATAATTACATGTGTATCGTGCCGTGCCGTCAGAAGAAAAAAACTTATTGATATGCTTTATTCTTTTGGCTATGGTTATTCCTACGATGAAATACGGATATTTAACATCTTTAGCTAATCACGTATTAATAAAAACTACGACATTTTTATTCCACCTGGAGTTCCTCCAGTAAGTTCTGAAGAAAACAATTACATTAATCGACATCCACAATTTTGATCAAAACTAAGACAGGCTAGATGGTAAAAATCCCACTCCCATTACTGCTTGGAATGGTATTATTTAAAAAAAAGATTGGCCTATTTACACAAGAATATCTATCCAATAAATTTTAACTGATTTTAACCCTTCCAGTTTACATGAAAACAAAAATATAGATGTACAAAAATCCAACTAATCGTTCAGATCCTCTACGAGTTAGTGAAAACATGCCAAATAACTGTTTTGATTATGTGGTTACCTCTGACACTTTATGGAAAATATTAAAATTTACGAAGCAAAGTAGAAACTTTACTAGCTGGCATGAGTTTAACAATGATATATCTGAAAATCAGTTATCTCTGTCTGATACCTATTATTTTCCATTTATTAATGCACCACCCGCGTTATACGACTCCATATATAGCGGATTATTACAATTAATATCATATTATTCAATTTGATTTATTAATTTTATCATCTTACAATAAAGGAAAATTAGTGTAAAGCTTTTGTTACGGCCGCTGATTATAGCCTTGCGACTCCGTCGCCGAAGTGCGCTTCGTTGTGTTTAAAAGGCTGTACCTCTTTTATTTACAGAGCTAGACCCAGCATTAATTGAGACAAAATGAAGTCTATGAAATTTGGCAGTTTTTGGTGAAAAAAACATTCGAATAGCTCAATACATAAGCGAGTTACAACGAGTTAGAACTTTTAAAAAAATTGACAATTTGTGTAACATCTAAATTAACGTCAATTTTCTAGTGTTAAAGTTATTATTTTTGTAATAAATTATACATCAAATTAAAGAGAATCGTTTATACTATAAAACTAAAAAAAACATATAATTCTATCTTTTTTCGTTTGAAAGTTATTCGTGGTTGAATTTGAATTTTGGAATTTTCATTTTTTTTTGTTTTTTTCTTGTAACTTCAGTCTCGACCAATGGAGAGTGTCGTCAAAAGTGATTTCTTATGTAAAAAAAACCTGCTGAATAAAATGAAATAGGTTTTGTTTGGTTATACCTCGGTATTGGGTTAGTGAACGCTAGAGCCTGCCATCCGACGTACTACTAGTTCTGCATTGTTTTCTGCAAGGCTCGATCAGAGTTAGTATCTTTTTCTTACCTAAGTACGATGTATTTTGTGGAGTGGTCTTGTATCCCCAGTTGTATGCTGAAGTTCGTAAATAAGGCTGCACAGAAGGGACTTGTGTTATGGTAGTTTCGGCGGGACCAGCTTCCAAGAGTAGCACCCTCCACTCTGGTATCTCTGATAATCTATTTGCTAATGCAGATCCTGACGCTCCTGAACCGATGATGATAAAATCGAACTCCTCAGCATCTAAAACAAAATGTGTGTTATTTTTTGTCTAATTGACGATTTGCATGAAAGAAAGTTTGGTAAAAAGTGTCTAGATTGGTATCATTGTAATTCATTGCACATGTTGACCAACTCGTCTAATTTCCAAACTTTGCAACAATTAAATACCTATAATATAATAATCATAACATTGTTTTCATTATCTTTAATGTTAAATCTACTTCCATTGAATATAAATCATATTTATTAGGTTGATTCGTAGTCTACAATATTTAAAAAATGTCGAATTATACAATTTGTCAAACACTGTTTCCAACTCTCAGTTTAGAAGAGTTGGCAGCAGTGATTGACAAAATGCACAATTCGAAATTTTTTAAATATTGTAGACTGCGAAACAACTTAATAAAGATGATTTATATTCAATGGAAGTAGGTTCAATATTAAAGATAATGAAAACAATGTTATGATTATTATATTATAGGTATTTAATTGTTGTAAAGTTTGGAAATTAGACGAGTTGGTCAACATGAGCAGTGAATTACAGTGATACCAATCTAGACACTTTTTACCAAACTTTCTTTCGTGCAAATCGTCAATTCAATTTAATTCAAAAAAACTTTATTAAAATAAATTAAACGTTAAAAATCAACTGGCAGCGTTTTTTTTTGTAAAAATACCATTCTCTCACCGGCTCGGCACGGTTTCACAGTAAGAGTGTAGACAGTGCCCTATTCGACCATTGCTATGAAATTTTTAACCCTTTTGACAAAAGAATGTGTCTTATGGCCTTTTCACGCACCTTTGTGTAGATTACGTATTACTCGAAAATAGTCTTTTTAGATATGGTGCAAGAGGTTCAGCGCTAAATTATATTTTTTCATTTTTAGAAAATCGACATCAGATGGTTGAAGTGAACGGTACTTTAGGTGATAACTACGAGGTTAAAATGGGAGTGCCACAAGGTTCGTTCCTGGGACCTTTTTGTTTTTATGTCTTGCCAATGACTTAATTATGTATGTCGAACGTTGTTCAAACGTACAAATTGTTTGTTACACATGAAATTACTGGGAGTTACTTTCGATTCGAAATTACGATGGCATAGTCATATTGACATCTTATACGATAAATTAAGGAACGGGTGCTATGCACTACGTTACCAAGGTTACTTTCTGGAAAACAGGGAAAACCTGAAAAAGTCGGGGAAAAGTCATGGAATTTATAGATTTAGAAAAAAAGTCAGGGAAAATTTATTAAAACTACTTATATCTAACTTTGGATGTAAGTTCCCATCTTGCGCCACTCCGCTCGCCAAAAAATGTTTTTCATTCCTCCACCCCCCGCTCAACAATTTTCATTTTCGAGCAGAAAAATATTCTGGAATTTTTATTGAAAGGTCCTGGAAAAGTCAGGGATTTCAAAATTGTGAATTGGTATGCACCCTGGAGACTTAAAAAATCACTGACGCGAGAATGTTTTGATAACCATTATATTATGCGCATTTCTACTCACGCTCGAGATACGGTATGCAAAGAGTGATCCCAAAAATCGACCATTTTCTCGCCCTCGAATTTTGTTTCAAACTAGGTGCTAAATTATTGTTCATGATGAGAACATCCTGAATAAAAAATTTCAAGATGAGCATATATTTGGTTTTTGAGATATGATCGATTGAAGTTGTGATATGCGTGATGCAATATATAGGAACATATCAAAAAATACACAGCCCCCAAAAAATGAATACTCATCAGCTATCGCAGAGCAATCAAGATATTCTTGGAAATTTTACTTCCACATCCAGTAAAAGTATAGTAACGACAAAAAAATTTTTAAAAATTTTTATTGTTCAAATAGGCTTAGAATGTCATGAAACGTGGAGATTTCAAGTTTGAGCGAAAAAAAAAATTTCTCTCTGTCGGTCTGTAACTTTTTTTGTGCGCACGTTTACTCTGGAACCGTTTGAGATATTGACTTGAAATTTGGTACGCATATGTACTTTAACGAGATCTAGAACTAGATTATATTTTCATCTTGTTCCGTCGAAGGGTTGGGGGGTAAATTGTGGTAAATTTGGAGTAAATAGGTAAATCAAGCAGGTAAGAGTTCATAAAATTGTTATTTAGTATAGACAAGAGAAGCTAAGGTCTCAAAAAAAAATTTGGCATTAGCCACCCCCATTACCACCCCCACCCCATTATTAAAGGGGATGAAAAAAAATGTGATTTAGTGTGTGTATAAGAACCAGAAACCTCAAAATATTTTTTTACTTTATCCACCACCCACTCCCACCCCCGTCACCACCCCCACCCCACTACCGATGTGGGGTATCGTTTTATGGGTTTTTGGGGTAGAGGATTTCAAATATTATATTATTAAATTTCCATAAACAATTATTTCCAGATACAAAATTGTTTCGTTGTGTGACGGATAGAAAATCCGGATGTGGAAGTAGTGATTCCTTGGGCAGCGATTTTAAATTTTTTGACGTAGAATTCAAATCTAAAATCACAAAATCGGAGTCACTCTTTGGGGCACTAGTGAATTTATTGAACGCATTTTCATATTACAGGAATACTCAGTGCCTATAATAGCTGGTTTGCAGAAATCTTTCAGAAGAATTAATGATATTTATGAATTTACTCTATATTATTTTTTATAATAGGTATTTTGTTGATAAAGTTGATGGTTTGGGAGATATTTGCAAAAAACCGAAAAATGGTACCTTCTTAGGGCCAGAAGGGCTAACGCCGACTTCGCTCGAGGGGGAAAACTTGGGAGAGTAATATCTGGGTCCAAATAAAGCGATTAAAGCAATTTCCAGCTTTCCACTAATTATTTCCTTATTGAACTACCTGTCGCCTGGCCTATAGAGTTCATTAGCTAGCATAGGGTCAATGTATTTTCGATTTATTTTGCTATTTTTGTAGTGTAATTTGTGGGGACTGATACATTTTCCGCATGTCGTGGTAAATCACCCTGTGTATTCAAAAAACCATTTGTTGCAGAAAAGTAATATTTGGTGGATAATTTACTCTATTGCTAAGGAAGAAACTCACTATACTTTTAGTGAAAAATACACAGGGTGGTCAACCAACAGAAAAAATATGTAATAAATAAAAAGTGCCAAACAAAGAGGAAAGATTTATGTAAATAGCTTTATTGATTTTTAAAACGTATTATCATAATGGAATTATAGGTATACAGTTGTCTTAAGTTGCTTATTTGGAAATTAGTATTCCAACGTTATATAGTAATTATGGGAAATTACCTAATTATAATGACCTATGTATTTAACATATTAAAGAGTGGGTTTGTGATTATCTTTATTTAATGTTTCAGCAATAGTCATTTAAATGTCTGTTTTCAAATATTTAGTTACTTCGAATTCTCTATGCATTAAACATGTATACAATTAAATTAATTTATACTTTATTCATTAATATAGTATCTGCTGTGAAGTGTTGGTTTTTTGATTTCGTAATATTTGTTCAATATAGAAAAAAATTGAGTTGGTAAAACAATTACCGACTATTTTTAATAATATAGATGCATCAGAAAATTTTGTTAAACATGTAAAATATTGTTATTTTATATATTTTTTTAAAACTGCTGTTCACAAAAAAAAAATTAGAGATGAATACGCAAATCAAATTAATTTAGTCGAACAAGAATATCCACGGGATCTGCAAAATGATATGTTTACCCAGTATATTACTGACAAATAACTGCTCTGACTCACCTGTATAAGACACAAAAAATGATTCTGTATTTTACCTTCATGACAAAACAAATTTTTTCATTAAATAAATCATGTGCTAATTTTACTTCCACATCCACGGTAAAAAAAATTGTAATTCGTTTTTGCTCAAATAATAAAATATCTTGAAACGAAAATTGGGTCTCTCTGTAACTTTTTTTGTGCGCACGATTACTCTGGACCTGAAATTTGGTACAACTATGTATTATAACGATATCTGGAATTATTTAGATTATATTTTCATCTTATTCCGTTGAAGGGTTGGTGGCTAAATGGGGGTAAATTAAGTAAAAGTAAAAGTCCATTAAGTATATTGAGATTTAGTGTATGTACGAAAAGCCAAGGTCTGACAGTTTTTTTGGCATCAGCTTCCCCCTCTACCATCCCCACTACCGTGTGAGTTTCTGGAGTAGATTTCAAATATAAATTTTCTCTGAGCAATTATTTCTACATGGTGAAGTGCAAATATAGTATCAATTTTTTTTAGTTGTAAGAGACTTGCATAGAAAATCTGGATGTGGACAACGGTTAGGCAACGGTTTCTTTATAAGAATTTAGAAACTTCCAAAATTTATCATACATTGAAGAAAGAGAAACACGCCCATATTTACAAGTTACTGTTAAAATCACAGTATTAATTTTAGCAAGTCGTCTTTCTCGTGGTAAAAATACAGTTAAACATATTTTAATATCAATTTTAAAATATTTCTTATAAATGTATCCTTGAAAAAGTCTTGGGCGAGAATCTGACGAAACTGTCATAGCCAAAGGTGCATTTTGCAATGAGTTTAAGGGTGGCGGTGCCGTGCTTAAAAAAATGATGCCGTAATTCGACAATTTCTCCTACATCCCTGAACCGGTTGAAAAAAATATTTTGATAGGCTTTTAGAGAAAACTTGATAGAATGATACCAGACCATTGAAGTTAACAAAAAATTTTTTTTTTATTTTCTCGCAAGAATTTTTTTTCTTCTTTCTTTAGTTTCCAGTAGCCTAGTACCATTCTATAAAATTGTCTTTAAAAGCCTATCAAAAATTTTTTTGAATCAGTTCAGGGATGTAGGAGAAATTGCCGAATTACGTTCACGGCACCATCTTAAATCATCTGACTCTTCAAAATATGTGCTCAGAATAAGTTAATAATAAATATAAATAACGTCTGCCGGAAAATCAGATTATTTAAAAAAAATGTCACAAGGCCATGGCTTAAATAGGGAGCATGTACCATGCTATTTTACATATGTACCAACTTTTGAATATTACACGAATCGATCTACACACATAAAGACACACATACAACTTTTATTCTGTGTTTGAGTTCAGTGTGCTATGAAGCGAATTTCTGTACAAAAATTGTGTCTACAATTACTTTTAAACATTTTTGTTCGGTTATAAAATATGTCTATTTGATTAAAATAAATGGGAATATTAATATGAATTTGCTTAATAGAATATGTTTATTAATAATTTATAAACGCGGAAAAAATTAAATATGTAAAAATCTCGACACAATAGACATAGTGACTCACCCCTCTTACCGCAAGGTATTTTGCAACACTGAAGGTTACCATCACCGGTTCCGACATTTAATTACGTTTTTTTTTTTTTAATTGAAGTGTACACTTACCCATGGTGGCTTGTGTCT
Source organism: Rutpela maculata (assembly GCA_936432065.2). Classification (NCBI taxonomy): domain Eukaryota; kingdom Metazoa; phylum Arthropoda; class Insecta; order Coleoptera; family Cerambycidae; genus Rutpela; species Rutpela maculata. Next base: position 41,473,126 of record OW386292.2, read on the forward strand.
CGTTGTATTTTGTAGCATCGTACTCTTGAACTTGCTCATAGTTTCGGGAGGTTTGGTATTGTTCCTGAAATTCTCCCAGGCTGTCTTGAAAGTCTGCGACATAGTCATCAACCAAATTGAACGGGGAGAATGACGCGTTTACCCCTATCAACGACAGGCACAAGAACAGTACACTTGACTTTGACCTCATCTTCGAAGGTTGTTTGACATAACTGGTCAGCATGCATGCGTATAGAGTCATTTTATAGTTTTTATTTTTTATTTATTGGTTTCAGGTTTGCTTTGGGTGGTTTGGTTAGGCGCAGAGGCGTGCGGATTTTGTGAAAGAATTACAGTTAATTGACTTTATCTGTGCAAACACTAAATTGAGCAGTACAATAATAATAATAATAATATTTTTTTGGCTACGGTAGATACATATTGTACCTGAGACATGTCAAAAAACACAAATAAAATAATTACAATAGGGAAATAAAAATAAAAGACAAACATGTTCTTCATGGTAACAAACAAACACATATTGTATCACATACACTCCATAATGTGTTACATTTACCCAAAAAACTAATGGAATAAGTAAATAAAATAAATTAAAAAATGGCATTGTTTTCTCTCAATGAAATCTGATATACTTATTATTCTTTCAACTTAATTTTAAATTTCATATAGTTGGAAATATCACGAATATTTCTAGAGAGACCATTATATAAAATAACACATTTATAGATACATGATTTCTCAATAACTCGTATAGTGACTAGGTACACTCAAGAAATCACCATGTCTTGTTGAATAGTTGTGGAAATTAGACCTTTTTCTAAAAAGAGTTAAATAATTTTTCGCAAATTTCAGGATTTAGATTGACGGCGTTGTAAGAATACATTTTACTTTAAATATTCCTTACAACTTTCATTTACTTTTAAATAAAAAATTAGCCTGAAATTTTTTTAACAGTTCTAATAATCAATTAAATTTCGTCATTTCTTGTCATGTGACACAAATCACCCAATCATTTTAACATTACACTGATAACACCATCCCGGGAAATTTTCATCTTTTCAAATTCGCGGAAATCGCACGGTATACCCAGAATATTGTCTCGAATCCAAACATGTAAAAATATACAGGGTGTTCCATTTAAAAATCGAAAGTTGCTGTCATTACCGGGTAAACCGAAAATGGTGTTATACCGTTTTTATGTCCAAAAATCTATTTTTACAGGTAGTTTAGGCATCCCAAATTTCAAACGAATAAGTTAAAAAATAAAGGAAATATAAGGGGGAGCCACAAACCTGTGGCACCCGGTATAATACAGCGGTGAGAGCATAAATCATGGGGTTTCGTCCGAATAAATGCGGGAGTTTTGAAATTTTGGGAATTTGTAGATTTCGATGCCCCGAATGAAGTAAGAAAAAATGCAAAATATGATCTCAGTCGCCGGCGCCGCAATATTGAAAAAATGGCGCGCAGAAACAGTTTCTTTTAAATATCTCGCTTCGGGTGCCTCATACGGCAAAAAATGTTAAAGTGAACAGTTTCGATGCAGCAGCCGATCGAAGTCGAGCATTCTTGACAAAACTATGATTTTTGTAATTTCTCGATTTAGTGCGACTCGAGGGGGCAACCGCTGGCGAAATTTTGTACACCTAATACCTATTCTAAAAAAATACCCTTTATTTCCCCTTTAATTCCCCTAATTCCTCAAATACCTTTATTTCCTCCTAATACCTTAATATTTTCTAGATTATTTCGGGAACGGTGCACTTTTTGATAAAAATACCTATATACAAAATTGTTCCTTATAAAATTCTTTATCATAAATGTCTCTACACTTTCCTAAAATTAATAGTACCGTGGGAAATAAGGCGCACACATAAAGGTTGGTTGCGGTCAACACAATAAATTGTAATCTTTACTATAATCTACTTTAAAATTCAATACTTAACGCTAAAGCAGTAGCTACTAAAGTCCGCCTAAAATTATAATAAATTTCTCTCACCCCTATAAAATAACGCGATTTTTGAAGCGAGAATATTGTATACCGGGTCGCTCAGCCGATAGGGACATTGTTGTAACTTTTGAATGGGCGAATGGATTTTTTTCAAATTTGGTGCAGTGATATGGGATATAATTTCCAATTATATAATGTAAAGAACCAAAATGGCCGACTTCCGGTTTCGATTTTACCCGAAAGTGGGTATAAAATACCCGGTTTTTGCGTAAAATCCCGCACATTGGCAGCCCTGAACAGTAACAGCGTTTACAGCAAGCTCTAAAATAAGGCAGTGACCTTGGGTTGTCTGAGGTGTAGTGGGAGAAATTGAAATTTTTTACATTGTGGTGGTGTATAGATATTTATACTTTTTTCGCGTAAAGACAGCTTTGGAAATTGCCATACGAATATTCATCGAATTATATGACCTGCGCTGATTACATTTGCGCCTCATTTACCAAAGTACTATTAATTTTAGGAAAAAAGTTTAGAGAAGTTTTTTATAGAGAATTTTATAAGGAATAATTCTGTTTTTTTTATGGAAAAATGCACCGTTCCAGAAATAATCTAGAAAACCTCAAAATGGGGGTGGACACGACGTCCTCTAGGGGATGAAGCACGCAATTTTTGAATCTTTATCAATTTTGTCCAATATATTACAATTTTAACTGTTATATTACTGAAGTATTACAAGACATCGTGCAAAGTTTTAATAATGAAAAAGCTAGTCATGGAGAAATTGTAGACGTAGGAGAGCGATTTGTTCTAGCTTTATACAACTCTACCTCCGCAGAAAAAAGTCTAGATGTATGCAGATTCATGATTTTTAACAAACTTGTTGGTAAAGCGAACAATACTGTAATATTATCAAAACTACCAACAACTTCTGCTACTGCTCGGCAACACTCATATCGCGTTTTTTACCAAATTCAAACATGGACGTTGCGCTAGAAGCTACTGATTGGGGATGGAAAAAAGTTGCCGGTATATTAACCCGAACTATGACAACAAAAAACCGGCTCCCGAATCTGTTATAACCCTAATTTCTTGTTCATGCAAATTAGGGTGCTAAAACAAGTGCAGTTGCAGAAGAGCAGGCTTACGTTGCTCCACAATGTGTTACCATTACCATGGACAAGCATGCATGAATGTCGAATCTATAAAAAACGATGAAGATTAATTAACGTAGGTAATCTTTTGATAATTAGTGGATTCGGCCTACAGGGGACACCACACGCCAAGTACTTTAGGGTGGCGTGGAAACAAGTACAATATAAAATATTCTCGTTTCTTTGAAAATCGCGTTATTTTATAGAGATGAGAGGGTGGAAGTGGTACATTTATTATAATTTTAGATGGAGTTTAGTAGCTACTGTGTGCGCCTTATTTCCCACGGTACTATTAATTTTAGGGAATAAAGTGTAGAGACGTTTTTTATAAAGAATTTTGTAAGGAATCATTCATCAAAAAGTGCACCGTTCCCGAGATAATCTAGAAAACCTCAAAATGGGGTAGAGGCGGCGTCCTAGGGGATGAAGCACACTATTTAGGGGTGGGAACTTTTCAGTTTAGTAATTCTTATGCTATCCTTAACATTTCTACCAATTTTCAAAACTTTATGAATTTTGTCCGATATAAATCGTTGTATTATTGAACTAGAAGTCCATAGTATCATCGGTAGTTTAATAAAATTAAATATTTTTTCTTTACTAGATATTTTTAGCGCTAATCTCTGCGCTAATATTTTTACAACACTGACGTCCTTTATATAAGAATTGGTATGTAATTCTTCAAGATAAACGTTCCATTTCAATATTTTTACGCTCTAATTCCCTCTTAATACCTTTTATTTCCTTTTAATTCCCTTCTAATACCTCGTAATAATATTTATTTCCTCCAAATTCCCCTGTAATTCCCTTAATACCTAATAATTCCTTTCGAAATACCTTCAATTCCTTCCTAATTTCTTCCTAATTCCTCCGATTTGTACACTATTTCCCCTCAGCGGTTGCCCCCTCGGTGCGACTTTTATGAAGGAGTATTTTTGTTTTGAGACAAAGTTTGTTTTCATGAAAATCCTCAAATATAGTTGATTTTACTTGTCTGCTGTGCATAGCTCAATGTTCAATCCTCGTTTCCACACCATCTTGAGGTAGAGTATATGGCGCATTTTTTTACGTACTTGTCCCCTATAGGCCTAATTCACGACCAGCCTTCTTCTTGAGACGTTTTAGGTGCTTGATATCGAAGATCCAGGTTCGTTGTAGTCTTCAACAATACTTTCTTCGGAAATTGCTTCAATTCAACTTTTTCAAGATAGTAATGCTGAACCGGGCGCCATCGCTGATGCTGGAGAACGCTTTATTATGGCACTGTATGGAGCCAAACATGGAGACTTATCGTTACCAATGTTTCGTAAGATCGCTCACAAAGAGCAAGTTTAACATCGCGTCTCTACCACCTACAGCTGCAGCCTATTATCAAGTCCAGGAGTGTTGAAGAATGGGGATGGAAACAGAGCAAAGCTGGGCTTACACCAGTGATAATGCTGAAAGATCCTGCTTCTGAAAAGTTACTAAAATTTCTTTCTTGTAAATGCATGCAGTCGAAACATTTTTCGCAAGCATGGAGAACAATCAAAACGTAGAATCAGTGGAAAGCGCAACGGAAGCAATTTCCGAACAAAGTATTGTTGAAGACTACAACGAACCTGGACCTTCGACATCAAGCACCTAAAACGCCTCAAGAAGCAGGCTAGTCGTGGATTAACCTATAGGGGACAACCACGTAAATAAAAACTCGCCATACTCTAGCTCAAGTATTGAACATCGAGCTATGCGTAGCAGACAAGTAAAATCAACTATAATTGAGGATTTTCATATATGAATCCTTTTTGTCTCAACACAAAACTACTCCTTCATAAAAGTCGCACTAAATCGAGAAATTGCAAAATATCATAATTTTGTCAAGAATGCTTGACTTTCGATCGGCTGCTGCACCGAAACTATTCAGTTTAACGAAAAAACGTATGGGATATATCTTATGGAAAATTGAATGCTCTTTTATTTTCATAATAACATTTTTTTGCCGTATGGGCACCTGAAGCGAGATATTTAAAGGAAACTGTTTTTGTGCGCCATTTTTTCAATATGGCGGCGCTGGCGGCTGAGATCACATTTTGCATTTTTTCTTATTTCATTCAGAGCATCGAAATCTACAAATTTCCAAAGTTACAAAACTCCCGCACTTATTCGGACTAAGAATTTACCTACCGACTGTACTAATAGTGCATATTCAAACTCGTGTGAATTTAGTTGTTCATCGATCTAATATTTTCCTTGTTTTTCATATTTATAAATAATATAAGAGGCTATAAACCTTTTTAGTTCCCTTAATAATAATTCTGCGCCCTTAAACCTCACGACACCGACTACAATGGTTATCTGGGAATACCTAGTGCATGTTATCTTTTACGAGGTTGCTAATTAGATGCCTCCGTAACGATGTTCTTTGTTGGTATTTGCGGGCAGACGATTTGGTTTTTTTAATTAGTGGTTAATACGGTATCGATTACTGGGGGTCAAAGCGATGTAATAAGTGCTGCTGAGATATTTTCCTAGAATTGCTATGCACAAATAATGAATGGCTGGGTCTGTTAGAATTTCTATGTACCTGTCAAAAATAAATCATGACAAAACCCGCTGTTTTATAGTGTCGCGGGGATTTTTCAGTATTCCAAGAATTACGAAAAAACCGTAACATATTTCTTGTTTTTGGTTTTTCGCTTGGTCTACTCTGGCTTAAACTACAGGTTCACCATCTTGGCCGTCGCCGTATGAACGCCGGCCGTGGTCAATGGCCGCTGATATGGTTATCGTTATCTGTGCCTTTAAAGAAATCAATTTATTATCTTCACTGGGGACGAGTTCTACCACTGTACAGGTACAGTTTACATCTTTATCTTGTCACAGTAATGATGTTTTTGTAAAATTGATTTGTATTTTTCTAAAATTTCGTCGTTCGATAAGATAAATCACGTCTAATTAACAAGCATACAATACAGGGTTGGTCAAAAGTAATAAATAATTGCTGTAACCGTGCCAATAGATTTTTTTTGCTTCAAAAGGTATAGTTGAAGCAATGGCATTTGTGAGCGACGTTGAGAGGCAAGGGGTGCAGAGCGCAGAGCCCGATTTAACTATATTGTTCGCTCGTTTACTTTTTATAATATTATATTTACAATATCCCCCAAAGCACTGCTATGAATTGGTAACAAAACTTACTTATTGTCAAAAACACATTACCAAATAAAGAAATATAAAGTAATTATCGAATTATATCTTCACCCCGAGAGTATAAGCTCTTCTGCGGTGTCTAACTGCGGCCCTGGATTAAACAACACACTCAAAGGTATACTCCCACAAGCCAGGTCAGATAGCCGACATGGAATGGCCGGTATCTTCTCTCTCACTTAATGTAAAAGTGGAGTAAGACGGGAGATCTAGTTGCGCCTATTAGTTCCTCTCGCCTCTCATAACGGCTTACTATTAAGATTACTTCAACTTTATTTTAAAAATATTTTCGCGCGTATAGGTGTTACATTCTTGATGTTTAAAGATTACAACTTACAATCAGGTTTTCAGGAAACGCTTTATTTAACAATCTGAATATATACATGAACATGAAGTTATCTACGAGTCACTTGCTTACAGCCAACTATTACTAAAAGCTGTTTCACACACTTGGTTGAATTTAAAGGGCCGCACACACTAAAGCCATATGTCACATTTTCTGTTTTTTAGCTAACACTGCACTACTCACAAACATAGTCCTTAAATCTAGTAGGTCTAATAACATGTCTTCCTGACCTTGTCTTACTAACATTACTACTACTTATAGAGGGTAATGTAACATTAAAATTGTCACTTGTCTGAGATTGATCTGAGATAGGTAAACTTTCAAAATCAAGTTTGGTTTTCTGTTCAGGGACAGGATTAGGTGATTTTTTAATAAATGAGGAATTTCTACGTTTAACTGATCCATACTCATCCTTATTTCATATGATCTGGGTGTGTTACACGTACCTACTATTTCCCCAGGTACCCAATATTTATTATACTTATTTCCTGCCCTAACCATAACACTATCCTCTATTTTAAAATCTTGTCTTTTCCTAGCATTCTCATCATAATATATTTTTGATCTATTCCACTTTTGTTTTAATTCATTGTACACATTGTCATTTAATTTAGGTGCTAAAATTTTATTAGAAACAGGTAAATTAGTTTTTAATAGTCTAGAGTTTAACAATTCTGAGGGAGAAATATTTAAACCAGATATTGGAGTTACTCTGTATTCTAATAATGCACTGTGCAGGTCCGTATCAGAGTCACTACATTTTTTAAGTATGGATTTACAAATACCAACCGACTTTTCAGCTAATCCATTTGACTGAGGATATCGTGGACTAGAGGTTATTAAATTAAAACTCCACTCTTGTGCAAACTACTTGAATTGTCTGCTATTAAACGGAACATTATCTGATACAAAATCGCAAGGACTACCATGAGTCGAAAAAATAATTTTTAATTTCTTAATTACTTCTTCTGCACTTTTGTGTTTCAAATGTATTAACTCAATCCAATTACTGTAATAATCAACTACAGTTAAATATGATTTACCCGCAAAATCTAATATATCTGCAGCAATTTTAGAAAATGGTAAATTTGGTCTTTCATGGTTTATCATAGGTTCTTTAGTAACCACTCTACTGTATTTTAGACAAATTTTACATTTTGAAATGTAGTTTTCAATTTCAACTGACATACCAGGCCAATAGAATATTTTACGAGCTCTGGCTTTAGTTTTTTCTATGCCAAAATGTGCTTTATGTAATTTTGATAACATGGCTGATCTCATGCTTTGTGGTATAACTAGCTTATCATTAAAAAACAATATTTCGTCTTTGACTACTAAATGGTCTTTTATTTTGTGATATCGCTTTACTTCCGATGTTGCAGCTTTTGACTTTTCATTTGGCCAACCTGTTAGACAATAATTTTTTATTTCACTTAGAACAACATCTTTTAATGTAGCATTTTTAACTCAGCTAATCGTTCATTAGAAATAGGTAACTGTAACTCGACACAATGAACCATATCAGACATTTCTGGATCTTCTAATGCTCTATTTTTAATGTACGATCTGGACAGAAGATCTGCTATGTACAGAAATTTTCCTGGAACATATTCAATTTTAAAGTCGTACTTTAATAGTTTTAATTTCATTCTTTGTAACCTACTACTCACTTTACAAATATCTTTTTCATATATCACAACCAATGGTTTGTGATCACTATTAACAACAACTTTACGTCCATAAACAAATTGATGAAATTTTTGGAACGTAAAGCAAATGGCCAAATATTCTTTCTCTATCTGGGCATATCTTACTTCTGTTGGAGTTAAGCTCCTTGAACAGAATGCTACTGGTTGTCCATTTTGTAATAGGCATCCGCCAAGGCCATTTTGGCTCGAATCAGTCTGTAAAACTATCGGTAACTTAGGGTCGAATATTTTTAATGTTGGAACTTTAGTAATTAACGTCTTTATTTCTGAAAAAACTTTTGAGTGATCAGGTGTCCACATCCACTCAACATTATTTTTAATTAAATTTCTCAATGGAGATAATTTTTCAGACAAATTTGGTAAGTATTTTATTAAATAGTTTATCATACCCAATATTTTTAATAAATCTTTTTTGTTTTTAGGTTCACTTAACTCTGTGATCGCTTGTATGTATTGAGGATCTGGTCTGACACCTTCTCTCGAAAATATTTGTCCCAAATAGCTTACTTTGTTTACTTTGTATTGTATTTTACTAATATTAAATTTTATTCCAAACTTGTTTGCTCTATTCATTACCTTTGCCAGTAACTCATTATGCTCAGCTTCAGTCTCGGTACCTATTATGAAATCATCAAAATAAATCCCTATATCAAGATCACCAAATATTTTTTCATTTGCTCCTTGAAATACTTCAGGGCTTACATTAAGACCAAAGGGTAATCTTTTAAATCTATACTTCCCAAATGGTGTGATAAATGTACATAATTTACTGCTTTCCTCATCTAATGGTACATGATAGAACCCTTCTTTAAGGTCCAAAACGGTAAATATTCTTTTGTTTTTTAATTTTAATCCTAATTCTTCTAGTGTGGGTATCGGAAACTGATCCGCACAGACATATTTATTTAGAAAAACTGGCTCTAAACAAATTCGAATGCTTTTATTAGGTTTTTCAATTATTACGATATTGTTAACCCATTCGCTAGGTTCATCAACCTTAGCTATTATGTCTCTGTTTACTAAATCTGTTAAAGCTTCTTTTAACTTAGGCTTTATTACATCAGGAACCCTTCTACATGAACTTACAACTGGATTTGCATTTTTATTTAATACGATTTTATACTTATAAGGAGTTTTGCCTGTTCCTTCAAATGCTGTTTTGTTTTTATTTATGAAATCTTTTACCTCTGAGTTTTCCTCTATAGCGTCAACTTTTTTAATTAAATTTAATTTATTACACGCATTTAATCCTAAAATTGGTTGTCCCTTTACCTCAACGATTACAAATTTAATGTTACATTTTTGATTTTTTACAATAAAACTAATTATTACAGATCCTTCAGTTTTTATTTTATTGTCACCAATAGGTTATCTTTTACAATAGCATTATTCTTTAAACTTAAATTTTCAAAATATTTTAATGGTAACACATTGCACTGTGCACCCGTGTCAAGTTTTACTAAAATTTCTTTATTATTAATCATTATTTTTTTCTACCCATACATTTGCATTGTTTTTAGTAATATTATCCAAGTGTAGTTCATCAATGTATACATCATCGCTTTCTACATCATGTACATTTTTATACTTATTTTTATTTTTACATCCTACGGCATAATGATTTAATTTGTTACAAATATTACCAGCGCATATTATCAGCTCTACCATGCTTTTTACCACACTTAAGGCAATCATACATATTATTACTTGACGTACCGGGCTTACTCTGTTTATTATTATCTCGATTTTTATTAAAGTTTTTATGTACCTTAACTGTATCCACTTCTTTATCTTCAGAGTTTCTTAACGATTTTACCTGTATTTTCGATGCTTCCGCTGCTCGACACTGGTTTTCAGCCACCGCTAGGGTTCGATCTGGTACACGCAGAAGTCTTTCTTGTAAATTTAAGTCCCTTATGCCAATGACTATTTTGTCTTTTATTAAGGATTCTTCAAGGTCTCCAAAGTTACAGGGTTTTGCCAAACCTTTGATTTCAGTTAAACAATGATCAAAGTCCTCACCTTCTTTCTGCATTCGTTCAAAAAATTTGAAACGATCATACGTTTCGTTTCTTAGAGGTTTACAGTAGTCCGTGAATTTTTTAACTATCGCTTCATAAGATTTCTTTTCAGCGTCCGTGAGTTTAAAGATATTAAAAACATTTTGCGCCTCTTCACAAGCTAAATTCAGAAATATAGCAATTTTGGTTTCATCATCCTTTTTCTTTAAGTCAGATGCTGTCAGAAATATTTCTAAGCTACTCTTGAATTTCTCAAAATTCTTATTAACGTCTTGATCAAATACCAATGATTTGGGTGTTTTAAAACATGAGTTTGCCATTTTTATTAAGGTTAGGTTTTACTTTCTTGTTTTTCATAAACATTACTTATCTTAGTTATTTTTAATCTTACTTCTTATTATTAATTATTGTTATTTTTCACCTGACACCATGTTATGTTCTTGATGTTTAAAGATTACAACTTACAATCAGGTTTTCAGGAAACGCTTTATTTAACAATCTGAATACATACATGAACATGAAGTTATCTACGAGTCACTTGCTGCCAACTATTACTAAAAGCTGTTTCACACACTTGGTTAAATCTAAAGGGCCGCACACACTAAAGCCATATGTCACAATAGGTGCTGTTTATATTCCTTTTAGCGGTTTTTGAGATATTATGACGTCACCAACGTTTGGTTGGCAACCTATCTTTTTACTTAGGAAAATAAAAAGAAAACATTTTTTTGGGCACTGAAACCGAATCCGAGGTCACAATTTTCTTGTCATGTCATGATTTTGACATTACCTCAGAAAAATCTCAAAAAACCTCAAAAATGGTCAAAAATGCATGTAGAGGTAAAATTAAAAAATTTAAACGAGCAAGTTATACCAGCCACGTATTTTTGGTCATAAAATCGAATATGTGTCAGAATGGAATTCACACGTTAAAACGTCTACATTTTGACGCAGGATCAAAAAACCTCCTAAATAGATTTATAAGATAAAAAAAAAATTGAGAATTCGCAAAAAATCACTCTTTATTTCTTCCTGTGATATCGTATTTGTTTTGACTCTGGCAACTCTATTTTAAGCATCCAGTAGTAATCGTCCATCATATTTACGTCCCATTTTCCTTGAAATGTAATTTTAAATTCTATAAACATCCCAATTTTTGGAAATTTTCAACCATTTCTGCTACTACACGTTTATAGTCATCACTTTTTACATTTCTCAAAAAATAGGAGACTTGCATCTAGGCGTCGCTAGTATCGGCTTTATGTACTCACTACTACCACACTTTATATGTGATTTGATTACTAATGAATGGCAATTTCTAACAATAATTAATTAACTAAGTTAAGAACAAAAAGAATGTGGCCTGTAAATTGCCCAGTACCACAGTGTACTTCTGTTAACAATAAGAATAAAGACGTAAATTTCCACCAATTTCGAAAACGTGACAAACTAAAAGTGAAATGGATCATAGCAATTAGGTCTGGAAAAACACCTACAAATTTCTCAAAAGTGTATTCGAATCAGATTAGAAGATAACCAGCATGGATAAGTAGATTAACGTATTCTAATATTAAATATAGACTAGAAATCAGGACTAGGACATATGACATGTTTTCTCATATTTCGCATGTTAATTTGTCATTTTCAAATTAAGGTTTACTCCGTCAGGGCTAGAAGCCAAGGAATTATTAATGTGATGAATCCAGATTCCAGAAGTATTGATTTCATTACCGGTTTGCCTTATGTAAGCTTCTTTAGCAGTACTTTCATAAGTGCGGCCCCATTTTACTGCTTTTATGTGATGTAAGTCAGTTTTTATGATGATTTTTAGTGCAGGTTTTTCACTAAATTTACCTGATTTTATTCTACTTAGAACTTCACCGATAATTGTTTCAAATGAATACCTAAACCCGATCTGTTTCCACCTGGTGGTGAAATTCTTAACTAAACATATTGTAATATGTTGCAACCTCTTAAGATTTAAGGTTATGTTAGTTGCACTGGAAAGTAGGCACAGAATTCAGTAGTTCGGATGTCTGAATGTGGAAAGAACTTACTAGAAGGTCTAGAGTGATGACATATCTGTTCTGGAACTGTCTAGAGTATGGTGACGTCATCAGAGAAGCTTCTAGATCCGTCATCTTTAGGTATATAAGGCATGGAGTAAACCAAAAGGGGAGAAGTTAGTGCAGTACTAATTGTCAGTGGAAATGGTCAGAGAGTAAACACACTGATAAAGTTCAGTTTAGATAGCAAGAGTAGTAAGATCAGAAGAGAGTAAAGTGATCAAGTAGCACACAGTGTGTTATTAGCCAAGTAGTTATTGTTGTAATTAAGTAAGTTAATAAATTAGTGTTTAGTGTTACCCTGGTTGTTATAATTTCCGAACCCACGATACAGTGTGTTTACAAAACGGGTGTAAGCACGTCACAATTGGTGTCAGAAGCGGAATTATAACAGAAGATTTCTGGACTGTTCAAGAAGAGGTTTCTACAGTGTTCTTCTCGGGAATTAGTGGTGACGCGGAGGATTAACTTACGGGACATTGTTTAAGGACTATTTTTGGACTCAAAACTGTGAAAAAGTGCGTTTTTGGGAAAGTGACAGAGACACTGAAAAAGACTCATTTGTGCTAGTGCGTAAAAATTACTAGAACTTTTCTATTTGGACATTAGTGGAGATTAGTAAATTCTCTGAACTGGATAAGTGACAAAACAAAAGACTCTGGATAAGCCTTTTTCGTGCTTTTTTCGTGCTATTTCGAGATTGTCTGGAAAGTTCCATTACCGATATTGACGTGACAGTTAAATTTATTTCATCGTATGCCCGTAACAACAAGAAGTATGGCATCCGATAAACAAATACAGGACTTATTCGAACAATTCCAAAAAATGATGGCGCAGCAACGGCAGGAAGACAAAGAAGAACAGGAGAGAAAACGTCAAGAAGAAAAGGAAGAGCAAGAAAAACGACGTCAGGATGAAGAAAGAAGACGTCAGAAAGAAAAAGAAGAACAAGAAAGAAGACGTCAAGAAGACAGAGATGAATTGAAGAAAATGATGGAGGATCTGAAGATACGACAGCAAGAGGAGAAAGAAGAACAATAAAGACGACGTCAAGAGGAGAAAGAGGAACAAGAAAGACGACGTCGAAAGGAGAAAGAGGAACAAGAAAGACGCCAAGAAGAATTAAGGAAAATTCTGAATGAACAAATGAAAATACAGCAGGATGCTATCATTTCTGCCAACGAAGAATTAAAGAGTGAAGTCAAAGAAGAGATAAACAAGGTAGAAGAAAAAGTAGGTGAAGTCGAGACAGAAGTCAGTCAAGTTAAAGAGAAAGTAAACAAGTTTGAAGAAGTCAAAGGAGAAATAGACCGGCTTAAACGACAGTTGAGAGATATAGGAAGCCAGCAGGTAGTATCATCGGGTCAGCGACTAAAACCTCCTTCTTTTGACGGCGTACAAGAGGCAGTTTGAGGCAGCAGCGTGTGCAAACAACTGGGATAATGAGGAAAAGGCCATGGCATTGGTTTTAGCACTAAGGGGCCAAGCATCCGAGTTACTTCAGACTATCCCAGAGGAAAAACAAAGGGATTTCAAAGTTTTGGAAGCTGCATTGGACCTGAGATATGGCGACTAACACCTCGCCCAAGTATACCAGGCTCAACTGAAATCACGGACACAAAAGGCTGGGGAAAGCTTACAAGAATTCGAAGCTGCGATAGAGAGACTGGCACACCTGGCATATCCAAGTGCTCCAAGAGAATTCCAAGAACAATTAGCCGTCGGGGCCTTTTTAGATGGCATAAGGGACGAAGAGGTCAGGCGAGTTCTGAGGCTAACGCGGTACCAAAGTATTAGCGAGGCTCTGGTGCGTGCCCTCGAAGTAGAAGCTGCCTTTAAAGACACCCCACGGTCAGAAGTGCGTGCTGTGACCGTTGAAAAGGCACATGCGGATCAAGAGAACATGAGCACTATACTGAAGAACATGCAGAAAATGATGAATCAATTACTGGCCAAGTCGGATTCTCAAATGAGACAGGACAAGCAACAAGGTGAAGCAAAACCAAACGGACGTATCCAGTGCTATCAGTGCGGCAAGTTAGGGCATATTAAGAGAGATTGTCGACAACAAAGCCCGGAGAAGGTAAATGCCGCAGTTGTCGAAGAGTCGTATTGGGACAAAAAGAATCTGGAGACTTTACTTAGAGACTTGCACAGAATGGTGAAGGTCGTACACTTGGATAGACTGGCGAAGTATGTGAAGGAAACTGAATTGCCTGACCGGGACGTTCAGGCTTAAGGAGGGGGCAGTGTAATATGTTGCAACCCCTTGAGATTTAAGATTATGTTAGTTGCACTGAAAAGTAGGCACAGAATTCAGTAGTTCGGATGTCTGAATGTGGAAAGAACTTACTAGAAGGTCTAGAGTGATGACATATCTGTTCTGGAACTGTCTAGAGTATGGTGACGTCATCAGAGAAGCTTCTAGATCTGTCATCTTTAGGTATATAAGGCATGGAGTAAACTGAAAGGGGAGAAGTTAGTGCAGTACTAATTGTCTGTTGAAATGGTCAGAGAGTAAACACAGTGATAAAGTGACTGAATAACTGAATTGTAGTACACAGTGTATTATTAGTTAAGTAAATTATTGGTTGTAATTAGTAGTTAATAAATTAGTGTTTAGTGTTACCCTGCTGTTATAATTTCCGAACCCACGATACAGGGTGTTTACAAAGAGGGTGTAAGCACGTCACAATACGTTTCGTGGCTAGGGCTTCCTCTGCCGTTTCCTTTAGCAGCCTAATGGCTCCTCCCGTTGATCGTCCTTTCCGAAAACCGAACTGGCTTTCAGATAAGCCACCCTTCTCGGCTATCTCCTTCTCTAATCTCCCCAGTATCAGATACTCGAGGAGCTTGCCCATCGCGTCAAGTAAACATAGCGGTCGGTGGGATGACGGGTCCTCCGGCGGCTTATTCCCTTTCCGGATCAGAACGACTCTGGCCTTCCTCCATCTGCTCGGGAAATCCCCATTCTCTAGGCACCATTCATTACTCATAAGATGTCTCCCGGGTATTCTTCTGCAACTAGCTTGACTATTTCAGGCGGAATCTCGTCTAAACCTGAAGCTTTTCCACTTTTAAGTCTGGCACATGCTGCCTCCGGCTCCTCCTCCGTGAGTGGGGGGACCACATCCACTTCTACCGCTCTCCATCTGACTATATCCCTTTCTGGAAATAAGACAGCCACGACTTCCGCCACTTTCTCTACCGGCAAGGCAGGGGGGGGATTTCTGATCTGTCGAGTCGCTATCTTGTAGCCATCTCCCCAGACATCTCCATCCACAATGTCGCATAATTCCCTCCTCCTCTCTCTCTTTGATCTTTTAGATCTGTTTCCACCTGGTGGTGAAATTCTTAACTAAACGTATGCAAATCTCCTATTATCCACGACGTTTTTGAAACTAACCCATCCAGATTTTTCGACCTCATTCATCATGGTAACAAATACCTCATCCCTTAGCATAATCTGAACATTGACGACATGTGACACTTCTGACCTAGGATTCAGCACCCCAAAATACGTATAAAAACATGGGTCAACTCGTTTAATCTTCCGATTTACTTTTTATCAGGTTTCAGGCTTGTTCCAAGCTGATTTTTGAGCTTACATGAAAATATTGATGACGTGACAATTCTGACCTCGGATTCGGTTTCAGCGACCTAAAATACATATAGATATGATAGGCTATAAAAAAGTACATGACCTTTATTTTTTTGTGTGTGCCTGTGTTATTAACTATTTTATAATCGTCAACATCCCTGGAGATAAAATTAGCAGATAGGCACTTTCGTATTGCTTTCAAATTTCAGAATATATATTGATTATTTCAAAAGTTTTTTACCTCCTTCCATGTTGGAATTTTGTAAATTTATGGATTTTGTAAAACAACATGTTTTCGTGTTTATCATAGAAACAACCTCGCATAAATTCCCGTAAAAATACATTTATGCGATTCTCTGTAAATTTCTGTTTTTTTTATCATACAAAAATATTAATAATTGAATACGCTTAGTGGAGTCAAATTAGGATTTTAATGTGAATTGTCTGGTCAGGGCGGTTTTTTTGTTTTAACGTGTTCAGTGGGTCAACTATAGTTCACAGTTCAGTTTTGCAGTTTCTGCGAGGTCGGCGTATGGTTTATTTAAACAATTTTTTAGACCGTGTTTTTCATCGGTTTTCTTTAAATATATTTCGAAGTCTATAAGTACTATGGAAGTCAACAAAAAGAAGACAAATGTTCCTTATGAGTTATGGAACAAAATTACATAAACTATCATTCTTTCCAATTGTTACTATTATCTAAAAAAAAAATTGAACATTGCACAGTTAAGTATGCGTCTTTAAACGAATTGCTGTTCTTTCAAAAATAAAGGATAATTTTTAATGAAATTTTGGAAAAATATAGCTCTTACAAAGTACAATCACCGCTTAAAATTTCAAATCGAAATGATTATTAAAACGGCTCAAATATACAATTATTTCTAAAACTTTACACCCTTGTGAAATCCTGCCATCAAGACAAAGAAATCTGTACGATGGCTCAAATTGTAGCATTCTATAAGTACTTTAAGATCACGGAGAAAAAGATTTTTTTTTTCAAAATTTAAACCCGTTTTATTGCATTTGTTTATAGTTTTTGAAATTTTAGTTATAAACAAATTCAAGTAACTCTCTGGTTTTTTTATGAAATAAAAAACGGCACACGAGTAATGAAAGAAGATTAAAAAACACAACTTTTGAAAAAAAAATATTAATGCTCTACTTGCATTTGGAGCTAAAATAAGTTAGTTTTTATGTTTACGTCTCTTATAAATAAACAAATCGATATTTCTTCTTGAAATTTGGGCTGGTTATTTCCCAATTCTTATTATTTTGTTTCTGCTATTTAAAGCTAATCCCAAGCTACAATTGTTAAAATAACATCGAATAATACGGCTTTGAGAACATAATCCACATTTTCAATTTTTTTTATAACTTTTTAATTTTTGTCACGAAAGTGGTAAACTAATCTAACTTGAACAGCTACCTTTATGTTCATGTATACAGCTTTGTAAACTTTTAATATTACTGATACAATAAAAAAATATATTTCGCGAGCAGGATTAGAACCCGAGACGTGCTCCTCAAGCAAGCAAGCAAGCAAATCAAATTTATTAATATTTATATATACATATGCGCCTCCCCGAAACCCGGCCCGGAGCCAGCCAGACAACCACGGCGCGTAGCGCCGTGGTGATTGTAGGGCTGGGCGGGTTAGGTTCGGTTCGGCTTGGCGACAATGGTAAAAAGAACAATTAAAATTCCTACCCACCTAGCGTGGGTTTAAAATTAATAATACCTTTGAAAATAATGCTGCCCACATAGGCCTAAAATTAATACATATAAAACTTAGAACTAGTAACTGGTTATAACACTAAATAAATTTTGGCTGCTGACTCGGGTGAAAAGTTAAACGAAAAAACCCGTACGAGAACTGCCGACCTGTTGGTCTCCCTGACACCAGGAAAATGTGGTGGAAAAAGGATAGGCACAGTAGGCTAGAACCACCTTTAAATGAAATATGCATGCACTCTCTCAATTCCTACGGGAAATGGTAGCTTTATCTGTCCCGAAACAATTCCCGTAAAATTTGAAATCATTCCCTTGGCCGTTTTCTAAAAAAACTCACTTTCAATTTTTTTTTTTGAAAACTGATTTTTTGCATTGATGAAAACAAGAATCTACTACATTTTTGAAGTCTCTGAATACCCGGACATATTTCAAACCTATCAGTTAAGTATCAGTTATCTTCAATCCGTGATTCTTATGTTTATACAATAGACAAAGACAATATCTATTTTCATCGTGCGTTTTTGCATGATTGCTTTGATTTTAATCATGGTCATGGTCCAGGTTGGGGGTAGCTCGTCTCCTGGCGTCGGTGATAGGCCCTGGTAGCGGAAATAGGCCGACGTTAAATAGTTAAAAAAAAAAAAAAAAAAAAATCATGGTCACAAAAAATTTTCACTCTTGGAGTCTTGGATTGTTTGCCTAGTGAATTCTATAAAGTAACTGACCGAGCGACGCCAATATTCTTTGGCAATGATGACGGTCTCAGATATCTAAGGTCGAGCAGGACTACTGCTCTTTACCCTAGTACATCGCTGTAGACCTGGACCGGCCTCGTGTGGGGTGGCCGAGCTTACTTTACATTAACCCCACTCACAAATGTGAGCGGTGTGGATGATTTCGACCCACCTCCCCGGGTCCTGGCTTGTTGGACCTTGCTGGCTAAGGCCTTCATCTTCTGGCGCTCTTCTGTCTTGATGATCTTTCTTCGCCAGCTTGTCAACCCCCGGGTCATCTGTTTGTTCGGAAACTTTGAGGTATTTTTGGCTGGGATTGACTGCCGGTACGCAGAATGTCAATTGACATCCTGTCATCCGGATCATCGGTTAGGTAGGGATGAGCTATGTAGCTCGAGGAAGTGCAGACGTAAGTGCTTTGGTAGCACTTTCGGTCTGCACGAAGCTAGGTGACTACGGGTACTGGACGGCGTTTCGTCAGGTACCTGCAGGGTAGTGGGTGGGTGGTTGGTTTATCGTCATGTCTCTTCTGTGGATTGTCTTCATCGGCGGTGGTATGGTTCTCATATTCACCCGTTATCTCACTGAGCGAATGGAAAGTTTACTCAGACGTCCAGTAGAGGCGCTCGGATTTCCCTAGCAAATCCAGTTACGCAAATAGTAATGTTATTCATTGGATACGGATATATTGGTAGACAAAAATTGCTGTCATTCAAAATAACATAAGAATAGATCTAATAATTTTGTCTAAATTGACTACTTGGAAAGTTTATATAACCCGATTATTATCAAAACGTCTGAAGTTATTGAGCATGAGCATTGTATGTTATTTCCCCAAACTTGCCTTAAGTTTAAATTTGTATTGGAATGTTTAATTTTACTTTCTTGATTGACATATTAACAACCTTATCAATGCAAAAAATCAGTTTTCAAAAAAAAAAAAAAATTAAAAGTCAATTTTTTAGAAAACGGCCAAGGGAATGATTTCAGATTTTACGGGAATTGTTTCAGGACAGATAAAGCTACCATTTCCCGTAGGAATTGAGAGAGTGCATGCATATTTCATTTAAAGGTGGTTCTAGCCTACTGTGTAGGGTTTAAAATGTTTGAATTTTTTAGAGATTTATCGGCCAAAATGGAATTTTTGATTAC
This sequence comes from Rutpela maculata, assembly GCA_936432065.2. NCBI lineage: Eukaryota > Metazoa > Arthropoda > Insecta > Coleoptera > Cerambycidae > Rutpela > Rutpela maculata. The sequence continues at coordinate 41,492,771 of OW386292.2, forward strand.
AAAAAGAACAAACAGAATAAAAAAAGGAACAAAAATAGAACATACAGAAAGAGAATAGAAAGGATTGGAAAGATAAAGTTGAGAAAAGATCGAAAATGGGGAAATGGTAGGTTGTGGTATAGGAAAGTATGGCTAGGGAAGAGGTTGCCGGAAGATAGGCAACGCTTGGTATGGTAGGGGGTGTTTGATCTGGAATGGGGCATTATGCATTCTGATTTGAGTTATGTTGCTGGTTAGCGGATTATCGCTCAGTTTGAAGGTGTAAAATTTTTGGGAGATTTCTTGAACGTGGTCCGCTAGTGGGGTTATGTCGTGACAACGTGCGTATAGATCTCTGAGGGAGGTGTACCTGCCAGAATCAGAAATGAGGCGCAAAAATTTGTGTTCAAGAAATTTGAGCTTTCGCATTGTCGTAACCGGAATGCTGCACCACACCGGCGCCGCGTATGTGATGGCCGGCCTGATAACCATCGTGTACAACAGTTTCTTATTTGTCCTGTTGAGTCCGCTACCCATAGCCAGGAGCGGGTACAGACTCCTGGACATGGAGTAGACCTTGCGTATTGTTTCGTTAATATGTATGTTAAACGTCAGCCGTTTGTCTAATTTAACCCCCAGATACTTCACGCACCGTTTGATTGCAATTTGCTGTCCCCTGATCGAAATTGGCGTCAATATGCGGTTCTCTGTAAACCGGCGCGTGAAGAGGATCGACTCGGACTTCTCGGCGTTGATCCGAATCTTCCACTTGTCGTAATACGCCGTGGCACAGGCCATGTGCGCTTTCAGCAGCATATTACCCGCTTGAGCGTTGTGTGAATGCGCATACATGGCCGTGTCGTCGGCGTACTTGGCAAGGTTGGTATTCGAGAACTCCGGAAAGTCAGAGAAGACATGCTCCTCACCTTACTCACTCGGACATCTAGCCACTTGGTTTGTGAGAACATAATATAACTTGTAGACATATTTGGTGATATTCGTATCTCTGACAAAATCACTAAAGAAACCACTTTCGGGTTTCTATGTAGTATCTTTTAACAATTGTAGCTTTGGATTATTTTCAAGTAGCAGAGACAATAGAATAGACATTGGAGAATTACCAGTGCAAATTTCAATAAGAAATATCGATTTGTTTATTTATAAGTGACTTAAACGTAAAAACTAACGTATCTCAGCTCCAAATGCAAGTAGAGCATTAAATTTTTTTTTGAAGTTGCCTGTTTTAAGCTACTTTCATTACTCTTTTACCGTTTTTTCATTAATGAAAAACCAGAGAGTTATTAGAATTTGATTATAGCCACAATTTCGAAAATTATAAACAACTGCAATAAAAAGGGTTTAAATTTTGAAAAAAAAATTCCCTCCGTGAACTTAAAGTACATATAAAAAGCTACAATTTCAGCCATCGTAGACATTACTTGGTTTAGATGGCAGGATTTCACAAGGGTGCAAAGTTTTAGCAACAATTGTATATTCGAGCCGTTTTAATAAATAACTATATTGATTTGAAATTTTAAGTGGTGATTGTACTCTATAAGAGCTTTATCCAAAATTTCATTGAATATTATCAATTATTTTTGAAAGAACATTGATTTGTGAAATAACGCATAATTTTGCATGATTCAATTTTTTTTAAATAATAATAACAATTTTAATGAATTATAATTTATGTGCTTTTATTGTACAACAAACACTTTTTTCTTTTTGTTGTTTTCCATAGGACTTGAAGATTTCCAGATATTCAAAGAAAACCGATGGAACACACGGTCTAAAAAATAAATTGTTTAAATAAACTATGCGCCGACCTCGCAGAAACTGCAAAACTGAACGGTGAACTTAAGTTGATCCCCTGAACACGTTAAAACAAAAAAACTGCCCTGACCAGACAGTTCACATTGCGAATTTTTTAATCCTAATTTGACTCCACCAGCTTTGTTAACTGGCAATTAGGCCCAAACTGACCCATTTTTTCCCTACCAAACATATGCATCCCTCGACCTCACATCCGCAGTATACCAAAAAGTTCTCAGATTTTACTGATGCTAGGCGTAACCGTACTAGACTAAGAGCTGGCGGCCGCGGAGGTACTACGATATTACCTCCGGCTGGAATTTTGAGAAGTGGTTGGGGGGGGGGGGACCATCAGGAAGTGCCATCTGCTCAAAACCCCTGCAAAGGACACGTCAATTTAACAATTTACAAAATTTCAATTCGTTATATCTCAGTTAGTAATAAAAATATTTTCATAAACTCCAAAACCTACTGTTGCATTTTTATGAAAAGTAAAATGTATATGACAAAAAAGAATAATTTTAAACGGGAGTCCATTGGCTCGGGGGGGTACTCGAATTTTGAAAAAATTTTTCGCAAACTGCTTTTTCAAAATTTTTTAGAGGAGTGCTTCTCTAGATGTTATTTCCCATATTTCGTATGGGTCCCATGCGCCACAGACGAGAAAAAAATTATTGAAATTTCTAGATCCGCCCTTGTCCTGATGGTCCCCCCAACCACTTCTCAAAATTCCAGCCGGAGGTAATATCGTAATACCTCCGCGGCCGCCAGCTCTCCGTCTATACCCACGACCCGAATACCAGTAGACTCTTGCATCAGCTCTCAGCCATGCCTCCGACTATTGAAGACGATTTGACTACCTTTGCTCCTCTATGTATAAGTAACTAAAAATCCTTTTTATCATTAAGATGTGATATCTAAGTGAAGTAATTTAGTAATTTATTAAAAATTATCGTTTGAGTTTACCGTATTTGGCAAAAAGAACGCTGCCTATTTGGTGACTTACAACTTGTTTCTTGTGTACATTGATTTCGAAATTGGAAAATTCATAGGTAGTCAGTCAAAATTAAAATATTGCAAGGAACTTGAAATTTCTCTAACAAAAATCAATAGTGTTACGAATTTTTAACGCCCGAAAGTTAATAGCATTTACTGTAAACAAAATAAAAATGACAATATATAAGATACCAGAGTGAATTTTTTTTTTCAAAAAATGTCTAAAAATTAAAAAATAAAATTTCACCGAGTTGTACAAATACCTGTTACCTATTAGTGGAAAGTAACAAAGAACTGTACCTTATTTTCAAATATCAATTTGAAGTCGGTGCAAAAAAAATTACTAATTTTAAAAATACGTTTTGTACCGACTTCAAATTGATATTTGGTATTAAGGAACAGATCAAACAAACCAGATGTTTCACTTATGACGTTTCATGGTTTAGATAATAAATCAACTCCTGGAAGGTACCAATTTGTGTAGTGATCTGCGCATATACCAAGCAGTCTTAACCAGCGAGTATAGTCACAGAAGGGAGCTGATGACACGTAACAATAATAAAAAGTCACCTAATAAATACTCAAAAAACCACTTAAATGTATATCAATAACAACTCTAAGCTTCAATATAATACACCACATTCCAAAATAATTAATATCACTGGTGTAGCTGATAACGACTTCCATCTCTGAGATTTCAGTACTAAACACTCCCTCCTGTGACATTATACTCGCTGGTCTTAACTTTCATGTCAACCGCTAGGTTGCTCTGTTTATGTCTTCTGCGCAGAATCCTGGAAGGTATACGTCACATGACAAAAAATGAAACTGGTTACATAGGGAATACTATTAAGTGAAACATCTGGTTTGTTTGATCTGTGATTAAGGTACAGTTCCTTGCTACTTTCCACTAATAGATAGACAGGTATTTGTAAAACTGAATGAAATTTTATTTGTTACTTTTTAGAGATATTTTTTGAAGGTGGGTTCGATTTAAAAAAAAAATATTTTTTTTTCAACCTTCTTAGTAGCTCCACATATTACAAGGTCCCTGCCTGGAAGATAAACAAATAATCCATCATAACCTCACTTGAATTCCTTATAATAATATACTTTTAGTCCACAGTACATAATATCAAATAGTCGTTTACTTTTCGGTTTTCGTCATTGTACCAGGTCTACAAAAAATTCGCTGGCATTATCGCATCTCAATTAACAACCATCATAAAATCGTCATCATTAACAGCATCATTGAAGACAACGACATGAGCGACAGCATGCTGTTTTTTGGCATCTGGCCACTGCCATACAGCCAGCCTCTACCCTAGAAAACATTGTTCCAATAATTAATCTATGTCGACAATGAAAAAACAAATATTGAAGATCAGCAAAGGAGAAATAACAAAGACACGCGCTTCTCGGGTGGCTATTCTTGAGCTTGAGGGAGTAGAATGAGTAAGAGAAAATAATCTTTTTCTACTCCCTCGTGTAAAATTTGTATTCCTGAATTTATTTTCCCCAGTCAAGTAGACGAAAACACTCCCTACTAATTCCCTTACTTTAAGTGAGAGAAAATCGAGGGAAAGTAGAAAAGAAACATTTTTTAAGTACTTTGTAGGTTATGATCGTGCGTGTAGAGACGTAATCATATTAATTCGGTTTTATTTAAATGATGGATATCAAACATTTAGTGGATAGATATGTTTTGGATCATTTAGAAGATGCGGAGGAACAGTTTGAAAATGCGAAAAATATTCGAATTTTAGGAAAAACGGATCCCTTTAAATTGTCGGATCAAATTTTTGGTCATCTATTTAGGTTGTCCAAACCATTAGTGAGACATCTTATAGATATTTTAAACCCACTGCTTCGTCATCCTAGGTTGGCACAATAAAACAATGCTTTTCGTATGAGACTATAATACTGCGATATGAGATTAACTTTTAAATCACTAGAATAAATATGGTTTTGATCTGTCAACTGTCACGCCACCACCAAACAGTTTTTGGCCACCACAGCTGACAAATATCACATATAGGAGAGTTCTGATTGGTTATATTGTGAAGAACAATATGACAACACTGTAGACTTCTCCCTCAAACTTTCACCGATCCCTCGTTATTCCTTTTGTTTAAGAATACATGTTTTTCGAGTAGGGGTATTTCAAGTAAAAGGCGAGGGAATTAATTCGCCGGGGAGTAACAATTTCTCTCGCGCTCAAGAATAGCCACCCTGGGGTCTATCAGGACATTTATTTTTCTAAACACAAACAGAATTAGAGTTTCACTATAAATTGAGGGATACAACAAAGGAAAGGGCATGCTGTATAATTTGTTTGTAAAAGCAAATTGTTCAACGGGCGTGTTTCTCAAGAAAAGTCTCAGTTCATACTGTTGTCGTAGAAAACATTCTTCGGCCGATTCACCTCCATGCAATTCTCTCTTTCCTTGCGAAATGGTATATGACATGATAGGAAGTTATAATGACGCCCTGTTTGGGAAAAATTATTATTATAAAGTTTTTAATTGATATCACCGGCGACTTCGCTAAATCTTCGAATATGCTCGTTATATAAAAAAATGTTTCCAATTTTTGTTCAGCTTACACTAGATGTAGCTTGATAAATTTAGTGTGGGACCATAGCCTACAGTTTGCAGCAGGTTTGACAGAAATCGTTTAAGCTACGCCAGAGTAATCATTGAACAAATATAAAGAAAAAAACATATCTCGATATAAAGTTAAGCAACGCTAGTTACGGGTAGTACTTGAAAGGGTGACCTCCAGGAAATACAGTCACCTCGTCCCACGTTCTAGCAGCTTGTATATCAGCATATACGCAGAAACTATGCAATATTAGACGAGGATTACGAATTGAATATACCTTCATTGATAAGGAATGTAAAGCAGTCGACCCCTCGTCTATTAAATAAATGTTAGATAAGTACAAATCCCTACTTTCCTCACAAGAAAAGGTTCGGCAAGATTTACAGGTTGATAGAGTAGCTCGTATCCTGGCGTCGGTGATTGGCCTTAGTCGCGGGAATAGGCCAACGATAATTAAATGAATAAAAAAAAGGAATTTAAAGATATGTCTATAATTACCTATATTTTAATGAGATTTCGTCGAAAACGAATAAAACTGGAAATAACTGTATATTTTTGGTTGTTTTTGTTTATTAATGGTTCATTTTATATTATAATACTTGGTTTATGAGAAGACATGCGTCATTTTTAAAAATTTGTTTTGTACTTGGCCTTGGCTTCTTTAAACAAGTAATACGGAAAAAGATTTATGTAATATTTGTTGATTTATTGGCATGAAAAAATTTTGGACTTCACAGAGACTAAAAAATAAAATACTTACCTAGCATAAAAAACACGTGTAATCTATTAACACCTGGTACAGGGTGATTAAATATCCCACGCTTCAATTTTATTTAAATAGAATCGGTTAGAGAAAAATTTAAATAGATACTGTAACAAGCTAAAAACGTACTCTTCGCCGGTTTACTAAACTTTTTATATAATTCTTACACATTCTATAGGATACTCTTCGCAGTTTTTTGTAAATAATGTTAGTTTAAGACATTTTTAATTTTATAGTACGAACTTAGTTCGTGAAAGACTACCCTTGGATTCCGAGCCAAAAGCGTAAGAACTACACCACCACCTAACACGTAAAAAAATGTAAATTTTTACAAAAACATAAAAATCAAAAAAAAATTTTCTCAAATTTAAATCATTAATAACATTTTTATTTACCGATCGATTTTGTTCAAAATAGGGTTCTTCCCCTAGCTAACACTAACTTACTGTCCAAATTTCAGTACAATCGGATTTTTCTTTCTCGAGTTATCGTGCTTACAAGAAACGTGACGGACAGACAGACGGATATTTTGAAAGTTGTTCAGAATTCGTTCACTAACACAATGATATGAACATTTTTTGTCTGCAAGCGATATTTACAGTTTTAGAAATGTGCCGATCAAATGCAATATACTTTTCGTTTTCGTATTTGCGAAGAGTAGAATAATAGTCCAAGAGACGACCGTATGAAACCATAAGTAATCGAACATCAGTTTAATTAATACGGAGTATAAAGAAGCTATGTTTCCTATGTTACAAAACATCTAGCTAAAATTTATATGTGAGTTGTCATGCGAAAAGGGACCTGAAGGGTAAAAAAATGGATTTTTTTTAATTTCTAAATATACCGGGTGTAACAGGATCATGGTACACCCCCCTTTTCTCCTTTAGAAGATAATCGATTGAAATTTAGACATAATAAGCGGCAGTTTTTGACATACAAGTGATTTTTTTTCATTTCTGGTTTCGCCGGAAGTGACACTAACTTTCGATTTTTAAATGGAATACCCTGTATATTATTGCATTTTGGAATTCTGCATAAGTTCATCAAAATGGTTTTTGGGGCAAAACTCAATTTTTTCAGATGGAACTAAATTGGTACCGTGATATCTATCATTTATTAGTACTATTAATAAGGAATTTATTCACATGTCGTATTAAAATGTGCGATAAATACAAACAAAATTATAGCTAAAAGAAAATAAGAAAGTACAATTTTGTTTTAATTAAGTGTTAAGAAATAACTAACTAAAGTGGCTTTGAAAACAATGAAATATTTAGCTTGTCAAACATTTGTTGTTAATTGTGTTCAAAATGCCGCAAATTTATAAAAAAAAGTGGACATGTTAATTACTTATGGGGAATGTAGAAAAAATGCTATAGCATAGACAGTGTCCAGCGAGAAATTATTTTAAATGTCTTGAAAATCAATTCTGAAGAGAGCCCAACGATCCCGAAGAAAATTTCATTATTGACGAAAGAATGGAAATTAATGTTTTGGCTCGAATAGAAGTTGATAAGACTGTTTCTTTAAGGCAAATTGGGTTTGAATTGGGAATTAGTCAGCAAACAGTAAGCAGAATTTTGCACAAATACCACTATAAATCTTTTAAATACCAATTGCACGAGCACTTGTACGAAACTGATTACGAGCGTAGGATGGAATATTGCAATTGGATTTTGCAGAATAACGTGCAGCCAAACAATGATTTTTTGGGAATGATTTTATTTTCGGGCGAGTCTAGATTTATAAATTTGGAATTATTTAACCGACAAAATACAAAATATTGGTCACAAGAAAATCAACATTTATTACGGAAGGGTAACTTTCAAGTGCGGTTCGGTTTCAATGTTTGGCTTGGAATAATCGGTAGTTGAATCATTGGTCCAATAATATTTGAAGAACCCCCGACTGGTGCCAGATACTTGAGATTCCTGTAAAATGAGATTGAGGACATTTTGGACGAGTTAACCTTTAGATATAGAACAGGGAATGTATTCTCAACATTATGGCGCTCCTCCCCATAATAGGCTCATTTAACAATTTTTTATTATTATATATTCTGAAAGAGCTTAGTGAGTGTAGTAAGTATGCCAAAAATTAGAATTTACTGTATAAAAAAAATTATTAAAGTCGACGCGCTTAAAAACGCTCGGGATAACCATATAGTCGAGTTGTGACGTCAGATGGCTGAACCGCCCAGTGAACATGGCTGTTTATGCAAGTTAATAGAGTAAAATCTGGAAGTAAAGTCGCTTAGTTTTCGAGAAAAACCGGCGTAGAACCAAACCAGACTTAGTGGGATTCTTTAGTAAGATAATCGTGTACACGAAATCATTTTTTGGTGGTCGAGAACTTTTTTATTTCGGAAAAACTCAAAAAATAGATTTTTTAATGAAATATGTTTTTTAACGTCTCCACCGCTATATATCTCTGAAAATATTTGTGCTATCAAGCTATTTTTTTTTTAGATGAAAGTAGAACAATAGCGCTTCGAACAACGTCCCACGTGAACCCGATTTATTTTTTTTAAGTTGGAAAAATAATAGGAAACTCAAACTTGTTATTTTCAGTAGCGTAATTTTAGACAATCGAGAAAAAAATTTATTTATGAAAATTTGTATATTCATGCTGCGTACAAATTGAAGCCAATAGTTGAAAACAGTTTTTAGGATAAAAATTTTTCATGTTCCGTTCATAGCATTGAGTCAGCGATTTTTTTTAACGGGCCAAAGTCATATTCTTGCGCGCTCGGCTGTAGCAAGTCTGCCGACTGCAACGATCTGACGGTCCCGGTCGGGGTGTATGTAGTATTTTAACTTATATTAATAGATACAAAACCAGTAGCGATCAAAAGCATCTAGGGGATCAATATTATTGTTCAATATTTCATATATTGTACAGTAGTAAATCATATGTTGTCAATATTAAGAAATTGTACAATAAATATAAAATAGTATCCTTTTAATAATAAAAAGACAGGTAGGTAGTAGATATAAATACCTAATCTATAAATATCAATCAGTGTTACTAACTACCCACCTAATTAGTAAGTTTATTAGACATTTTACTTCCACATCCAGTGAAAGTATAGTAACGACAAAAAAATTTTTAAAAATTTTTATTGTTCAAATAGGCTTAGAATGTCACGAAACGTCGAGATTTTAAGTTTGAGCGAAAAACACATTTCTGTCTGTCGGTCTGTCTGTAACTTTTTTTTTGTGCGCACGTTTACTCTGGAACCGTTTGAGATATTGACTTGAAATTTGGTACACATATGTACTTTAACGAGATCTAGAACTAGATTATATTTTTATCTTGTTCCGTCGAAGGGTTGGGGGGTAAATTGGGATAAATTTGGGGAAAATAGGTAAATCAAGCAGGTAAGAGTCCATAAAATTGGTATTTAGTATATACAAGAGAAGCTAAGGTCTCAAAAAAAAAAAATTTGGCATTAACCACCCCCCATTACCACCTCCACCCAATTATTAAAGGGGATGAAAAAAAAATGTGATTTAGTATGTGTACAAGAACCAGACACCTCAAAACGTTTTTTTATTTCATCCACCCCCACTACCACCCCCTATCACCACCCCCACCTCGCTACCGATGTGGGGTATCGTTTTATGGGTTTTGGGGTAGAGGATTTCAAATATTATATTATTAAAGTTCCATAAACAATTATTTCCACATACAAATTTTTTTCGTTGTGAGTGACTTGGATAAAAAATGTGGATGTGGAAGTAGTGATTCCTTGGACAGCGGTTTTTAAATGAATGAAAGTAAAAACGTACGCATAAAATGAGTTTTATTGTTGAAATAAATTTTCTATTTGGATAGATAAATATGTAGTATGTAGTTTATGTAGGCCCTATATTAATAGCATTCTAATTCGTTCATATCTGCCTCGAAATCTTTAGTAATGTTCTTACAGGAACGACATTTGCACTCGTTGCAACATTTTAGGCTTTCTTTAAAACAAGCACATTTTCGATTGTCACAATTTTTATCCGAACAATGAATACTTAATGATTTTCGACAACCGCCACTTCTACGCGACTAATCTGACCAACCCTGCATGCGAGGTGTATTAATTGCGTCCCAATGTCGCATTTAGCGCTGATAAAAAAAATCGCTGTTGCCACACGGTACATTTTAGGAAAAAGTATATTGTTTCAAAAACTTTTGTGATTATTAGGCTTTATTTTCTTCGCTGCATGTATGTAAATATTTTCAAAAATAAAAAAGTTTATCGATGGGTGAAGATTTCAATACATAAAATATATATTTTTAGTTTATCTGATTTTTAGAGAAATGAAAGTGCGAATTGTGCCCAAACCGTTTATATTGGTAAAAGCGCTACAGTGTGTGCTTTAATTTGACACAAAACAAATTTCGGTACATTTAATAGTTTTAAACAAAAAAAAAACAATTTTATTTAAAAATACATTTTTTTCACTTTTTATTGATTTAAAAAGTTTGAGACCACAAAAAATGTAAAATATGATTTCATATGCCCGGTGACATACTCAAAGGAACCTAACATGTTTGACCTGATTCTACGCCAAAAAAAGAAACGACACGATAGACTTACGAAATCGCTGCTCTAATATAGGTATCGGAGCACGCCAAGTGACGTCACTCTACGGACTGTTGGCCGGCCGAGCGTGTTTCTATTCAAATGCGAATATCTCTGTGGCTATTGATTCAATTGAGCTGAAATTTTTTTCTGAGGCCATTGGTTTGTTATACTTTAAAATGAGGAAGAAGAAGTAGGAAACTGCCATATCACTAAATGACCCTATTTAACACCCCTCATTTCTTAGTTTGGGGTCATTTAAAAAATATTGTCTATGCAACCCCGTTACAACCCGTGAAGACCTGGAGCTACGACTAAAACGCGCAATTAATGGCATCACAGCTCAGCAATTGGCGAACGTTCTTCGAGAAACAGCTATGCGAGTTCAGAAGTGCATTGACGTTAATGGACAGCATTTTGAGCAATTGTAATGTTTTGTGTTCATTTTTTGTATTTCAAAGCCACCTTAATAACAAGATAATTAGAACAAAATTGTATTTTCTTGTTTTCTTTTAGCTGTAATTTTGTTTGTATTTATCGCACATACTAAAACGACATATGAATAAATTCCTTATTAATAGTACTAATAAATGGTATCACGGTACCAATATTATTCCATTTGAAAAAAATGAGTTTTGCCCCAAAAACCTTTTTGATGAACTTTATTTGCTCAAAAATCACGTAATTTAGTATTTTTGACGAGATTTCAATTTTTCTACCATTATACGGGTCATTTAGAATAAATCGGAACCGTCATGGCAGACTTAAATGGAAAACTAAAAATTATATTATAGAAAATATTGACGTTTGAAATGTCACTTATTTGGTATCGTTGGATTCAGAAAATTATGCAATATACAGGGTGTTCCATTTAAAAATCGAAACCGGAAGTGAAAAGAAAATCACTTGTATGTCAAAAAGTGCTGCTTATTATGTATATAGGATATCCCAAATTTCAATCATCTTCAAAACTAAAGAAGAAAAGGGGGGTGTATCATGATCCTGTTATACCCTGTATTGAACATTTCTACATACGTTAATCCAAACCTAACATTTTATCTCTAATAGTTTTCCAACTTCTATTTTGTTCCGTTCAGGTCCCTTTTCGAAAAAAATTATTTTTTTTCTTTGAATTTCTAATGCATTGGGCATTTGTTCATTAATTAGTTTTTTTTTTGTTTTATAGTACAGTACCTAGAGGTAAAAAATATGCAAAACTTCGGAATAATGTCATATTGAACGGATTTCGTTCATTTTTGGCAGTATAATAGTAAATGCTTCACAGAAAAGTTTCTATATTGTGCGGGGCTTTGCTAATTTATAGGGGGTGGATGCCACCCGCTCTCGGTGGCACTTAAAAAATATATATATTTATTGGAACTGAAGTAGAATAAAATTTTAAGAAGAAAAGGTTCTATGCAATTTTTCACATAAATTGGTAGTTTTTAAGTTATGATGACTTCAAAATTGCGATTTTAGCTTAAAAAAAGCTATATCTAAGCGGCTTTCGTCAAGTATCGCGAAAAGTATTACTTTATCGAAAAAATGTTACAGACCAATTATGGAAAGTACAAACTGGTAATTAATTATATTTTTGTTTATTGATGTAGGATTAATAATTTCGGAGATATTTAAGTTTACATTTGGCATCGAAGTGTTCATAAGATAATTATTTAGAGTGAGAGTTAAATATCTCAGAAACTGTGACACCTACGTCAAGGATGCTAATAAGTAGAATAATATGTTATTAATTAGAATAGAATAGAATAGAATATAATACATTTATTCATCCAGTAGATCACATACATGATATAGGACAAGTCAAAAAACATTACAGATATCAAATGAAAGAAAAAAAAAAAATATATATATATATATACACATATATATACACATATATACATACACACACATACACACATATATACATATATATACATATATGATAACAGTAAAACAGTATTGCAAAATAAAAATATGCATAAGTAAGTGTGTAGTATAAATTAATACATTAGAAATTCATCCACAGAATAAAATGCATTGGAAGTAAGAAATACTTTTAACTTTGCCAAGAATGTTTTTATGCTAGCAACATTTTTTAAATTTGGACTAAGTTTATTATAGAGCACAGGGCCCATATAATATGGATTAGATTTGTATAATTCAAGTCTGTGTATTTCATGTTGCAAATCAGAACCATGACGAGTTTGATAACTGTGGTGTATATTTAAAGAATTAAAGTTGGATAAATTCTTTTTTACCAATTTCAAAATTTCAAAAATATATAAACATGGTAGAGTAAACATTTTTTGTTGCTTGAATGTCATTTTACAAGATTGCCTATATTTAATTCCAAACATACAACGTATGGCCCTTTTTTGTAACACAAATACTCTATTTGCCCATGTTGAATTACCCCACATAGTAATCCCATATCGGAGACGGGATTCAATGTTAGAAAAATAAAAAGTTTTTACCGTACTTATGTTTGTAATGGTTCGTAATCTTTTCAAGGCGAAACAGCTGCTTGCACATTTACCACATAGATAAGTTACATGAGTTTTCCAATCTAGAGACTGATCTATATTAATACCTAATAATTTGAATGACTTCACCTGTTGAATCGATTTCCCATCATTTTTCACATATACACTTGATGTGTAATGTGATCCAATAGGATGAAACTCCAAAACAAAAGTTTTATTTTGATTTAACACAAGTTTTTTATTTATGAAATACTCCGAAATGGAGAGCAAGTTAGTGTTCAATAAGTGTGTTGCATCAGTTAAGGCTTTACCATTAGCAATGATTGAGATATCATCTGCAAAAGCACAAAAGAATGTAGACAGGTAATTATCTAAGTCATTTGTGTATAAAATAAACAGAAGAGGGCCCAACACACTCCCTTGGGGAACTCCAATGTCCACCTCCAATTCCTTAGATCTTACACCAAAAAAATCAACAAATTGTTTACGATTACCTAAATATGATGTTAAAAGTTTGTTACATGTTCCTTGCAGGCCATAACGCTCTATATTTTTTAACAGGATACCATGATCAACACAGTCAAAGGCTTTGGACAGATCAATAAATAAAGCTATAACTTTATTTCCTTGGTCTAGATTTTTATACACAAAGTCTAAAATATTTGTAAGTGCTGATATTGTTGATCTATCTTGTCTAAAACCATGTTGATTTGATGATAAGAATTTCTTACTCTCTAAAAATGCAACTATACGTTTAGCTAACAATTTTTCAAAAATTTTAGAAAACACTGATAATAATGATATCGGACGATAATTAGAGAATTGCTTACTGTCTCCATTTTTTAGCAGAGGTATAACTTTTGAAAGTTTTAAGAGGCTAGGGAAAGATCCACTCTTAAAACATTCATTAATAATATGTGTTAGTGGTTCCGCAAGTTGTCTTGTACATTGTTTGATAATTTTTACAGAATAGTCATCTGGACCAACCGAATTTGTTAATTTTAAGTTATTTATAACATCAATTGTCTCATGGAGAGTGACAGGTTCTAGACAAATTGAGTCATCAGTGACAGGTAATAAATTGTTTGCAGAAGTATTAACATTATCTCTGTGTTTAGAAACTAAAGTTTTTGGTAAATTAATAAAAAAGTTGTTAAATTCATTGGATATTATTTCTTTATCTGTGGTGGTTTCATTTTTTATTTCCATTTCTAAGTTACGGTGCATGTTTGGCTCATTTTTAGTACAACTGTTTATTATTTTCCATACGGTTCTAGATTTGTTTGCGGAGTTTATGATAATATTGTCAAAATACATCTTTTTTGCTTGTCTTATGACTCCTTTATACACTTTTTTATATGATTTATAATAGTCTTTAAAAATACCATTTTGTTTTTGCATTTTAAATAACTCTTTAAGCCGTACAGATGATATCCTAATACCCTTCGTGATCCAGCTCTTATTATTTTTTGGGTCGAGGTTTTTAGTGACAAATTTAAAACTTGAGTTATAGTAACCATGCAAGATGCTGTTGAAAGCTGTATACTTAGCTTCAACAGTTTGTTTATGATAAACGCTATCCCATGATTCGTTATTTAAAAATTCTTTAAATTTTAAAATGTTTGCTTTTGAGAAAGATCTAAAGGTATATGGGTTTTTGCTATGTGAGGTATTTACATTAAAGACAATTTTTTGGGCAGTGTGATCTGACAGACCCGTTTCTAGGATACATTTTTCTATCAAATTATTGTTAAAATTTGTCATTATATAATCAATAGCTGATGCCCTAGTATTCTGAATATAAGTAGGTTTGTCTAGTACAGGATTAACACAATAAGAATTTACAATGTCGATAAGATTCATAGTGTCTCTGTTCTTACATAAAAAATTAATGTTAATATCACCACATATAATTATATTAGAGATGTTATCGTTACTACATATTATATCTAAACATTCTTCTAGTTTGGATAAAAACACATTTACATCTGAATTAGGCGTTCTGTATAAACATACAATACAATAAACTTTGTCACCTAGTGTAATTTCAATAGCAGAACATTCATATAATTTATCTATGCTTAAATTTACCAATCGTTTATTTTCTGTTGTTTTAAGAAAATTTTTAGTCAAAATAAGGGTACCTCCATGTAAGAATGATTTTCTACAATAATAACTAGATATGTTGTAGCCAGGAAAATGTACATACTTTATTTCACCAGGATCAATCCAAGTCTCAGAGATACACAGGACATCAATGTTTTCTTGAGATAAGAGAAATTCAGTTTCTTCGATTTTGTTTTTTATACACTGTAAGTTGTGATGTACCACACATAATGTATTTGTTTGTCTTAGTTGCTATTCACTGTTTAACAATAACATAGTTTTTTGTTTCACAATATACAATTTATTTAAATAGTATGGGCACTTATTTGATTTCGCCGAGTGATTTATGTCATAAAATGTCTTAAAATTTTTATTTGACTGTATACAATTTGCACACCTATTGAAACTGGAACTGCAAACTTTTGATTGGTGGCCCTCAGCACATATATTACAGATAGGGAATTTGTTACTACACATTGTCGAAAGGTGGCCGAGACCACAACATGTATTGCATCTTTTTATATGATAAGAATCATCAGCTCGACATTTACTCCAATTTACAAAAAGATGCCCCATTTTTAGAATAAACAATCTTGTCTGTGGATCTACAGCTACAATAAGGTTTATAAGGCCATTGCTGTTGATTTTTCTAACAATTTTGAACACAAAATTTTTTCCAGTCGAAGGAATGTTGTTTGCTAAAATTATGTCATTTGCCATGGTGACGTCATCTGTTGTTTCATCATTTTTTTCAGTGCCATAAATAATTATTTTAGGACTAATATTTTTGGAAATAGTAAGGTCGCAGTTTTCCTCAAATTTGGTTTCCAATGTTTCTTTTAATTTTTTTACTGACTCTGTATTTTCACAATTTATTATAACACCATTGTTTGTTGATTTTATTCGGTTTACAGAGATAGATAATTTTGCAGGATTTATTTCAGATTTGATTTGTTTACAAAGTTCATCTGGACTTTGATTGGAGCTTCTCGGTTTAATAAACAAAGAATGGTTGGTTTGAAGTGTTCTAGACTTAACGACTGTACTATAACTTTCTTTATTTACTTGAGCGTGATATGAATTATCTTGACCAGGGATTATAATGTTTTGTTGCTCTGCGGTATCGGATGGTTTTTTATTCCAGGCTGTTTTATTTGTTGATACTAGTTTATCTGGGACATTTACTGTATTATTCAAAATAGTTTCTAACATAACCATTTTTTCGGTTTCAAACTTATCGTAGAGTTCGGAAAATTTTACATTTAACAAATTTTCAATTGTATTGCGAAAAGGTTGAAGAATAACAGAATTTTTGCTGCATACCTCGCATAACCATTTTATGGAGTTATAAGCTTTTACAGTTTTTGCCACACTTTTTTTTAGATCACTGCAATCCACGTGAAAAATAGAATTACACAAACCATCGCACTTTATGAAATTATCATCTACAATAGATTCATTACACTTTGTACATGAGCGTTCAGACACATCGTCCTCACTTTCCGCCATCGCGGATAGTTAATAATTAAGCTTTCAACTGTTTTTTTTATTTGTTTCTGTAGCATAAAAAACAAAGAAGTTATGACCGAAGCAATGTGCGTCTACACATTTTTTTAATAACAACGTCGCCATTTTGTTACTGTAATTAGCCAGTAATTAAAAAAAGGAATTTCAAACACTGTTTCTCATTAATATATAGCATGACGTAGATGCTCAAATTTTTTGGTTTGTAAACAGCATTTGCTTCAGAAAAAAAATACAGTTTAAACTATAAAGGTATTTTCGATAAAACTTAATTTTTTTTCCTTTTCCAAATATCTCAAAAAATGGGTAGAAACCAAAAATAAAGCTCATAAGCTGATAATGAATTTCGCTTGTTTATTTATTTACATAGATTTAATAGTTTCGGAGATAAGAAAGTTTACAAACGGCGTCCGAACGTTTGTAAGACGAGAAATGCAGTTTAAATGTCAAATATCTCAAAAATTGTGACACCTATGTCACGCGTGCTAAGAAATGAAATTAAAGACAATTAATTGCGCTTTCAAATTATTTTTTACTCGTTCCTGTAGCATAAGAAATAAAGAAGTTATGACGGAAAAATGTGCGTATTTATATTTTTTTATATAAAAAGATCGCCATTTTGTTCCTCTAATTAGCCAGTAATTTAAAAGAAATTATCTCAAATACAGTTTTTCGTTAAGATGTAGCATTTACCTTTTGCTCATTTAAAGCACTTGCTTTAGAAAAAAATGCTCTTTAAACTTTAAAGGTAATTTCGAAACACTTGGTTACCAAATATAAACTTAAATATCTCCGAAATTATTAATCCTACATCAATAAACAAAAAGTATAATTAATTCCCAGTTTGTGTTTTCTGTAATTGGTCTGTAACATTTTTTCGATAAAGTAATACTTTTCGAGATACTTGACGAAAGCCGTTTGGAAATACCTTTTTTTTAAGCTTAAATCGCAATTCTGAAGTCGTTATAACTTATAAACTATCAATTTATGTGAAAAATTGCATAGAACCT
Organism: Rutpela maculata; assembly: GCA_936432065.2. Classification (NCBI taxonomy): domain Eukaryota; kingdom Metazoa; phylum Arthropoda; class Insecta; order Coleoptera; family Cerambycidae; genus Rutpela; species Rutpela maculata. The sequence continues at coordinate 41,510,630 of OW386292.2, forward strand.
TTTCTTTTTAAAACTTGATTCTATTTCAGCTCCAATAAATATATATATTTTTTAAGTGCCACCCCCTGAGAGGGGCAAGCCCCCGCACAATATAAAAACTTTTCTGTGAAGCATTTACCATTATACTGCCAAAAATGAACGAAATCCGTTCAATATGACATTATTCCGAAGTTAAAACCTCTAGTTACTGTACTATTAGGTCACAAATATATTTTTTGTTTTTTGGATTTTTAAATACATTAATAATTTTTACATAAATTAATCCAAACACATGTTTTTTGTCAAGTATATATAGTAAGTACTTTAAATTATAATTTACATTTTGAAAGCTCAAAAAAAAAACATTTATAAAGAATTGTATTACTTAGTTGATTTGTTGGCCATTCATGGCAATGTCGAGACCAAAGTGGTCAAATGTTATGAACAGTTTTGCGTCCTATTTCATTTTGCTATTTTCCTAATGCAGACTGGTCAATTTACTGAACTGCCTTTTTAACAGTTTGAATTACTCAAATAAGAAATTTTTTAGCACGAAAATCGAATGATAGTGATTGAATTAACTAAAAATCCTTTCAAAAACTTAATTTGTAATAAAAAATCGGCAGCTACTGGAAGCGGCTGGAACCTCCCCACACGGTGGATCCTTATCAGCTGTATTTGGATATTAAATCGGAAATCAGAGCACTGAGCAAACAGATAAATTACACGTGACTTTGGAGCCATTTATTTCATCAACAAATATCGAACGAACTGAAGCGGACTACAAGCAATCTGTTAAAACATAACCTCTCATGTTTGTTTATGTTGCATGTTAATCAATTGCCGGATATTATAAGGGTATTAACAGATAACGTTTCGAAGATTTTGTAAAATATTGGATAATGAAAAAAAAATAATAACACAGAATTTAGCCCAAATGACGCTCTAACCAACAAGTCAATAACATTATGGACTGTTCAAGCAGACTACGCATGCGTCACATTAAAATCTTCCTGCTCGATCAAAGAGGTCGAGCAAGTCGAGCTTCGTCCGAGGCCTTTATTTTGTAATATTCGAACGTTTAAGATTTAGCTCAGTTAACTCGATTTGCAATGAACGATTGTGACGTGTCCCATCAATCAGACGTAATATCCGAACACGGCTATAAACAATTATTACCTTAAAAAAAAAACAACTAAAATAAGTTTTGACATTGTCAAAAATATTTGGGTTGGTAACCTTTACGAATGTTGATTTTTAGGTTATGAAATATATTTAGGGACATAACATGTTTAAGTTTTTCAAGTTTATTCACATTTTTAATGTTTGACTACGCATTTTTAGCTTGGAGCCACAGTGACTCCAAGCAGATAGTTAAAAAACTCATGCAAATAATTTTTCTATATAGACCATCTTAGGATAACGTCACGATAAGTCGACCATATTGCCTGAGGGATAACCAAACTTTTTATTCCAATGTAAACAATGAAGTAATCTCAGTTTTAAATGTGAAATAAAAATAAAACACCATCTTTTTTGCGACAAGGTGCGATTGTGAGATAAGGTTTATTTTGAATGTAAAAAAGATTAGAAGAAAGGTAAAGAAATCACTTTCTGGCAGAGTCTATTGAATACTACATACGGATAATATAACAAGCTTATCACTGAAATCTAGCACTTAGTTATTTAAATGTAAACTTGCCTTGCCCATAACAATGAATACATTTGAGTTTATCTTTCTTGCACAAACTTCTTGCACAAATCCGGCCTCATAATATTTATATGCTTGTAAAGATTTGTATGCCTTTAACTGCTGATCTGCGAAGAAGCTGTGAGTCGATACTAAGTAATTTACCATATTAATTACGGACACACAAGGTAAAATAGACAAATCTGCAGAAAGGTCTCCAGTCTCCACTCCAAGGGTGTATGGGTCAATATTGTCTATTATTTTGATTGTCTCATCGTAGCGACACTTTACATCACCCATAAGGGTTGGATAATATTCACTATATGACATTATTACGAAAACACACACAGTTTCTCAAGAAAATCAGAAAAAAATATATAAAACCACGCAAACTGCGTTTTGTTGTCCCTCAAGCAAAATGTCAAAATTGTCAAAACCATGTGACCTAAAAATGGTTGATTAATAAAAAAATATATTGCTAATTACAGGTTAGATTTCTAACCCACAAAAAGAGTCCTATTTTATTAGGACAAAGTATTTAGGACTTCATAAACATTACACTGTACTAGATTTTAGTTGAAAGTATGGGAACCAGGCAGAAATTTTAATAATAGCTACGTAATATTCTTAAATCTTAAGAAATATATATTTTTGAGGTTAGCTGTGACGTCACGTACCATAAGCTATAAATTAACATTCACAAAGGTTACCAACCCAAATATTTTTGACAGACGGCAAAATACGTTTTCCCCTAACAATAATACCAATTTTTTGGATGCTGTCATATGTGCACATATAACGAATTATTTTTAATTTTTTTAACGGAAACCAAATCGAAAGGGTGCAAGTGTGATATATCGTTGAAATTGGAATTTATACTGCTTTTTAATGGTTCAATTACAAATTCTAAGTAATCATAAAATAAACAACTTGTGCCAAAATGGCACTAAACGTAATCCGATCTCAACCAAAACCTTTTCAGATCTTCTGGAGCACTAAAGAAACCCTCATGTAAAAGTTTCATCCAAATCAGGTTAGTAGCTTCGTAGCTATCGTGCTAACACACAGGCATTAGTCACAAACCACTTTTTTGGGTTTCCGGGACCTCGAAATCGTAAAGATTTGATGTTATCTCAATTTTCGATTTTGGATTAATTCTAGTAACCTCCCACAATTATTGTGGGGAGGTTAATAAACACAACACTATAAAAACTAAGTTCGTAGGCAAGAGCACTTAATAATTTTGATTATTGATACGGGAAACAACTAAACGAAAACATCCGTTCGTTGGTAATGGGTGGTAGGGATGGCCATCTTTTGGAAAAACCATATAACTCTTGGTGGACAGCTTCCCTGCCAGATGTGGCCGGAGTAGTGTTCATGGTGGATCGTTTAAGTTTGAGTTGATATATTTTGTTTTATCTTCTGGCCTCGGCCGATTTTTCACTAAATCGGTCGGGGAAGTAAGCTGTCATATTTTTCTGGGGGAATTTGGTTTTTGACAGTTTTCGAAAAAATATTTTAGGTTGGTACCAATGTCTTAAATTATTTTTAAGTTATGTAGCACTATTTTTAGGTTATGTTGCCGGAAGAATTTCCGGCGGGATGGCGGAAGTAGCGGAAATAGTTTTTAAAATATAATGTCACTTTTAAAGTTTTATTGGAAAAAACTCACCGAAAACGTTCCGGTGAGATTGCTTATACTTGTAGGGCTTGTGAGCGGTTCACGAAGGCTTCTCACACATTCCGTGGGCTTTATGAACGTCGAAAAAACTTGTAATATCTCGATGCACTTGACACTCAAATTTACTCAGCATACAGTCTGCACGCTTTAACACACTAGTCTATTGAACGTTAGGTTAGACCACAGAGTACAGTAACTATACAGAGGCGAAGGCTAGCCTTCCCGCCAAAACCAAATTTGTATACTCATCGCCATTTCTTAATTGTTTAACAATCAACCTCACTTTTATCTTGACACTGTTGATGTTTATCGTGTTAAGTTTGGATTTGTGAATTTTTTTTTCCACTCATTTTGGGATATTGAAAACATTAACCGAGAATTAAAATTCTCATAAATAAAACCTAGTGTACAACTCAATTGAAAATAGGCGCCAATTATAAGCAATTCAAATCGTAATATTTTTCAATCCAACTCGAAATACACTGTCTTTTCAGTGTATCCTTAAATGGGGATCTGCACATGACGTCATAGCTAGCCTCAAAAATATATATTTCTTAAAATTTAAAAGTACTACGTAGCTATTATTAAAATTTCTGCCTGGTTCCCATACTTTCGACCAATATCTAGTTTGTCACAATAAAATAAAACGCATTTTGCAGGTTAGAAATCTAACCTATTAAAAGAAATAAACAACATATCTCTCAGTGTAGACCAGGGTGTATAGGTCGTGTGCGCATGACGTCACAGAGCTGAGACCTTAGGAAAACAAACCGCTGTCATTGCTGTCAAATGACTACTGACTGAACCTAAGAATTGAATTTTTCATAATATTAGAGTTTTTATGGACATTATATATTATATCGTACAAAATGGCAAGTTTTTGTTGTATTATTAATTGTGGAAGTGTGGTAATACCGAGACAACATCAGTTTTTATAAAATAACGTCGATTTACAGCCAGAAGAGGTTAGGATTAAAAGATTCCAGGCAATTAAAAGGAATTATTTTACTGGGGTATTCCAAGCATTTTATTAATAGTAAGTTGTTGCTTATTAATTTAAGAATTTGATTTTTATTGTGGATTTATGTTGTAGGAAAGACCGCCGTAATTCAAGACCACGATGATCCATCTCTGTTAATATGAGATACATCTTAAAACCCAAATGTGAAACTAAAAGTGCTTGTGATAATAATAACTACTGCTAAACCAAACAAGAAACAATTCATGGTAAAAAAATAACGCTTTATATTGATTTTTCACCATTTTTAGTAATCATTTCTTGTGTTTAAATTTTAGTTGAGTGAGGGTAGAACTGATGCTGAGGGAGAAAGAAGTGTAACAGTAGAAATTGTTGTACACCTCAAGAGGAAAATACACAGGCTACATTAAGATATCTGATGAAGTGCATAAGTTAAGGAAATTCCAAGTATTGCTGTCATTGATTGATCTGGCAACTAAACGTCCTTTTAAATTATATTGTGTGGTGCTCAAAAACCCAGTGTTGGATTTTTAACATTCAAAAACTATTAAACTAAGACAAAGTGATCTGAAGTGAGTGAACACATAAATAAAGTCCAAATGGGCGTTGAAACTGTCAGATTGCAGCTATAAATGTTCTGTGAATTATGTAATTACAATGTTACTACTTAGATACTTCGTACCTATAAGTGTATAATATAATCATTTATTTTTTTATTGCAATATAGATCTTTCTTTGTATCTCCTGTTTCTTGTTGATTCTTCTTACGAGTACTAATGGAACATATGGAACCTTGGATAATAAATAATTTGATATTTAGTAAGTATATTTTGTTTTACTTTCAGTTAGATGCAAAGATGGATGTATATATAAGTTCAACATAATCGACTATTTCAATTCACTGCTAACAACAATAATACAAGTGATAAATAAAAAAGTGAACATACGTGTTTAATAAAATACAATAAATATTTAACAATTGACCTACCTACATGAAATAATAAAATACATGTTAGACATATTATATAACAATAAGACACGATAAGGAAAAGTTTTTGCACAAATTACAATGGTTTGTATAGTTCAATCTATAGTATATCATAGGTACACTGGATGAAATTGTGTACATCTCTTTACATATTTCAAGTAGTTCACAGAACTTCAGTCCTTCATATTTAATTTATATGGTATTTTTCATAAAATTCATAACAGTTAACCCTTCGACCATAGCCACCGTTTACTGCTAAAAATTGAAAGGAAAGACTGGGTAGTGAACAAATTTTGTCTAGACTAGTAACACGGTCACAATGAGTACTGAAAGATCATCTGGATCAGTAATAGTCCAAGTAGTCGATGGCTTTTGTTGAAGATGGTAAGTTAAAAGAATTCATAACCTGAAAAATAAATTTGTATGTTAGCAATTACTCATTAGGCAACATTTAATTAGGTAAGCATATATTGAAAAAAAAAAGGTTGATCATCGACAACTAATTCTTACCTTTGCAAAAAGCTTTTATCCTGTAAATTTCTTGGAGAGTACTTCTTTCACCCACCCATAAATAGCTTCAAGATTTTTTAATGTCTTGAACTCATCCTTTTGTCTATGCATTACTCACAAAACCAAGTAATTCACAATATCCCCATGTGAAATAATATGAAATACACCAATATTTGTACCGAAGTCATCATTTCTCAAAATATAAAGGATTTAATTCGATGACACCAACTTTTTCCATGTACCTAACCCTCTACATTATGAGACGATTTTGTAAAATATAAACTTATCTCCATATTAACGAACAAAATTCACCGCACGAAATAATTAAGAATAGTTGTGGATGTTAAATAATCCAAAATTAAGTTTCAAAATATTACAAAAACGGCAAAACATACTTTAAAACAACACGTTTAATCGGCACGTCACTCGATGACAGCTGTTTGTTTTCCTAAGGTCTCAGAATCTGTGACGTCAGCGCACGCGACCTATTAAATAGGTGATGCGACGACAACCCTCACAGTGGCTTAATAAGTGCTTACTTCGTACATATTGTAAAAGATGGCTCAACTAAGTTCTCTCATTACTTACGCATAGATAGATAATTTTATAGGTTCTGTGCATACGTACATACAGTGTTGCATACATTCCCGGCTTCTTGTTTTTGACAAGAGTCCAGTGACATCTGACATTAAGTAGCTAAATTAAAACATTGAAAGAATATATGTAACACTACATGCAGTATTGCACGTGTCGTCACAGCTAACCACAAAAATATATATTTCTTAAGATTTACAGGTATTACGTAACTATTATTAAAATTTCTGCCTGGTTCCTGTACTTTCAACCAAAGTCAAGTTCAACGTAATATGTATGAAGTTTTAAATAGTTTGTTACAATAAAATAAGACACTTTTGCAGGTTAGGAATCTAACCTATAATTAGCAGTCTATTTTTATTAATCAACAATATTGAAAAATTATTTGCGTGAATTTTTAAATATTTGCTTGGAGCCAGTATGGCTCCAAGCTAAAAATGCCTATACAAATATTAAATATGAGAATAAACGAAAACACCTTAAAATTTGAGGTTATGTTAGTTATACGATGCACATGCCCAGGTAATTGTAGGACCCTATTGCTCGCGCCATCTATTAAAGTAAATAGAAACCATGCACTTACGAAGCCATTATTATAATAGGAAAGTGCCGGACCACCTATTTAATACACCGTGGTGTAGACGCAACTGGTACGCAAGGTCACAGAAAACGAGCCATCAAAAGTGAAAGGAACCGCCAAAGACTTCGCCTCTGTGCAGTTACTGTATTCTGTGGTTCCACTATAAAATATATTTTACCCAAGAAGCGTGTTATTTGGTTTTTAATTTTTTTCACGGAAACCAAAGCTAAAGAGTGCAAGTGTTATATATCGTTGAAATCGGAATTTTTACTGCTTTTCAATGGTTCGATTACAAATTGTAAGTAATCATAAAATAAACAACTTGTTGTGCCAAAACAGCAACAAACGTAATCCGATCTCAACCAAAACCTTTTCAGATCTTCTGGAGCACTAAAGAAACCCTCATGCAAAGTTTCATCCAAATCCGTTTAGTGGCTTCGCCGCTATCGTGCTAACAGACATACACACACACAGACATTTTTCAAAAACAACTTTTTTGGGTTCCTGGGACCTCAAAACGTAAAGATTTGATGTTATCTCAATTTTCGATTTTGGACTAATTGTAGTAACCTCCCACAATTTTATTGTGGGGAGGTTAAAATAGATAAGAGGAATAAATTATTACATATTGTATTCAAGAGGTATTCAAGCAGCCAACTCAAGAAACCAGAATATATATTTTGGTACGTAAGAAGATAAGAGAACGGACCAAGAACATTAATGTAAAAAGGGCAGCGAGTCAGTACTGGCCACAAACTACTCTATGTGAAACTGGAAGTACGAAAAGAGAAAAGAAGTAAAGGAAATAACCGGCACGGTAGCTCAATCGGTTAAGGCGTATTAAGTGGCGAATACGCTGATCGACTCGCTACCGCTCTCTGGGTTCAACCCCCAGCCCCGGTATTGACAACACCGGTGGGTGTGGATGTATGTCTGCGTTTTTCCGAATGTGTAACCCCCTTCCGGACAGCCTGGGCTTTGGATTTGGGGGTTGTCTACTATCTGTGTTGTGTTATGTTAACAAAAGACCGTACAATACCTGAAATAATAAAGCGAAGAAGTAGAAAAACAACTGACGGGAAGAATTTGACTGGACATTAATAAACAATAAACAACATATATGAACAGGTAAAAAAGATGAAGTTAACATACAAATAACACCAGACGTGGAACATAAACGAATGTATTAAAATAAACAGACATTTTTCTAAAACACAGAAACTCTCACACTAGGACATTGACTAAACTAAACCTTCAGACATCTCAAAAAATACAGAAGAAACAATAATACGTACCCAAGAACATACATTTACTCCAACATTGGACCAAGAAACTAGGAAAAAAGGGAACACAAAGAAAAAACGAAAAAAATTAATACAAGAAATAAGCCACTGGCCCTAGGACAAGCCACAGTGAGACGGCTTGGGGGGGGGGGGGCATGCCCCCCCCCCCCTGGCTGCGCCCATGACAAGCCATCATCAAATGGTCGACTGCTAAAAGTAATGGTTAGAGTTACAAGAAATACTGGATTAGGAGTAGAGAATATAAAAGAGTTAATGTACTAGGAAATGGAACACAACCATACAAAGATTCTTTCAAAAAATCAACTCGCTACAAAATATAAGATACAGATATTACGCACAATTCCCATTTGAATACATAGGTACCATACTGCCAATGATGACATATGTAGTTAAATATGAGGCAACAAAGGCCAACAGAAGAAGTTTGAGAAGAGCTACTAGGAAAAACAACAAGAATGAAGCAACTGCATAAGACGTCAACATAAATAAGAAGGAAACAATTACAAAAAATACAGAAACGTACGCAACGAGCATATATGCTCTCACGAAATCAAAAACAGGGAAAAGAGAGAACTCAGAAGAAGATGAACTCAACAAAAACACAGAGACAAAGAGAGGAGTATAAACACTCAGATTGCGACACAATGCGGTAACGCATTTTACAAATACCTACATTTCCCATCTCACATTCCTGTACCATGCGTCATGAGGCCCTCGCTGCTGACAACAAGCATGACCCAAATCCAACCCAGTATAGACATAGCCGGCCCGGCGGTATGTTTCCCGGAAGTGCCAGCAATGTCTACCGTATGCAGCCAATCAACCAAAAGTAAAGTCCTGAAAAACCTGGTAGTTCAGTAATGTAACGATTTATATCGGACAAAATTCATAAAGCTTTGAAAATTGGTAAAAATGTTAAGGATAGCATAAGAATTACTAAACCGGAAAGTTTCCACCCCAAATAGTGTGCTTCGTCTCCTAGGACGTCGTTTCCACCCCCATTTTGAGGTTCTCTAGATTATCTCGGGAACGGTGCACTTTTGATAAAAATGCCTGTATACAAAATTATCCCTTATAAAAAGTCTATCAAAAACGCATCGACACTTTTTTTTCCTAAAATTAATAGTACTGTAGGAAATAAGGCGCACTCATAAAGGTTGGTTCCGGTTAACACAATAAATTGTAATCTTTACTATAATCTACTTTAAAGTTCAATGCTTAACGCTAAAGCAGTAGCTACTAAACTCCATTTAAAATTATAATTAATGTACCGCTTCCACCCTCGCAATTTTTAAAGAAGCCAGAATATTGAATATTGTGCTTGTTTTCACACCACCAGCCCAGAAGTAAAGTACTTGGCTCGTTTTTTTACGTGGTGTCCCCTGTAGGCTTAAGCTACTAATTATCAGAAGGTTACCTACGTTAATTAATCTTCCTCGCTTGCGTAAGCCTTCTCTTCTGGAACTGCACCTGTTGTCGCACCCTAATTTGCATGAACAAGAACAGATTCGGGAGCTGGTTCTTTTGTTGTCATAGTTGGGGTTAATATAACGCCGACTCTTTTCCATCCCCAGTCAGTAGGTTCTAGCATTTTTTCAAGTTTGAATTTGGTAAAAAACGCGATATGAGTGTTGCCGAGCAGCTAGCAGCAGAAATTAGTGGTAATTTTGATAACATTACAGCATTGTTCGCTTTACAAACTAGTTTGTTAAAAGACATGGATCTGTATACATCTAGACTTTTTTCTGCGGAGGTAGAGTTGTATAAAGCTAGAACAAATCGCTCTCCTACGCCTGCAATGTCTTCATGACTAGCTTTTTCATTATTAAAAGTTTACACGATGTCTTGTAAGTAATCTCTTTGATTAAGCATATTGATTTCCATTAACCTTTCCTTTGGAAAAAACACTGAGGTTGTGTCGCAACCGCTAATGGTCATACGGATATTCAGCGAATTATATGACCTGCGCTAATTACATTTGCGCCTCATTTACCACTTATTAATTTTATAAGGAATAATTTTGTATATAAGTATTTTTATCAAAAAGTGCACCGTTCCCAAAATAATCTAGGAAATCTCAAAATAGAGGTGGAAACGACGTCCTAGGTGGTGAAGCACACTATTTAGAGGTGGGAACTTCCCGATTTAATAATGCTAAAGCTATCCTCATTATTTCTATCAGTTTTTGAAGCTTTATGAATTTTGTCCGATATATTACAATTTTAACTGTTATATTCAGGCCCCCCGCATCAAATCATAGGCCCTGGTACTAAATTCACTGGCGCGTCCCCGCGCTTAATAATTGATGAGCGGGGGGGAGAAATTTGAAAAAAAAAGTGTATCAAGATCTCTGGCGGGCCCCTCGTAAGCCCGGGTCCCTAAACTCAGTGTCCAATAGACCCTCCATACGGGGGGCCTGGTTATATTACTGAATTATGGAGAAATCAGGGAATTTCAAAATTGGGAATTAGTGTACACCCTGTTGTATTAGTGGTACAAAGTTCGGCGAGTTCTCATCTCTTTTGATTTGATTTTAATTAAAAAAGTATTCTAAACTTTTTATCAAATGTTACATTTTCGAGTTATAAACACAAAAAGTAAAGAAAATTACCTGTTTTGCCATTTTTTATTGTTTTCCACATCTCACGAAAGAAAGTCTGGTAAAAAGTGTCATGGCGAAAACTAGATTGGTATCTCTAAATCATGACAACCAACAGTAATTTTCATCATTTACGTGGCAATCACGGTTAACATGGTTAACAGGTTGACCAATTTCTAAACTGACATCTGGCAGCAGTATTTTTTTTTTTTTGATCTCTAATCAGTCAAAGTAGGTTTAATACTAGTGAGAATGAAAATAATATAATTATTATAACATAGTTGGGAGTTGGATGAGTTGTTCAACAGGTGTAATGACTCAGTGATACTGTAGAAGAACACACTACCGGGCGTCAAATGACGCGACACCGATTTATTTGATTAGGGGCGCCAGCCGCGTTCTGCCCCGTTCTTCTACTCCCAGACGGGTTCGAGATAAGATGCACTTCGGTAGCCGAGTAATGGATCAAGGCTGCACTACCTCAGATCCTTAACGGCGCTCTCTCTGGCCGTGATTTCCCCGATTTAGGGCTTCAAAAGGTATCAAACCTTTTGAAAAGTTAAATTTTCGCATAAAAAAATCCCAGTCGAAGAATTTCTCTTCGACGGGATTGATTTTGGACGTTGCAGTCACGTTTTTATCTGCTAATAACGGACTCTACACCTAAGGATTTCTGAGAAAAATGCATAAAAAAATCCCTATCAAACCTCCGTAAAAAGGTCAAGTGTTAATGTGAGTTAACTCGACACATCCGATTTTCGATACGAAAGTTTCAGAGTTTCAGGTAGACTAGCAACAAGTCTCAAGATCAATTAAGATGCAATTAATTCAAAGAATCCATTTATTTAACAGATATGGTTATACACAAAAGGGTTATAGCAAAATTCTTATCTTAAGAATCGAGCCTTCCCCAATTAAGGCAATGGCTTTCAGACCATACAAGCGAGAGCGCTTACGATAACGATCGATTAGGTAGAAAAGATTCATGCAAACCTTCTCAGAATTAAAATACGAGCTTTTTAAAGAAGTCTTAGACTTTATGTAATTTCATAATTACAGCTGACTGATTTTAACTTAAAAAAGTTTTACTAAAAAGTTTAGTTTCGCTAGAGACTACTTAGCTTTAAAGTTCTCGTATCGTGGCGGTTCACGTACTAAAACACATTCAAGAGGACTTATTATTGCATAAGTTTGATGGCGTTCGATCAGTCCACGGCTTACTTGCCCCTATGCAGTTGTTCAATATTAGCAAAATTGCGACGATCCACTTTCGAGCGACTTTTGGGCAAAATTGAATTGTTGTGTCTGTTTTTTTATGCACAAGGCGTTTTCCTCTATAACTTTATTATTTGGAAAGCCCTGCTATTGGCTTTCCTACCATCGCTTTGTATGGGCTACCCAACGCGCTCGACCAAATTGCGAGCAATTGGGTGAAACCAAACTCGTTTTATGCGAGAAACCGGCCTTGTGCATGTTCATTGATTTTTATCAAATTTTTGCTTATCGGCGCTACGCCGTCTTTGTCTCGATCGTCGGTTTCGCCTTTTAGATGCATTGCATCCTTAAAATTTTATGTTCACTCTTTAGAACAGGACATTCAATGACCGTACCTCAATGGTCAATGTCTTTGGCGGAGGAATAAAAATGGAAAATATTTTAATATTTTTCAAAGTGCCTTTTTGGATTACTTTTTAAACTAGCTCCGTGGTACTTTTGAAAAAATAATTTTCAAGTCCATTCTTGGCGTACTTTAAAAAAATATTATTTCTGTCCAAGTCCAACTTCGTTGCACCTTTGAAAAAGTATATTATCCTTACATCCTTGCCACTACATACTTTCGCTCTCATATCCTGAACCAAAACATATTTTCCTAAGTGAAAATTCGGCGTTTCTTCGGATTTTCACCTGGTTGATTGTAATGCCCTATAGAACTCATAACGGTCCTTAGGGACTAGTCTGTGGCTCAGACTCTTAAAAATGTCCTTAAATGAAATTTTTGCCTAAGTCGAACTTTCATTCTGCCTTCGACTTAGGTCGATTCTGGAGGGTTCTACAATACCAATCTAGCGTTCGTTGTGACACTTTTTGCTAAACTTTCTGTCATGACTTCACAATTCATATCTCTCACACAAAAAATGTAATTAATAGAAAATAGTAAACATTTATTAATTAGACTATACAACTACATTACATAAAACGAATAAATAATAATCTTAAACATAACCAAGAATAAAAATTCCCTCGACTCATTTCCAGTCTTCTTTAATAAGATCAGCAGCCTTCTCGCCAATCAAAATGGTGGGAGCAGCAAGATGCCCAGAAATAGTCACTGGAATCACACTGGCGTCAGCAACTCTCAATTTGTGCACGCCATACACCCGCAACTTATGGTCCACCACTGCCCCCTTGTCTGTTTCCGGGCCCATTCTAGCAGTACCGCTAACCTCTCCTAAGCTCACAGTTAAATGCCTGATGGCGCATTTCCAGTAATCGTCATCGATTTCTGCATGTTCACAACCAGGAACTTTGTTGTGGTTCAAGTGGATGCCGAGTTTTTGCAAAGATTCGCTATGGGCGAGTTTAAGTGCTTTGTGGATTCCAGCCAGAATCGTTTCTATGTCATGATCGTCCTCATCGTGTAGGTAATTTGGGTTTATCAGTGGGTGATGTAATGGGTCTTTGTCGTGAAGAGCTAGAACCCCGGTTGACTTGGGGTGAAGGAGTACCACAGCGATGGTGAAGCCTTTCTTGCCTTCCAGTGGAGCCCAAACAGCGTCATAGAGTTCCTTTTTAATTCTCAAGTGTTTCAGGTGCTCGTGACCTACGAAAAGAAAAAATATAAGAAATAGTTATTATCAGAAGAATGTCGAGAAATAGGTATTTCCTGAATGAATGCGTTGTATGTAAATCGCATTAATTCGGGGATTACCTTTCTTAACTATGTTATGAACAAGATTTTTCCTACGAGCGTCATTTGACTTTATTTTACACATACAGATTCGGCAAATATGTTCGTGATATAGGGAATAAACTTCGATGTACTATTGGCTATTGAAAGCAGAATGCGTGGGGTCGTCGACGCAGTGGTGGTATGAACAAATACCAATGCCCTGTGTTGATCTTTGACAAGGCGTGGTTTACTTGCGCTGATACACCTTTACATATCACGAACTGCAATTGCCGAATCTGTATGTAAACTATGGCAGGCAGCGACACGGAACATAAAAAAACAGTGGTTGGAAATCCACCACCGTGGCAGAAGGACATATCCAAGAATCATTCGAAAATAAGAAAAATTTGGCGAAAACCGGATCCTGATTGGCCAGGAACGTATTCCATGAACAATAACATTGGCAAGAAAGATCCAGATTGGCGAAGAATGTACTCCCATGGACATGCCGTCGAATCTTCTGAAAACTGTTCTGTTGCCTCTTCAAGAACTTCCAATTCTACTATCAGTTTAGCTAATTTAAAGAAATGTCTGTTTAATATTTCAATATTTTCCGCATATGTTCGGAAATGCCATTTCTCGCACACTCGTAGAAAAAACATATTTCTTATAGAATCTTACCTTTATTGTATAGATTTGTCGAAATTAAAAATTCGACATCAGGGTAGTCGTCCTTTTCTTTTGATATTTCAGTTTTCAGGAAGCCCAGTGCTTCTATTCCTGCAGACGTAAGTGGCCCTTTACCATTTTTGAGGTAGTCCACCACGGCATCGTAGTCTTTGTGTTCTTCTAGACTGGTTTCGTTAAAGACAAAGTTTAGGCCTATGAAGGCAATGTGGTCTTTGAGGTTGTGTCCCACTTTAAGATCTACCAGTGGGTGGATATCGAGGTGTTCCAGGTCTTCTTTTGGTCCAATTCCTGAAAGATAAAATATATTAATTACACAGCCACACAAGAGAAATGTTAAATCGCAAGAAATAACATTTTTCTCGATTTCAAAAAATTGTGATATAATCAAGCAATTTAGAGATTCGTTTTAGCACACCACATCATGTTTCTATGTATTTTGGCGTGCTAAAACGAATCTGAAATCTGATTGCTTGATTTCATCTCAATTTTTCTTAAATTGAGAAAAATGTAGTTTTTTCGTCGTTTCCAAAAGCTGGAAGCTTGAAATTGAGATGAAACAAGTATGTTATTGGGTCTTCCTTGATTTGACTTAATATATTCTCATAAACCTTGATTAATAAAATGCATTAAAAATTATTATGAGAAACAGAGCTATTAGTAAAGAAATATCAATGATTTTTTTAAATAGTTATATACAATCTTTATAAATGAATAGCGTGAAACTATAGCGTGATTTTGAACAATTATCTTATTCAGAGCGCCTTAGCTTTAGTATAATTGGCTTTATTTTGCTGTATACTGTAATCAGAAAGCTTATAGTTTGAAATTGTATAACAGGTATATGAGATCATTCTTGCTAACTGCAACTAAGGTGATATCATCTGCAAATCTCAAAAAATCTTAGTTCCGCTTGTAGCTACTCCTCCCTTCTATTCTCCAGCACACTCCGCATCACGCGAATGATTATATTAAGTGAAAGTTGGACTCTAATACATAAATTGACTTACATGTACAGATACCAGCAAGATATTGAACTAGAGATTATAAAAAAAAACTGATAAAACTCACCAGAAAGCAACAGAATCTGTGGAGTGTTAATGGCTCCGGCGGCTAGCACGACCTCCTTGGCTGCTTTAACGACGTATAAATGTCCATCATGAATATATTGAACGCCATAGCATTCATTGGTGTGTGGCTTGACAATCAGTTTGATTACTTGGCTTAATGGCCTCACCTCCAGGTTTTTTCTTGCATGTGCTGGCACCAAATAGGCTTGTGCGGTGCTGTACCTCTTTCCGTTTTTCGTGGTAGCTTGAGGAACACCCAACCCGAGTTGTTCCTTACCGTTGTAGTCGACGGCCTTGATGCCTAATTCATGTGCGCCTTCCAAAATGTGTGGTGCGAGGTTGGACGAATGTTGGAAGTTTTCTAGATGAACGGGGCCTCCTATGAAAGAAAACAATGACAATCAAAAGTGAAGCTAACATAGTTGAGAGAGCTCACCTAAACTATGATGCTTCCTGTCCAAATCGTGGATATGGGCGTCTTCGATTTTTTTGAAGTAAGGGAGTACGTCTTTCCAACACCAACCGTTAACGCCTAGATCGGCCCAAATGTCGTAATCCTTATGATTTCCACGGGTATACAGCATGGCATTTGTAGCTGTGCCTCCTCCTAGAGCCCTTCCAGCTGGTATGGAACATTTATTGTCTTCCGTACCTAAGGGAATCGTTCATAAAATTAAATATATGGTTAGGCGTGCCTCAAGGTTCTAACTTAGGGCATGTAGATATTTTAGATATATGTCTTCTTAGTATAAAAATTAAGATGGGATTTGTTTTCGTACCTAAACAAGATTTGTTTTGTGGAACAGTAGTGAACCACCAGTTGTAGGGGGTGCTTTGAAGGTAAGGGTATACCGCTGGTACTTGGGTGATTTTAGTTTCGGGCGCACCGGCTTCTAAAAGTAGTACCTTCCATTCGGGTATTTCTGATAGTCTGTTGGCAATAACCGCACCGGAAGCCCCTGACCCGATGACGATAAAGTCAAAGTCTTCGGCATCTGAAAAGAAAGAAGGCAAGAATTGTATTGTAGTATAATTTTTTATTTGTTTTCAATTTTATCATATTTAAGATCGATGCTGTCTTATCTGAATCTAACAAGACTCAACTCTAAATCCACTAGTAAAAGTGATTTTTAAAGCTATATAGTCATTTTAACCTCTCCTCAATAAAATTGGTCCCAACATCGAAAATTGAGAGGTCCCAGGAACCCAAAAAAGTAGTTTTTGAAGAATATCTGTGTATGTGTGTGTGTATGTATGTGTGTATGTATGTGTGTGTATCTGTGTTAACACGAAAGCGGTGAACTACTTAACGAATTTAGATGAAACTTTGCATGAGGGTTCCTTTAATGCTCCAGAAGATCTGAAAAGGTTGGGATCGGATTACGTTTAGTGCCGTTTTTGCCGTTTTTGCACAACAAGTTGTTTATTTTATGATTACTTACAATTTATAATCGAACCATTGAAAAATATCATATATTTTAAAACCTAAAGTAACTCTCTGCATGGGTTAATGTGCTGAAGCGCGAGACATATACAGAAAAAACATACATACGGATCAAATTGAGAACATTAATTTAAAAAATATTAAAATAAAAAGTTATTTACTTAAAACACAGCTGATATATGCGATGTGTTTATGTTAAAACTCATCAAGATTCAAGACAGAATCGAACAATAATTATATATTTTGGTAATAAAATCCGTACGCATGTCATTATACTTAATTACTTTCTGGTATTCTTCATTGATGAAATATTAATGTTTATTCGATCATCGGGATTTACTGCTGATATTTTTATCTTTGGCTTTCCTTTATATAAAATCTAACTGCGAAAGTACCTACCTGTTAAAGCCTGATTTTCATTGACAGTCTCTGGGTTAAAATCGGACTGATGATACTCAAATTGTTTTGACAGTAGTTTTAATTCCTCTAGTCCATGTTTGAACTCTTCAACATATTTGTCGGTAAGTTGGAATGGGGATGCCGCTATAGTCGTTATTAAGGCCAGTAGCCCAAGGAGAGAAGATTTTGACATCTTGAATATCACTAGAAAAAAAAATACAAATAAGTGTTGCTAGTTTTTAGTAAGTTTACATTATTGGTGTTTATATTCATTACTGTTATTTAACAAATGGTGGTGTCTAAGATATTGCCGTGCTGTGAGTAGTTGCTTCCGTATACAGATTTGGCAAATGTTTTATATATGTTTTGTAATAAAATAATACAACTGAATGCTGGTGACAAACTTTTGGTGCAGACATACAAGAATATGAAAAAAAAAATCATATAAACATATGTCTAGAAATGCTTCCTAAGGGAGCTACGCTCTTTCGAAGGTAGGGCCGTGGAGTAGATTTTTTTTTCAATATCAGGAACCCTTTGTGATACAGCGATGAGCTTCGGTACGTTATGTAGTACTAATAAAGGTTATTATTCCATGGTATTGGCCAAATTGAAATTCACTCACGGACGTAGGGAAAGGGGAAGGGCACTACTATATAAAAAAGATTTGTTCCATTTTTATTTTTGAAATGTTGATACCAGAACATAGTTGCCTGGTAAAATGTATTCAAAAGAGGTCTCTTTGTTAAACACCCTAGAAAGAACCTGTTTTTATAAAAATTGGTATAAAGTAATAAAATTTAAAATTAAAATTCTTAAATAATATTTAAAAAACAACTTGAAAACGCATTTTATGTTTTCGGTGATTTTTTAAATGCATACAAAATTAATAACTTTGATAGTCATTCATTATATCGGATAGGTCATAGTTTATAGAATTCTTTTACCTTCTAGTTTTAGCCATATATTATTTTAGATATTTTAATGTTTGTCATATTTTATTTTAATGATTTTTAAATAATTACCATGACAATGCTAAATGTCTTTTTTTTGTAAGATTCGCAACAATAAAGTTTATTATGTTCTATTCTATTCTATTTTATTCTACAGTTTATGTTTGATCATTTTGTGACCAGATTTCAATTAATAATCTAAATCCTGACTTTAATTTAAAGTCAAATGTCATAATTTGACAATAGAAACAGTTCAAACACCCAAAGAAGCGTCTTAATTCGGAAAAATCTTAAAAATGGGAGAAATTATTGAAATTAATTGAAATCGGACTACAAAATTACTCTGCAACAACTATTTTAAACCAGTTTTTATAAAAAAAACTGTTAATCCTATGGTGTTTAACAGAGATTAAGTACTTTTTTTGTGTAAATTTGATGAGAGAACCCCATATTTCGGAACCAACATTTAAAAAACAAAAACTTTTGAATTATAAAGGAGGCCGCCCCCTCCCTACGCCTTTGGATGAATTTTAATTTGACCATTACCATGAAATAATAACCCTTACTGGGGACAACGTACCTCTCATCGCTGTAGCACAAACGGTTTCTTAAAAATTAAATAAAAACTAATTTAAGGGCCGTAGCTCTCTTTTTCCGGGCATATGTTTATATCGAGGCCAACATTTTATACACCAGATTTCCTCTTTGACGTAGATTTCCTCGGATTTCCTTAAGATTTCCTTAGGATTTCCTTCTGGGTGTACACCTTCGCGGTTTGTCACCGCTATTTCTGGACACCCTGTATATGATTATTTACAAAAACACAACACAAAACTTATCACTCCCACTTTTGTAAGTTAATTTTATCGAATGGACCTCCCCAGCGGAATATGCTTTATATAAATCGTTATGTAGATTAATAAAAATAAAAACATATGTTCCCTTGTTAAATATTCGAAATTCAAGGCTTTTGAATTATCCTAATTAGTCTACACTCATCTTGTAGTAA
Source organism: Rutpela maculata (assembly GCA_936432065.2). Taxonomy (NCBI): domain Eukaryota; kingdom Metazoa; phylum Arthropoda; class Insecta; order Coleoptera; family Cerambycidae; genus Rutpela; species Rutpela maculata. The sequence continues at coordinate 41,529,989 of OW386292.2, forward strand.
CTTTTGATTTATAAAAAGACATCCATTTACATTTGTCACGGTGTATTGTCTCGTTCTTCTTTCTTTAATTCTGTTTTCTTTTGTTCAAGTGTTTACGGGGATCTTAATAAGTCATTATTAATTTGATTACATGTTTTAATGCGCATCGCTTTTATATTATGGCATTACTTATCCTCATTTAATTAGGTACATGATGCGCTTGGATTATTTTGTGTTACTTTTTTCTTTGTTTTTTTTTAAATAAGGCGGTTTTTGGGATTCCATCTTTATTGCTGGTAGTAATAAATCATTCTGTTACATCATTTGCTAATATTAAATCTATCTATATATTATTTAAAACTCATAGTGTTTTGTTTCTATAATGTGACAGTCAAAAATACCTTTAAAACCGTCGAGTTTAAAAATAAATGTTTCTCTACATGGCATAATTTTATGACGCCGCAAATTATTAAGCACTCTATGCTACCATATGGTATATAATTTTGTTAAAACACATTTTTTTTTTTGTAAAATCATTAGTTTTCAAACTATCTGATATTTTTAAATTTTTCAAAGTATAATTTGGATTAACCACTGTATCTTTTTTGTTAATTATCTAAACTAGTGACCCTAAGTCTAATTTAATAATATAATTTATTTTGACGTTTGTTGACATACAATCAATTTTAATAGTTATTTTTGTATCTAGGGTGCAAAATACTACTTTGGTGATCGAGAACGAAAGTTTTTCGACGAAGCGCAGCTGAGTCAAAAAATCGTTCGAGATGACCAAAGAATTTTGCACTCAAGATACAAACAATATTTTTTCTACAACTTTCGTTTAATTAAACCAAAACCATTAGTTAAAAAAATCATACTGTTTTTAAAATAAAATAATTTAAAAAATCCTACTTTCAGTTGATTTATTTGATAAAACAGTAAATATTTTTGAACTAGATGTTTCTTTAATTCTCGTGTATCCATTAAAAATTATAAAAAGTAGGCAATAGTATGTGATGTGCAAAATATTTTGCACCCTAATGCGCACGGTGTCATGGTAACGCAAAAAAAAAATAATGTCAATGAAAAAATGTCTCATTTTAGACACTGACATTAATGCGCAAACATAGCCTTTTTTTGATAGTTGTAGAAAAAAGTTTTTTTAATGCGTTTGTTTAGTTCAAGTTAATTGAGAAATGGTTGTATAATCTAACGAAGACAAATTAAACGTTTCTCTCAAGATGTCAGTATGAATCAATCACTAAAAATAATTTCGGTCTTTTCTCGTAATTTCGTAAGATCTAGTTTTTGTCAATTTGCAAAATAAAAAAAAATCTCACATTTTTCAATGCGCCGACTGCGTACAGGTTCACGCGATGTTTTTTTCTAAAATTTCTTTAAATCTTAGGTGTGTTTTGACTACACTGTTACATTAAATGCACTATGAGCTACAATTTAAAGAAAAAGAATAGATTTTTAGCTTATGTTTTGTGGGAGAAAACTCAAGTTATATTTTAATAATTCGGTTTTTCACAATTTCCGGATTAAAGGTTAAAGGCAATTCCCGATTTTTATGCGCCCTCTGGGTTCGGATTGACCAGACAATTTCAGATCGAATCTGACACTTTCCAGCCGTATTAGGCTTCAAAAACTAATCCTTAAATTGGAGCTCATGTTCCCGATCTCGCCCGAAGTTCAGAATTTACAGTCATACGTCTTTATATGTGTTCTTCAGATTCCAGCAAAAAAATTCCCGTCAACTTTTTTAAAAAAATATATATTTTTTCTCCACTATGTGTATGTTTGTTTTAAGAAAAATCGATACTGTTCATTATGTGGAAACATGCGTTGTTTTATTTTGCCTACTTATTAAAATGCGAACAAGGAAGTGGTGTCTTGTGCTAGAAAGAAAGCGACTGCGAGACGCTGAAAAATCTGTATTCTTTTGTTTTACTAAAAAATTTTTGTTTGAATAATGTAATGGGGTTGCCAATCATTAATTAATATTTTCCACATTAATATCGTTACTGCTACGGCCGCTATGTTGAAAAAATGACAGTTAAAATAGACAGTCTCCTTTACCGTTAGTTCTCCCTAAAATTATCTTTGACCCCGTTGCTCCTATGTAGTAATTATTCGTATTAACAATATTGTGGATTATAAAATTTTCCAAAACTTTTTTTATGGTGGACTGTTTTAAAATTACAGCAGTATTTTAGTGTTTGTGGAAAATACTTCAGAGACAAATAATAAATAAATCATAAAGAAACATTCTCGAGCACTCAAGTAAAATCAGATTTCTGATATTTCCCGTTAGCACTGGAAATTTTATCTCGAAAAAAATTTGTGCAGACATTAAACTTTGGTTATAGGTTCAAAATGGACCAAAGTTCACGAAACAAAAAAGTTTAGGAGTTTTACGGATCCGCGGGAACCTATAGGTGGTGAAGGGGTATTTTTATTTAAAAAATCGATTTTTCTCTATTTTCTCGGGAAATATGGCATTTACAAAAAAATAGTTCAAATAAAAGTTGTTTCTGACAAAATTATCTTTTATTCGGTGTATTTAAATTTAATTTTATAGTAATAATTAACCCGGCCCTTTTCTAAAAAAAAAAAAAACATTGGAGCTGAGAGAGAATTAAATTTTAAGAACAAAAAGTTCTGTGCAACTTTTCATATTTTTTTTTTCATCGAATGCATGGCTAGAGCAATGGTAGCTATTAGCACAGTGAATGCCGACATATTTCTGACTGAGAGGTAAGTGATTACAAAAAAAAAATGGTTCTTTGTAGACTTAATTTATAATGAAAACTGAACTATATGCAACTAAGTAACTATACTTATACACATTTCTTAAACTTCTACCTATAAAACTTACATGTATACATATTTTTCCTACTAAATTAATTAACAGTTGTGGTATATTTTTCCCCTTTTTTTTCAATTTTTTTTTTTAATTTAATTTTTTTAATTATTTTTTTTTTCGTATTCCATATTCTTGCTTTTTTTGTTTTTTTTTGTTGTTTTTTGTTTTTTTTTCTCTTTTTGTATTAATTTTTTCATATTAATATAGATTTAAGTTATAACTACTAGAAAATTTGGGATTTTAGCTTGAAAAGTGGCATTTCAAATACGTTTTCGTCAAATAACTCGAAAGGTATTACATTGAGCAAAAACATGCTAGAGACAAATAAGAAAGCTACTAAATTGAGGATGAATTTCGTTTTTTTTCTAATTTTTATAGAGTTAATGGTTTCGGAGATATGGAAGTCTAAAAGTGGCGTCCGAACGTTTATAAGACGAAGTATTTAGTTTAAATGGTAACTATCTCAGAAACTATGGCACTTAGACCAAAGACACTAATAACCAAAATGAAAAACTAATAACTAGGCTTTCAAATGATTTTTTCCTATTTTTGTAGCATAAAAAACAAAGAAGTTATGACAAAAACAATGTACTTTTTCACATTTTTTTTATAAAAACGTCGCAATTTTGTTAAAAAAATATATTCCTGTATACTGTTTTTCGTCAATGCATAGTGTGACTTAGACGCTCAAATTTTTTTATCGGCTTTCAGCGCTTGCTTTAGAAAAAAAAATGCATTTTAAACTGTAAAGGGATTTTAGAAAAAATTTAACATTCTTGTTTCTCTGCAAATATCTCAATAAATATTAATTTAGGAGAAAATATGGTGGATATCAAAAATGACGTTTATAAACTGAGAATAAATTTATTATGTTTATTAATTTGTGTGGGGTTGATTATTTCGGAGATATTTAATTTTATAAGATGGCATCCGACCGTTTTTAGGATGAAATATTTAGTTTAAAATGTTGAATATCTTGAAACTGTGACACTTGCATCAAAAGTTATAAGAAACAAAAAACTGCTGCCCAAGGAATCACTACTTCCACATCCAAGTCTCTTACATCAAAATACTATATTTGCACTCCACTATGTGGAAATAATTGTTTATGGAACTTTAATAGTATAATATTTGAAATCATGTACCCCAAAAACCCATAAAATTATATGCCACATCGGTAATAGAGGAAGGGTTGGTGGTGGGGGTAAATGAAGTGAAAAAATTTTTTGATAACTTTGGCTCTTGTACACACACTAAATCACACTATTTTTTCACCACCTTTAATAATGGGGTGGGGGTGGTAATAGAGGTGGCTAATGCCAATTTTTTTTTGAGACCTTAGCTCCTCTTATATTTACTAAATACCAATTTCGTGGACTCTTACTTGCTCGATTTATATATTTACCCCCATTTACCGCAATTTACCCTTCAACTCTGTAACGGAATAAGATCAAAATATAATCTAGTTCCAGATCTCGTTAAAATACATACTTGTGCCATATTTTAAGTGAATATATTAAACGGTTCCAGAGTAATCGTGAGCACTAGAAAGATACGACTAACATACAGACCGATGCGATAGACAAATTTATTTTGCTCAGACTTAAAATATTGACGTTTCATGATATTCTGAGCCTATTTAAACAATGAAAATTTACAAACATTTTTTTTTGCGTTAATATACTTCAACTGAATGTGGAAGTGATACGCAGAAAATGGCATGACAAAGATATAAAAAATCGTTGTGTGCCGTAAACTACACGATAAAAGTACTCTACTCCAAACATTTTCTTCGAGGAAACCTACTACGCATTCATACTACTCAAGGTAACCCACTGTGCAACCAATTTATTCGAGGAAAGCCACTGCGCATTCATACTTCTTGAAGTAACCCACTGCGCATCCATTTTACTCGAGGAAACCCACTGCGCATCCATATCACTTGAGGTAAACTACTGCGCATCTATAGCACTCGAGAAAAGCATCCAAAATACTCGTGGTAACCTACTGCGCATCCGTTGTACTCGAGGAAGGCCACTGCGCATCCATACTACTTGAGATAACCTACTGCGGTCATACGGCACTGCGGCATACTACTCGAGGTAACATAATATTTGAAATAGTCTATCCCAAAAACCTATAAAACGATATGCCATTAAGTAAAAAAAAATTTTGAGGCTTAGGTTCTTGTATACACGCTAAATTACAGTTTAATTTTTTTCACCCCCTTTAATAATGAGGGGAGGTAGTAATGGGGGTGGCTAATGCCAAAAATTTTTTTGAGACTTTAAGTTCTTTTATGTATACTAAATACTCTTACCGGCTTGATTTACCTATTTACCCCCATTTACCCCAATTTACCCCCCAACCCTTCGACGGAACAAGATAAAATATAATCTAGTTCCAGATCTTGTTAAAGTACATATGTGTACCAAATTTCAAGTCAATATCTTAAACGGTTCCAGAGTAAACGTGCGCACAAAAAAAGTTACAGACCGACAGACAGAAATTTTGTTTTCGCTCAAACTTAAAATCTCGACGTTTCATGACATTTTAAGCCTATTTGAACGATAAAAATATTTAAAAATTTGTCGTTACTATACTTCCACTGGATGTGGAAGTAATTAAAGGTGATTAATCAAACTTTAAAATGATTTTTTATTTGTTTCTACATCACAAAAAATAAAGAAGTTATGGCCGATTCAATGTGCGTTTTCACATTTTTGTTAACAAAATGTCGGCATTTTGTTATTGTAATTGCTCAGTAATTAACTTTTTTCTTTAAATGCTGTTTTTCGTTAATATATAGCATCACCTAGATGCTCAATTTATTTTGTCCCTTTAAAACACTTCTTTTTAAAAAATACCATCCGTATTTCGGTTAATTATTGCTATAAAATTTATTTAAAAACCACCAAATTAAAGATAATTTTGCCAGAAACATCTTTTATTCGAACTATTTTTTTGTAAATGCCATATTTCCCGAGAAAGTAGAGAAAAATCGATTTTTTTTTAATTAAAAATACCTCTGTTTGCCCTCGGATCCGTAAAACTCCAAACTTTTTTGTTTCGTGAACTTTGGCCTATTTTAAACTTGTAACCAAGGTTTAAAGTCTGCACAAATTTTTTTCGAGTTACGGTCAATCCTTTCCTGTACTACGTATATCAGAAACAATAACGCATGGCATTTCTAACATTCATGTAACTTGACTATATTGTATAAATAAGAAATAAAATTCTCTTAAAAAAAATAAAAACGAGTTATTTCAGTATAATAGTATATCGCATACCAATAGCTCCTAACACTTCCCACTTAAGTACTATATTATTGGATAACTTACAATACTATAGTGTTTATAAGCGTTTAATAAATTATTAATGCCTGTAATTTATTCATATAATACAATTATTGCAGATAATAACAATAATATTTGCATTTGTTTTACACTCCCTTTCAAGCCGGTACTTTCATTTCGGAGAAGTTATTCTATTCAAGGTAAAATGTAATAGTTCTTTGTTTTAGGTATTAGTAATGTCTGTGTTGTGATTTTTTTTTGGTATATTTTGCAATTATGTTTTTTTTTTAATTTGCTTAATGAACAAAACTTTTGCCGATAATTATAGGTTGAAAAGGTAATTTATTGAATTCTTAGATCACAGTATAATTAATGATGATCAGTATTTTTAAATAATGTGGTAAATGGGTAATGATATTAAAAAAATAGGAAAATTTAGCGGTCAAGGACATGTTAAATTAGCTAGGAAGCAGCCGTAGACATTCATTATTCGTAAATGTTGCCCATCCTAAGGAAAAATTTAGTCATAGGTTATATCTCGAGAGCTCTAAATTTTAACGGATAAACTGCGGGTAGCTTTTTTTCTGTAAACATTTGCTTGCGTTATAAATCTGACAGTTTGTGTCAGTTTGATAATAAAAATTGCATAAATACACCGTTGGTAGGTACATAGCAATTATAAACAAAAATAATAATTTTTGAATTTGTAATGTTTCATTTCGTTCTTCGTCCAATTGAGAGTAAATTAAATCAGTTATGTACATTTAAAAACTAGAGGCAATTTAATTTAATTATATCCCGAGAGCTCTGAATTTTATCGAATAAACTGCGGGTAGCTTTTTTTTGTAAATTTTTTCTTAGAAAATGTTCGAGACTTAATAATTTATCTTTTTATATAAGTTAAGTAACAATCATTATTATTTTTATCCACGACCACTATATTAGGAAGGTATAATATGCTATTTTCAGTGGATTAAAGGCCCTCTAATACACTAGTGGATTAGAATTCATAATACCACGCTTTGATTTTATAGAATTTTATTTAGAATTATTAATATTAACATTAACATTTATAATAATAATAATATTTATTTATTTACAACTTTACAAGTATCAAATATACAATGTAAATAATAAAAAAATAATGGTAAATAAATAAAGTTACTCGATAAGTATATAATATATACTTGTTTCGAGAAGGAACACATTTATAAACAGGAACCACATAAAATTACATAATATGAAAATAATACATGTGCAGTATGCACAATCAACAATTGGAAGCAAAATTTACAGTCTTGGAGCAATAGAAACATTTGGCAATATACCAATTTCACATACCACAAAACCTTAGAGTAATAATGATTATAATCAGAAATTCTATTTTTAGTTAATTATTCGTAATGTCAATATAGTTATGGATTATATCTCTTGGTAAAGATAATATAAAAGCTTTCAATTTAGTTTTAAAATAAGAAAAAGTCCTCTCTTTCAGAAATTCAGGAACAGTGTTGTATAATTTTGGGCCTAAGAATGTAAAAGATCTCTGTCCTATAGATTTTGTCATAAATGGAGATATATGTTGATGTTTATTTCGAGTGCCATAATCATGACGATTTAGGATGAATGGCTTTTTATGTGCATGGTACTTTATATTGCTATAAAAATAAAACAATTGTCTTATGTCAAGAACCCTAGCGTCACTGTAAACCAGATTGCTCGGGTAGGACACTTTTTGATGCAACATTAGTTTTAAAAATCTTTTTTGTAAAATTTCGAGAGGCCTTATATGATTTTTGGACGTTCCACCCCAGGCTAAAATTCCATAAGTCAAATGTGTTTCAACTAACGCATAATATACAGATTTCATTTGTTTCTGTTCAAGAACATTGCATAATTGTCGAAATTTATATAGAATAAATTGAAGTTTTTTAACGACAAATTGTATATGTAAATCCCATCTTAAGTGCTGGTCAATGATTATTCCTAAATATTTGACTTTAGTTTCGGGTAGTATAATGTGGTTTTTTCCATGGATTTCAATATTCAGAGACTTAAAAGATGGCATATTTAATTTATTGCAACTGAAGGTTAGGTAGGTTGTTTTATCTAGATTTAGTGTTAGCAATTTTTTATCGAACCAGCTTTTCAAATATGATAAATCATTTTCTACTATATTCTGCAAATCATCCCAAGTTTTGGCTTTATAAACAATTGCGGTGTCATCTGCGAATCCTATAATATTTCCTGCGCTAGGTAAAGTGAATAAATCATTTAAATAAATAAGGAATAGTACCGGCCCCAATACTGTACCTTGTGGTACACCATATTCTACTTTTAAATTATTGCTACAGACGCCTCCTACTCTTACGCATTGGTGCCTATTAGATATATAATTTTTAAATAATTTTAGACACTTTCCTCTTATTCCAATATCTTCCAAGGCCTGTAAGAGCAAGGGGTGGCTGACTGTATCAAAAGCTTTGGATAGATCAATAAAAGTACATAAACATGGTGTACCTTTGTCTAGAGAGACGTTTATATTTGATATTAGGTCCAATATAGCATCTTGGGTAGACTTCTTTTCTTTAAAACCGTACTGTTTGTTGGATAGTATTTCATATTTATTTAAGTAAGACATCAATCTAGTTTTTATGACTTTTTCAAAAATTTTGGCGAAATTTGTTATTAGAGAAATTGGTCTATAATTGCTGACTATATTGATATCGCCTTTTTTGTAAATTGGTATTACTAAGGAGTCTTTAAAATCCTGTGGCCAATGACCCAGTTCCATGCAATTATTTATAATAAAAACTATGGGATCTATTAAATATTCAGATATTTGTTTTAGTGTTTCAGCCCTTAAGTTATCCAAGCCTGGAGTTTTATTAGTTTTAAGCTCGCTAATTATTTTTTTAATTTCATATCTATCTGTAGGTAATAATACGAATGAGTGCAGTTTAGATGTTCTTTGAAATTTATTATTTACGTTTGTTTTTATTTTTTCAGCAAGTATTTTTCCTGTTTTTACAAATGTTTTATTAAACTGATTTGATACATCTTTTAAGTCTTTCAATAATTGCCCGTTTTCGTTTTTTACACACGATATTTCATGTTTTCTGTTTTTGGACTTTGTGATATCTTGTACTATGTCCCATAATGATTTGGAATTATGTTTATTTTCGTCTATAATATTTTTATAATAATTTTGTTTGGTTTTTTTTATAAGCTTTGTCAATGAATTTTTGTAATTTTTATACTGAGTTTTTAATTCATGATTATTTGGGTCTTTTTTTAGTTTTTTTGCCATTTGGTTTTTTTTGTTTACGGACTTTAATATAGCATTTGTGATCCATTTTGTTTGTTTAGTATGTTTTCTTTTGTATTTTCTTGTAGTACTACAATCATTCACTGCCTGGTTTATAATTTCGATGAAGTTAATTACTGAGGAATCAATGTTTGGGGCAAAGTACACAGAATCCCAGCTCGTAATACTTAACTTTATTTTTAACTTATTTTCATCAATAATTTTATTACATGTTCGCTGATTGCTTTGTTGACTGGTTTTATTTGATGTACTATGTTTTAGGACAACTTGTAATATTGTTGTAAAATGGTCAGTAACATCGGTTTCTATTATGAGTGGTATTAAAGAGTCTGTATTATTATCTTTAGTTTTAATGAAGATGTGATCAATACATGATTTATGGTTTTTATCGATTCTGGTTGCACTATTTATTGTGGAAATAAAGCCAAATTCACTTAATACATCAATGTATCCACTTGAAGACTCGTTTATTTTCAAAATATCTATATTTAAATCGCCTACAAATATATAGTAATCTTTCTGCTCAAAGTTTAGGGACTGAAAGTAATTTTGCAAATGTACATTAAAATCATAAAGGTCAGTTGATGGAGAACGGTAAATGGAAGTTATGTTAAAATTTGTATGTTTATCAATATTTATCACAATTTGTAGTAGTTTTATATTATTTATTTGTTTGATTTCATAGTTATAATTTAGATCAGATTTGATGTATGCTACAACTCCATCATTTTGATTTAGATCTCCTGAGTTGTATATCATATCATAGCCATTTATATTAAAAAGATTTGGGTCTTCAAGTTTCCAGGTTTCCGTTAAAATAAGACAATCAAAGCCTATTTCCAAGTTGTATAGTAGTATTTTAAATTCATCCAGGTTTTTATTTAGACTACGAATATTGTTATGTAGTATTTTAAAATTTTTTAAATGTTCATTTACATTCAAAACTGTTTTTGCTTCCATGCAATTTGCTAAGGTAAATGTTTCAACAGTGTTCAAATTAAAATCCCTAATATATTGATCCATGCCAACTTTAGATAATTTGCAATAAGAAATAAGTTAAACCTATGATTAAAGGTATTAATATTTTCTAAAATAGCAAACATATAAAAGGTACAAGTAATACAAAATAATAACTTTTAATAATAACTTTTCGTATTTCTTGTTGGTACCAATACGTACTTTAATCTATCTAATTAATACGATTAAAAATAGGGATTAAGAAAAACAAATCTAAGATAACACATACATAAAAAATTCCAGAAAAAATGACAAAAAACCGACTAAAAAGAAAACTTTACATATATATAATAAAATATAAGTTGTAATACACTTACAAATTATTTTTTTTCTACGACTACTATGTTACTTGGAGAAGTTTTGCTTGTTTCTTGTAGATAATTTCTTGTTGTTGGCCTTGTTTTTTGCAAATTTAATTGCGCAAATTTTCTCTTTTTTACCACCTTCGATACATCTAATTCTTCTTGTTCGTTTTGGTTATTTTCAGTAAAATCTACATCAACTGTTCTTGGGGTTGACGGAGCACTATTTACTTCTCTTGCTTCTGCAATCTCCTGGTATAGCTCCTCACCTTCTTCAGTTTCACCACTGCTATTACCTAATTCAAGCTGCTCTATTGTGTAGATATCATCATTAATTACCAGTTTATTGCCTTTTATATAAGATCGTAAATTTTTGTTTCGAGCCTCCTTTTGATATACTAAAAGGCGTTTCCGTACTGCTCTATCTTCATTGATTAAATCATCAGAGATACTTATATGTGAACCTTTAAGTTTTTTACAACACTTAAGGACTTCTAATTTTGTGAAGAATGAAATAAATTCAACGATAATTGGTCTTTTTTTTTGAGGATCACCAACAGCTCGAATATTATTAATATTATTTACGTTTAAATTTAATCCCAAATGTTGGTTTAATTGCTGTATGGTATATCTTGGTAGATTTTCTGATTTGTCATCCAACCCAAAAATTATGATGTTATTTCTTCGTAATGCTCTCTGGATATAGATATATCCGTTTTCTAATTGTTTATTTTTTTCAACTAATTCCTTAGTATTTTTCGACTCCACTTGGATACTTTCTTTTAGCTCTGCTATATCTGATTTTATGTTCGATATTTCGGTTTTGAAACCACTCGTAATTGCTTCAGTTTGTTTTTTATTTTCTTCTTGGATAAAATTAACTAGTCGATCAAATAGATTATTAGATTCGCTACCCATATTAAACTTAGGATACTCTCACGTGTAAGGTTGCCTTTAACTTCTTGAAATTCTTTTCAGTGATAAGATTGTTGATTTATCTCACTTTTTATAACTATGCACATATATTTAATTACACTTTTTGCAAGTACCGATGGTAACAGTTTAGGTCAATTACTTCCGATTGAAACACGTATTTTAATTATTCATTTTACTGGAAAACTTATTAGATTAAATGGGAATGAATTTGAGCTCTGAGCTCTGCACACCACGAGTTAAACTGAATTGACATTTATATCAAGAACGATCTTCTTGTCATTTTGACCGGTATTAATCGAATTAACTCGATAGGGTTTTTCTGAATAAGAACTGGATGGGTCCACAACTTCGCCACTCATTTTTTCCGTCGATTTTGCAAATTTTTTCGTTTTTGTCAATTAATAAACAAACTCATGTCATAGAAACGATTCAAAGACCTTCTATTTTTTTGCTCAAAATCAAAAGATTCTTAGTAGGCCAGTGGAATTAGCAAATATGCATATTGTAATTCGTTTCAGGATGCCACGTGGATTAAACGATAGTTTTATTGATTACGAACATGACCCTGAATTTGGTCCACTTTTTGACCCCCGGAACTGTTTATTTAACGATTTATTGTTGAAAAATTCCAAAAAAATCGACTTTTTTAAAGATAGCTCAAAGACCTTTTTACGATAGGTTGTTCAATTTGTAGATACTGTTAGAACTTTGAAAAACGGTTAATTTGAGAGGTGTTTCGTTTAAAAAACGCTTGAAAATTTGTTTAAATAATTGCAAAAAACCGCGAAAATTTTCGCAATTTGCAAATATTTTTCATTCTTTAACAAAAGCACTTCAGTGCTTGAAACTTTGACAAAATATGTCTTCTATCACCCCAAAGGTGCCTCTAAAATTTCATCAAAAAATTTTAATTAGTTTAAGAGATATTCAATTTGTTTATTAAAAACATGAATAATGTAAAATGCAAATTCACCCAGTTCCCGTTGTCGTAGAGGGTTGATCTGGACATCAATTTTGTTGAGACTTAAACTTTGTTTTCATTAATGGTAAATCAAATTTGCATTATTTTCAACTTCAAAATAGCGTTTGAAAAAGTGTCACATTTTGAGGTTAGGTTTTTTGCTAATAACTTTTAAACAAATGAAGATTTTGCAATATCGTTCTGATATCTTTGTTACTGGGGTTTTTCATACATTTTCAAAAAAAAATGACTGTAGCCTTACTAGAAGCCTAGATGATTTGTTTTTTTAATAAATTCGTAATTTGTTTATTAATAAACATTAACAGCTAAAAACTTGGCGAACAACTAGTTAAATAGTCTATCTTTATAATAGAGCTGAGTTTGAGGGAAAAAATTCAATTTGCAACGATAACAATAATTAATTTTAAATCAGCGTCAGAACAGGAGTGAAAAGCATGAGTCATAACACGTTCATAAAATGATCGAGACAAGTTTAAATCCGTCAACCAAAAATTTACCGTTTCTCAGATTTTGACTTTTTTTTTAAATTTGATGAAATAATAATATCTGTCATATCGATTTTTTCCTAATTAAACAATAATTTGTTATAAACAATTATTTTTTAAAAAAATTTTTACGAATTTATTTAAAAAAAAATCATCTCGGCTTCTAATAAGACTACAGAGTCACTTTTTTTTGAAAATGTGTGAAAAGACCCCAGCAACAAAGATATGAGAACGATATTGCAAAATCTTCATTTGTTTAAAAGTTATTAGCAAAAAACCTAACCTCAAAATGTGACACTTTTCAAACGCCATTTTGAAGTTGAAAATAATGCAAATTTGATTTGCCATTAATGAAAAGTTTAAGTCTCAACAAAAAAAAGGATGTCCAGATCAACCCTCTGCGACAACGGGAACTGGGTGAATTTGCATTTTACATTATTTATGTTTTTAATAATCAAATTGAATATCTCTTAAACTAATTAAAATTTTTTGATGGAATTTTAGGGATGACTTTGGGGTAATAAAAGACATATTTCTTCAAAGTTTCAAGCACTAAAGTGCCTTTGTTAAAAAATGAAAAATATTTGCAAATTGCTAAAATCTTCGCGGTTTTTTGCAATTATTTAAAAACATTTACAAAACATATTTGACTTATGTTACGCGATCGTAATTGTAAATTTGACAGTTTGTGTCGTTTAATATTAAAAATATTTAAATTTTAAAAGTGATCCCCACATCAAGAATATTATGGTTATTTTTTCGAAAAATGACAGAGTTTCCAAAAGAAAATCGAAAATCTGTTTTTTTTTTGGCTTTCGCAGTGCGAGATACTTTGAAACTTCAAGAGAACAGGCCATGAAATTTGCTAAAAGGCAAATACAAATGCACTTTTCTACAGCAGTTTAACGAAAAATGCGCTCGAAATTGCGTATTCGGATTGTGGTCACCACTCGGTGATTTCAGGCGGCTTTTTGAAATTCCGTGTTGTGGGGTCAAGCGATTTTTTTGTTTAAATTCTGAATTAAAATAGTATACTACTAGAAGTAATTTCCGGCGTCTAAAAAAATTGTTTGCCCTGGTTTTACAATCCGGCGGCCGTTTATAGAATGATCAAAAACTTCTTGTAAAGGTACAATTTTGCAGTTGCAACTTTTTCATATTGCAATTTTGGTAAATTCATTGTAAAATCTGAAAAATTGATTCAGCACCCTAATTTTCAAGAATAGTATAGACATATTTTTTACCAAGCATTTATTTATTGAAAAAAATGTTTGCTACTACTATTTAAATATAGAATTTAAATAAAAATCGCTTGACACCCATGACACGGAATTTGCAGATTTTCAAAAAACCGCATGAAATAGCACTGTAGCTATAGAAGAGTGACTTTACATTTGTCCTGACATTTATTTGTGTTTAGGAAATTTCATGGGCATTAAAATTGTTCTCTTCATGTTTTAACGTATCTCTCACTGGTTGCGAGATATTGGCCTCAGAAGCCATGGAAACAGAAGATATTCTTGATGTGGGGATCATTTTCTCTCATTTCCATCAAAGTTATCTCGGCGACCTACTATTTGACACTGTATTCTGGGCCCCAGACTAGCGGGTCCTCAAACTAACCTGGAATTTGGACATTTTTGTTATAAAAAATATTTATAAGCAAATCATTGTAACTAGAAAATGATTGGTTTCATCAAAAATTGTTTATTTGCGTAAATTAAAAAAAAATGAAAATGAAAATGTGAATATTATGAAAACTTTTAGTTTATTTCATTCCTTTCGAAAGACATGATTTCTCGAAAAGAGTATAAGTGGAACAGTTTTTTATAAACAAAAAATCGGTAAAGGTATTTACCCAAAACTTCCCTCTCTGGTGTACAGCCCCATTAAAAATGCGGAGTGTGCTTCCTTTAGCCATTAATAATTTTTTCTGTTGGATAACGACCCTGTATTTTATTTTTAACTAAAAACTATGATTATTTTCTTAACACTTGTGTCATTTTCCTCCATCGCGGCTTAATTAACTTTTTTAGAGTGACCGCCCTGTATAACTGTCACTAAAAGTATAGCAGGTTTCCTACTTAGCAATTGTGTGAACTACAATACCCTAATTCTCTTCGGTAAGTTTCATATTTTTCTACTGGTCAGTTGTACTAACTACATGCCAAATATTATCGGTCACCGCCACATTATTTCATAATTTTTTTTGTATATTTCTTCAAATTTTTTCTTTGACAGTTGTGCTAACTACACTCAATATCGTCCTCCGTCACATTTTTAAAAAAAAATTTGGGTGACACCCTGTATATTTTTTCCATATTTTTCTTCTTTTTTTACTTGGAAATAGCTTTATTAAACAAATTACTTAAGTTTAGGTCGAAACTAATCAAATATTTGTGTGAATAATACAAGTTTTTCCCATATGTAGCCAAGTTTATGGCGGACACTGTATATTATTTAGGTACAACACTTTCGTCAAAGCTACAACTGTAATATTTGGTGCCTACAGGTAATGCAGCTACACAGTACACAAAAAAAGTGTATCGACAAGTCCAGTTATGGCTAGGAAATGACATATACCGCAGGAATGAGGATGGAAGTATAATCATAACTAGCTATAGTCGAGTAAACTTTAACTTGGCGTGTGTATGAGTTGGTAACACGTACGTTTTGGTATGCAATGCGCACAGAGCCATTGCAATGACGCAGAGAGAAACTAGTCGCGTATGTCTGATGTGATGAAACGACCTTTGAACCCGCCAAGTTAAAGTTTACTCGACTACACTAACACCCATTACAATGGAAAAACAGCCTGCTTGGAAGACTGTTTTGCAATATTGCATCATAGCCTATAGTGAATGCAAGGGTAATACTTGCACCAAGCCGCCATCAATTTTAGAAATAAATGATTATTTTATATAAACGTTTGAATAAACATCTTATAATAATGTAGACATATATAAAAAAATAATTAATAAAACTGCCATTTTTATTTATTTATTTTTTATTTTTGACCTTAAATTTGAATAGGCAACCAAAAAAAAATCCTGTGTAACAGTGTTTACCGAAATATAAAAAAAAAAAAATAAATAGTACAGTAAGCAAAGCAGTAAAGATGGTAAAATTCCCGGCCCGAAAACGATGAAAGGAATTTCCTTAATTTTTTTTGCAATATGTTTTATAAAATACGTACATCAAAATCTATATTGTCGCATTAGCTGCTTTTTATTTTGGAAACCACTCCCAAAAACTGAAAAAAACCGCTGCCCAAGGAATCACTACTTCCACATCCAGATTCTCTATCCAAGTCACTCACAATGAAAAAACTTTGTATATGAAAATAATTGTTTATGGAACTTTAATAATATAATATTTGAAATCCTCTACCCCAAAAACCCATAAAACGATACCCCACATCGATAGTGGGGGGTGGATGAAGTAAAAAAATATTTTGAGGTTTCAGGTTCCTGTACATACACAAAATAACTTTTTTTTTCATTCCCTTTAATAAGGGGGTGGGGGTGGCTAATGCCAAAAATTTTTTTGAGACCTTAGCTGCTCTTGTATATACTAAATACCAATTTTTATGGACTCTTACCTGCTTGATTGACCTATTTACCCCAAATTTATCCCAATTTACCCCCCAACCCTTCGACGGAACAAGATGAAAATATAATCTAGTTCTAGATCTCGTTAAAATACATATGTGTACCAAATTTCAAGTCAATATCTTAAACGGTTCCAGAGTAAACGTGCGCACAAAAAAAAGTTACAGACAGACCGACAGACAGACAGAAATTTTGTTTTCGCTCAAAGTTAAAATCTCGACGTTTCATGACATTTTAAGCCTATTTGGACAATAAAAAATTTTTTGTCGTTACTATACTTCCACTGGACGTGGAAGTAATTAATAACCCTTCTAATTTTACGAATAAATTAACGAAAATCCGTATACTTATGTTTTTGAGGTCGCTGAACATGACTGTGAGGTCAAAATTTATGAGACGAAAATATTAAAGATGAAATCACCTTTAAATACTGAAAAATTAATGTCTTCTAATTTTACGAATAAAATTACGAAAATCCATATACTTATGTTTTTGAGGTCGCTGAATATGATTATGAGATCAAAACATAGAAAAGATGAAAATATTGAGGGTTGAAACTACCCTTACATACTGAAAAATTAATAATTTATTTTCCTATTGTTACAAATAAATTCACGAAAATCCATATACTTATGATTTTTAGGTCACTGAATATGATTATGAGGTCTAAATTTACAAAAAAAATTTTAAATACATAATTTTCTTGCGTATGCGCTCAAGCGCCATCTTTAAATCCTTATATCTCTAGAACAGTTTGTCGTAGGAAAATTTAAAAAAAAGAAAACTATTCGTTTTTTATAAGCTTCATTTCTGTAGTCTTACCATTTTTTAAAAAAATATATTTTCTGAGCAATTTCCAAAAACTCGTTGTTTATTTCAAAAAATTATGAACATTTTCATTATTGGAAATAGGTACAGAATGAAAAATAATTATTTTTAAAATTCTGAAAAATTTGAGCATGTTAGTAATAATATGCATTAACAATATCTAGAAGGTTTTTAAAAAATGGCGCCTAAATTTTTAAATGCGCTACTTTTTTGTTTGTAACTTTTTTAGTTTTCAATATAAAAGGTCGAAGTACGTCTCAATCGAAAGAAAATTTTAATACCTTTCATATTTACAAGAATAAACATTTTTCTCATAGTTGTAGATTTTGAGTAATTTCAGATTTTAACGTCGTATATTTTTTCTGAACGTTTCGGCGTCATTTTGAAAATGCCATATTTCCAAAACTAAACATCGCAGAGAAAAAACGAAAAATTCATTCAATTTGTTTCCGTGAAAGCTTTTTACCCTTATATATTTTTATTAAAGTCCACATTTTTCGAGTACTTACCTAATTTAAAAAAAAACTAGGAATGGTTTCAGCGGGTGAAAATTACAATTTTCAGTTCGCAATATCTCAAAAATATGGATTTTAGCAAAAAAGTGTATAAGACCTTTCTTTCTTACAATTTGATTCTCTGTCAGATTATGTGTTTTTTTTTGCGACAACCCTAAGAAGGGAGCCACCCCTAACCAAAAAGCAGGAAAAATGACTATAGATTCTTATGTAGATTACATCGTTTTCGGACTGGGATTTAAAAGCTTCACTTACTGTACTAAAACTTTAAATTGTTTGTAATCATTTGTTTATGGCATTTATTTATTTATTTTTTTAATTATTGTTTTTGTGATTTTATTGATTTTTAATAATTTGTTTAAACAATGAATGAGACAAAAGCACACTTTTTTAATGGGTAAACATTTTTATAAAATGTCATTTAGAGCCCATTAAAAAAAATTACATGAAAATCGGTCTTGGTTAACCATGTTCAAACCATGTTCCAATGTATAAACCTAAAGTGACTCCACTATAAAACGTTACTTTAAGTATTCGCGATCTAAAAATAATTCTATTGCCACTAAATGTCTTGAAGTATAATAAATAAGAATATTAATAAACCTGTGAGCATAAATTAAGGATAACTTACCTTTCCCAAGCTACTATCGCAGATGCTCCTTCTGCAAACGCCGCGCACCGAGCAGATTTGACAAGATGCACTATTATCTCAAATTGTTGCAAAACAAAACCAGAGCGGAGAACCTTTTTTATTATCCCTGCAGTTTCTTGCAAATACAGCTTGCAGCCAATTAACCGTTACAAATGAACTAAGATCGCCTATGATATCCAATTTATAGATTTATGCTAATCGTAGATAGTTGTGCCCCACCCATTACTTGCAATTTATATTTTTTTTGTACATTTCGTGATGTATGGGGTCTCTACTTTTCAGGGGTCAATGTCACGATACGGTTTTCTATGTGTCACAAATAGCCCTGGTTTTTTAAATTCGGTTTACCTTGATTGAGGTGTCATTATACTTGAAAAAAGTCGTTTCGCGAAGAATTGGAATTCTGAGATTTGTCAATGAAGGGATTCGTTTTAAATTAAATCAAAGCAATTAGTCATCGAACGGAGTAGAATTGAATTCTTTGGGGGTCTCTTAATATTTGCATTCGTACAATTTATCCTCATAAGTGTTAAGGGATTTTAGATACTGTTCGAGAGCTTTGATTTTATAACTGTAGATAGTTATATACAGGGTGATTTACTAGCTCTGTGTTAAACTTTGGGGATGAGGACAATTTTAAGAAAAAAATATTATATGAAAGCCGATTTGAATGAAACAAGTGGAAATGTGGCATAAATCTCTTCTATAATGATTACAGACACACAAAAAAGTCAATTTTCTGAAATTTCACAGGATAGATGTAATAAGAGGTGTAATGGACCAAAAATTTTGGAATTTTGGAATGGTATTTGGGGATTGAGTCCTGCTTGTTGTAAAACTAAAGTATACCAAAAATGACTTGATTTGGTGTTCTACAGGATGTTTTATAAGCAAAGTTGTACAAATCACCACTAATAAAGTACCTTTATTTTTCAAAATATGAAAAAATTCCACTAAGAAAAGTTATTTAGAATGCAATTTTATATACCAAATTTCAGGAATATAAAATTATTTTTTTGAAACTTCCCATTTTTTCAATAAATTAGTATTTTATTTTGAACCATTCAATTAAAACTGCATAGCATATTTTTTGTGAATTAATATTTAAAGTTATGTAGAAGCTAAAAGTAGGCTATGAGAAAAGCAGTGGATACACATTTATCATTTATTATTGACATATCTGTCAAACGTAGTCAATATTATCCTTAATTTCTGTTTCAAATTAACGAACCAAGCATAAAAAATTAAGTGAAAATGGTATTCACAGTGCGTGAAAAAATTTATATTGTGCAATGCTACGGAATTGGCAGTGAAAACTCGCTAAAAGAAGTGGTAAGCCAATTTAATTTGAAATTTCCAAACACTGCTTTGTCACGTACTCAGGCTATGGGAATAATTAAAAAGTTTCTGGCTACTGGTAGTGTTCTTAACATGAAAAGAAAAATAAAAGCATATGATGAAGACAATGTTGGGGCTATTATAGCTCATGCCTCTGTTATAGAAAATCCTAGGATGCCACTAAGAGAGAGATCAGCCAGCTCTTATTAATATTGGCAAGTCTGACCTCCAAAGAATTTACAAGGCAAAGAAAATTAGGGCATATAAAGCAAATTATAAACATACGCTTGAAGAGGGAGATGGCGGCCGTAGGTTGGATTTTTGTTTGACCATTGAAGAAAAAGTCATGGAAGAGAGATTTTTTCATCATTTCATAATTTTCACAGATGAATCCATATTCACAACCAATGGTGTTGTTTCATCTCAGAATGATCGGTTTTGGGCTTCTGAAAATCCAAATTTTAGAATTCATTGTAGAAGACAATATTATAAAAAAGTGAATGTGTGGTGTGCCGTTTCTTATCCCGTTGGAGTTATTGAACCTTATTTCATTGAGGGAAGGTTAAACCAGCACACTTATTTACAGCTTCTTGAAAGATTTTCTGAAGAACATTTAAATATTTTAAGCGATATTCCTTTAGTTCGTTTTCAACATGATGGTTGCCCTGGCCACTCCACAAAAATGGTTAATCGGTGGTTGAATTTAAATTTTGGAGAAAATTGGATTGCCAGGAATGGACCGATGAAGTGGCCGGCGAGATCCCCAGATCTATCAATATTGGATTTCTTTTTATGGGGTCGCCTCAAGCAGTTGGTTTACGCTGAACCACTTCCTAACGATGTAGCAGTATTGAAGCAGAGAATTACAAATGCCGTAAACTCCATACCGTTAGATCAGATTCGAAACAGTTTTAAGGACTTCAGGCGAAGGATCGAAATGTGTGTGGATGTGGGTGGTAGCTACGTCGAATTATAAAAAAATTGTAAACATTGTTTTGTATTGGTCAATAATTAATTTGTTTGTGAATCTGTCATGTTTTTGACATTTATTGCTTGTTATAATTTTTAAACCTCATTAATCTTCTGTTAGTAATTGTTTCTTGTTTTACAATTAGTTCGATTAACATTATACCTTCTTACATCTCGTATATTCAATTTTTTATTTACCAATAGCCTACTTTTTGAGATGATTAACATTTGCTCCTACACAACTTTAAATATGAACTCAACTCTTAATTCGCAAAAAATGGGAAGTTTCAAAAAAATAATTTTATATTCCTGAAATTTGGTGTAGAGGTATAAAATTGAATTCTAAATAACTTTTCTTAGTGGAATTTTTTCATATTTTGAAAAATGAAGGTACTTTATTAGTGGTGATTTTTACAACTTTGCTTATAAAACACCCTGTAGAACACCAAATCAAGTCATTTTTGGTATACTTTAGTTTTACATCAAGCAGGACTCAATCCCCAAATACCATTCCAAAATTCCGCAATTTTTGGTCCATTACACCTTTTGTTACATCTATCCTGGGACACACTGTATACACTCCCATGTATTTTTGACCACTGAACTGGATCCCAATGTCGGTTTCACAAAATTAAGTCAGGGTTTTTTGTTAATCACGAAAAACAGTTTAAGACAGGCCAAAATATGGTTTAAAATATAAATTAAAGATTTTTAAATAAGTGGACCATGTATTCGATGTATTTTTGACCGCTGAACACGATACCGATGTCAGTTTTACAAAATTAGATCAGGATTATTTGTTAATCACGAAAAACAGATTAAAACAGGCCAGAATATGGTTTAAAATATAAATTAAAGATTTTAAATAAGTAGACCATGTATTCGATGTATTTTTGACCGTTGAACACGATTCCGTGTTACGGTCGATTTTCACATTTAATAATGGCCAGAAATGTATGTACTAATTTTCGTTATTTTCCCAAATTTTATTGTACATTTGAGCCTATTGATACCGTCTCTCGCGAATTAATAGAGTATAACTGGTTGCATAATAGCAGTACCTAATGGCTTACGCTGGTCATTTAATATACTTTGATAGGTAGTATGGGTGAGTGCGTTCAGATATTCATTAAGAGAGTGCATTGCAAAAACGCCCTTGTAAAGCTTCTACAATGGCCAGTATTGTTGACTAAACCTTCTTTGGTGGGTAGATTTATGAGGGGACGGCTTTCAGAGTATATTATGATAATATTTGTGGATATAAACGAAGTTAGGAAAATCTATTCTAGTTGTGGGGTGCGCCGTGGAGTAGAAATTCTGAACGTACCGAGACGGAAGATAAGAACTTGACATTTTGATAGAGGACATTTTCTTCTTGGTCATTTTTCCTTTTGCTGCTTGAAGATTGAGTCGTCTGAATACGAGTTTTAGCAATATTGTAAGTTTTGCTCCATTTATGGGATTAAGTATTCATCACGACAGGATTAGTTGTATTTTCATTTGGTTTGGAGTATCGTTTTGGGAAATGCAGCTACGGATTTTCCGGATAAAGTCAATTTTCAAAGCACGTGGCATCGTCTGAATGCAAGATTTTGGAGTGCCATTTTGACGGCAAAGGACCTCTTTCAGCCCACATCACATCTCAGGTACGTCTCTGAAAACCCACTTAAGGTTGAAATAGATTTGTAATTTAGGTTATTTATTTTATTGCAGGGCTGTTTGTTTGTTTGTCTGTTGATTTGTTCGTTCGTTAGTTGTTCATTGTTGAGTATATTACAAGTATTGGGATCTATTTGTTGGTTTATGGCTATTTGGATGGATACCGTATGATTTTACTTGGACCTGTTACTGGTATTCCACTTGAGCTTTTATGTCACATCCTACACTTTACGAGGGACTTCCAGCCTGATCTTAGTTTCAACTTCTAGTCCAGATTTTGGTGTCTAGATGGTGGATGATTGACTGACATGTTGTGTATGTATGGTACTGGGGATCTCTGCACGTTACCTTAGACTCTACGTAGATGGTCTACCACCTGCGGCTGTTATCACTCTGAATTACGCTACCCTGGTAGGACGGGAAAAGGTATTCAGACACTACCAAAGGTAAGCGGAATCATATTCTCTATAACGAGGGATCCGGTACATCTACTCAACGTCCACGTCCATTTTCAATGAATATTGATAATATTTTGCTTGTAACGTAAATCTCAGTAACACATTAGATTTCAGTAATATTTGGTACATTTTGTGTATCGTTACTTCACTCTCTTAATAGCATTGCCTTATTTCACAAATAGATGTCAATAATTTTAAGTAATTTTATGTTTTAACGTACCTTGGGTCAATTGTAGTTTTTGTCACGCTTCTGGCATATGACCTTTTGTACATTTTTAAAGGATTTATTATTTTGTACGATATTTTGTGTATATTAGGTTAAGCGTGTGGGCCCCACTTATTAGAATATATTGTGACACTTGTACTGCGTACCGAGTTATCGGTGATAATTGTGAAAGATTTTGTACTACGTACCCTGATATTGTATTAAATGTTAAATTAGAACGACGTTGTCTTTTATATCTGACCACCTACACCACCCCAATTATCGAAGCCACCCCCAAGGACCTGAGTAGTCGGCCGTGTGAGACTTCCTCCTCACTAGCTTATTGCAGAGGGGGTACTGCACGTAAAATATTAAAATTTTGTTCAGGGCACAGGGTGACCACCCTACCCTGCGTTCGAGGTTTAGCAGCCTTTGGGGCCCCCTTTTAAAGTGGGCCCAGGCCCCTGCAACACCCGATGATAGTTTTTCTTCATCAGGTCAAGATTTTGTGTTAACCACGAAAAACAAGATAAAATGGGTCATAATAGGGTTTAAAATAATGTATTCGATGTATTTTTTGCCGCTGAACACGATATCGATGTCAGGTCCAATCAATCAGGTCATGACTTCTTATTTAACCTGATTTATTATTTTCTGTGGTACCGTACTCTTTTGTCTTCAAATGATCTGCGTAATGGTTTTCTTTTTCGTTTTATTCCTTTCGTTTTCACATCCCTTTTCAATGTCCAACAGTAGTCTGCCATCATATTAACCCGTTGTGGACTAGTGGTTATCCTGTAGAACCACCTTATGTACGCAAAAATGAACTTTGACAACAGTGAATTAATGAAGTTATCTGAATTTTATGACAAAAAAAAGTAGGATCTTTTTATTTTTCTCTTTTATTATCTGAGATAATATTGAGACTCGTTTGTCAAGAGTTGTTTCATTTCATGTATTTGATAGAATTAGATATAATCGTACCTCTTATCGTTTTTTATCAGTCCACAAAAGGTTAAAATCTCATCGACCTTGATATCTACGCTCCATTTCCTTTATGTCTTGGTGAAAACGTTCACCACGCTCCTCACTATAATCACCTAAATTTTCTGGAAACTGGCCTATATGAGAAAGCAGGAAATGTAGTTTTAAATTCATTAGACAACATAATTTTCTAAATTTTTCTGTCATGTTGGATACTATTTCTTTGTAGTCTTCGTTCTTATTGTTTCCTAAAAATGTATCAACAACTTCTTTAAATCTTTGCCAAACTCCTTTTTCCCTATCTGACACTGTAGTGATGAATTTCTTCTCTCTTAACATTTTTCTTATTTGTAGACCATCAAAAATGCCTTCCTTCAATTTGGTTTCGCGTATCTGTGGAAATTGTATTCCCAAGTACTCAAAACATTTCCCTTGTTTGTTCGAAGCTTTCACGATTTACTTCATGGGACCAAGTTTAATATGGAGTTGGAGAAGTAATGAAAGGAATAAAACGAAAAAGAAAACCATTACGCAGATCATTTGAAGACAGAAAACAGACAGAAAATAATAAATCAGGGTAAATAAGAAGTCATGACCTGATTGGTTGAAACTGACATCGGTATCGATTTCAGCGGCAAAAAATGCATCGAATACATGTTATTTAAAATTTTTAATTTATATTTTAAGTCCTATTTTGGCCTGTTTTAAACTGTTTTTCGTGGTTAATAAAAAATCATGACCTAATTTTGTAAAACTAACATCGGGATCGTGTTCAGCAGGCAAAAATACATGGGAGGGGGTGACATTTCAGCAAATTGACTTTTTTTTGCGTACCTGTGTTATTATTCTAGGTATATGAAAACGAATGTTGGCCATTTCGAAAACAGTGCAGACATGATGTATGGTGCAGTGAGGAGGTTGCGCGAGATTGCGCCTTGTTATCCATCACTGTTTTCACATTCAAAACAAATATACTCAAAACTTCTTATCTGTGGTAATCTAACCAATTAATTATGCTTTTAATCTGCTTCCCATAACGATCTAAAATAGTTAATTTCGATAAGTTTGAGCCTTTAACTATTGAACAAGTAAGTAAATTGTTACAATGCATGAATAGTGAACATGAATGAACATGAACATTGGCATATTATTATATAAATGCAAAAATGCTCAAAAAGCACTATTCACAAGGCCAGTTGAGTAAAAGCAGTTTAAACTAAACTAAAGAAGTTTGCGAAATTAAACTAAGTTTATTATTTTATACGTTGTATATTGGACATTTAAACTGAGTTTGGATAAACATACTTTTGTTGTTGTTTGAGGAACACTGAGTTGGGGATTTTAGGGAAATTTGTTTGTCATCACTCGTCATGGCATTTTTATTATTATTATTGTTTGTGTAGATCTCATACATGTATAAATATCATAGTTATATGTTTTGTGGCTATTTTTTTGTAATGTGAATAAACAATTCAAGTAAATGTCAAATTATCAGATATATTCTTTATTCAAACATATAACCTGTTAGTAAGAGGAGATATTTCAGTGTACACCTTAGCTAGGGAGGTGGTGGCAATACGGATATATGATATTTCATTATAATTAACAATAATATGGAATGAAGGCATTGATATAACAGATCGATTAGAGCAGCTACCGAGCTTGGTTGCTGTTGATTTTTTAAATAAATTAATTTCAGATTTGCAAAAAAAATGCTCGTATATGATTTTATTGTTTCAGCCATTGCTATAAAATTGTTCATGTATCAAAAATATCAATAAAAAAGTGGTTGGCTAAAATCCATGACTGATTTTTTTTTATAATACTAATTGTTAATTTGCAATAAAACGCGCTATTAAGCCTTTTCATTGTACTTCGCATTGGTTTTAATTTGTTAGTTTTTATATGCATAAGTAGAGAAAAACATTGACTGACGTGTACGTTGCTAATTTTGCCCTGCAAAAGGTGGAGTAGTAATGATTTTGATACATGTTGTTTAAGTCGAGGCATTGATAAAAAATACAAGTTTTCGACCTGGGGGGGGGGGCAATTTGAAGTAAAAGTGCAACAAATTGTTTTTTCAAAATAATTCGACAACGCTCGATCCTGCGAGAAAAATGTTCAAGACAAAATTGAAGAGGACAACATTTCCTAAATTTTTTGTACTTACATACATTTTTATTGTAAGTCTAATGAACTAGTAGATTAAACCACAAAGGTTATATACACAAAGGCATATTAGGAATAAATATCACAAGTCAAGATAAGTAATTGACAAACGACAACTAATGTTAAACAACCGTACCACATTGAGATTAATCGGAATACATTTACATTTTTGCTTGAAAGAACATAGTTAAGATTCGTTGGTAGCTGAAAACCCATATGTCTTAGTTCACTTACGAGGATCACTGATTCAGGGTGTGTAAAGAACAACCAAAGAAAATATGATTAATGTCACCTTTCTGTCCACAAGCACATAGATCATTATTTAGGATTCCAATTTTAAATAAGTGATCTGAAAATCTACCGTGATTAAGTTGCACACATATAATAATAGAATATAAAGATCTTAAAACAGGGAATCCGTCATACCATCTAGACTCAGCAATCAGGGGGTTTAATTGATATTAATTTGTACCTCGCTCCGTGTACTTCTGATCTCATTGATATTGCCATTTCTTAAAGAGTTTTTTCTTTTATATGGTAAATAAATCAGTCGCAGGTATTTTAACTGAAAGGGGAATGCCACTTATCGTGGCTTCCTTAGCCATTTTGTCGACCATTTCATTTTGATACAGATCACAATGTGCTTTAATTCAGACAAGATTAACAGAAACCCCCCGTTGTGACAAAGAGGCCAGTTTTGCAACAATATTCACAGAAAGTAAATGTAGATTACTATTGTTATAACAAGTTGCAATAGTTGTATTATTTGCAGTTGTTTTCTCCGAAAATGCAATTTACCGTGGTTCTGGAGGTTTTTCTTGTAAACATATTTTCTTCTGCGTTCCCCATTTACATAACATGCTAAGTGCTCTTTTCATTATGTCCGATGCAGCGCTCACAAATTTCTTTATTACCAGGACGGTAGGGTCGAAAAAAAAAATTTTTTTTTTTTTTCGGAACGCTTCAGAGCGGATACGTTGCGTATTGTAATAAAAAGAGAAGCGGCATAAAAAAATTAAAACCAGTTAACATCTTCTGATCGCGCATCGTACTTAAAATTTATGAAAAATTGCAAGAATCACGATATTTTTGCAATTATTTTCTGTTAGTTAAAACTTTTAAAATAAACGCGCTTTAGTTTTTTATGCTTGTTTTATGGTTTAAATAACCTAAATAAGCCCGTTTTTGGCCAAAAGTCCAATTTTTCGGAAAATGGGCAAGCAGGAAATGTTGGCATATGGTTTTCCAGCAATGAGCTTTGACAACGAAAATTTTTCGCTTGGTCAGAAAGTGTTATACTTTTACTACGTTCCAATTTTGGCCAGAATTGATGTCGCCGGTGCTGCCAATTGCATGGAGAAAAAATGTTGACATATATCGAATGTTGATAAGCAATATTACAATAGGAAACTAGCACCAAGCTCCAAAGAGTTATACTCTGTTTATTTAAGAAATTTTGTCAAATCTGAAAAATGATTTAAAATTTTTACTTTTAGTTATTTTAGAATACATTAATGAAATGGAATGTTAATATGTTTTTTAGGAGCAAAATTTTCTCATTTAGTAAGTAAATAAAACAACTTCAAAAAACTGTATCATTATTTAAATATACCCCAAATATAAAAACCGCTGCCCAAGGAATCACTACTTCCACATCCAGATTTGGATAGAAAATCTGGATGTGTCACTCACAACGAAAAAATTTTGTATGTGGAAATAATTGTTTATGGAACTTTAAGAATATAATATATAAAATCCTCTACCATAAAAACCCATAAAACGATACCCCACATCGGTAGAGGGTGGGGGCGGTGATAGGGGGTAGTAGTAGGGGTGGATGAAGTAAAAAAATATTTTGAGATGTCTGGTTCTTGTATACACACTAAATCACATTTTTTTTCATCCCCTTTAATAATGGGGTGGGGTGGTAATGGAGGTGGCTAATGCCAAAAATTTACTCCAATTTACCCCCCAACCCTTCGACGGAACAAGATGAAAATATAATCTAGTTCCAGATCTCGTTAAAGTACATATATGTACCAAATTTCAAGTCAATATCTTAAACAGTTCCAGAGTAAACGTGCGCACAAAAAAAGACAGATAGACCGACAGACCGAGAGACATAAAAATTTTTTCGCTCAAACTTAAAATCTCGACGTTTCATGACATTCTAAGCCTATTTGAACAATAAAATTTTTTTTTCTGAAATCGATCGGCAATGTCTACATTTTCGGCGCGACTTCAGATCGAAAAATGCACAATTCCAGTATTTTAGTCCGTTGCTAAGAAACTATCAGAAAACAGACCGGAAAAGATCCGTTGCCAAGCAACGATCAACATTCCCGTATGGTTTTTTATGTGTATTTTAGACAGTAAATAAATACACGCAGACAAACCAACTTACATTAAAATTGCATTTATTAGTAAGCAGTTAGATTTTAATGAAAAAATATTATGCATTAATACAAATTGTGATTTCAGAAAAAGTAGTATGTGTACTTCGGTGTGAAAGCACATTCCCGGATTGCATCGTCGTCCGGGAATGTATTGCTTTCACACCTAAATACACAATATACTATTTTAATTTTTTTGTCGTTACTATACTTCCACTGGATGTGGAAGTAAAAATATGTCAATGTATAGAAATATTTACACATAAAGATTGGTTTAGACAAAAATAAAAAATTGAAAGTACTTGAAGTAGTTGAATGTACTTGTAAGTGTTTTACTTTTAAACAGTAAGTACTTGATACTTGATACAACAAGAAAATACTTGAAGTATTTAAATATACTTGCTAGAATTAAATGACTAATTGAAGTAGTACAAATAGTATTTACACCCAAAATTACAAGTACTACCTCGAAGTACTTGATACTTGAAGTATTCTGCTTTTTGAAAAGTAATTGATACCTGACGCAACAAGTACCCTAACTAACTATTTGGTACTTGATACTTCAATTAGTTTAAATGAGTACTTTGCCCAGCTCTGGTTGTATCCTCCCCCAATGCTGCGGGACCTGAGTGAAGATGATATTAAATCACTCATCAGTTCTGACACTAAGCCCATCAGAGAAATACAAAAGATTCCCTGTCACACCCAGTCTGTCAAACTTGTGACAGAGGCCTCGAATAATGTATGTGGACATGAAGCTAGAGATGGCTATATCCGAGCAACATTGAAGTCTAGACCGGTTAGGCCTCATTTCTCAAAAAAAATCAGAATTTAAATGGGTAGCAGATATAAAAAAGAAAAAGTAAGAAACACAGTAAGCCAAAGAATCCTACTCATATTACTTATATCTTCAGCTTACTGTGTTATCTGTGGAAAATATTTGTAAATAGTTGTAAATATAAAGTAAATACCACAGCCAACAATTGGATGGTTGATTGGGTAGGGCGTGGATGGAACTCGATATGTAACCACCTCCACGTGGTAAGTTCTGGGTCGTTTCGTTCTAGCAACACAAGCGAAGAGTTGCACAGTGAAAATTGCGAAAAACTGTGATCACAGATGACGATTGTTCTTTGCAGTTAGCAATACTACTCAAGACACTCTTAGAATCGGAATAAATATATTCAAAAAGTTAAGTGAAACGGCAAAGCTCAAAAATTTCTGAATAGCTACAGCTTCGGCTGTAAAAATGGAGGCTTGTATAGGCAGCTTAAATTTATGTTCTATTTCAAGGTCAGGGATATAAAAGGCACATCCCGTACCTAAATCGCTTTATTTATAAACATCAAGTATATAGTAATAAATGTTTTTATTAAGGGAAAGTAAAGTTGCGAAATTGGGAAATTCTATGTTAGGTGAATATTTACTGACAGTGCAATTGAAGAGTTCTGTGGAGCACTGGTTGTATATCAATTCATCGAAAGAAGCTGTATCAGAGAAAGCCACCGCGAGCGGAGGGCTCGCTTTTTTCGCCAGAAGAGATTAGTGAGATCTTGTATACAAATATCTGATATATTATTGCACACTTTTAAAACAACGGACTTAGACAAATTTTGCGCTAAGATATTTTCTTCTGGGATTAAGAGGGGGTTCTCTCGCCTCAACTTCCATAGCTTCAATATGTGAAGAATTCATAGCTCCAAGACAGATTCTACTGGCCTTATTTTTGACAGTATCTAACCGGGATATAAAAGTTTTACAGGCTGAGTCATAAAAGATGGAACCATGATCTATCACTGATCTAATCAGCGATTTGTACATTATAAGAGAAATATTGATATCAGCACCTCAAGAGACTTTAGTGCAGAAACGAAGAGCAATTGTGCCTTTTTCACATTTTCCAATAATATAGTTTATATGGCTCTTCCATGATAATTTTTGGTCTAAAATCATGACGAGGTATCTTATTTCTTTTTGAAAACGGATGTTACGATTTCCCAATTGTAAGGATTCATAATTAGGGAGACGATGTCTGGTAAAAATAGTCGAGCATATTTTATCAAAAGAGATATTTAGGCAATTTTGATCACACCAGGATGAATTCATCTCCATTGCATCACCCAACTTTTGTATGCAAACATTTAATTTTCTCTCTTCACAGTAGACGACGAAATCATCTGCATACTGCACTACGTTATATAGAATACTGAGATTAAAATCCTGTGTATAGATATTAAAAGTAGAGGGCTCAACACGGATCCCTGAGGAATGCCATGAGATACCATTCTAGGCCCAGTTTTAATATTATTTTGCATTCTCACAAAAATATGTCTGTCTTTATACATTTTAACAATATTATGGCACAAAAAACTGGGAAGGTGAATACTTCTCAGTTTATGTTCTAAAATATTTAAATCAACGGAGTTGTAAGCCCCTCAGATGTGTAAAAAAATGTCTGGAGAAATTCGTTTGTATTTCACAAATAAGTTTACATAAACCGTGGTGCGTGCCATAGCTTTTACGAAAGCCATATTGAAAATTTTAATGGGCATTGCTAAATTCTAGCCACCACACTCCATTCGAATCTTAATCATCCTTTCTAATAAATTTATATTGTTTATTTTCTTGTTTTCATTTATAAATTTTACTTAAAACCCGATACCTTATGCGCACCACTAATGGTACTCTCAGTGAGCAGTATTGGATTAATTACATGAATCACCGTCGATATTTGATAGGATCTAAAATTTAACAATTCATTATTGTCTCCAAACTAAAAAACTATCGTGAAACTGTTTTATTTTTTATTATTTTATTAATTAAATGGAAGTAATTCTAAAGTAGGTAAAAAATAATATAAATGTATAATTTTAGTATGTTATTCATGATCTAGTTAAGTAGTTAAATTTATTTTTTTAAACTAATTCTGAAAAAATATGGGAGTGTAATAAAGTAATTAAAGTAGGTAATTGTATAATGAAATAAGATAAGCTTGTGAATTACGTTTTCGCTTTTGATTAAGATTATTATCCGTGAGGTCATGTTTGATATAATTTTTTCTATAGGTATATCTGGATTAAAGATTAAGAATATAGATGGCAACTTACCAGTTGAGCGTATTTGGTGTGACAGAAATATCACAAAATGCACAGATTTGTTTCGGCCTGTTTCTCTATATTTCTTTACGCCTCGGATATATGCACCATTATAGTGTGAGATCCCAGAGCCGCCAGACCTACGTCATTTTAGCAAAGCTAATATTTTGACAACATATAGTGTAATATCTAGTTAAGAACGTATGCGTATTTGCTACTTTGAAAGCGGGGCCCTTTTGCAGAAAACAGGTACAAAATGTACATACAAATTTTACTCCGCACGTTAAAGTATGATAGCTGGATTATTTTACAAGTAACACGCTAACTACATGGTGTAAGCGTCAACCTCCGAATCTTAAGGTCCGAAGTTCGATCCCTGAGCATTCTTAGTTTTTTTTTTTCAAATATACGTACTAAGAAAAAAGTTATGGCCAAAAATAATAAATATTTCCCTATCGGTTGTCTCTTTCTTGGTAATCGACATCAGAAGTTAATATTTGTTGAAAAAAAAAAGCTGAGAACGCTCAGGATCGAACCTTAAGATTCGGAGGTTGACGTTTACACCAAGTCGTTAGTGTGTCACATGGAAAATAAACCAGCTATCATAATTTAACATACCGAGTAAAATTTTTTATGTACCTTTTGTACCTGTTTTCTGCAAAAGGGCCCCGCTTTCAAACTAGCAAATACGCATACGTTCTTAAC
The DNA here is from genome assembly GCA_936432065.2 of Rutpela maculata. NCBI lineage: Eukaryota > Metazoa > Arthropoda > Insecta > Coleoptera > Cerambycidae > Rutpela > Rutpela maculata. Next base: position 41,562,764 of record OW386292.2, read on the forward strand.
TAGATGTTACACTATTTGTTGTCAAAATATTAGCTTTGCTAAAATGACGTAGGTCTGGCAGCTTTGGGATCTTGGACTATTAGGGAAGAAGACAGACGTACATTGTGGCTATGGAGATCGTTTGGTTCAAAGCCACCTGAAGGTCACAATTTTCAACGCAACCTAAAAATTCTTGATCGGGGATGTTTTTGGAGAAATTTTGAGGAGACGTGCGCAGCCTTGATTTTCAAAATGTGTCATTGCAAATTTAAAAATAACAAACCTATGAAAATTGAAGTTTTCGAGGTAATTTTTTTTTGTGGCATTCAATTTTTTCCATTAGCCAATTACATAATATATATTTGTTGCCTAATTAATTCCCTAAATTAACCTAACACGGCAGTAGAAAAGGCACAAAGGATATATCACAAGTGCACTCTCTTCTCGTCCAGGGGTCTGTCAGAATATATTTTTTTATATAACATTACACAGGTAGACCACGGGAAGGGGGTATATCGCACAATAGGAAAGACAATTAAGGAATACCAAGCTAACCTAATCAAAGCAACAGTTTATTAGTGTTCGAAAAATTAACTAACACGTATATTTGCATGTTTTTAAGGGCCAATAAATGAATAGCATTTGTTGGAAGAGGAACATTAATATCGACTAAGTTTTTTAACATAACATTAGTAGCCATTTGATAATTCTGACAATTAAAGAAAATATGGTCCAGATCGCCCGTGGTGCCGCATATACTACAAATGTCTGATGAGCTAATGTCTAATGAACTAATAACCCACTGATCCCGAAACCATGGTTCTTAAACCCATAAAAACTGAATAGATACCGAACCATAAAACCCCAAACCCATAGATCCTAAATCCAAAAGCCCCAAATGATTATATCCCGATTAAGTAAACTCTAATAAATGAACCCATTAGCCCCAAGCAGCCAATCTGACAATTCTGACTTCGGATTCGGTTTCAGCGGGTCCAAATACATAAGAATACACTGGTCTGGTCTGCAGGCCAGACCACTTTTTTTTATGTGGCTGTTATTATCAGTATCATTTCCATTATCATCAATCATCATTACGATAGTCGGCCCGAAGTAGTGCAGTGGCATTTTAGCCTTCCAGTCTCATCACGAACAATGGCGATATGAGACAGTGACTTGGCGCGATGTTGGCGCTTCCTAATACGCAGCCTTGTACGACCTCACAATACGAAGTGAAGCCACCAATGCTGTCTTTTGTATTTTGGCCGCCAAAGTTATGAAAACAGATCTATAGAGAGAAATTGTATTAAGTTCCTTAAGAAAAAGCTGTCTGGTACCTCCAAGAGTGCCAATTATCAAGACCACTAATTTAATTACAAAACCTGAGTCGAAACCTGCGTACATTGTACTCGTAGTAGAATGCAGGCTTTCACGGCCATTGTCCAATGAAGTGGTTTCTTCCGCGTGTTGTCGTGGTCTTCGAATTTAACTTCACGTTTCGCTGATCATGTTGTCAGCGAAACAGAAGACACCACTTCACATTTTACTCAATTCTACTCTGTATTTATCTCGTTTCTGGATTTCTTTCATTGCTACATTGTTCCCTGCTGGACAAGAGAACTCAGTATAACATCTTCTTCTTGAAGTGCCTATCGTCTGTGGATGTTGGCTATCACTTTGGTCCATATTACTTTATTCACTGCCGTTCTGAATAAAGCTGTTGATGTCCGTGTTCGCAAATTTCGCAGCCACGATATTCGTTTGCGTCCTGCTGATCTTCGACTGTATTTTCCCCTATAGGATGAGTTGCAGCAGGTGGTATTTTTCATTTCGCATGATATGTTCGAACTAGAGTCAGAGTTCTGCGTTTGACATTTGCTAGGTATTCTAGTAATCGATGCGTTGCAAGATCGTTTCGTTTGACACGTGGTGAATCCATGAGACTCTGAGCATGTGGAGATAGCACCACATCTTAAATGCATCTACACGCTTGCATGAGGCATCGGTAAGGGTCCACGCTTCTGCCCCATACAGGAGATTTGAGAATACATAGCATCTTAACACATTGCCTGTCCGTATTATAACATAACGACAACCGTGGTACGTCCACTGCAAACTAAATGAAAACCTGTAATTATTTTTTCCAATACTATACAATTTTTTGCGTGACCCACATACGGTTCATGGACTCTGCATTACCAGCGTCCGTGACCCATAGGCGGGTCACGGGACAGTCAACGTGTTAAAACTCTAGTACGGATGCTGAGTATCTTACGCAACACGAGAATATTATAGGTTACTACACTTGGGTGTTGGCAAATCTATAAAACATTGTGGTTATAATTTCTTTGTTTGTTAAAGTCAAAGCGCTTTACTGCTGTTCCCATAGGCCAGAAATTAGTGATACATTTCATCTTTTCTTTCAAACGGTGCTGTTACTAAAAATACTTTTTTGTTTTGGTTTACATTTGTTGGTAGTTCTTTAGCTTCATCCTTAAGTTTTTTAAAAAATGTTTTTTTGTTATATAATTGGTAATATTATTTTCTGCCACGTGTCTGAGAACCCTGTAGACGTAGAGCCATAGTTTTTTTTTCGATGCTACAGAAACCACTTTCACCTTCAGATGAGGTCCCGGTATCATAGCAAATATTTTTGGGACGTTTTTTATTTACTGGTTTCTTGTTCTTATAGGTTACTATTTTGAATTCATCATTCTCATTTATCTTTCTTATGGTTTTTATCAGTTTCTATCCTGGTTTTCATGATTCGTAATATCTTCATGTATATAAAAGAATACCCTGACTGACTCACTGAGTGACTGACTGACTGACTGATCTGTCAACGCACAGCTCAAACCACTGGATCTAGAAACTTCAAATTTTGCATAGAGGTTCCTCGAATAACGTAGGCAACCATTAAGAAGGTATTTTTTGAAATTCAACTCCTAAGAGGGTGAAAAAGGAACTTGAAGTTTTAGGCTTTTTCAGAAACGGTTAGATCTAGATGCGTGAATTTTGACAGAAATACTCTTGGAATATATTAGACACGAGTAAGACGAATTTTCGATTTTCACTTTTTGAAAGGGTGAAAGTGTACCCGAACCCGTATCTAAAATCGCTTAAGTCAAAAATGTGACATTCCAGCGACGGGCTCTTCTGAGGAAATAAGGAGACACGTATGGAATTTGACACGTACCCGCCCATGTGTTCTATTGTCGATTAAAATAACTATCGTTTTCGTTTAACTCGCTCTAACAAAAATAGACAAATTGCGATGCATAGTAGGTTTCCTCGAGTAGCATGGATGCACAATGGGTTTCCTCGAGTACTAAGGATGCGCAGTGGGTTTTATCGAGTACACTAAGGATGCGTAGTGGGTACTATGGATACGCAGTGGGTTTCTCCGGTTACCATAGATGCGCAGTGGGTTCCTCGAGTGTACTTCCTGAGTACTATATGAGTACTCAGTGAGTATAGGCATAAGTTAGTATGTCAATGGTCTTAATTCCATGCGCAAGAAGTCTTTTACGCGAGCGAAGTCGCAGGCATCAGCTAGTTATTTATATTTATAAAAGAGCACATAACTTTCTGTTGTTGTGATTGTAGTGTATTTAAATTGGAATTTCTCGCACTTTTTGCACTTTTTTGTATGTCATCTGCTGTCATATTTTTATTTGTGTTTACCATTTTTTGTTGCTTATCTGTGTCATTATGTTTTTTGTTACCGTTTTTTTTAGAAGACCATTATATTTAGTTTCTAAGAATTTAAAATTAGATTTTTCGATTTTTAAATCATTTTCTAGTCTTTCCATTTTTTCTTTTAGTAGATTATTGATAATTGGTTGCTCTTCCACCAATAGTTTGAGGTATTTGTAAGCATCTAAATTAAAATCAACACAATCTCCCATTACGCTTGTGGAATGCTTGGTTTTTGTTTTTGTTTCTGGTTTACAACATTTAAATGTACCTACCACTACTAATTCTTTGTGCACATGAAGAGTGATACACTGCACTACATTCTTTAAACACTCTAAACTACTGACTATTGATTTTTTACAATCAATTTGAGATTACTTTGCCAAATCTTCCCTCTCAGATGGCGCCATCTTGACAACTCATTGGTAATAGAGCAGCCTAAAAGCTATGTTGTACCTAGTGATATAGGATAAAACTGTGTGAACGGGACTTGCCAAGTGTTGAAGTGTTTAGGTCTCAAAATGGGACATGACATTTGGACATTTTAGAATAACACTCTGGCGGTATACCCGGTATTTATTACTCCATCTTGACACTCCAATACAAAATTCTCATTATCATTATTATTATTATTATTATTATTATTATTATTATTATTATTATTATTATTAAACTTTTATATTATTAGCAAGTAATATCCATTAAACAGTGTACAATTAACAACAGAAGAAATATAATATTTTTATCCATCTATATATTTTTTCCACAGACGTAAACGTTTAAAAGCTATTACAAAAAATAGTGAAAATAAAAGAGCTATTTTAAGAATTTCAGGTGTCAATTTATAAAGAATCGAAAATGTACAACAAACTCGTTTTTAGCATTATGATTTATTAAATAAATTATTTCGTAGGCAATGAGGGCGAGGTTAATCAAAATAATGAAATAAAATAAATCACGCATGTTTTATGCGATCGGCCGATATACCTCTACAATATTATTTTTTATGCCTAGCCCATTGATAAAAAAGGCAAATCTAGATTACCATTTACTTCCTATTAGAAGGTTAATTCGAGAAAATTAATTTAAAAATTGTTTGCTATTAAGTATGTCTTAGTTTAATACGGGGAATGTGATTACTTCCGGATTGCCTTTATAAATAACAATGAGTTGTTTTATACATATACGGGGAAAATGCTAAACCTCTGATCATTCCCAACTAATGTATATTTATAGAACATTTCAAATCGAAAGGTGGTATCGGGATCTAGTTGGAAATCAGAAGTGTCAAATTCGATCATGGGGTGTACACTTGAAGATGTAGTTTAGAAAAAATTCGAACATTATCTGTAATGATCTTGCGGATCTAAATCTGGAGGGTACCACCCTGGCCGCGATTGCAAGAAGATGCAAAATTTTTGTATTACTGAAATTTGATTAATATTATGTTCCCAGCGCATTTACAGACTTATTTTTTAACATAATTACTAACGTAATATTTTGTCGAAATCTATACATTTCCTTAAATATACAATGTGACTCACTTAAAATGAAGACACCCTTATAACTTTTTTATTTCGTTTTCGACTTGAATCAAATTTTACACAAGTATAGAACAAATTAGGATCTAATTATGACCAGAAAAACATTTGCCTGCTACAAAGGCAAAGCCATCTGCTGTACCAAAATATGTGGAAAAACATAAAAACATTTTGAATGTTAAACATTCTAAAAAATGCATCGGATCGGCGCCACATACACCAAACCTTGATTATTGATGGGGGATTTCTCATACATAAGCTCATCTGGCAAAGAGGATCCTCAGTTTCCGCAATTTGTGGTGAATACATGAAATTCGTCAAGACCCACTAATATGATTTTTAATTTTTTTCCGCATATTTTGATACCGCAGGTGGCTTTGCCTTTATAGCAGACGAATGTTTTTCTGGCCATAAGTAAATCCTAATCTGTTCTATACTTGAGTAAAATTTGTTTCAAATAGAAACAAAATAAAAAAGTTATAAAGGTGATTTCATTTTAAGTGAGTCACACTGTATATTTAAGGAAATGTATAGATTTCGACAAAATATTACGTTAGTAAAAATGTCGAGTGTTGTAAAATAAAGATTGTTTTGTCACTGTGATTTACTAGCAGACCACGGTAAACCGCTTTGATAGAAATATTCAAGGCACCTAATTAATTTTTTTTATTAATTATCTATTTTGGCTGGCGAATATCTCGTAAGCTATAACACATAGGAAAATGAGTATAGACATTCTTGTAGGAAATTTAATTCTGCGTAGATTACCTTTTTCCGTACGACGCATCGTTTCCAAGTTATAAGCGAAGAATCGAAGAAAGGAACCTTTCCACCCCCCTCCCTCCCTGAAGCGGCGGGGCTAGGGGCGGTAACTTTTAGTGTGTTTACCTCCTAACTATCCCCCACACATTTCTGAGGAGGAAAATTCTCCCCTCATCTATGTCCTCTACAACTCTTTAATTGACTGGACTACTTGGAAAAAATGGACTCGCCCGTTCTTTATGAAAATTGCTGGTTCCTAATTGGTCAATATATATTATATAGCTGATGCCCGCGACTTCGTCCGCATGGGACTTAGTTTGGGTGGAACGTCGTCTGCGTGGAATTAAGAACATTGAGATACTAACCCACTGCACATTCATTGCATTTAAGGAAGCCGTCTTCTCATAGAAAAAAATAATTATTTTAATCGACAATAGAGCACATGGGTGGGTATGGTCAATTTCATGCTTAAAAACATCCCTCTCCCTGTTCACCCGTTCGGGGGGGGGGTCTCTTTTTGAAAACCGTCGAATATGTGTCTCCTTGTTTCCTCAGAAGATCCCGTCACTGCAATATCACGTTTCTGACTTACGCGATTTCAGAAATACGGATACCTCAGCTCATGTGGAGTAATTGTCGCCCTCAGTGTTATGTAATTAAAAATTCGTTCCAATTGTCTAACACAAAGCTGACTATTTGTTTACGAACCTCCAACGCTCTTTCTTGTGAGCCGTACATTAAGAATGAAAGGGAACGGAATAAACAGGCTCCGTCACGTCAATAGTATCCATTAATCCATTAATACTTAGATTAATACTTAGATTTTCTTTTGTCGTTTCGTAAAAATTCACAGATTTCCCAATCCTTGCAACCATTGGAGACATTATATATGAAACATAATAATAATATTTTATCTTTTGACGTGTCAAAATGACTTAATTATAGACATCATTTTCAGTGTCAAAATGATATACTTCGGACTGATTGCCGTTTGCACCGTAGTTGTTTAAACCATCTACCACCCCCGTTTTGACCCCTTCAAAAAGCGAAAATCGAAATTTTGTCTTACACGTATCTAATAGATTTCAAGAAAAAATATTTCTGCCAAATTTCAGGCATCTAGATCTGACCGTTTCCGAAAAAGCCTAAATTTTTAACCCCCATTTTCATCCTCTTGGCGTCGAATTTCGAAAAATCCCTTCTTAGTGGATGCCTACGTCATTCGAGGAACCTCTATGCAAAATTTGAAATTTCTAGACCCAGTGGTTTGAGCTGTGCGTTGATAGATCAGTAAGTCAGTCAGGGTATTCTTTTATATATAGATTTATATTAATTTTCCGTATTTTTTATCGGACTTTTGATTTTGAATGTTTGATTGTGCCATTCCAAAAAGGTCGTCCTTTATCCTCCCTGTAGTATCGCCACTGTAATATAATAACAAATACGTATAAAATCAAGTGCAAATCAAAGGCATAGCAAATTTTAAATTATCGGAAATGGCTTCCTCAGCAAACTTCTCTAACTTTGCCACTGATACTGCACCACAAAATTCACTTAGGCACGTCCTAGCTATTTCCATCGTTTGTAGTCGACTTAATGAGAATGATAAAAATTCGTTCTGTACTTACGAGTGCGTTTGGAACTTTTATTGCTTTTTGTTATATGTGAACTAAAGAACATGCCATGAATATAAAATATATTATGAAAAATATTCAAATCTTAAAAATATGCATCAATTTCTTTCATTGTTACAAATCTTCAAAAGGAAAACTGGTGTGTTTTTTTGTTTTATTTTTACTTTTATTTTAATAACAAATTATGTTTCCATTAGCATATACTACTCTTAATCCTTAATTACCACGTAATTCTACAATAAAACAATGCCATATGACCTGACACAACTACTCTCGTCGTTATACTTGGTGTAATATTTTCAAGGGTGTTTAAAGAAAAGTTAATACTGAAATACATATAAAATGCATCGTCGTTGACGTTACAAAACTAATGTTGCGAAATCTGTAGACAAAATTAACAACCAAAAATGTAAATGTTTCTAAATTACTCATTGCTCAGACAGCTGTTCAGCGTGAATACGTTTTCGGCGAACAATACTCTTAATTGCAAGATTTCACTACTGACATTTCAACTAATTTGGTATTTAGAAGTACTTGCACTAGCCCAGTCGTTGAAGATATATTTACCTCCAAAAACTTGCAAAATGATTACTTTTTTTTAATGAGTTCGTGAAAGTGTATAGGATAATATCCTGAAAAGTTTACATTTCACTCGAATGCAGAACATAAAAAAAAGTGAACAAAAAATTTTTTTTCATCCAATTTTTCAATATTTTGAAATTAATTCAAGATAGGAAAAAATAAAAAATACAGATGGATAGATCGCGTGTTTATGAACAAAAAATGTCCTAACAACATTTATCGCTAAAGCCACTGTATTCCCGAAAAAAAAAAATAGTCAAGTAACGTTATTACTCGGAGCGAGATCCATGCGTGCGCGCGCTTGAATACGTATGACTGTGACACCGACGCAGTGAATTACATGTCATTAAATCAGAATTTGTTCAATCCATACGAGTGTTGGTTCATTTAGAAGATGGAAATTGTAGCTCTTCAAATCGTGATCGGTAGCCAAATATCATTTGTCTGTTCCTAACCAGACGTAGACCGGTTTCGAACTTATTATGTTCTCCTCAGTATGCCATAGGTTATAGAACAGACAAATGATAGTGGCTAACCTGCTAGTCTTATACATACTAATGCAAATGAAGTGATGGTGAGAGGTAAACTCTCATGTGGTCAGATGCTACTATACGTCGGACATGTCTCTGGCGTATAGCGACTTGCCTAACAAGTACCAAGAGCGGCGACCTCTAGCCATAGTGGACTATACTCACTGTTAATGAAATAGGATTTGAAGGAAACAACTACTCAGCGGGCAAATACCCCGACCTGCATTGAATTATACCTTCAAATCGTGATCGGTAGCCAAATATCATTTGTCTGTTCCTAACCAGACATAGACCGGTTTCGAACTTATTATGTTCTCCTCAGAATGCCATAGGTTATAGAAAAGACAAATGATAGTGGCTAACCTGCTAGTCTTATACATACTAATGCAAAAGAAGTGATGGTGAGAGGTAAACTCTCATGTGGTCAGATGCTACTTACTATACGTCGGACATGTCTCTGGCGTATAGCGACTTGCCTAACAAGTACCAAGAGCGGCGACCTCTAGCCATAGTGGGCTATACTCACTGTTAATGAAATAGGATTTGAAGGAAACAACTACTCAGCGGGCAAATACCCCGACCTGCATTGAATTATACCTTCAAATCGTGATCGGTAGCCATATATTTTTTCCTACCGTGACTTAGTTTCAAAATTTTGGAAAAATTAAAAAAAAATTTTTTTATGTTCTGCATCCGAGCGGAATGTAAACTATTCACGATATTATTCTATACACTTTCACGAACTCATAAAAAAAATTATTCATTTTGCAAGTTTTTGGAGATTTCACTATAAAATTTTCTCTGTTGTCTGGACTACGACACGTATGAGATAATGTACATAAAAAATTTTAGATTTAAAAATTTAGTGGGCTAGTGATTTGGCTGAGACTGCGACAAAAATTGAAAAAAGATGAGAAATTTATTTTTGATTTATTTTTGATATTGATTTTGACAATCGGGAAGGTATCCTGAATAATGTCTCCCGAGATGTCTCCTAAAATTCCTTGCCATATTTAACCGCCATCCTGGAAAATCAGCGTGTAAAACAGTATTTTTGCTGATAAGTCTTAAAAGATCCTTTTTCTTTCTTACGGGTTGAGGTGTTGAGGCCCGCTCCAATGAAGCTTAAGCTTCTTGTACTCCGTAGTCTCGTTAACCCAAGAAGACGAGTATTAGATCGATGGGAGTTCTATAGTTATGTCTACGGGGTCTCAATTGGTCCTCCGAAGTGTGAAAACCTTCTAACAATGAAGGTTAGGCATTCACATAATATGTGGTTAGGAGTTTGCTCATCTTCGCCAACTATTTTACATTCTGGATTGGCCCTCATCCCTATATTGATTAGGTGTTTCTTTAGTGTACAGAATGTGCTGAAAAGGGCCTGAATAATGTCTCCTAAAATTCCTTGCTATCTTTAACCGCCATCTTGAAAACTCAGCGTGTAAAACAGTCTTTTTGCTGATCAGTCTTAAAAGATTTTTTCTTCCTTACGGGTTGAGGTGCTGAAAACCCGCCCTATTGAAGCTTAAGCTTGTTGTACTCCGTCGTAGAGTGGTTAATCTAAGAAGACGAGTGTACGATCGATGGGAATTCCATGGCTATCTCTACGGGGTCTCAGTTGGTCCTCCGAACTGTGAAAGCCTTCTAACATTCTCCCTGTTGGGTGTTTCTTTAGTGTGCAATGTACTGATAAGGGCTGTGGGTAACTACGCATCTCAGCTATTATGTGGACAGCTTTAGCAATTCGTTGGTCTTTGTTTTGGATGGTCCACCAACAACGAACGCACGTGACTGTCTCATGCCCGGTACCGCCTTCAATGCAAGTTGTGTTTCTAACTTATAGTTCCTCTTGCGGTGCTATAAGATATCACGCAGGTTGGCTGGGGACCATCAAAGCTTTTTGGCCTAGTTTATATTGCTTTTCATTGCCTACATGACTCTGGTATCCTCGGGTCCACTCTAGTTACACGCTGTTATATTCTGCCAGTTTTGCGAGAAAATCAAGGCACTCTTTTATCATTTTAGAACGTATCTCTACTGCATCTAGAGCCTAAAGAGCTTGGCTGTCAGTGATGACACGAATTCTCTTATGATTGTATGACCTCCATGCCATTTTATAGCTGCGACTTCTGTTTGGAACACTGTTGCCGTGCTATCCATGTTCATGCTAATATCTGTCCTAGTTGATCCCCCCCCCTGCTTCAATGCTTTTTGATGTTTTTGATCCGTCAGTATACCCTATGGTATAGCTTGGATGTATTCACAGTTGCCTTATTCCCTCCTATCACTTGTTAGGTATGTATACACTGTAGGTTTTTGTGAAGTTGTGGCATATGCGCTTGTAATGACTCATTAACATCTGTTTAATGCAAGTCGATGAGAGGAGATGACGGTAAACTTACTGATCCTCCCGTAATACAGAGCCTTAATGACGACTACTTTAACACTTTCATAACAATATACAAATGGATAAATGCATAATATAAAATTTTTCTTCTTTTAATAGTCTTACATTAACCATTTTCTATCTGTCTGTGTGGTTCACAATCATAGGTTAGTTAAAATCGTTGATAAGGGAGAAAAATAAAAGCCTTTTGGAAATTCAATTAATTAAACGTGAAAGTATCGAGTTAAAATTGCTGAATTTTGTTTAATTATTTATTTGATTATCTTTAGAATACCAACGTTCTGACTCAAAATTTGGCTACAAGCAACAATTTTATGATAATAATACCTTAATATTAACCTGGGTTAAGTATTTGATGGAGTTCGAAAACCCAATCAGACCAAAAGTTATTATTGTGATTGATAAATATGAAAATATTTATATTAACGGTGTACAATGATGCATAATATAAACGATTATTATTTTATTAAATGCTATTCGTTAATACAAATTTAATCAGTAAAGGAAAATTTAACAGTGTTTGTAGGAGGTAGTGGTTTGGTAAAACCATTGGCTAGCGGATCGCCTGTGGGGATATATTTAAGCATTCTATTTTTGTTGACAATTTGTTCTCTTATAAAATTATATTTAATGCCAATATGTTAATTAGCGTATTATTGATTGGGTTTATCAGATTTGTGGCTGCTGTTAGACACCCATTATTTTCTTCATAGATTATAAGGCGCTAGTAATTCTTAAATTTAGACTGGGTACTAATGACTTAAGCCATAGCTCCCACTTTACCCTTTTAAAGAGAACAATATATTTTGATTTCATGGAGGGTGCGGTTACAGAATTTTGCCCTTTAGTAGTCCAAATAATTGTACTTGTTTCAAAGAAATTGGGTGACAAGCCCGTTGTTCTTTTTTTTTCTATCACTTTCATCAGAACCCCAATTTGAATCCACAAAGCCAATTAACGTATGGACATTATTATGATTTTTCACTAATGTAATTTGAGTTCTAGTGAACTCTTAATGTGCCGTAGTAGAACGGGAGCTAGGTGGCTTTTTCGCCAGCTCATCGTTTTATGAACTTGAGATATTTTTATGGTTTAGTGGATGATAACGATTCATAAAATCGACTTCTGGCGGGGCACCTCCTGTCAGGAGCGTCACGAGCACTGGTTAAAAATCAGTGAAATCATGTCATCGTTACAAGGCTCATTTTTTTTTGTGTGTACACATTTTATTTTTAGAATGAATAAAATAAGATCGCCAGAAAGTGTGAGCCGTCAGGAGGCGCAGCCAGAAAGGTAATAATGATACAATACATCTGAGGCACGGTACGGAGTCAAGTTAGCCGAAAGTGTTAAATTCCTGTATATTTAAGAGCCTATGGTACTTTTGTTGACACTAAGAACTTTACGGGGAGGCTATTCTATTGTTGAAGGAGCTTATATTTACGTTTTAAAAAGGAGCCAGAACTTGTAAGGATGAGTTTAGAGTTCTGAGATGAAATATGCGAAAAAAAATCCAACTTTCTTCAAAAATCCTAAACATTTTCTTTCTGGCTAGCCTTACTGACGGGAGTTTCTTTCTGGGAATTTTTTTCTGTATCCAAACATGTAAATAAACATGCTCAACCTTAAAAAGTTTGTAACGATCATGTTATATAACTCCGTTTTTTTACACCTTTGACCTTTCTGGTTGCGCCCCTGATGGCCCACACTTTCTGGCGATCTTATTTTATTCATTCTAAACATAAAATGTGTACACACAAAAAAAATGGCTTTGTAAAGATGATATAATTTCACTGATTTTTATATCTTGAACCATGGCCAACTCGACGGGCTGACATATTCCAGAAGTCTATTTTGTCGTTACTTAAGTTCGATAGAATTAATCAGCGCATAGAAAATGCTTGTAACGATGAGTGTCCGGAAAAGCCACTTAGCTCCCGCACCATAGTACCCTTCTAAAGCATTTCCCGAGGTCTTTATTATTTTTAAAGGCTTTTATTTAACTTGCAATGTTTGTATGTTAGTTAGTTTGTTTAGGTGGAATCTTGCAAGCTGAATTTCGACTAGTTCTAATTAAGCTAGAGCTTTGTACACACGTGTATAAGTCCGGCGACAATGCAACATAGTATAGCCGTTATCGGTCTAAATCCAATATGGCGGACATCTCAAGATGGCGAATCGCCTTTTTCTTCACAACTCCCTTCATATGGATATCAAATGAAAGGGTTTGACGAGTAAAATACGATAAACCATGTGACGTCATTCTAAATTCAGTATGGCGGACGTCCCAAGATGGCGGGATCGCCTTTTTCTTCACAACTCCCTTGATATGCATATGAAATGAAAGGGTTTGACGAGTAAAATACGATAAACTATGTGACGTCATTCTGAATTCAATATGGCGTACGTCCCAAGATGGCGGATCGCCTTTTTCTTCACAACCCCCTTGATATGGGTATCAAATGAAAGGGTTTGACGAGTAAAATATGATAAACTATGTGACGTCATTCTAAATTCAATATGGCGGACGTGGGAGAGGTTGGAAGGAGTGGTAAGGGAAAGGGGTGGGAATAGGTCGGGAGAGGTAGGGAAGAGGTGGGAAGGGGGAGGGGAAAGAGTGGGAAGAGGTGGGGAAAGAGTGGGAAGAGGTGGGAAAGGGGAGGGGAATGGGCGGGAAGATGTGAGAAAGAAGTGGAAAGGGGTGGGAAGAGACGAGAGAGAGGGGAAGGGGTGGAAAGAGGTGAGGAAGAAGTGGGAAGTAGTGTTAGAAGGGTGAGAAGACGGGAGAGGGAAGAAGTGGATGGCGGTAGCAAATGAAAGGGTTTTGTCTGTCTGTAAAATAAGTAGACTAAAAAGTAAGAAATAGAATTATATGAAAAAAATGTTTTTAAGAAAAAGCTTTTATTTGAAAAACTACTAAAAGGTAAAAATATATTTTTTTAAAATTCATACACCTGGAAACTAAAAGCTTTGGGGGCGGTCAATTGAGCAAAGTAACTATGCAATAGCGCTATATGACCGTCCACAAAGCTTTTAGTTTCCAGGTGTATGAATTTAAAAAAAAAAAATTTTTACTTTTTACTAGTTTTTTCAAATAAAAGCTTTTTCTTAAAAATATTTTTTTTATATAATTTTATTTTTCTGATATCAGCTTAGAATATCTTGAGGCACAGAAATCAGGCCGTATACATAACATTGCATACATAAGACAGTCAATTAAATTTTTACGTGGTGTTACTATGAAACACCTCTTCAGACTGATAACATAGCTCCATAAAAACATCTGTGCAAAACATGAAAACATGATATACACATGTATTTTGAGCCGTAAAATATGAATGGAATATTCTAGTAAAAAATGACAATTTTTTTCTAAAAAAAAAATGGCTCAAAATCATAAACATCTCAACTATGGCAAACTTATGTATATTATGAAAGGTATCTAAAATACGATATTCCTGTGTTTTTGGGTGCATTGAAACTTCTCCATATACATCATTACATTGAAAGAATCTAAGAGAAAATCTCGTTCTTCTTATTCGTTTTTATGATGACCAACCCTTTTACTATCAAATGTTCTATGTAGTGGAGTCTTTTTTATCTTTTTTTTCTCTGTTTGTGTTCTTGCTTCAAGATCCAACAAAAATCTGCCATCATATTTACATCCCCATCTACCTTGATAATGACGCTCCATTAGCATAATATCTTGATAGAATCTTTCAGCCTGCTCTTCACTATAATCGTCAATATGTAAATCTAAGAAAGCAGCTTTAAGTTCAAGTTGCATCTCAGCCTTGGAAAGTGTCAACTATTTTAGCGACTATTTCTTTGTGATTTTCATTTTTTTTATTACCGAGAAAATTTTTAGCCACTTCTTGAAAACTAATCCAAACTGTTTTTTTCAGTACTATTCATTTTCTTAAGAAACACTTCATCTCTAAACATGGTAAGTATTTGAAGTCCATCAAAGAATCCTTCCTTCAGCTGTGCATGTGATAATTTCGGAAATTTCTGTTCTACATATTTGAAACATTCTCCTTCATTATCCAAAGTTTTCACAAACTGTTTCATGAGACCGAGTTTGATGTGAAGAGGTGGAAGAAGAACTTTTACTGAATCAACCAATGGTGTAGCAATAACGTTATGCGAGCCCGGTTCAAGAGAAGATCTGCTTGTCCATTTCTTTTTAACCCCATACCTCAAAAGAGAGGTGTTATAAGTTTGACGCGTATGTTTGTATCTCTGTCTGTCTGTCTGTCTGTCTGTCTGTCTGTCTGTCTGTCTGTCTGTCTGTCTGTCTGTCTGTCTGTCTGTCTGTCTGTCTGTCTGTCTGTCTGTCTGTCTGTCTGTCTGTCTGTCTGTGGCTTCATATCTCTTCAACGGGTGATCCGATTTTGATGAATTTTTTTTTAATTGAAAGAGTATTTTGTCGAGAAGGTTTTTGCCATATTAGATTTTGATGTTTGGTCGCCATCTTGATTACAAGCTTTTATTTAACTTGCCTTGTTCTTGTGGGTCAAATCTTGCAACTGAATTTTAAAATAGTTATCCCCAGCCGATTGAGCTGAAATTTTGCATACAGGTTTAGTTTGGATGACAATGCATGGTTAGCTAAGTGACGTCATTCCAAATCCAATATGGCGGACTCTCAAAGATGGCGGACCAGTCATTTTCTATGCACCCTCATGATATGGGTATCAAATGAAATGGTTTGCTGAGAAGAATACAAAAATAAAATGACGTCACACTAAATTCAATATGGCGGACACAACTGAATTTTAAAACAGTTATCCCCAACCGATTGAGCTGAAATTTTGCATACACGTTTAGTTTGGATGACAATGCATATTGGATTTGGAATGACGTCACTTAGCTAGTGACGTCATTCCAAATCCAATATGGCGGACCAGTTATTTTTTATGCACTCCCATGATATGGGTAGGTTCGTTGAGAAGAATACGAAAATAAAATGAAGTCACACTAAATTCAATATGGCGGACGCCCCAAAATGGCGGACAAAATTTTTTAGTTTTAACACTACAATTTGATCGTATAGTGTATTCGCTTATACGTTGCATTCTAAGAAATGGTGAAGAATTCGGTTTAAACTATAAGTTTTATGTCGGATAGGAACGACGCAATGAATATACACTTCTCCAAGAAATGAACGCACCACCAAAAAATAACCAAAAGTTTGAAGTTAGTTAATTTTTAACTCCCGACCCAAAAAGAGGGATGTTATAAGTTTGCCGCGTATGTTTGTATGTTTGTCTGTCTGTTACTTCATATCTCTTCAACGGGTGATCCGATTTTGATGCACTTTTTTTATTTGAAAGAGTATTTTGTCGAGAAGATTTTGGCATTTTGGCATTTAGAATCAAAAGTACATGTATATTTTTGCTTCGGATCAATCATCTTAGGAACCTTTTTCTTATTTTGACGAAAAGGATATTCTCTAAAGAGTTTGTGCCGTGAGCTCTTAATTACAATTTTTACATTTGACAAAGCACTACGAAAAAATGTTATACAGCACATTTTTTCTACAACTTGTTTTTTAAATGAGTCGTATAAGAGTTATCAGCAAAATAATACAGATATTTATGATTTCTTATCTATTTGGGATAAACGGCGACCCTGGTTAAACGATTTGAGACTACAATCTTTCTTTAATCATTTCATACCTACACACAAGAGGAGGTTTATAAATTATGCGCAATAATTGATCGGGTATTATCATTAATAATAATCTAGAGGTGAACATTTTTAATAGATGCCAATGACAAGATAGAATCAAGGCTAGGACTGTCCCCAATCCACTATTTAGGAACGATTAGCTGCTATATAATTATGACTCCAAAATTAAATTATTTGAAATAATTGTACTTTGGCGAAGCTGACCGCGAATGCGTGTTTGACTTGAAGACAAGAAAAAAGTTGTTTTAAAAACCTTAATGTGGAGCTAACAAAACAATTTAAAAAAAAAAAAACAGAATAACGAATTGTATGCTGAAAGGTGTGAAATAAAAAACTCGATTTTCTAAATGCCGACATTTTTCAGTGGGAAGAGGCAAAAGCAAAACCTTATTACTTCCTGTTCAGCACTTTACACTGAAAAGCGCAAATCTATAGAGTTAACTGAGTTAAATTTTATTTCATACTCTTCAGAATCCTCTTGAAGGTGGTTCAATTCTTTTAAATTCTCTTTTGCACGAATTTTACGAAGAATTTGACATTGACACTTTTTTTAAAATATTATTTATGACCAGTTTTAGTAACACGGTCATATTTACATCTTCCCAAAAATCTATAACACATCACATCACAGGTAATACGACTCCTTTATCCCTGACGGTTCTTGAAGAGCCTTGTGCGGGATGGGCTACACATTAGAAGACAAGGAACACATACCCAATATCCGGGTATACTGGGCCATGAAAATAAAAGTCATTACAAGTGTCAATTGAAATATATCATTATTTGCGTTTCTATGTAACCACCATCATTCCGAATACATTGCTCAATCTTTTTTCTTATATGGCGTATAACTTTTTTAATCTCAGCCGGAGTGATTTCAACAAATGCCTGTTTAATTTTGATCACTAACTCTTCTTGGCTACGTGGTCTGTTCTTATGCACTATATTTTTTAAACGGTCCCACAAATAGAAATCAAGTGGTATCAGGTCCGGAGACCTAGGGGAAACTCCTGCACTTGACTTATTAGACCTATCCATCTACCTGGAAAATTGTCTTCTAGCCAATCCCTTGCAACGTTATGAGCCGGGGCACCATCAGGTTGATAATACAAGTCTCTTCTGACATCTTACGGCAGATTATTGAGAAAGAGTTGAATTTAATTTTGCAACATTCAATCTCGGAATGAAGAAAGACTCAATAATCTGGCCATTCCATAAACCACACCAAACGTTAACTTTTGACACATATTGCCTTTTAGTACTGATAAAACCGTGGGATTTTCGTCAGCCCAAGAACGGCAATTCTAGGAGCATACTATCTCATTGGTGGTAAATGTTTCCTCGTCAATAAATATAAAGATTTTCAGAAAATTTATGTTGTTTAAAAATTAACCCGTGTCCAAAAACAGAAATCCATTCTTCTGTCTGTATCACCATCTTCTAGGGTATGTAAAAATTTTGGCTTGAATGTTCTTTTTCTGTTTTTTCAAGCAACGCCAAACCATGTTCATACTAATATTTAGATTTAATGCTATTTGACTTATGTTATATCTTGGATTTTCTCTAAAATATTGAAAAATGCGTTCTTCGTTTTCAATTTGCCGATTTTGTAAATTATAATGCTTTGGTCTTAACTTACACACATTTCCATTGTTAAAACTGTTATTGATGGTTGCTACCAATTTATGGCGAATGAGAGACTAACGGTCAAAATGCTGTAAATTAAATTCAACAGCAGCTTGTCTAAATGATCTTGCATTATCTCCGACTAAATGAATCAACTCCACTTTTTCTCGCATTGTTAAACGCCGAACCATATTTATTACACAAAAATTTATACTTCACTTATTTTCTATCATTAAAACAGCAATCACATGAATTTTTAACTGATTAACTTAGTTACGTTCAACAATAAATTGACACTTGTAATAACTTTTGTTTTCATGGCTTACTTAGGTCTTTACTGAAGATTATTTGTTAGAAAAACGGTAGGTATGTACAAATTAGAATTTTTTCCTTATTAAAAAAATTATTATTTTGTTGTAAAATCAATTCAGACTAGTACAATACATTATTCTGTGCAAAAAATGAAAAATATATTTTTTTCGTTTGAGAATTCGTTTTACAGATAAAAATTATTTTTAGTTGAAAAAATTGTTTTTTTTTTGACGGCCCCTATCTCAAACATCTTTGAATCCACTACGATGTAACCTAGTACAAAGGGATTTCTAAAGGTGCTGATTAAGACTATCTTACTAGGAAGATTTTGTGCTAAAAAAGTCGCTAATACTTTTTTTTTTTTGAAAATCGACCCCCTTTTTCCACCTTAGAATCAGACGCCTCTGATTAAAGTCAAATGTGGTTAAGTCTAAAGATATTCATCACTAAAATTTCAAAATATTCGGATGTCAGATGAGCGAGATATGAGGGTGGCTCCATGAAAAGTGGGACACACTATATATATGTTATTATGTCTGTTACTGCAATAGTAAAAAGAAAACATGGTTTTGACGTGACTTTTTGTATATCCAAGATGGCTATGTTATACATATAAATCGGTTTATAAACGAATAATTTAATTCGTGCAAAAATTATGTCAAGTACGAAGTGGAATCTAAAATCGTATGTTATGTAACTAGTATGTAAAGTGACACTTTATTGAACAAGTAGAAAGTTTGTAATGTAAATCTATGAGTAAAAAGAAGACTCTTTATACAATGTGTCCCACTTTTCACGGTGACATCTTTGTAGCTCAACTATTAGTCATTTAATTTCAACCAAATTTGGATCGGCATCATCTACTATCATCTTTTTTGAGTAAAACCAAACTTATTTCAGTCATTGGCGTATCGATTTTTCGAGAAGTCATATTAGGCATTTTTTTTTGTTTACTGGAAAACAAATACAATATTATTGATCAGCATGCTTTAAAACCCCTACATCTAAAATATAACGATATTTTGATTTATGAAATTCGAATTACAGCCCCTTAAAATTACATTTTTCAAATATTTTTAGAAAAAAAAATTCCTTATTTTCCATTTAAATTCATTCTACCACTCAGTGTAAAAAAAAACAGAAGTGACAGAACTACCTTACTTAAAATATTTACCAATTAATTTTAATTTTATTAATTAAAGTGATTTTTTTAACAAATATTTGTTATTGACAGAATCAAGTTATTTCAATAACAATTTTTCACTTCACATAGGTACAAGAACAACCAGGTGATAGAAATGTCATTCCTTTGGACAATAGTCGTTGCTCTGACCTACAAGAAGTCAGAGGAATGACTCCAGAGGCATGAGAATTTTTAACGGTTTTCATAAAATATAGTATCGTACTTTAATTTCATAACCTCATATTTTGCAAGGAAATACCTGTTGCTAATATAAATCTGTCGATAATATTTTAGCATTAATTTTACATAAAACATGTCTAAAATGCATACCAGAGTAATGACATTCTTAGGTGTAACTCACCGCGATTTTCCGTAACTTTCACTATTAACAATTAACTATGACACTAGTTTTACAAATACATCTATCCATGAACTCACAAGATATCAAACAGCAACTAGGGCCATAGTGCCGTCTTATGTACGGTTAGTGAATTTTGAAATTGTGATAGAGAAATGATGATACAAAGCTAGGGTCATGAACAAGAATCAATTTACTAAAAATCTGAAATGAGTATAGTAAAATAATTGTTAAAATTCCTTTGCTGTCTGTTTACGTGTCGTTATTAATACTTCACTTCTATGACATTTCTTAGTATGTACCGAACATACACTAATTTATACTCGAGTGACAGTCCAGAGGAATGATTTTAAGGTAGTTTGCTTCCACAGATAAAATACTTAATCTCAAAATTTGTCAATAATTGTGAGCAGGTACATCACAAATTTATGTTATACCGTAGTCATTATTTTCTGGAAGTTAACAATTTTTATTAGCGACGCGGGACATCAAATATGAATTATTCACCCTCATTATTCATGATTTCAGTGGACCACGCAGAGTTTCTGTTTTATTAACTCAATTGTTTAGTTACAAAGTACGGTACCAGTTTCAGTAACGAGACCTCGATCGGCGAAGTTAAGGCACGCCAGGCGAGCCCGTCACTTGAATGGGTGACCGTATCTCATCTCGCCGTCCTGGTTAAGTGGTAGAGTAACATTAGCTAAACTTCGCCAGGACGTTAATATAAATAAGGGATTAACCAAATATCTCTTTGTTCAAAATTAAGCAGAAGTGATTAGTTTATACTGTTTGATATTTTTTGAGGTTTTTTACGACATTATTTATTTTATGCTACAACTGTGATGATTTAAAACTACACTAAATCACTGTCCTTAGTTCTTCTTCTAATATCCTTAGTCATAAGTAAGGCACTCTTATGTATCCAGTCTCTCTTTATCAAATCTGATGCTTTTTCTCCAATCATATAAGCTGGTTCTTCAGTGTGAGCAGTTAAAGGAATTGGTATAATACTGGTGTCTGCTACCCTCAGGTTCTTGATTCCGTATACTCGTAAAGTTGGATCCACTACCGCTTCGGGATCGTGGGGTGGGCCCATCTTGCAGGTGGCCACCTGGTGGGACAGTGTAGAACTTATATGACGTATGGCGCACTCCCAATAGTTGTCCGAATCAAAAGTGATGGCTTGACATCCTAAAACCAAAAACAAAATTTATTTAAAGCTACCTTTTTATTAATTTTTGAACGGGTGTTTGGGAAGTGACTGAGTAATGAAATTTTGAGAAATGAAAGGGAGAGTTTTTGATCACCATTGATAAAGATTTCATGTTAGCGATGGGAGTAGAGTAGGAAGAAAAGATGTCTGATAAATATTGTAATCGTCAAAAAATTAAAGTTATTACACACTTATTTATTATTCGTGTAAAAATTGTCGGCGTCTTTGGCGGTGCGGTAAGGAGCCGACGTTTTTTGATTGCGTAGTAAATCTGAAGACAACTATACTCTGTTCTTCTTACTTTCTTCGGATTTTCACGTTTCAGACTGTACATGTAGACTATGAAAATTAAGGTTTTTAAATTCCGTCAATCTGTCTGTCGGTGTGGTATATGTCTGTGTATGTGGACGCTATATCTACAAGACTATTTGACGCAGAAGAACGATATTTTTTAGGTAGCTGACGCTATTGCCAACGAGGAAATGGGACCGGTTTATCAATAAAGGTTAGATTAGTTTGCCCCCGGGGTTAAACGCTAACTCCAGGATAAACTGTTTATTTTAGTTCCGGTTAAAAGTAACCTTGGGTTAAAGTTCGAGATAATTTTGCCCGAGCTGTGACGTGTAGGTTATCTGGATGCTGGTTTCCGGGTCTTCTTCCGCGTAGACTTGGTTGAGTGCTTGACGTTTCGACTATCTTGTCGTGGTCTTCTTCTGAAGCGAAGTGAGCTCTGCTGGACTGAGCTCCTCTATTTATACAGGTTATCAGGAGGCGTGTCACGGATCATTGCTCATGCGGAACATTGACTTACACGTTATTGGTAATTGTAGTCCGGTGTCACGGTTGTGGTTGTTCGGATGTTTGTTTATTTCAATGGCTTCTCTGTATCTTCTTGGCCAATAATTCTTGGTGTTGGCTAATTTTTTGTCTGGTCGAATTTTATCAAATAGCCGGTTTCTTCTGAGTGTTCGGCAACTACTAATTTTGTAGAATTTCCTTTCTTTGTATTGCTAGTGTGTTCTGTGAGTCTGGTGTTTATATGTCGTTTGGTCTCTCCGATGTAAACAGGAACATGGTATGCTATATACTCCTGGTGTTTCTAGTCCTTCTGGACCTTGGTATTTGGGAAAATGTTGTGCCACCTTCTGTTTCGCCTTCTGTGTAGGTTATGTTTGTTAGCCCCAGTAACTTAAAGATTTGATGTACGTTGCTGATAGATAGATGAAAAGTCAAAGTTATTTTTTACTTAAATTATTAAAAATGGAAACTTCGACGAAATAAGCGATGCTGGTGACGATATTTTGTAATTTTTGGAACACGAAGGACATTCTTAGGCAACGAAATAATCCCTTTAGATTATGAGAATGTGGACTTATCCTGTCATCAGGTTTAGGCTAAGAAAGCCTATAGTAATATTTATTTTTGAACAAATTGAGGATTAATGGAGTAAAGAAGTTTTCTAATGTAATTAAAAAGCAAATATTAAACCTATGTTATTGTATTGTAGAAATATATCAATTGTTGTTAACATTGAAATTTATGCAACTTGTAATTCCTTATTAACTACTGGAGATTGCATAAATGGCAGCAAATCTTAATTTTGCACCAAGCTTCTTTGTCTCTCGAATATAATGCATCAGTTTTTTTCGTTCTACGTTTATGTTTATTTGCTATTTTATTTAGTAGCAATCGCTCTGCTGATGAAAAATTGGGACCTCTGCCTGCCTTGTTGGAGTTTCACTAATTTTCTTAAAATACAAATATAACTGTCAATCAGAAAATATTCATAGGATATATCCCTAGAGCTCTGAATTTTATCGGATAACCTGCGGGTAGCTTTTTTGTAAAATTTTGCTTAGAAAATATTCGAGACTTAATAATGTACCTTAAAAGCCCAAGACCGAAGGTCGTGTGCTTTTAAGATACATTAAAACGTGAAAATCTTGAAAAACAAACAGAAAAAAATCACACATTTTCACATTAGAGCAGGCAACTCTGTTGGAAGCAAACTAATCTAATCTAACCTCAAGTTATTCAATGATTTCATAACCCTTACCATAAAATGTGGTGGACAAACTGATGCGATGATTTGTAATGTAAATGTAATTGTCACTATTGCTAGGAAGAAATCTCATATACTTTTAGTAAACAAAGAAAACCGCTGCCTAAGGGATCACTACTTCTACGTCTAAATTTCCCATCCAACCAAAAAAAGAAAAAATGATACTATATTTGCATTCCACTAAGTGGAAACAGTCGTTCATAGAACAAATTTTGATACTTCGGCTTCTCGTATGTACATATTTTATGAACTCTTTCACAGTAATCGTGCGCACAAAAAAAGTTACAAAGAGGACGACAGACCGATAGACAGATCTACCTATTTTACTAGATAAGTTAAAGTTCTACTGATTTGACAAAAACAGTGAAAGTCTAATCGCCTCCTACCTCAGCAATCGTCATCAATTCATTATCAACCAAAGTATGGTGTACCTCAAGGATCTATAATCGGCCCCATATTATTCCTGATATATATCAATGATTTGCCCAGTTCAATAGCTGACAGCCACTTTACTCTATTTGCTGACGACACCACTATCTCAAATCATTCTTCCAACCTTAATGAATTATTAGATAATGTAAATATATCGCAGTCAAAAACTGAGAAATAGTTCCTGGCCAATCAGTTGGCAACTCTACCTTTAGTAATGCAATTAAATTTTTAGGGGTCTTCCTTGATTCAAAATTATCGTGGGAACCTCAAACAACGCATGTATGGAAACAAGTTTCGAAAAGTGTATATCTATTACGGGGTCTGTCTCACAAAGTCTCACAAAAAACTCTCATAACTGCTTAATACATACCATCCTTTCTTATGCAATTCTGGGCTGGGGCCATGCTCCATCTGCCAGTTCCGTTTTCTCATTGCAAAGACATGGAGATGATTGCAAAAACGCATTTATTCAACTTAAAATTCTTACATTGCCTTGTTTCATTGTTTAATGCACATAAAGGAAAATGAAAGCAAATAGGCAACCTACAACCAGTTACATAGCTACTCCACAAGAAAGTGTAATTCAATTTTGCCGGACTATCTGAGGTTAACTAAATCTAGGACAGCATCAATTACTACTAAATAAAGTTTTTTAATGTATTACATATCAAACAGCCAAACTCTAAAAAATTTAAAGAAACGGTAAAACGTTTTCTGCTCGGGCAAGCGTTCTATTCATTTGAGGAATTCCTATGTGCAGATTTTAGTTACTTTGATGTGTATTAGTTCTCACCTTACGTTCGCTTTTATGTATTTCGATTGTTTTTTTCTCTGTATTATGATAATTTTATGTTTTTTACCTATGACATCTTATGTAATATTCGATATTACTTCTTTTCATTTTTTTCTTGCCTTGACTTGTGTAAATACTTATTGTATACTAGCACCAATAAACTATTATTATTACATATACAGGCAGACATTGTTTTGCTCAAACTTAAAATCTACTTTTCATGACATTCTAAGCCTATTTGAATAAAAAAAAAAAAAAAAAATTCATTTACTGTTACTATACTTCCACTACACTATGTGAATGTGGAAATAATAAATAAATGGATGAAAAACAGATAGGGAAGTTTTGTGTAAATGCCTTTGCAGATTCTTTATTATAAGGTGTATACTAACCTGGTATCGGAGTTCGTACCATCGTTGCCCCGTATCTTTGTAAAGATGGGCTACGGGATATTTTTTGTATCTCTCTGATTGCGGCTATTAAAGTTTCTATGTCTTGGTTTTCTGGGTCGGAAAAGTAGCTGGGATAAAATTTCGGCCATTGGTAGGGATTTTTCGATTTTAATTTTATGTACCCATAGGACTTTGGATGCAATAACGTTGGCAGTACCTAAAATTATATGGATTAATGTTAATATTTTAATAAGTGAAACAACAACTGATGAACTTCTAACAAATTGTATATTTAAGTCAGATTAAAGCCTTAAGCAATTGTATTCCAGCTGTATGCATATACCAAAAGCCGAATTATTACTTCCACATCCAGTGGAAGTATAATAGTAACGACAAAAATTTTTTTTAACTTTTATTGTTCCAATAGGCTTAGAATGTCATGAAGCGTCGAGATTTTAAGTTTGAGCGAAAAAAAAATTTTCTGTCTATCAGTCTGTCTAACTTTTTTTATGCGCGCGTTTAGTCTGGAACCGTTTGAGATATTGACTTGAAATTTGGTACACACATGTACTTTAACGAGATCTAGAACTAGATTATATTTTCATCTTGCTCCGTCGAATGGGGGGTAAATTTGGGGTAAATAGGTAAATCAAGCAGGTAAGAGTCCATAAAATTGGTATTTAGTATATACAAGAGAAGCTAAGGTCTCCAAAAAAATTTTGGCATCAGCCACTCCCATTACCACCCCCACCCCATTATTAAAGGGGATAAAAAAAACTGTGATTTAGTGTGTGTACAAGAACCAGAAAAAATATTTTTTTACTTCATTCAACCCCACTACCACCCCCTATCACCACCCCCACCCCACTACCGATGTGGGGTATCGTTTTATGGGTTTTTGGGGTAGAGGATTTCAAATATTATATTATTAAAGTTCCATAAACAATTATTTCCACATACAAAATTTTTTCATTGTGAGTGACTTGGATAGAAAATCTGGATGTGGAAGTAGTGATTCCTTGGGCAGCGGTTTTATTATTAGAAAACGCGGGCAGAGGTCAAAATTCGCAGTACTCAGGCCTGTCGGCCCATTGTACATTCACTACGTGTAGGATCCCTTAGAAGAGGCCAGTGCTTTCCACAAAGGAAAGCAGCCTGTTCCAAGGGATATCCCGTAGTTCCTCTGGATGCAAGAATTGCCTCTCGAGGTGCCTTTGCCTTGACGCTCCTATTGGAGCGCAACTACATAGGATATGAGTGATGGTTTCATCCTCCTCTCCACACATCCGACAAATAGTATCATCTCTCAACCTCATTGTATGTAGGTGTTTGTTCAGAGGACAGTGTCCTGTTAATAGGCCCACCATCCGTCTCATTTTTTCTCTTTCGAGCCCGAGCATCCACATTACGGTAGAGGCAGCCGAGGGCCCCTTTATGTGCAGTCTTGACTGCCTAATTCCGGGGGCTTGAGCCCAATAGTTGTTAAACTGTGCTGCAGCCCAGTCTCGCAGTTCTGAGTGAATCAGACTCCTTGGCAGACCGAAAGCTGGCTCAGGGCCAGGGAAGGGAGGTTTCGCTTCTTCTCCCGCCAGACGATCTGCTTTCTTATTGCCCTCCACACCACTGTGTCCGAGCACCCATATGAGTTTGACCGAGTTGCGTACACAGAGCTCGGTTAAAATATTTCGACAGTTAAGCACCAGCCTAGAGCTCACCTTGTTTGATGCAAGGTACCTCAGAGCCGCCTGGCTGTCGCTTCACATATAAATATGTTTATCTACGAAACCTCTGCTGAGATTTTCGCTTGCGCACCGTAGTATGGCATACACTTCTGCTTGGAACACATTAGTCTATCTACTAAGTGGCCCTTGGTTTGCATCCGTGCATGCGTCCACCCGTTCCCTCCTGAGTCTTGGATCCGTCTGCATACCATTCCAGACCACCAGGACTCAGGAGATGCATTTTTTCGCTTTCCCAGACCTCCCGACTGGGAAACACGACGGTATATGGAATTATGAAAGAGTAGACGGAGAGACACTGGTCATCACCTGATTGAGCGATAACCTGGTCCCTTGCTGGTAGAGCCAGAGCCTTTGTATGCCCTAGCCCTTGGCCCGTCATGTTCCACATGCCATTTTTGAACAGTCTGCTGCTTTCCTGGCTTCAAGCTCCACTTCAACTTGCAAGGAGGTGAGTCCAACAATGGCCTCCGGCGCAATCATTGGAGTCGTCCTGATTGCACTTGTTATACCCAGACACGCCAGTCTTTGAACTTGGCATAAGCGAGCCCCGATTGTGGAGCGTTCTAGGAAGCACCACCACACACCAGTGCTGCATATGTAATGAGGGGTTTTACCATGACGGTGTAAGCTCAGAGAGTAGTCTTTGGACTTATACCCCACTTAAGACCGAAGATGTACACGCTTTCCTCGTTTACGTTTCCACGTGGTCCTTCCATGACAGCTTGGACTCCAGATATCTCACTGTACAGGAAAGACGCAAACGTGTGCCCATGAGAGAAGGAAGCGGGAACTCGCTTATTTTTCACCTTTTAGTGAACAACATTAGCTCTGTTTTGCCAGGGTTGACAGAGAGCCCATGTCTGTTACACCATTCCTGAACTATATTGAGAGCCGGATTACTAGCTTCTTCTCTACTTCCTGTGCTTCCTTGTTTCTGACATAGTAATTTTACAGAGCTGTAAACTATTTCGCAAGTCGGATTAGGCTCTACCAATGCATTTTTGCGCCTTTGGCTAGTATGCCCGCTTTCTAATTGACTCCTAAGACCCACTCCAGATGCATGTTGTTGTGTTGAGCCCATTCCAGGAGCACGAGGCAGCCTTTTGCCATTTTATTGTTCTACTTCCAGAACTTTAAAAACTGCTTGACTGTCAGTGATGATGCGGATACTCCTCTCAGTGGATGACCCATGTACCATTTCTTATGAACAAGTCTTATACCTGTGACTTTCCTCTTGTATCACATCACGTGGGTATGTTTGCACGAAGGTTTTCGTGAAGCCGCGGCTTCACTGACTGAATTTCGAGTAGTCGATTGCTTCCTACTTGTTCAGATGTTTCAGTATGGTATCCTTTCCTTAGAACCATCTTATACTCATTTATTTTCAGCCTGTATATCACTCTTAGTGCCTCATTCTAAATTGAATTAAGGTAAATTAAATGTAGTAGAAATAGGCATGGCAACAATTTCATGGCTGCGGTTGGTGTTTTTATCTTTGCTCACGTCATCCCAAGTCACGCAAGCCTTTGCAGTATTCTTATCTTGCCCTCCGCGTCCATAAAGCCCGTGACTTTAGTAGTCACTTTGTCTAGATGAGCTTTAAAGTTAGCTTGTTATCTAAAGTCAGGCATTTAAATTCTTTGCTTATGTGTAACTATTTTCCTCTAAAATATAATTTCAGGTTCTGGAATTTCCTCTTTTCTTTGTAAATGTTACTACAAACGTGGTAATTTCCGAATTCAATGATAGCTTAATCTGGGTGCACCGTTTGTCTGCTGTCTGCATATTCTTGCTCTTCCATATGTGCTAGGAGTTCATCCATCAGCAAGCACCACAGGAGGGGCGAAAGGACTCCTCTCTTCTGTGAACTTCCTCTGATTACGGACGCCCCGTGTTATATGGATATAATGATATTAGTTAATGAACTTCTACGTTGTTAATTAACTTTATCTACTCTTATTAGGTTACTTACTAATTAATGAACTGCTTTTGAACAATTAATAGTATCCATAAACAAATAGCGTGAGTTATAATGAATGAGTTATTATAAATCACTAGGTACAGAGCCAATCACCTTTATCTTCATGCCTAGCCTGTCCAATCGACGTAACGCGTGACATGAGAGTGGCTCTGTTCGAGAAATATTCTTCTCTGATATGGTAAAATAGAACGGTCCATTATTATTGAGGGGATGAAGGTCATGTTTGAATAGTTTCGACGTTTTCAAATCAAGTTAAATAATAATTGTGCCAAAAATGATGAATTCGGTTAGTGAAGATGAACTAATATGTACACCACCAGAATGAAGACAAGTAGCTAATGATACAATGCATAATTTATTACCCGAAAAATCGCAGAACAAATATAAAAGTGTACAAAATTTAAATTTTACAGTTAATTTTATTAATAAATAAACTGAGTATTTTAAATAAAATTTTCCCAATTTAATATTTATTGTCATAATCATAGATAAAGTATAGTATTCAACTTGCGGTAATGGTAATAACTCACTTGATGAATTACAGCTCTCGCCTGTGGCTCGTGCTGCAAAGTTCATCTGCGTGAGTTATTACCTAAATTACCGCTCATTGAATAATATACTATTATTACTGAAATTTTTACCTGATAAATAGGTGTATTTTCCAATGGTTTCCACACCGCGTCGTAAATGTCTTGTGAAATGCTGAACAGTTTTCTATAAATCACTCCTCTGTCGGAACTTGCACCTCCACCAAAGAATATAAGTTGCGTATCCGGATAAGAGGGACGTGGATCGACTGAAGCACTACTTTTTATATGCGCCAACGCTTCAATGCCACCTAAAATTAGGTGATATAACCTTTTTTGGAACATGTATACATATAATTTAAAATGTACTGTTATGCTATGCGTATGGTAGGGCCGCATTAGACTATAGATAGATAGATAGATAGATAGATAGATAGACATTTATTTGACCACGTGATGTACAAGTTTACATTTGTAGCAAGTCAAGTATGCTGTAATTACCTTAAGTAATGCAGTCTAAAGATTACAATACAATTTACTTTTTAGTAAAAATAAAATCATAAAACAGTGGTTGAACACACATGGAGCATATACAGCTCTAAAAAAATATAATATATATATATATATATATATATATATATATATATATATATATATATATATATATATATATATATATATATATATATATAAAGACAAATAAAATAAATGTAAAAAACGGATCTACAAGAATGGTATATATACATATACACACACATACATACACACATATATAAACAAACATAATTAGTGGAGTACAAGCATAGAAAACCATGCTGTGAGTATCTTTCATGATAAAAGGAGTGTCTTAGTTTTCCATAGGAAAACTTACATATTCGTCTACCGAGTAGAAACAGTATTTTAACATGTGGTTTTTAAGTTTTATTTTAAATCTATTATAGTCTAGCTGCTTTATATTTTCGGGTATTATATTGTACAGTCTTAGATCAAGGGAGTTTTTTATAGATTTAGTGAGACGATACCTAGGCGGTTTTAATAGATTAGATGACCTAGTCTGGTAGCTGTGACAGTCTGAATGTGTAGAAAATTTACTTTTATTTTTGTGAGTTTCTAATACTGAATAATAAATATATAAACTCGGAAAAGGCATAATACCATATTTGACAAATAATGGTTTGCAATGGTCTCGACAATTTGCGCCTGCAATTATTCTGATCGATCGTTTTTGCAATATAAAAATTTTGTGTGCATGGGTGGAGTTACCCCAGAGTATTATTCCATAAGTAATATGGGATTGTATTAATGCTTGATATGCAGATCTCAATGTTTGCACATTTATATATTTCTTTAATTGACGCAAAAGAAAAATATAGCTGGATATTTTACTGCTTATATGTTCAATATGAGCATTCCATTTTAGATTATCGTCTAAGATAATTCCTAGCAAATTGACACAGTCGCCTTTTACAGTTGCATTGTTTGTTGAAAAAATCTGTTTCTGAGTTTTATCTCTATTTAATTTCAGCATGTTATTATTATACCAATGTTCAGCAGAGTTTTGAGTTTCGTTGGCTGATGTTTGAAGAGCTATTAAATTATTACTTTTATTGATTAATGTTGCATCATCTGCATACATGACAATTTTATTTGGGAAAAGATAGAAGAAAATATCGTTGACAAAAATAATGAACAGGAGAGGGCCCAGCACCGAGCCTTGGGGTACTCCGTGTATCATTGTCCTAAAATCAGACATTGTGTCGTTACTTCTGACACATTGCATACGGTTAAAGAGATAGGATTCCAATAGACTTAATGCTGGCCCTCTAATGCCGTAGTGGCTAAGTTTTTTAATTAGCAACTTGTGAGAGACACAGTCAAAGGCCTTGCTGAGGTCCAACAGCGTAATCGCTGTGTGTCTACCCTCCTCAAAACCCTCGACAATGTCACCCACAACCTTGCAGACTGCATCTACTGTGGAGCACGCTTTTCTAAAGCCAAATTGGCACTTGTGAATTAGAGAATACTTTTCAAAATATTTAGTCAAGCGTTGTTTTAAGATTATTTCGATTATCTTACCGAACACTGGTATAATAGATACAGGGCGATAATTATCAGGACTATCGGGATTTCCTTTTTTAAAAATGGGTACAGTTTTAGCGACCTTAAAAGCATCTGGAAACACCCCTTCACTGAAGCATAGGTTGATTAAGTATGTTAAGGGATAGATAATTATATCTATTGTATTTTTCAAGATTTTACTGTTTATCTCATAAATATCTAAGCTGCTCGTGTTTTTTAAACTATTTACTGCATCCATGACGTCATAAATAGTAACCGGTTCAAGGAAGAACGTATTATGGGATGAGGGGGCATGGTTTAAGAAGTTTAATGCATCTTCATTGTTTAAGGGTAGTTCTTTAATAGCGTTATCTGCAACTGTGGCAAAAAAATCGACAAATTCGTTGGGATGTAAAATACATTCAGAGTTATTTTTTTTGGAGTTCGATTTTTTTTCATTATTTATGATCCTCCATCCATCTCTTGATTTATTATCAGACTCCTCCATAAATTGATCAAACGCCTTTTTCTTACTACTAGAAATTGCCTCCCGGTATTCTTTTCGAAAAACAGTAAATGCTATTTTATCCACAGGATCTTGTGTTGTATTGTAGACTTGTTTAATGGCGCCCAGCTTATCTCTCATATTTCGTAGGCTGTCGTTGAACCAACGTATAAAAATTATTTGACCAAGATCTTTTAGAAAAGATGTTCTATGAGAAATATGATAATGTAATAGACCAAATTTTATAAAATATCGACTATATTTTATAAAATATTACACATTTCTCATAAAAAATATCTTTTATTATCTAATGCGGGCCTAAGTGTCGATTTCAAAAGTTTAAGCATAAAATGTATTAAGCTTGTTACTACATTTTGAAAAAAAATGTAGTATAAGTCAGTCGGTCTGTCGGTCTGTCGGTCTGTCTGTCTGTCACGCTCAGCCCCCCTAATCCGTTTTCGGATTTCGATGAAACTTGGGTGGTTGATAGGAGGCCTTTAGAAAACCTTAACGCTGGAAGCTCGGCTCCGTTCGGAAACCGGAAGTACCCGATATAGACGTTTCAAATTTTTTGGAAAAAATTGAATAACTCGGTAACGGGCCGTCGGATCGAGATATTTCAAAAAAGAGATAGTGCCGCTAGCAACGATCTACAGATAAGTATACGGGAGACAATGTCGAAAAACAAATGAAAATTGAATTTTTTTGCAAAAAACTGGTTTTCTCGAAATCGGGCTATGAAGCGCGATAACTGTCCAGGATATCGATCGATTGCGATGAGACTTGGTGGGATCGAAGGTACACGGCCACAAATGAAGCCTATTGCTGGCGGCCCGAATCCGTTGACCGCAAGTATTTTTTCCAAGGCCGAGTATGATTTTCCAAAGATATTGATAACTCCCGAACCGAAGGTCCGATTTTGATTTTCAAAAATGGCGATTGTAGGGCTCGATTAAGTCTATTAGATGACGTTTGTGAGAAATTTAACAAAACAAAAGCGAATCTACAAATCCTGGAAAACTCGATTTTTTTGATAGATTCTACAAATACCTAACAGTCTCCTAATAAAAATCGAAAATTAATTATTCCGTCGATCAATCTGTATAACCGGTATAAGGCACGGACTTTTTCGGACAAAAAATCTGAAATAGAGTTTTTTGGAAAAATTAAAAATAAACGAGTTATTTGCAAAGATGCATGACCACAATATAACCGATGCCCTTTCTGTATTTCAAAATGTAGTTAGCCTTTACTTTAGTCAATGCAAAAAGAAAAAAAAAAGGTACTGAGTCAGCCCAACAGGGATAAAAAGCATATCAAACTGTAGTTTTTAGCTTGTTACTACATTTTGAAAAAAAAATGTAGTATAGGTTTTGCATTTTTCCGGTGGACCATCGAAATCCGAAAAAAACGTCGGATCGAAATGAAAGTCATATCTATCGACTCGAGAGCGAATTTAGAAAATTCCATCCCTCGGTCAGTCGGTCTGTCTGTCGGTCTGTCGGTCTGTCTGTCTGTCACGCTCAGCCCCCCCTAATCCGTTTTCGGATTTCGATGAAACTTAGGTGGTTAGTAGGAGAAAAAACCTTAACGCTGGAAGCTCGACTCCGTTCGGAAACCGGAAGTACCCGATAGAGACGTTTCAAGTTTTTCGGGAAAAATTGAATAACTCGGTAACGGGCAGTCGGATCGAGATATTTCAAAAAAGAGATGGTGCCGCTAGCAACGATCTACAGATAAGTATACGGGAGACAATGTCGAAAAACAAATGAAAATTGAATTTTTTTGCAAAAAACTGGTTTTCTCGAAATCGGGATATGAAGCACGATAACTGTCCAGGATATCGATCGATTGCGATGAGACTTGGTGGGATCGAAGGTACACGGCCACAAATGAAGCCTATTGCTGGCGGCCCGAATCCGTTGACCGCAAGTATTTTTTCCAAGGCCGAGTATGATTTTCCAAAGATATTGATAACTCCCGAACCGAAGGTCCGATTTTGATTTTCAAAAATGGCGATTGTAGGGTTCGATTAAGTCTATTAGGTGACGTTTGTGGGAATTTGAAAAAACAAAAGCGAATCTACAAATTCTGGAAAACTTAATTTTTTTGATAGATTCTACAAATACCCGACAGTTTCCTAATGAAAATCGAAAATTAAATATTCCGTCGATCAATCTCTATAACCGGTATAAGGCACGGACCTTTTCGGACAAAAAATCTGAAATAGAGTTTTTTGGAAAAATTAAAAATAAACGAGTTATTTACAAAGATGCATGACCATATAACCGATGCCCTTTCTGTATTTCAAAATGTAGTTAGCCTTTACTTTAGTCAATGCAAAAAGAAAAATAAAACATGTCAAAATCTACTGAGTCATCCCAAGAGGGATAAAAAGCATATCAAAATGTAGTTTTAAGCTTGTTAAACGTGCTTTGGCGAGGGCCGTAATATCCTTTACATTTCACTAGTTGTTTGTCTCAGGTGGGCTCCTGACTGAGAATTAGGTTGGAGGTGCTTGTAGCAGAAAGATAGCGGAATACTCGTGTGACTTCATTAGCGGCTGCCAACCTTTGTCGTCTGAAAAATCTGACCATGGAAGAATAAGGGAGATGTTGAGAAAAAAATTATTGATATCAAGTATATGACTACTCATAGAAAGACAGCGTTCCATCAAAATTTAAAAATTGTAACGTTATTGGAAAAATTATTATTTTTTTTTTTTGCTCACTTTGAGCGGATGTAGTTCCTCGGGGATGCATTTTTCAGTGAGGTAAGTTGAGTTTTTAGATAGCGTAATCAGAAAACTGAAAAACAAGACTCCCGGTGTGGACAGAATCACGGCAGAGTTGATAAAGAACGGAGGATCAGAACTATGGAGAAGAATCCATAACGTAAAAACTTTAATATGGACACAGGAACAAATGCCAGAAGAATGGTCTGTGGAAATAATACAGCCAATCCATAGGAAGGTAGACAAATTAAAATGTGAAAATTATAGACCAATTACATTGCTAAATGTAATATATAAGGTACTATCTTGTATTATCCATAATAGGTTAGTAGTCTACTCCGAAGAAATAATAGGGGATTATCAATGTGGGTTCAGGCCGAACAGATCAACAACAGAAAATATATTTATATTAAGAATAATACAAGAAAAAGCTTACGAATACGACATAGATTTTTATAACTTATATACAGATTTTAAACAAGCATTTGACAATGTCAAACACGAACAAATATTACAAGATATTCGTATCCTAGGAATACCCGACAAATATATAAGGTTGATAAAGATGACATTGGACGGATCAAAGGCGGCTGTTAGAGTAGACGGAGAATTATCATCAATTTAAGACATTAATCTAGTAAGACAAGGCGACGCACTCTCAAGCATGCTCTTCAACTTGGTACTTGAAGCTGCATTGAAAAACACCAATTACAGAGGTCACATTGGAATCAAATCATCTCAAATATGTGCCTATGCAGACGAT
Source organism: Rutpela maculata (assembly GCA_936432065.2). Lineage (NCBI taxonomy): Eukaryota > Metazoa > Arthropoda > Insecta > Coleoptera > Cerambycidae > Rutpela > Rutpela maculata. Next base: position 41,598,273 of record OW386292.2, read on the forward strand.
GCATAGCAGCAGAAATAAAACTCAGTTAGAGGAAACGTTTACTCAAATTGATCAAGAGTCACAAAGGAGAGGTCTTATAATTAATGAAAATAAAACAAAATACATGGAAGTGAAAAGAACGCCAACCAACAATAACAGCATCCAAATCGATAACTATATCCTTGAACGCGTGAAAACCTTTACACACATACAGCGGAAATTAACCAAATCAATTCCATAAGCAGTAAACAAAATTAACGACAAGTAAGCTATTAGATAAAAATACGAAAATAAAAATATGCGAAACCTTAATTAGACTTATAGTAACATATGGATGTGAGACCTGCACCCCGACAAAAAGAGGCGAGGAAATACTCCGAATATTCGAAAGAAAGATCCTGCCAAAGATACATGGATCAGTCCAGAACGCTGATGGAACAAGGAGAATCCGCATGAATGCTGAACTGAATCAGATCAATAAAGGAAGTGACATTATTAAATATATAAAAAGTCAAAGACTAACATGGCTGGGACATGTCAACAGAATGGAAGACTCGAGAGTAACTAAGAAAATATATGAGTGGAAACCTGTTGCAAGACAAAGAAGAGTAAGACCTAGAATGAGATGGATAGATGATGTAGAAGATGAATATTAGAAACTGGAGAAAAAAAACTCAAGAGAGAACAGAATTGAAGAAAGTAGCCGGACAGGCAAAGACCCATCTTGGTTATGACGCCAAAGGAAGAAGTTGGGTTTTATGTGTTATGGGAATGACAAGTTCCCATTGGCGACACCTTATATAAGCAAATTGTTTAATTTTCAAATCGAAATATCACACTTACCTATGCTTGTTAAAGATCCTGTACCATAGTTAAAAAAACGGCTATATTCATTAGGGTCCTTAACAATTTTCTCCTCTTCAAAAACTATGCTTGCATTCAGGCGAAATATTAACCCTGCAAATACCACATGATCGTACATTTTCTGTCCTACTGGCAGATCACGCAGAACAGGGATGCCTTAAAGAAAATAAATAACTATAATAATTAAATATGCTTCTTTCTACACATTTTTATCTCAAGACTAGTAATTCTGTTCCTCCGATTAAAGAACTTATATTTAGATACATAATTGTACTGATTTATATGTTGCTGAGATAGTTACAATCTAAGGCACTTCTTCCCATAAGTTGGCTAATCGATCTATTCGCGACCGATTCGGGCACGATCGGTTCAGTTCGATTATCATAATCTCAGTTTGACACTTTTGACAGTATCCGCCATTAATGTTAATAAGTGTTTTTCGATCAAAATGTGGTGAAGAAGTCTTTTTATTTTAAGTTGTGATTTGCTTAATATCTAAATAATATTCTCTATTCATATTTACACAGTTTAGTGACAATATATTTAGTGCAAAGTGCTGTGCCGTTTGCAGAAAGCAGTTTAGAAAAGAAGAAAATCGATCGTTCCATAGTCGTAACATGATGAAGTTCAGTTTACAGTTATAAAGTGAATACCAATTAAAATTTAATATCCTTTCAATACATATTTATCTTACTGTATTATCTTATTGTAATATCGTATGCCTACATCACGTTGTATAAAGGGCCGGTAATGCAGGAATTGCAATTACCATTCTACACATTTTCATACACACACAACGCCACTGTTGCCTATGGGATGTGATGTTCATCTATCCATTTTAATGGACATATAATGTGACTATGCAAACAAGTTATATAGTGAACAGACTGAAAAGATAGCCTGTTATGTATCTAGATATGTTCTTTAATCGGAGTTCTGTTCTCATACCCAGTTCCTGTAAATGATCCATTGGACCAACTCCAGAGAGCATTAACAGCTGCGGTGTGTTAAGCCCTCCTGCACACAGAATTACTTCTTTTGCTGCAATGGCAGTTCTAAACATCTTATTCCCGACGTATTTGACTCCGTAAGCTTCATTTGTGTGCGGGTTTATTAAAATTTTAACAACCCTCGCTTTCGTTAAAATTTTCAGATTTTTTCGATCGCGTACTGGTCTAAGGAAAGCCTTTTCGGCACTGTATCGCCTACCATGCTTGGTAGTTGACTGCACGTAAGATACCTGTGAAAAAAAGCGTTGTTTTATGCTGAGCACTTTCTATCATAATCTCTGTTGATGACACTGATGACACAATATATAAGGTGATAGGGAAATAACTTCCAGCGTCAGGTTTTTGCAACCTTTTCCGCCCTCCGGAACATTGTTAAATTAACAAAAAACGTAAATAAGCAATAGCTTTCTGAACGAAATTTCGACATTTATGTTCAAACCTTTTGAGAGAACATTTTGATAATTATAAGACATCTGTCAAATTTGCACCCTGCTACGATAACCGGAACATTGCAAATAGTTGTTTATTAGCTTTATTTCGATATATTTTGTCGGAAAAAAATCGCAAAAGTTATGCAAATGATTGTTTATGTGACAGAATAGGGCCACAAACCCGCTTTTGCATAACTTTTTTTACCCCAGAAGATTTTTTCACAATATTTCATCTGGCACTGCCTCGATTTTGACATTTTAAACAATAAGTGGGGTCTAAATAATTGCGAAAGTCTTAAAATCGGGTTGCGAATGCGTGTGACGCTATCGGATAAATGTGTAAAAAAATGAAGCTTTGTTTGGAATTGTATTTTTCGCATTAAATTTTTAAGAAATTGTTTTATTCATATGAAATAATTTTTCTAACATAAAGTATTGTCTTATGCTAATTTGGATATTTTTCGAGTTTCATTTTTCGGGAACTCATCTGATTCCGTATTGTCAGTTCTACAAGAAGAACCCGTAACGATGTGATTGAGGGAGATTTTGTTTATTTAAATTATGTTCCGTATTAATAAATAGATTGCAATTTGATCTTAAGCTATATACCGACGTAATTAAAACAATAATGAATTTGCAAACTTTTCCGTTTTTTTTTAATGCTAATGTAATGAAATAGTAAAATATCTCAGAAGGAAAGCGAAGACAGAAAATATATTCCGGATATTTTGCGAGGTTGTGAATTCACAGGAATATTTGAATACATTATTAGAATGTTATGTGAAATTTGCACATATTTTCCAATTTTTTTGAGTCAAGCATAACCTCATTATTTAAATAATAGATAATTTAACTGAGTTCCGGGACATTTACGAGGTTGCAAATTCAGATAATGTCAGCTATTGGTGTCACAAATATTCGCAACCCGATTTTAAGACTTTCGCAATTATTTAGACACCCACTTATTGTTTAACACGTCAAAATCGTGGCCGCGCGAGATAAAAAAAATGTGAAAAAAATCTTCCGGGGTAAAAAAATGTTATGCAAAATTACAAGCATAAACAATCATTTGCATGAACTGTAAATGTTCCGGTCATCGTAACAGGGTGCAAATTTGGTAGAAGGTGTCTTATAATTATCAAAATGTTCTCAAAGTTGGCATAAATTTCGGAATATTTTAGAAAGAAAGAGAAAGAAAGTTATTGCTTATTTACGTTTTTTGTTAATTTAACAATATTCCGGTGGGCGGAAAATGTTGCAAAAACCGGATTTATTATTTTTTTACCATCTTCAGTGTTGTCCCAAAATTTAGAAACTATCGCAATTCTTGTCTACCTTTTCACTATAGAAATCTCTGGTGACTGACCTATATCTAGAAACTGATTCTACATGCAAAAATATTAAGAAAAATCCCTATAAACTTATATCCGGAAATGCTTCCTAAGGAAGCTACGGCCCTCTGAAGATGGCGCCAAAATATAGGTTTTTACTGATTATCTCGGAAGAGTCAGTTCCTAAATAGACAAGAGTTATTTTTCTAATACTGAATTTACCAGTAGCCCAATTCAAGGGCGAGCCGCCAGACGAGCTCTGGCGGCCTGCAAGCCCTGAAGAAATATTCCCTGTCATGCAAATTTTTCTGCAACTGCATTATTAGAAATGTCATTAAAATATTTAAATGCCAAAAATATGAAAATCTAAAAAGTAAGTAAAATCTTTGATGGAAATAACACGTTGGCTCAGATTTGTTTTTCAAAATAGCAACCACACATCACTCCTTTGTCAAAGCCCCAAAATCAAAATCAAAATGTCGGAAGAAGTACTATTTAATATTTTTAAAAATGATTTGGTTAATAGCGTTGATAATTTGGCTTCCTTATTTGCGAATGATTTTTTTGCATCAGTATCCTTTATCTAACTTTTCACTTAAATATTTGTAATAAAAATCTTATTAAATGGTCGGCAAACAATGGAGTCGTACCAAATTATGTAAACAATAAACTAGTCTCATACAGCGTGTCCCATTTTGCTTGTAACCACTCCTAGAAGAAGTTTATTTAATGTCCGATTTAGATTTTTTCTTTAATATGGATCTTTGAAAGGCGCGTCTTTGTGTTATATTAAATTTGTCCCGCGTTTACCCTGTACAAATGGAACATAAATAATTACTGCAAATCGAGATATTACCCCCATTTCCGCCTTCCCATTGTAATCCACATATGGATGACCAGCTTCTTGGGCGGCATTAACAAAAGCACGGGCAGCTTCAGTCCTATAAGGCACATCGCTAACACTCAAATAACCACCTCGTTGGTGGTAACCAGGGTCCTTTCTAGTAATATCAGCATCTTCGGATTTCAAAAAGTAAGGGAACACTTCTTTGTATGACCAACCTGGGTTTCCCATCGCAGCCCACTTGTTGTAGTCTTGAGGATTTCCACGGGTGTGGATCATGTAGCTGATGATGGAACTACCTCCAAGAGCTCGGCCGTGAGGGTACCACATTCTTCCATCTGGACATCCTGTAAATTTATATAGAAAAATAGATTTATCGATTTTACAATCGTTTAATTACACTAATCCTAAGAAAATGTACGACCTATTTTCGAAAATGTTGTAACGTAACTTTAAAGATCGTTGTTTGAACTTTTCTGCACTAAATATATTAATAAATAAATTTAACTTTTCTTTTTTAACATATTTTGCGCAGGAGCACATTTCAATACTTTGACCTGCGTAACAATTAAACATGTACTTTAAAATATACATTACAGCCCATTTTCTAACACAGATTTTCTTTTTTAGGTAAGGCTTCTTCATATAGTGCCTAACATCGTTTCAGAAATTGTGCCCACTCCTCCAAAGAAGGTATGCATCTTCAATTACCTGTCTAGTGACTAATATACCCCTATGGTTTTTGTGAATACATTCAATTGTTATTTTTTTTTTGGAACTTTCTGCAACTTATGTATTATTTTCTAAAAGTAATTACCAAGGAATTAATCTGCAAAATAATACAATTATTCAGTAGTACAGTAACTAGAGGTTATAACTTCGGAATAATGTCATATGATTTAGATTTCGTTTATTTTTAGCAGTTTAATAGAAGTTACATTACAGAAAGGTTTCTGTATTATGCGGGGCTTATTAATTTATATGAGTGGATACCTTTTCAAGGGGCGGTATCCACTCATCCCCTTTTCAAGGGGTGGCACGTAGAAAGAAAAAAATATGGAGCTGAAGAATCAAATTTTAAAAATAAAAGGTTCTATACAACTTTTCATGCACATTGATAGTCTTCAACCTGTGGGTTGCAATTCCAAGGGGGTCCTGAGCTATTGAGAAAAAAACCAACAAAGTTAAATCATTTATTCTAAAATCTAAAAATCTAAATATTACACACATACAATTTTAATTAAATCAATTTTAAATGAAAAATCATACCAAAAACTATAACAAGAAATTTTATTGATTTTAGATTTTATTAATAGAGATCCAGGTTGGGGGTCACGAGAGGGTAAACTTGTTTTTTCTTTTTGTAAGGGGGTCGTGGTTCGAAAAAGGTTGAAAACCGCTGGTCTAAGTTATAACAACTTCTCCTCGCCAGAGAAGAAAAGGTATTTCAAAACGGTTTACGTCAAATAACTCGAGAAATATTACCTACATTTAGTGAAAAAATGCCAGAGACATATGAAAAAGCTACTAAACCGAGGATGAGTTTCTAATTTCTGTAGAATTAATTGTGTCGGAAATTTGGATATATAAAGTTTATATGACGAAATATTTAGATTAAATGTTAAATGTTGAGCTTTCAAATTTTTGTAATATTTCTGTATCATGAAAAACAAAGAAGTTATGACAAAAAGAATGTGCTTCTTCACATTTTTTAGTAAAAACGTCTCCATTTAGTTACTGTAAGTAGCCAGTAATTATTAAAAATATAATTCTTAAATAGTTTTTCGTTAACCTGGACGCACAAATTTTTTCGTCCTTTTATGACGCTTGCTTTAGAAAAAAAAGGCATTTTAAATTATAAAGATTATTTCACTCATTAACGCTATAGTCAATGAGAGCCCGTTTTTTCACAACATTGCACCAATCAAACGTCATTATTAGTGGTAATTCAATCTAGATCGGCTTTTGACAGTACCAACATGCAAAATTTATCGCTCTAATTTTTTGTGTCGTTGCAGCGGCAAATATTGCGAAAATTTTTTGACGTTTTGTTTCGTGAAATGTTTTCGACAAATAGGGCAACTCGAGCTTTTAAATTTTATCTATAAATATGTTCTCTAGCTTATTACTAACTGTTAACTTACCTTGTAAATTGTAATATTGTATTATGTAGTAGCAAACATAAACACACCACATATATAGTAAACAATCGTCAGTTCCAAAGCGAAGCCTGTCTGAAATATGTAGGCTATAACTCTTGCCTATTTGTAACTATTTCAATTTGCCTACTTTTGAATCACAAAGATTGTACTTAATATAGCTCATAATACAAAAAACAAGTCAAGCATAGCTTTCAATAGCTCAATAACGTAGTTACAAAGGTAATTTATTATAAATGTCAAGTAAACACATTCGCTTTGCAAACAAACTAAAAATGTACGGTAATCTATCAATCTATCAAAAAGTAACTAATTGAATCAAAGCTGTCCAACATTTTAATTTGTTGTTTTTAAAATTCTCTCTGCTTAACAAAGCAAGCCTCAACATAATTTGTAAACTTCGAAAGTTAAAAATAAGGATTAATACGTAAATATGTATCAATCAACATTCATTATAACTTGTACTTCATTGTAACTCTAGTAGCGCTAGATGGCGCTCTCCATGTCAATCTCGGAACCATGAGTGTAAGTATACAGGGTGTAATCATTTTCATGTCATTAAAAAAAACTGGTGGTGGGGAACGACTAAACGAACAAAAAAACCTTATATAACATGGGGTCTAAAACCCATAGTTTTAGAGAAAAAAATAAACAGAAATTTCGGAAATGTTCAGTAAAATTGTTTGAGAACTGCTGGAATATTGGGATAGGCTTTTATTTCCGCGTATGTCGGCGCCTCTAACCATCAAATACGCTAATACGGCTTTTTCAAAGTATTGCGCTCCTTTGTTAGAGACCGCGCGTCGGCCGAGGATACAAGTTGATAATCACACTTTTTAAAAGTAGGTAAGGTAAAGGGATCCACACACGACCCAGCGGCAGAGAGCAGACCAAGCGACCTTCTCGGTACACTTTGAAGATTGCCATGCGAACTCGTATAAGTAAGCTGGTCTACTGGATTGACTTGGTCTGCTCGATTGTCGGTACGCTTTGAGGACCTGGAATTCCAGCAGACCAGTTCACTTTTGAGAGTTGTTATGGCAATTTTCAAAGTGTACCGAGAAGGATGGTTGGCTGGATCCTCTGTAGACCCCTTAAGGTCTTTAGCGTTGCGGTAAAAGTGAAAGACTTCGGCGTTTTCTGAGTGCTTAGTACATCTGAAGAAAACTATACTCCCTCTTGTGCAATATTTTAGTTTCTGTGGACACTTTGTTAAGTACACACGTCCAACCCATTCGTTGTTTTCGTTCTTTTTGAATTTTAGGCCACGTATTTACAGTTAAGATTTATTTTATTGACTTACCGTTCAAGTCGTTAAGTTGATTACGTACAGACACTACTTGTTCGTTCTTTTTGTGTTATTTTTTGGATTTTGGACCAAGTTTTTATTTTTATTTTCTTTATTGACAACGTTTGTTGATAGTTGAGTGTGGTAATTTAAAACGTAGATTTTGAACGCTATGGGAGATTGCACTTAGCCAGAGCTCGCGGATGTGCACTTGATGTATGGAGAATGTCGTGGAAATGCAGCAGCTGCGGAACAGCTTTATCGTTTAAGATTCCCTAATCGACGTCATCCTTGTGCACGTACATTTGTAAGGATTGCTCAGCGTCTTTGGGAAACAGGTCGTTTCGATGGACATGGAGGAGAACGAGGTCCACAACGTGAAGACAGGGTAATTGAAGCGGAACTCGTAGAAGAAGATCCAACTTTACGCACCCGTGATATCGCGAACCGTGTGGGAGTATCCCATTTTGTGGTGTGGAGGACTTTAAAAGATACACTATCAACGTGTGCAAGCTCTAGAACCTCAAGACTATGCAGGGCGAATGTAATTTGCAGGTGGATTTTAAGAAAACACGCGGCAAATGAGGGTTTTTTAAACTTTCTCTGTTTTTTCGATGAGTCGTGTTTTACCAGGAGTGGAGTGTTTAATTTTAAAAATATGCACTATTGGGCAGACGAAAACCCACATGTATAGTTCATCTCAAACTTATAGCAACATGAGACCCAGTATTTCAATGCAAAGTTAAGCACTTTATCCTACAAATAAATTAGCTAGAAGTTAAGAATATGCTTTTATTATACACTTCAATATTGTAACTTCATATTCTAACCTTCTAGCTAATTTATTTGTAGGATAAAATGCTTAACTTTGCATTGAAACACTGGGCCTCATGTTGCTATAAGTTTGAGATGAACTATAATGAGAAGGGCGCATTTTCAACGACGGTTCAGCGTTAATTTGTGGGCAGGAATTTGCGGTAATGAAATAATTGGACCTATAGAATTACCTGCTAGATTAAATGGTGATGTATACTTAAACTTTTTACAACAAACATTGCCAAATTTGTTGGAAGATGTACCTTTGGCAAGGCGTAAAAGAATGTGGTATATGCATGATGGCGCGCCAGTTCATGGATTGGGTGTAGGCGGACCAGTACCATGACCTGCTAGGTCACCCGACTTAAATCCGATTAATTTTTATTTTTGGGGCCATCTTAAATCTCTGATTTACCGTGATCCAATTGACACTTTGGAACAATTGCAGCAACGTATTTTAATGTGCATAGAAACCATAAAAAATTATCCTAAATTATCAAATGTGTTGAACGGAGTGCGTATGTCCTTAGTTCGACGTGCCGAAAAGTGTATTGATGCAGACGGATGACATTTCGAACAATTTATGTAAATCAAAAATAATTTATTGGTAAGTTCTAGATTTGTTGAATATTTTAGTTTTCGATATCTGATTGGCAATTCGTTAAATAAATCAAATTTTTTCCTAACTTAAAATACACATAATTATTTTCTGTTATCGTATCTCACAAATGTGAATACTACAACAATAAAATAATAAATGCAGACAATAAAACCAAAGAAACCTGGAATATCATTAATAACAAACTGGGAAGGACAAGGGCCAGTCCTTCACATATAAGCCTTAATATCCAGAACAAATTATCTTCAGACGGAAATCAAATGTCAAATTGCTTTGCTTCATATTTTTCCAGTGTCGTCCCTGACAATATTAATGCACATTTTGGGCATAATTTATCTCTACCGTGTACAGTATCTAAATATATCCCAAATTCAATATTTTTTTATCCTGTTGACGAAAAAGAACTATCAAACGTCATACATAACCTCAAAAATAAGAAATCATCTGGTATGAACGGCCTTACTGCACACATAATAAAAAATATATCTGACAATATATTACCATCGCTTTTGTACCTCATAAATATGTCACTGGTTAACGGAGAATTTCCTGACTTTCTTAAAATCGCGTCCATAATCCCCATTTTTAAAAAGGGCTGTAAAAGTAGTGTTGAAAATTACCGGCAAATTTCTCTTTTAAGTGTATTCTCGAAAATATTGGAAAAAATTATTTACGACCGTATCATGTCATTTATAGAACAAAATAAAATACTGACTGATCAACATGGATTCAGGCCAAGAAAATCAACTGAAACGGCATCGGCATATTTCTTTAAATATATTTATAAAGAATTAGATGAGGGCAAATATGTTCTGTCGCTGTTTTTCGATTTATCGAGAGCTTTCGATTCTGTGGACAGGCATATACTGTCGAAAAAATTGGAAGCTATTGGTATACGAGGATGTCTTTTAAGTTGCATTAACTCCTACATGGAAAATCGTAAATTAGTAGTAAAGTGTAACGAATTTCAATCAAATATCCATGACGTAACCTTGGGGGTCCCCCAAGGCTCAATATTAGGCCCTCTATTATTTTTGATTTACATTAACGATCTGCCAAATTACATTCAACATGGCGTTACTACGATGTATGCAGATGATACCACTGTCTCGGTATCAGCTGTCACGCAGGAAGAATTATATCATAAAATTTATGTCACACTAGACGATGTACACGCATGGTGCCAGAGAAATAAGCTAATTTTGAATGATGAAAAAACCGTTTTTATAAATTTTAATTTTAGAAGGGCATTAATCTCTAGTGGTGACATAAATTTTATTGATTCAACAAAATTCCTAGGCACCTACATAGACAGCAGGTTAACATGGGAACTGCATATAGAGCACATTTGTAAATTGCTTAATAAAGCCTACTTCGCTGTTCTACAGCTAAAGGATACAATTGCCCAGACGGGTCTGATAAGTGTGTATTATGCTTTAGCTTATCCACATTTATCATTGAATATATTAGTCTGGGGCCGTTCAAGTCATATACAACGAGTATTTGTTTCCCAGAAGAGATTACTAAGAATAATTTTTAACCTAAGTAATAGATCCAGTTGTAAGGAATTATGTAAAAAATATAATATTTTTACAGTTCCTAGTATCTATATCTACAAATGTCTGGTATTTGCAAAAACAAATTTATACACCTTCTCCACTTCCGGAGATAATCATTTATATAATACAAGACATAAAGATTTGTTGTTGATCCCAGTGCATAAAACAGCGACATTTCAAAACTCACTGCACTATAATTGTATTATTTTATTTAACAGCGTTCCTAAAACTATGAAAGAATTGAACTTATATTTATTTAAAAAAGAAATAAGAAAACTATTAATAGAAAATGCATTTTATAGTGTTGACGAATTTTTAAATAGATAAAATTTGATATTATTATTATTATTATTTTTAATCTGTTGTGTTTCATTTGTATGGACAGAGCTCTTATAAGAGGTTTGTTTGTTTTTATACATATTTATAAGTTCTTTTATTAATGTGTATTTTTGTGTATTTGTGTATTTTATTTTAAGTTTTATTGCTGTAATGAGACAGACAAATTGTTTATTTCAATTTGTATCAATTATTGTAACTAAATATTGTTATTTAGACGTGCCAAATGTACATAATCTATGTATCAAAAAAATGGCAAAATAAATTCTATTCTATTCTATTCTATTCTATTCTAATAAATCACATTTAAATCTGATAAATTATAAACAACAATAAAAGCTCCAATATTTTGTTCTAGATTAAAAAAACACACATGTACAGAAATGTTGTGTTTAAATCCCTTCTACGCCTATGAATTGCTTGCAGTTCTGCAAAAAGAGATAACGAATTATTTGCATTTTTATAATTGGTTCGGTTGAGGCGCTCAGCAAAGGTACCGCCGTTCTTTGCTTTGAACCGGCGACGAGTCGGTCGGTAATCTTTGCACTTTTTTATGACAATTTGAAAGTTGTAGAATTATACCTAGTACATGTCCATTGACCGACAAAGACAGTGGTTCTCAAATGTTTCCTACCCTATTTAAATTCTTGACCTAGCTCAGTTTTTTTTCAAAGTGCCCCTAGGGGAAAAAGTCATAAAGGTTTTTTGTTTGTCTAGTCGGTCCCCATTACCAGTTTTTTTTAATGACATGAAACTGATTACACCCTGTATATGGGCGGGACATCGGCAATAAAGTAGTGCTCTCTCTATCGTTCCTCGTCATATGGCACCTCAGAAACGCCTGAAAGGTGTTAAGCTCATCTATATACAGTGCGTGTAATTGCCCATTAGGTATGTACATTCACATAGCGCGAGAGATATGACAACACAGCAGAGCAAAAACTCGCCCGTCCTCACCCGTCGGTGAAGCATCCCAGCTCTCAGTTATTTCATTTCAGCCAGCTGGCACACGCGATGTTGTAATTCTTACTCCCTATACCTAGCCCGCCACTACACACAGTGTATATTATAATATCTAAGGTTTCAACTCGTTTTATTTACTAGTTACCGTGGAAACCGTCACTAGATTATGTTTAAAATATAGCGAATTTTGAGTAGTTTCTACTGCGTTTGTTTCAAATTTGCTGTTTTGACAATATGAGTCGGTTTGGAAATATTTTTTTATATCAAGTTAATGATGAAATTGAAAATAAAGGTCAGTACACTCTAAAAAGTGACAAGAAAACGTCTGAAGGCAATTAATGACAAAACATAATATTGAAGATGTACTTAATGAATTATTTATTCGTGAAATATTCTTCCTAAATACCACTCGTGCTTTTAAATTTTATCTAAAAATTTTTCCTTAAGCTACGTTACCTAAAAGTTAATATAACTCGTGCAAATTGGCAGTTTATTACCAAAGATTAAATCCCTCCCGCTAAAGCGGTCGGGATTTAATCAGATAATAAACTGCCAATTTGCACTTTTTATATTACCAGGCAACAACATTTTCGAAAAAATTTTCGATAAAATTTTAAGCACTAGTGATATTACTTACATACGATAAAATTATCATTACATATGAGATTATTCCTACATTTTTCATATTTTTTACCTCTATATACTGTACTATGGTATATTACTGAACTCTTGCTCTTAAAGATGAGTATATAATATACACAGTACATAAAAAGTTTTTTAATAAAACTTCTAGAAAAAAATAGATGCAAAACGTCAACAAAATACATAATTTTTATATTTTTATTCTTATTTTTTTATATTATTTATTAGAATATAATATAATTGTTCTTTCGACATAAAAGTCACAGGCGTAAAGGTTACTTTCCGATCATATACTGGATACTTTTAGTATTTAGTAGATTCATTCCTTAGGCATTATTTTTAGAAGAGAATGCCATAATTAATATTCAAACAATACTCACTTGTTCAAAAGTAATTAATTATATTTAAAATATTGTTTCATACTTGATTAACTAAGCTCGCTACACAGCACAAATTATTTGAGAATAAAATTTAAAAAATCCACGAACAAAAATTCAGTACAGGCAGTTACGCAAAACTTTGAGCGAGCTCCTTTTATTTATTCATTATCTTTTCTGTAGGATGACTGCCTTGTATACTTTTTTTTAACTAAGAGCATATCAGGTTTTCTTCCTCACAATAGTGAAAACTGCATTCCAAATATTATTTTCTTCCATCGTTTCTTAGTTATTTTTCAGAGCCATCATTTAAAATTTAAAAAATTGTTTTCTTAATTTTTCTCTTTGTAATTGGATAAGAATCATGCGAACCATTATTTTCTATCATTTTTTATACGTTTTACTAATATTTATTTCATAAGAATATAATATCCAAACCTCAAGACATGACTTTCAAATAGAGATGTTATATTACATGAATTAACATTTTTCTGCAACAGATATGGTGGTCTAATTGTATTGTTATACTTTTGATTTGCAATCCATTTCCCGTGCAACTACCAAAAATAAGTGCCTGTGTCTAGTGTTAATTTTAAGTATTTTTAAAACTGTTTGTGGGCTATTTAAATCAAACTGTTAATTTTTAAATCCGCCATAGGTGGATAGGGCAATTCTATTGTCGTTAAGCCGAACCGGACCTACCGTCCAGCCCCACTATCACCGTGGTTGTTTTGCTGGCACCGGACCAGAGTCCGGTGAAGCACATCTTCTGTACGTTAACATCAATAAATTTGTTTGAATTTAATTGATTTGATTTACAATCCAAAGGTCGTGTGTTCAAAACACAGACCGGCCAATGTTTTTTATGTTTTTTTTTTTATTTTGACGAGTGTTTCACCAAGTCAATATTATAAAATTTAAGATGTCTAATAATTAACATTATTTACAAAAAACTGCGAAGAGTGTTATATAGAATGTGCAACAATAAAATGTTCAACTCGGTTACATTTTATAATCGGACCTATGTTGATATAACTTTCTTTCCTTAAAATTACCTAAGGAGCATATCCTTAAAGTTTGGAACATTCCTCCCGAGACACCTTGCATTTATTATTTTTACCTAAACAAAACCCAGTCTGTTTTTCTGCCCGGTAACCCCAGTTGTAGTCGGTGTACTGCAGGGATGCTGTCAAAAATGGGACATCTGTTATGGAACTTGCTTCCTCTCCGATCTCTAATAAAAGAATGTTCCAGTCAGAAATTTCAGACAATCTGTTCGCTATTACAGATCCTGAGGGTCCAGATCCTACCACTATGAAATCGAACGTTTCATCGTTGGGCATCCTCAGATTACCTAAAATATAAGTAAATTACTCTACATTTGAACACAAACGCAAAGAAGTACACTTAAAATGCAAGCTTCTAATATATTTAGTTGGACGAGATCAACTTATAGTATGATACAATCATTATAATTTTATTCTAGTGAATCGACCTGAATGAATATGACACCAAGGAACAAATGACGTACTGTGTACTGTACTTTCGATCTATTTTAATTATTGTTCCTATCTGTCCTTTCCAGATCTTCTTCTTTAACCTACTTTACGCTGATGAGGAACAATAACTTCGAAGCCGCATCGTTAGCTGCTTGGTTTTCTTCATTAAAGTGGGGTAAAGTGCACGATTTCTTTTTTTTGTTGCCAATACATTGCAACGGTTACCTCTTTATCGATAGAGTGGGAAGCAATTCAACCAACTATAATTAGTTTCTCGTCGTCCTGCTCAGGTCAGGCAGGTTCAAATCCGAAGCTAATTTGCAATGAGGAATTTCTCTCGATGCGTTAACAAAGTTCCCTGGAAAAGTCAGGGAATATAATTTTGGTCAGGGAAATGCCAGGGAATTTATAAATTTAGAAAAAAGTCAGGGAACATGTATTAAGACTACTTAATCTAATGTTGTTCCCATCTCGCGTCTCCCCCCTTCCCCGCTTTTCACAAAATGTTCCCCCCGCTCATGAATTTTCATTTTCAAATACAAAAATTTTCTTGAAATTCTTATTGAAAAGTTCTGGAAAATCTGGAAAAGTCAGGGGATACACCCTGTGTGAGTGTTGCCAAGTTAAATAGTCCTATCCTGAAAATTAAAGGCGCATAATAAGACTTATTTGTTTAGCATAACGCAGTTAGGACATTATTTGTTGTAAATGTATTGTTATGTGCAATTGGGAGTTTTCACCTCTTCTTACTGCATATCAGACATTTTAAATTAAGAGGCAGAATACATGCATATAAGATAGAAAATGTGAGAAACTTAATTTCTGTAGATATTACGCTTTTGCTAAGGACGGCAGTGTATGTCGGGGTTCCTAGAGACCTGGAAATGTCAGGGAATTTGGAAAATTTAATGAAAAGTCAGGGAATTTGAAAATAATTTTTCACCGCCGCCCGCCCCGCCCCCCTCTCATCAAAAAAGAATGTTTTGTACGCCGATTATTTAGTGACGCCGCAATATACCCCCGCTCATCAGTTATTAGACCTAGAAAAAAAACTTTCCATGGTACTGGAAAAGTCGGAGGGAATTTAAGTTTCAAAAATTGCCATGAACCCTATATATGGTGTTTGTGTGTTATGTTTATGTTTATAAAAACGTTATCGTGTAAAGAACATTAAATTCTTCATGCAGTTCAAAACTACTGCTTACCGTAAATGTTATTGTCTTCATATTCGTTATAGTACAGTGTGTTACATCTAGTAACATTCAGGATTATACTTCTAAATATATTAAAAGAATCTAGAGAGGTTAAAATCGATTCAATTAATATTTGAGGGGCTAGAAGTATTAAGACCACTTCTTTGAACACCATTGCTTTTACTGTAACAAAAAATATATTTTTTAAATATAATTATTTCCGCTAAAAATATTATAAAATGCATTTTTTCTGAAAAACTCTAACGAAAAACTTCCAACAGAGCAGGTGGAGAGGCGTTTTGAACTAGTGGGCGTTATTTCCTTACAGTTACTTTAAAGTTGTTAAAGAAAAAATTGTAAAAAAATCGCTTCCTAGATTTCTGCTACTCTGCATATTTAAGATCGTGTAGATTACTAAAATTAAGGTCTTTCAATTACGTCAATCTGTCTGTATTATGTCGTATGTCTGGCTGTTGGCGTCATATTTAAAAATCTATTTGACAGATAAAAATAATGTTTGACGGGTGGGTAGTTGACGCTATTATAACAAGCAATTGGTCGGTAAGAGCAAAAATCTATGAAATACTCTTTGGGGTGAGCATAGAGGCATCTTGAATGTGCACGTATTTTGATATTCCCACGAAAACATACTCCTCTCTAAACCATTCACCCTATCACCATCCCTTCTACCCCGTCTTGATCTCTCGCTGAACTCTCATGATGTTTAAATTGCACTTAGTGCAAAAATTGTTTTTAACTTCTAAGACCTGAAGCAGGTTTTTTTAACACATTTTCCGTGGACTATCTAGTATATAATATATTTTATTTAATAAACCTAGAGCTTGATTAGTTGAAATCTTAGATATATTAAAACAAACACGGTTGAGCTCCAAAAGAAGGCCGTTTCTCAATAAATATTAGTAACATAGTCTGAAAGTCACTATGCCATAACATCTGGCCGCTGCGTTGCCTTGCGTGCTCAGTTGCGTTTATCTAACGTAGTGTAACTATTAAGATATTGCTAGGCTATTTTTTTTCAGTATAAAATTAATTAGTTGGCCTTCTTACAGCTCCAATTTGTCATCTTTTGAAAACTTTCTTGGGTGATATCTTAAATATAGTTTATAAAATGGAAAAAATCACAGTAGTCTAATAAAAACTATTATTACTAAATTTAGTTAAATGCAAAATAATAGGTACCTACCTGATAACAAACGGTAGTAACATTAGTTAACTATAAGAGTACTTCAAGTTACCTACTTCCAGGAAAAAATATACAAGTTAATTTACGGAGATTGAAAAATGTCTACCTACCATTAGGTAGTTAAAATGAGGTAACTTACCACTGATAATATTTATCAGATTCTTTAATACTTCGATTTTATTTTAAGTTTGTGCATTTCACTTTTATTTGTCATCAGGTATGAAGTCAATAATATATTATTCTGTCATTATGAATATTATTTTACCTTTTGTTTTCCACTAATTAAGAATTTGTCTAGATTAATACACTTTTGAACTTATTATATTTTTAACAGAAACAAGTTTTACGTCTTTGTGTCTTTTTTGGTATTACTAAAGCAATATATCGACAAAATTAAAACAATTAAGAATTTAATAGAAATAGATCTTCTGAGTTGCCGCCAAGTGCCACCATCTTGCAGAAATCAGAGCACGCACCTTGTACGTAAAACATCTTATACAGTGTGTCCCACTTTTCACGGTAACACCTACGTAGCATTGGTCATCCAATTTCAACCAAAGGATCTTTATCAAAGATCTTTAATATTTCTTTTTGAGTCCGACGATTTGTTCGAGATTTCTAGACCTTTATTTAAAAATAAAGATTGAATTTGGTTGAGATTTGTGTTGTGTGCGTCAGTGATTGTCCTTCTTAGCGGAAATAGGCCGACGTTAGATAAATAAATTTAAAAAAATGAAATGCTGATTCACATTTATTTACCCACATAACACAGTTTGTACTTAGTGTGTACTTGTACATACTAAGTACAAACTGTGTTATGTGGGTAATAAGTGTCTCATTAGAATATACAAATAGATACATTATGTATATTGCTGGCTAAATTATTGATGCGATATTGACAGAATTTCAATCACAAAAAAAACATTTAGGGAAATTAATATGCCTCTATACATTTCCTGAGACCACCTAATATTTTTTATAATTGATATAAGTAATCTTTCTGTATTAATTGCTAATAACAGGCATGGACTCTTGTCACATTTCTCCCACGCATTAAAAATATTTATTCATATAGTTTTTATGATTTTGACTGATCTTTTTGTGTTTTTTGTCAAGGAGTGCTGTGATTTACCGTCGATAGACCAGACAGGTACATTATTATAGTCAATTTAATCAATTAATTACATGTTTTGTAGACTTATAACCTTATGACATTGTCTGTCCATTCCTATTGTGATTAGTAATAAAGGTTCGTCAGGTGCATTGCGTCTATAGAGGACGGATTTTTGTTGTTTAATTAAATGTATTGTTACTATAGTTCATAGGTTAACTTCATTAATTCTTAATCAAATTTTTAGTTTATATTTATATGACAGTATTGTATCCTCCAAAATACGAAATGAAGCATCAAGAGTTTTTCTCTTTTTATACCTAACATATCTAAAAATAATTTATTTGAAACTTTTACAATTAAGATTTATTTTTTTGATTGCTGACATTCGTTCCATTTTTGTCATTGGCATATCAGACATGCAGGAGGTCTATGTAATACTTAAATAAAAGTAGCTATGAAGCACCTGTTTCTTTAGTTTGTTTTCATATTTTTCTGAATTCGAGGCTATAATTTTACCTCATTGGCGCTGAATGTTTTCATATGTTCTCGACGTTCTGAGGGTGGTTTCTGGGAACTCTAGGGGAAGGAAACGAATAATTTCTGTGACATCAAGACGTACACAATAATTCTTAAATTAAAAAAATCCACATTTTCGTACGGTATTGACGTTTTAAGGGTGGTTTTGTTGATCTGTAGGCAAAACTATTTTCTTTAACTGCGTGCAAGCTCCATTTTTCTCTAATAAATTCGCAAAAAGGGGTTGTAAAAAAATATTTTATATAATACAATAATTACACAACAAATTGCATCCGTGATAGGCAAAACATTGAATCCGTGTTTTCTATAACAAGTTTGTAAATTTCAAAAATTCACGTTTTCGTACATTCTAAGGATGGTTTCCAGGAACTCTAGTGGTTGGAAAAAATATTTTCTGTCACTTCTAGGCATGCACACATGTACGCAAAAAATTACACCTGTGCTATGCGCCTTTTTTCTATAAAAAATTCGCAAAATAAAAAATCTACGTTCTCGACATTCTGAGGGTAGTTTCCGAAAACTCTAGGGGTCAAAAAAAATTCCTGTAACTTGTATGCATGTACAATAAGTATGCAAATTTTACCTTTGTGGCGTCTGATTTTTTTTTTTTTTCAAAAACTAAACTGAACCTAAGGGAAAATGGGTCCCAGTCGAATTGGATGAAAATTTGGTAAAATGTAGTTTATGATGTCCTGATCAAAAGTCTTAAAGAAACGAGATAGAAAAATGGACAATTTTCGAGTTACATTACAAGTTGTATTTTGTGCTTATTGCTCGATAAAACGAAAATGGTTGCAATTAGTCATAGGGAAGTACTTACAAAAAATGTTCGTTTTTCATTTCTACATCACATCGTCGAAAGATATACAGGGTGTTCCATTTGAAAAAAATGAGAAAATTCAATTTAAAAAGTTCTTAATTGAAAAATAATTTTTGGCCACCATGCACATTTTTAGGAAGTGAAAATGATTCAAAAACATTAAATAGTTATCTCGTAACTGGTACTCATATAAGTTTTTCTTAAAACCCATCATTGTGACTTTGGTGATTTTTTTCAATATGCATCTGCAGATGGCATTACTTCGACAAAAAAATTCATTACATCCAAGTAGTTGGGAGATAGTCAATAATAATATAGGAATGAATAGTCTAGAAGTAGGCTTCAAAAAATGTATTGATATACATAGCATTGCATTTAAAAAAAGGCACTTGATCCTGTAATTTCGTCTTGGCTCACCCTGTGTATTCGGAAATAATTTCCGATTATAGACTTTTTTACCTAGTTTACTTGTATTTTTTTTAATTTTTAGCTGTCGTAGAACTCGAGATATCGAACTCCGACGCACTATTGCCCCACTTGGTTCGAAACAACTGTTATTTAAAACATTTTGTTATAGAATGCATCGTTTCGAGATATATGGCTGCCTCAAGTTAAATTGCGCACCTTATACACAAACTATTCAAACTGCGCACTATATAACTATAATATTTGTGATATTTAACTCTGTGAAATCAATAATCCGATGAACCCGTTTTCCGCATGTTTGACCCCCTGTAACTCGAAAACTGTCCATTTTTCTATCTCGCTTCTTTAAGACTTTTGATCAGGACATCATAACTACATTATACCAAATTTTCATCCAATTCGACTGGGACCCATTTTCTCTGATAAAGTGTTTGCTTCCACAATTGGCTATGGGATTGTTAGCAACCTTTTAAGTTAGAACTTCAGTTTTCGTTTATTCTTTAACGTTTGGAACTTCGGTCACGTCAGTAGCTATGTTTTGCCAAATCTGTGCTTTTTGCGAATACCTGATATGGAAGAAACCGTTGTGATATTGAGAAAATTTTAGAGCCTCTTTCACCCTATTGGGGGTGGTTTATACAAGTTTATTCGACTTTATTCTTATAAAGTTAGGTTTCTATATGTGCTGAAAATGTAAGAAACATAAGTGAAAGCTTTAAAATATTATATTGTGTAGATAAAAGGTTCGTTGTCTGATGTATCGTTAAAATTATTTGTTGTCTTAGAATTTGGGAACATTTTTACTTGGAAATTATTAAATGATTTCTGTTTTAGAATTGTTTTGTATATTTCCATACATCTTGTAATTAATTTTTGCAATGTTGAAATTCTTACATACAACTACTAAATTATAAATTTTAAAAACTGATACTGTTAGAAAAAATAATGTTTATATGTGGTAATTTTATTTTTTGAATGTCTTTAAATACTTACATTAACGGAAAATAATTTAAAATAAATTCAGTTGCAGACAACACTTCCAATTATAAACTCACTTCACTTGAAATAACCAGACATGCTTTTGCTTCCACAGTCTTCACGTACTCGTCTTAGCGTCTTAATAGTTTATCATGAGCCTCTTAAATGAAGTGCTGAAGAATATATAAGGTGCCTAGTTGCTGCAAACAAGAACTCGGCATTCTAGACTATAATAAACTTTTTTTTGGAACTCGAAGAGGTTCTATGACTGAAACGTCAACGTGTAATTAATGGTGGCCATATCAAGATGATCTGATATCTGCTGCTTGCAGTAGCGGCACCGGATATTTTAACATGATTCGAATAGATATCGGTTTGACATTAAAAGCAGTCAAGACACAAAATTATTATTGTATATAAATTTAGCGTATAAATCAATAGATTAATCGACTTATTTGTAATAGCTAGGGAGCTGGTGGTAATACGGGTATATGATTTTATTGTAATTAACAATAATACAAACGCTCCTATATTATTTTATTGTTTCAGCCATTGTTATAAAATTGTTCATTTATCAAAAGAATAAATAAAAAAATGGTTGGCTGAAGTCCATGACTGTGATTTTTTATGAAACTAATTGTTAATTTGCAAAAAAAAGCGCTATTAAGTCTGCGGTGTGCTTCGCATTGGTTTTAATTTGTTAGTTTTTATATCCAAAAGGTGGGGTAGTAATGATTTTGATATATGTTGTTTAAGTCGAGACCTTGATGAAAAATACAAGTTATCGACCTTGGGGGGGGAGAGGGGGGGGGGGGGGGGCGTCATCTTGAATTAAAGGTGCAAAAAATTGTTTTTTCAAAATAATTCGCAAATGCGCGATTCTACGAGAAAAATGTTCAAGACAAAATTGAAGAGAACAAAATTTCCTACATTTTTTGTATATACATTTTAATTGCAAGTTTAATGTTTTAAGAAATACAGCGCCAGAAAGATGGATTTAAGAAGAAAAAAATATTCTTTATTAAATAATGGACGTTTACAACATAACATATTACGGGACACCCTGTGTGTATGTATGAGCGAAGGAAAAAGAAAATAATTGTAAAAAACATTAGAATATTTCTTGGGTTCACCTAGATAGCGATAAAAGCTTTATAAAAATAACACAGGCCCACAAAAAAAATGGGCTGTTTTTTTGATCAGAATCGTCATATCCTGTTTTTTGACATGCTGAAACCGATTCTGATATTAAAAAAAACCTACCGCATCAGTTTTTGTCTACCACCCCTTTCATCCCCTAAAAAGGGTAAAAAAAGGTTTTGTCCTAAGGTTCTGATGTAACTTTTCTGAAGTATTTTGACGCGCTGAAGCCAATTTTGAACAAAAAAAAATTATACTAATACCACCCTTTTTCCCCTAAAAGGAACAAAAAAAGGTCTTGTCCTAAGGTTCTGATCTAACTTTTCTTAAGTATTTTGATGTGCGGAAGCTAATTTTGGGCAAAAAAATTTCTATCGTGTCACTTTCCCTCTGCCACCCATAGAAGATAAAAGGGGGTTGTAGAGGGAAACTGACACGATAGAAAAAATTTGTTTCCTTTTTAGAGCATAAAAGGGGTGGTAGACAAAAACTGACATGGTAGATTTTTTTTAATATCAGAATCGGTTTCAGCATGTCAAAAAACACATTATAAGATGGTTCTGATCAAAAGAACAGCCCCCTCTTTTTGTCGGCCTGTGAATTTATTAAGAAACGTCAGTCGATGAAAAATGAGAACAGCAGATTTCAGCCAGTATAGATAAAGAAAGCTTCCTGTAAAGTGGCTGATACATAATAGACCAGGAGCCCGCCGACCACTAATTGGGTGTCATAGGTTTACTCCCAAAATGTGTGAATTGTTGTTAATTTGGAGCGGTAGAGCACAAAAATGACCATGCCAGCCTTTTTTTCTGAGGCAGGGGCGTACGGCAGGCCCCCTAAGATGTAAGAAATATAACTTGTAAAAGTAAAAGAAAGTCACAAATAAGTCATAGGTTTACGCATGGGAGTTGGAGGGATTTCTTAATTTACCCCAAAAATCGTGAATCCAGACTCCCATTCATTTTGAGCGGCACAAGGAAGCGCTACGCTCGCCCAAATTTGAAAAAAAAGTCAGATAAAAAAAAATAATAATTTTATGAATGGCAATCAGGAACCTGGTAAGAATGAACTTCCTGAGTGCGAAAAGACATTCGCCATCTTTGAAAAGTGGTGGGAACGTCTTGCTTTTCACGATAATTGACGGCGTATCGGCTCTTTCTACCGCATGTACTAGTTACCCTTCTAATTCGATGAGTATCATAAATTTACGACTGGCAATCAGAAACTTGGTAATTATAAACCTCCTGAGAGCGAAAATACATTCGCCATCTTTAAAAAGTGGCGCGAAGGTCTTATCTTTCACGATAATTGATGGAGTATTATCGGAGCTTCCTACCGCTTATATTGGTTACCTGTGCAATTCGATGATTATTATAAATTTACGACTGGCAATTAGATACTTGGTAAGTATGAACCTCCTCATTGCGAAAATACGTGCGCCATCTTTGACAAGTGGTATAAGCACCAGCTAGAGGAGATTTAAATATCTAAGCGCCTGGTTCCATTATAATTATTTATTTTCATTCTAATACAGTTTGTTTTTTTCTGATTAGTTTCTCTTCTAGTTTTAATTATTCTCTCTTTAGTTGCCCTCCCGTAAGTTTCTGATTGAATTACACGGATAACCAGTACATGCGGTAGGAAGCTACGATACGGCGTCAATTATCGTGAAAGGCAAGACATTCGCACCACTTTTCAAAGATGGCGAATATATTTTCGCTCTCAGGAGGTTCATAATTACCAAGTTTCTGATTGCCAGTCGTAAATTTACGACACTCATCGAATTACACAGGTAACTACACTGTAAAAAATGGATATAAAAATACATTATGGATGTAAAAATACTTTGAAAGTGGATGTAAAAATGCATTATGGATGTAAAAATACTTTGAAAGGTAAAGTAAAATTAGTTCAATTTTCTATGAAATTATACATAATTTATTTATTTTTACGGGGACTTTTAGGGTAAAGTTAAACATATTTATGGTTTTGCAATAAATGGACCATCGATTTTCCAAGTAATCGCGATTGCATGGATAATCGATGGTCCATTTGTTGCCAGCGATTATTCTGGTAATGGTACACAAATGTATGAAATGTTTCGTGCTTTCCTGTAAAAATTCCATATAATTGTGTACAAAAGCAATTGCGCTGGCGCGTTACTGATGTAATTCACCGGATTAACTATGTATTTATACATTTTATTATGTAATTTATACATAATTATATCGAAAATTACATTAATTGAAGTAAAAATACAGGAATGTGTGTAGTTTTAATTTACTTTATGTAATAAACCATAAATATGTTTAACTTTGCCCTGCAAGTCCTGGTAAAAATAAATAAATTATTTATAATTTCATAGAAAATTGAACTAACTTCCAAAGTATTTTTACATCCATAAATGTAATTTTACATACATTTTTTACAGTGTAGTACATGCGGCAGGAAGCTCCGATACGCCGTTAATTATCATGAAAGGCAAGACCTTCGCACCACTTGTCAAAGATGACGCACGTATTTTCGCAATCAAGAGGTTTATAATTACCAGGTTTCTGATTGCCAGTCGTAAATTTATGACACTCATCGAATTGTAAGGGTAACTAGTACATGCGGTAGGAAGAACCGATATGCCGTCAATTATCGTGAAAGGCAAGACCTTCGCACCACTTTTCAAAGATGGCGAATATATTTTCGCACTTACCAAGTTTATGATTGCCAGTCGTAAATTTGTGATGCTCATCGAATCACAAGGGTAACTAGTACATGCAGTAGGAACAGCCGATACGCCGTCAATGTCTTTTCGCACTCAGGAGGTTCATACTTAACCAGGTTCCTGATTGCCATTCATAAATTTATCATTTTTTTTTATCTGACTTTTTTCAAATTTGGGCGAGCGTAGCGCTTCCTTGTACCGCCCAAATGAATGACAGTCTGGATTCATGATTTTTGTTAGTAAATCCCTCCCACCTATGACCTGCCCCGTCCGGTTCGGCTGGCTATTTCCAGGCCAGGATCCTAGGAAGCACTGTTCACGTAAATAATATTTAATAAAACTGTTTCCTTCTTCTTCTTCATCTTCTGCTTCTTTGAGTCGCGGATTCGAAACACGCATAAGGTTGAATTCATTTTTTTTTAAATTTTTGCACTGACAAATAAATGTTCCACCAAGTAGGAATGTCTTAAACTATTATTATTTACAAAGACACTGTGAAAAGTATCTTATAGAATATGCAATAATTATATAAAAAGTTTAACATATCACGATGAGTATGTTTTTGGCTTGTTTTTATCCACGACTAATTTAATCAAAATATTTTGCAGTGTAGGTATATTACTCATTTTATATAGAGGGCCACTTTATTTAGCTTATATACAGTGAAAGAAAATATCCCTTGTTTTGAATTTTTATCAGAGCGTTCTGAAATCAAGTTTTTCGTAAATCACAGCCAAATTGGATTAGCCATTTCGAATTCTTTTGATATCAAATTCGTTATCAGCTACTAAAATACCTAACTGCCAGTTTTAATACTTGCAATTATGATGAAATTTGAAATATCTGTCACAAAAATTATATCTATCACCACCATATTCTCGACTAAAAAAACTAGTATGGAATCATCATAAAAAAAATATATTTTAACCTAAGATTAATAAAATAATTGACAAACATTATGATGGAAATAGAATTGTCTGCAATTCCACCTACTGAAGAGGTAATAGAAAAACACTGTTTAAGAGTCTATTTCCAAGTCCAAAAAATCGGCGGCTACTGCACGAGTGCACGCGACTGGAACCTCCCCACCCGGTGAATCTTTGAAGCCGAAAGGAGCACAAAATATTGACGGTCTCGTTTAACTATATTTATGAAGTTGAAATAATTTTTTCATATTAAAAAAAATCTTAAGATAGATAGGATTTGAACCCACGAACCTCAAGTTTAAAATTTATAGTCTTCTATACACTAATCTATTCACAGAGTTACTTTATGTTGTAAAATATATGATACACAAGAAGCATGACTCTATTTATAGATTGTTAGTTTGTTTTTTAATTTTTTTCATGGAAGCCAAATCGAAAAAATGCTTGTGTGATATATTGTTGAAATCAGAATTTTATCTAATTTTCAATGGTTCGATTACACATTTTAGGTCAGTATAAAATAAACAATTTGTTCTGCCAAAATGGCACTAAACGTAATCCGATCTCAACTAAAACCTTTTTAGATTTTCTGGAGCACTAAAGAAACTCTCATGTAAAGTTTGATCCAAATCCGTTTAGTAGTTTCGCCGCTATCGTGGTAACACACAGACATTTTTCAAAAACCACCTTTTGGGTTCCTGGGACCTCAAAACGTAAAGATCTGATGTTATTTCAATTTTCGATTTTGGACCAATTTTAGTAACCTCACACAATTTTGTGGGGAGGTTAAAATGGTTAGGTTCTGAGAAAGATCCTTTACAATTCGGGTGGCTTAAAATTAAGAATGGTTTAATGCCTGATGTTATGAGTGAAAGTAATGCTTTTCCTAAAAATTTACTAAGTGAAAAAATGTAGGAAAGGTTGTAAAAATAATCAGTATAGCAGTAGAGAACTGAATATATAATGTTTTATTCTATGTGTCTATTGTGCCAATGCTTCTTCTGCCTTTGAATCGGCTGTTGATGAGGAATGCGGTGAAATTAATGTATATGGCGGTTATGAAACTAATAGTATATTTCATATTGTTTCGATGAAAATTGGGCGAAGAAAAAAGGTGGGTTAAAGAAAATAAATTTTTGAAAGTTGTAAAAATGCACTTTCTTTTAAAATTAAAAAAAAAATGAGCGCTATCCCCTAAAAGTATATAAAATAACGTACAATCGAAGAAAAGTTACGTACAATGCCTACTTGATAATAATTGACGAAGAATTAAAAATTTTATTCCGTCCGCCATCTTTGACCGTTCTATTTGACATACGGTGTCCAGGATCGATGCATTATATTTGACCATAAACGAGTTTTGTTTCTGCCAACTTTGGTGAAATTGCTCCCTCTTATAGAAAAGATATACAATTTTGATTTTTTCGGCTATTCTTGGTGTCCCTCTATTTTTTTCCAAGATGGCGGATAGACCAATACATATGGGGCAGGTCTATATTTTTTAAGAATTGTATTTCAAATAAGCCAGTATTTTTAAAATTCCCATCCGATTACTAGTATAAGATATAATAAGCAGATAAGTAAAAAATCCGTGAAAGCGCGGCAAAAAGTGCATATACCTTTTGACGCACAAGAAATTTTTGGGTGCAATTATTTTTTTCGTAATCAGGAAGTCATAATACATAAGAATCACCAATAAAATTTCAGGTGGAATGTTGTCACCGAAAAAATCAATTCAACTGCACTTGATCAAGCCAATCCAGAGTACTGATTGAACATAAATAAAAAACCATACGTGCTGGTCGAAATCTTTTTCAAAATTTTATGAAGTCAGTCAAAACCATTTGTCACACTTCACTTAGTTCACATTTCATTAATAACACAGCCCCACAAAAGAAAAAAAAGGTCAAAGCAGCGAACCAGACCCATGTATCCCTATATATTTTCGGTCGCTGAATCCGAATTCGGGGTCAAAAAAAATCGTACACCCCCAAAATCATTAGCTAGAGCCATAAACACACCCCTGAAGTGGGGTGCGTTTGGTAGCAAAATTAAGCTACCAGAATAGTTGTTACTTCTTAATCAATCGAATTATACAAATTAAGGTTAAAGAGCAGCGTACATACAATAGATATGAAACACACCCCCAGGGAGGGGCGAAAACTAGCCCCCATATATAAAAAAATCGATCCAAAACAGCAATCACTGCTGAAAAAGCTCGAAATGTCTAAGTTTTGTTAAAATGTTAAGAAACTACATCAGATCCGACGCAATGTTCATAAACTGCCCCTATAGGGTTGAAAACAACCACCTTTAAGTTCATGGGACCCTAGAAAAACTAGAAAAAACGTAAAATCCAACAGGATTTCTATTTTCATGGATGCTATTATTGGCTGAAATTGCGTAGTACTCTAAAATAGAACCAGAAACTTGCGTACCATCAACATCCTACACTGTCAACCCTCAGAGGGTGTGAAAACTACCGCCTATGTAAGATTTAACTATAAAAAGTTACAGTGACTTCTATAAAAATTCAGAACACCTGCGTTGTGTGGACGAGAGAAGAAACTAGACTATGTTCGACGAAAACCACCCCCACGGGTTGCGAGATACTACCCCTATATCTGTAGTATGCTGGAAAACAGAGAGAAACTAACTGGATTTACATTTTTATGGATGCTATGATTGGCAAAAATCGTGTTGCACAGTTAGACTTTGAAACTCATGTCCTATAAATGTTATTAAGTAACACCCCCAGAAAGGATGTAAACTACCATAATTCAAGACGTAACGAAAAAGCTATACTGTTGCTTATTCGTTTTATTTCCATAGTTTTTTTTACATAAGGGTGGCGTCTCCCAACCCCGTGGGGGTGGTTTTTAAGCACAACGTCGAACATGGTCTAGTTTCTTCTCTCTTCCACACAACGCAGGAGTTTCGAATTATTATAGAAGTCACTGTAACTTTTTATAGTCAAACCTTACATAGGGGGTAGTTTTCACACCCTCTGAGGGTTGACACTGTAAAATGTTGATGGTACGTAAGTTTCTAGTTCTATTTTAGAGTACTACGCAATTTCAGCCGATCATAGCATCAATCATGTTGCATTTTACGTTTTTTCTTGTTTTTCTCGTGTCCTTTAAACTTGGGGTGGTTGTTCTCTATAGGGGCAGTTTATGAAGATTACGTCGGACCTGATGCAGTTTCTTATCACTTTAACAAAACTTAGACATTTTGAGCAGTCATTGCTGTTTTGGATCGATTTTTTTATATATGGGGGCTAGTTTTCGCCCCTTCCTGGGGGTGTGTTTCATAACTATTGTATGTACGCTGCTGTTTAACCTTAATTTGTATAATTCGATTGATTAAGATGTAACAACTATTCTCGTAGCTTAATATTCTTTTTACCCCATTTCAGGGGTGTTTTTTGGCTCTAGCTAATGATTTTGGGGGTGAACGATTTTTTTTGACCCCGGATTCGGATTCAGCGACCGAAAATACATAGAAGTACATGGGTCTGGTTCACTGCTTTGAACTTTTTTTTTGTGGGGCTGTGTAATTAATTCTAAAGCTGTTTTGTTAATTATAATAATTATTTCCTCGCAGTAACAACAAATTATGATGACATGTGGAATTGGTACAAATTAACATAGTTATTCCAATTACATTGCTATTAGTTATTATAATGGGTTATTAAGATTAATCACATTCATATATTTTTCATTATTACCAATTGCGTTTTTTTTTTTAAATATGAGTATACTTTTCTACTGATAAAGCAATAAAAATTTCATTTAGTTATATGAATCATTCCACTGGTACTTACTGCGCAGTTGAAATTGTAACAGTTAATTATTATTAATATTAATACGCGACAATAGTACAGGTCTACAAAAAAAATGTTCTGCTCCAAGGACTAAACCTATCATGCCTTAAGTATTTTTGTGTGCTGAATCCGAATTTTCAATTTAAAAAACTTTCTACCACGTAGATTTCGAGTAAATCCCGGTTTTTATTGTCAAAATACGATTTTTGCTAAATTTTGACGTAATATGTGTTTATAAGTATTTACATAATAAAAATTACTATTTCCTATGTATTTTTAGGCGATGATTACGAATCTGTCCTCAAAAAGGGCGCTGTGCCCTCTAAAGTGCAGTAATGGGAAAACAATTTTATTGAAAAAAGAAGTGCGAGGCGTGTTTCCTATGTACTTTTTAATGTTGAAGACGAATCCGATGAAAAATGGCACTCCGCTCTCCAAAGGGCAAGAAAGTGCAAAAGAGGGCTAAAAAGGGCCAAATATTAATCGTTTATTGCTCGAAGGTGTAGTATTTTTTAAGACTAGCCTAACCTAACCTAACTAGTGTCAACCAAGAATTCCGTCTAACCACAGAAGTATTTTTGAAAACCATATCGTTGGATATGAAATAAACTGTTCTGAAGCGACATGATGATGATATGTACGAAAGGACAGACTGAATAAGAGAAGATAGCTACAAGTATCTCAAAACAGTCATTAAATACTCACAATGGAGGAAAACGCAGTACAACGCGACAATGCCTTCAACACATATAGTTTTCTTATGACGCCGACAGATATGTTTGCTCTGAGCGATCATTTTGAGTCACGTGGTTTGGATTGCCGATTGTGTAGTTTTCAATGCTAAGATATTCAAGTTTGAAAACTAAAATCTATCTAAGTCACACTTCACTAGCATTAAATGCTTAAAAAAAAATAGATAAGCGCATTTTTTTCCATATGACAATTTTATTTCTTCAACCTTTTAACACGCAGTAGCTGTTTATTTAATATCATTATGAGTATTAACATCTGTTGTCCAGTGTTCTTTGATAATATCTGACGCCTTTTCACCGATCATATATGCCGGTTCTGCAGTATGTGCGGTAACAGGCAGTGGTATGACGCTAGTATCGGCCACCCTTAGATTTTTAACCCCATAAACTTGTAATTTTGCATTTACCACAGCTTCAGTGTCGGAGGTAGGGCCCATTTTGCATGTGGCAACCTGATGATACAGGGTACCAGTGATAGTTCTGATGGCACACTCCCAATATTCGTCGCTGTCGAAAACATGATTCTCGCAACCTGGAAAAATATTGTAATAAATATAAGAATCATTATGTATATATTTAATTCAGGAAGCAATTATACAGGCCCACGTGAGCTAGAATTAAGACCCACTTTTCTTTATGTTTTTCGGGGCGCTGAACACGAATCTGAAGTCAGAATAGCATGCTTCTGGACGAATTTTCGAGCTAGAGGTCAAAATTGATCGAAAATCATGAAAAATCGTGATTTGTCATATTTCCAGGTTCGAAATGAATAGAAAATTTTGGGAGACATGGGGATATCATTTTTGGGAGAAAATACAATATTTCCCAATGTATTCCATTACTTGATAGAGCCTGATGTACGGTGAGTTCACTGCCAACCGCACTATTAGACAAAATTTCCGAGGATATTACTCCCAACAGTGGTTTATAAACATATTCATGTAGATTAATTCGGGATTGTACTTGTGTTCGCGGTGCCGAGCAGAACAATAAGAAGAGGCGGGAATTATATCTCGGGATTGTATGGGACACTCAGCCTGTGAGATTGTTCCCTTGCCGGCATCAACTTGTGATGAACCTTTTGACGCTTTCCTTCGGACGACCTTGCACCCCCGTTACAACCGTCTTTTTATTTAAGCGTTTTAACATTTATCGGTCTTATCTCTCTATTTTCAGTGTAGTAACTTAATTCGTTTATTAAAACGCATTCCTCTAAATTTGAAGATCAGTTATTTTTTGCTCGTTCCTGGACTCTTTTATCATCGAATGATCTACGCAATGGATTTCTTTTTCGTTCATGTGCCTCTTGGACTGTTTCTCTCTTTATTGATCAACAAAAGTCTGCAATCATATTGATATCCCATCTTCCTTGATACCTTTCTCCATATCCTCGATATCTTGATGAAATCGCCCGCCTTGCTCTTCACTGAAGTCACCTAGATTGCCAGGATAATCTCATCTCAGCTACAATGCGTTCGTAGTCATCACTTCTATGATTCCCTAGGAACTAATGGACTACTGCCCTAAAGCTTTCCCATGCAGCTTTCTCTTTTGGAGTCATCGTTGTAATGAACATATCTTTCGAATCTAGGGTCCATTAAAAATTCTTTCCTTAAGTTTAGCTTCCGACGACTGACTCAAATATTCAAAGTAGTCACCTGTTTATCAAGCTCTTTCACAAACTGCTTCATCAAGCCTAATTTTATAATGCAGGGGTGGAAGGAGGATTTTCGACCGTTCAACCAGTTTTTGCTCTATTATATTCTTACCACCCGGTAAGAGGCACGATCCCGTGGGACAGATCTTTTTTTGTAGTGATATCTGGTATATTTAAAATAACTGATCGGAAAGCCAACGCGGATATTTAGTCCACCATCCTCAATGGTTCTAAATCGATATGTTCATCTTTCACCGTTGAATACGACAACCTTGAAAAGGAGAAACGGCTCTAAATATCACTAAGGAATCACTACTTCCACATCCAGATTTTCTATCCAAGTCACTTGCAACGAAAAAATTTTGTATATAGAAATAATTGTTTATGGAACTTTAATAATATAATATTTGAAATCCTCTACCCCAAAAACCCATGACATGATACCCCCCATCGGTAGTGGGGTGGGGGTGGTGTTATGGGGGTGGATGAAGTAAAAAAAATATTTCGAGGTTTCTGATTCTTGTACACACACTAAATTACAATTTTTTTTCATCCTCTTTAATAATGGTGTGGGGGTGGTAATGGGGGTGGCTGATGCCAAAATTTTTTTGGACACCTTAGCTTCTCTTGTAAATACTAAATACGAATTTTATGGACTCTTACCTGCTTGATTTTCCTATTTACCCCAAATTTACCCCCCAACCCTTCGACGGAGCAAGATGAAAATATAGTCTAGTTCTAAATCTCGTTAAAGTACATATGTGTACCAAATTTCAAGTCAGTATCTCAAACGGTTCCAGAGTAAACGTGTGCACTAAAAAAGTTACAGACAGACAGACAGAAAAATTTTTTTCGCTCTCGACGTTTCATGACATCTAAGCCTATTTGGATGATTGTAACTGGTGCAAGGTGTCCAAAGGTAAGCGTCAAAAGGTTTCATCACAAGTCGATGCTAGCAAGGGTCCAATTTCACAGGCTGTGTTTCACACAATCCCGAGATATAACTCCTGCCTCTCTTCATTGTTCTTGTATTAGAACTCTCCAAAATTGTTCTAAGTTGAAGACAGAATCAAAATTCGACTTAGGCAAAAATTTCATTTAAGGACATTTTTAAGAGTCTGCAGAGGCACAGATCAGTCCATAAGAACCGTTTCGGGTTCTATAATTCGTTAGAAATGACCAGGTGAAAATTCGAAGAAACACCCAATTTTCACTTAGGAAAATGTTTTTGGTTCAGGATATGAGAGCGAAAGTATATAATGACAAAGATTTATGAATAATATACTTTTTCAAAGGTACCACAAATTGGACTTTGAAAAATAATATTTTTGAAAGGGCGTCGAAATTTGGCTCAAGAATCGATTTATCGAAAGTACACCAAAATTTCACTTGCAGACTAATTTTTCAAAACTGCGTCGAAATTTGGCTTGAGAATCGATTTATCAAAAGTACGCCAAAATTTCACCCGCAGATTAATTTTTCAAAACTGCGTTGAAATTTCGCTTGAAAATTGATTTTTCAAAAGTACGCCAAAATTTCACCCGCAGATTAATTTTTCAAAACTACGTTGAAATTTGGCTTGAAAATTGACTTTTCAAAAGTACGCCGAAATTGGTCTTAAAATAGATTTTTCAAAAGTACCACAAAGTCAGTTTAAAAAGTGCCACGAAAATATACTTTGAAATATTTTTTATTTTTTATTCCTCCACCAAAGACATTGACATTTGATGTACGGTCATTGAAAGCCCAATTCTAAAGTATGAGCATAAAATTTTTGCGATGCACTGCATCCAAAAGGCAAAATAGAAGATTTTGACAAAGCCGGCGTAGTGCCGATAAGCAAAAATTGATAAAAATCAATGCACATATACAAGGCCGGTTTCTCGCATAGAAAGAGTTTGGATTGACTCAGCGGCTCGCAATTTGGTCGAGAGCGTTGAGTGGTCCAGACAAAGCAATGGTAGGAAAGCCAATAGCAGGGCTTTCCAAATGACAAAGTTATAGAGGAAAACGCCTTGTGCATAAAAAACCAAAAATTCAATTTTGCCTAAAAGTCGCTCAAAGATGGGTTGCTGCCATATCGATAATATTGAACAACTGCATAGGAGCAAGTAAATCGTGGACTGATCGAACGCCATTAAACTTATGCAGTTATAAGTCCTCACGAATGTGTTTGAGTACGTGAATCTCCACGATACAAGAACTTTTAAGCTAAGTAGTCTCTAGCGAAACTAAATTCATTTAGTAAAACTTTTTTAAGTTAATATCAGTCAGCCGTAATTATGAATTACAAATAGTCTCAGACTTCTCTAAAAGCTCGCATTTTGATTCTGAGAAGGTATGCATGAATCTTTTCTACCTAATCGATCGTTAGCGTAAGCGGCTCGCTTGTATGGTCTGAAAGCCATTACCTTGATTGGGGAAGGCACGATTCTTATCTTGAGAATTTTGTATAACCACTTCTGTTAAATAAACGGATTCTTTGAACTATTGTTTCTTAATTGATCTTGAGGCCTGTTGACGG
Organism: Rutpela maculata; assembly: GCA_936432065.2. Classification (NCBI taxonomy): domain Eukaryota; kingdom Metazoa; phylum Arthropoda; class Insecta; order Coleoptera; family Cerambycidae; genus Rutpela; species Rutpela maculata. The sequence continues at coordinate 41,632,803 of OW386292.2, forward strand.
TCTATAATCCCTGGAACTTTCGTATCGAAAACCGGATGTGTCGAGTTAACTCACATTAACACTTGACCTTCTGGTTGCCTTACGGAAGTTTGGTAGGGATTTTTTTATGCGTTTTTTGAGAAATAGAGTCCGTTATTAACAGACCAAAACGTGGATTCCACGTACAAAAAATTAATCCCTCCGCAGAGAAATTCTTCGGTTGGAATTTTTTTATGCAAAAATTCAGGAAATTAAGAGGTACCTATACCCCTAACGAGAGAATTCAGGTCCAGAGAGAGCGTCATTACCGATCTGTGGTAGTGCAGCCTTGGTCCATTATCCGGCTATCGAAGTGCATCTTATCTCGAACCCACCTGGGAGGTAGAAGAACGGGGTAATACGCGACTGGCGCCCCCTGAGAAATAAATTGGTGTCGCGTCATTTTGACGCCCGGTAGTGCGTTCTTCTACATTTTTCCCGCGTGTACAGTTCTGCTCGACACCGCGATCACAAGTACAATCCCGAATCAATTTTAATACAGTAAAAGTTGACCGAAGTCGACCGAAAAGTGCTCACAAATAATTCCCGGCAAGCTGATTTTTTCAGGGTCGATGGAGGTCTCCAAAAAAAAATTGGTTGGAGATTCAGGAGACATTCTCAATCAACCCTGCAGAAACCAGCTAATCAACCTTTTGTTTGTATGTTTCCTGAACCATAGTAAATAAATATGGTGAATGTTTTCCCATATAATGGGCGCTGGACCGTCAAAAATCAAAGTTACAAAAAAATTTTATTAGGCAAAGTTGTAGAGAATATTACTATGTACAAGCTGGAAATTTAAAAAAAAAACAAAAAATAAGAAACCACCTCTATTGCAACACTGTGGACTGTGACTTTTTGGTCGGATACTCGGATACTCCATCGACCCTGAAAAATCAGCTTGCCGGGAATTATTTTTTTGAAAAATGATATCTTATTGGACTATTTACATGAATATGTTTATAAATCACCGAAAATGTTGTATAATAGTGCGGTCCAAAGTGAACTCACTGTACACGAGGTTTTATCAAATAATGGAATACATTTAATTGGAAAATATCACAAATCCTGAGTTTTCATAATTTTCGTCAAATTTTGACCTCTAGCTCAAAAATTCGTCCACAAGCATGCTATTCTGACGTCAGATTTATGTTCAGCGTCCCGAAAAACATTAAAAAAAAGTGAGTCTTAATTCTCGGTCGCGAAAAATTTTTTTTGTGGGCCTGTGTCAAAAAGCTAAAGAAATGTGTTTAAGGTCTAGGTTTCATAAACAAGTTTTAAGAGTAATTTCCATTATAAAGAACAACACTGTTACGGTACGTACTGTCATCACCACGTCCATATATTGTTTAATTTAAATTTAATTGTGATCTAAACAAAAGATAAAGGCAAAAAATGTGTTCGTTTAACTCGCTATTAACAACAAAATTTTACTACATATTTGTTGACAAAATGCGTTAAAATGAAGATTAAATAAGTAGAAAGTGTAGAAAATAGGGAGTTTTTTTCCAAGGCGATGTCCATAAAATATGAGAATTTTCAGAGAGATGTAGATGTAGTCTACCCACTTAATTCTGTTAGGTGTTCACCACAAAGTAGTGTTTTGAGACTCTTATTGTAATTAGATTATTAACCTAGAAATGTTATACTAACCAGGTATCGGAGTCCTCACTATTGTTGCCCCGTATTTTTGTAACGACGGACTTTCATTTATTCGTTGTATTTCTCGTATGGCAGCAATAAACGTTTTTATGTCGTGATTATCTGGATCCGTAAAAAAGTTTGCATAAAACTTTGGCCAGTGGAATGGATTTTTCGACTTCAACTTAATGGATCCGTAGGACCGTGGGTGTACCAACATCGGTAGAATCTGAAAACAATGGTACAAATGAACCTCTCTAATTTTCGTTAAATCCGGATTACTAGTTTAAAGTTCCATTATTGGTTCGCAGTCCAAATACATAAATCAGTATCCCTAGTATAGAAAATGTTAATTAGCGAGCGAAAAAAATATTTAGCCTTTAGTTGAGTCCATATGAGTTAGAAACTTGTATCTTGATGTAGTTATAAATAATGTTGGGGTGAAGTTTTTTTTTGTTTATTTATTTATTTTTTTGTTTATTGTTTATTGTTTAGAAAAATACAAATTCTTTAAAAAATAAAATAACAAATAAGTAAATAGATAATAAGTAACATAAAAATTGTATAAAAAATATAGAATACAATACATAGATAAACATTCATATTACTATAACATTATATAGATGTTAATATAATTTAAGTTATTAACCGTTGCTACATATTTATGAAATCACCTAAACTCTCTAAGGAGGTTGTACGTGATTTTCACAAATAAAGCAGTACTTTGAATTTTTAAATCCTTATACTTTGCAGATTTTTGCAGGCAATATATGCTGCATAAATTTGTAGGTAATCTACGAAAACTAGTGTTCTGCAGTTAAATGTCATTTATGTCATTGAGAGAAAGTGGGAAAGTCGATGGGTCCAAATTAAAACCTTGTGGTGTCCCTGTCGTTAAAAAATTGGATATTCAATTCTATATGTGGCCATTTTTTTTACCTGATATATTGGTTTGTTTTCGAGTGGTTTCCATATTACGTTATATATTTCTTGAGGAATGTTAAAAATCCTTCTGTAAACTATGCCCATATCAGTACTGAGACCTCCTCCGATAAACATCAGTTCTACATCTGGATACAAGGCATCGGGATCAGTAGATATGTTGGTTCTTATATAAGTTAAAGCCTCGACTCCACCTAAATAATAATTGAGAAGTATTGTCGTAAGGCAAGGTTTAAAAAAATCCGTTTTTTTTTTTCGTGTACTTCTTGGTTTTGCTAGTTTAATAATAAATGGTATTAAAAATTTGTATAATAAATGCGATACATGTGTCTATATCTTAGAGCCATAGTATTTTCTGTTTTTATTGAGTTGTTTAGTAATAAAGCGTCACCCCAAAAATATTTGCAGCTGTTTAAAATAACTATATAGACATCAATTACATAGACCCACAAAATAAAGTGGTCTGTGCTGACCATACCTATAGCCCCTGTATTTTGAGCCGCTGAACATGAACTTCGTTTTGCCCCAGCACGTCAGGATTTTTTTTGACACCAAAAAAGTCTGTTGGTTCATAATATTACTTACTTAGCTCATTTAAATCAGACTTCAAAAGTGATTCAACTAATCTAATAACATTGTGGTACTTCAGTATTGACCACATAACTCAAAGAAAACGTAAAACCACCAACTCCCAACCCCATAACAAACAGTGGGAAATCTTGATGAGATTGTGACCTCACATCCTTGTGCTTGAGTATCGTACATCCACAACCTCATTGATCCCATAACCTTAGCACCCTATAACCCCTCAATTCTAAAGATCCAACAGAAAAAATGGAGATTGTAAGTAGGGGAATTCGTGTCATTGTGACATTAGAATATTGGAATCAAGCAGCCTATGGCGCCATAGCTCTTCAACGGCAATCCCTTTACCCTCATAACCCCGTAATTCTAAGGATTTAATGAAAAAATAGGAGGCTTTCGATTGGGGAATCAATTAGATGGTGCCTTCAGTAACCCCGTAAACCCACAACTACTATTACTACATAACTACGTTCTCACTGAATCCCCATAGTCCAGTCAACGAAAGAGTTGTAGAGAACATTGCTATTTTCCTCTTCAGGAATGTGTTGGGGGTAGTTAGGAGAAAACATACTAAAAGTCCCCGCCCCTAGTCCCGCCGCTTCAGGAGGGGCAAGGGGTAGGAATGTCCCTTTTTTTGATTCTTCGCTTATAACTCGGAAACGGTGCGTCGTACGTAGGGTTTGGGTCCCGGGACATCTCGTGTCTCGAAGTCCCGGGACTTTCCCAAATTTAATTGTCTCGTGTCCCGGGACTTTCGGGTCGAGACTCGAGACACGCTTGTAATAATTTTATTAACAAAAGGTCATAATAAGCTTCATTAGCTCAGGCTTCCCGCACTTTGTCACTGAGAGCGCAATCTATTAGTTTAACGAATAATTACATGATACTCGTATGTACGTAACTTACTAAACACAATAAAACCGATATCTGTTGAAAACAAGAGAGTGTTCTCTTTCTGGGGGCATTATTACAAAAATCAGAAAGATATTCCAACCCCCCTCCCCCCTGAAGCAGCGTGGCTAGGGGCGGGGACTTTTAGTATGTTTACCTCCTAACTACCCCCAACACATTCCTAGAGAGGAAAATTCTTTCTCACGCAATGTTCTCTACAATCCTCTTTTGAGCGTTCATTGATTGGATTACCAATTAAGATTCGCTTTTAATTACTAAAAACTTACCTATGCTAGTAAAGAGCCCTTTCCCTTGCATGAAGAACTGAAAATATGTATTGAGGTCTGTGAGGCCTTTTTGCTGATCAAGAACTATACTTTGGTTCAACTGGAACACTATGCCCGCAAAGGTTGCGTGGTCATACATCTTTTGACCAACCGGGAGGTCCTTTAATACAGTTATTCCTAAAGCAAAGATCAATATATAATCTATTTGATAAAACCTTGTCAAATACTTAGATTAGTAGCTATGCACATTTTCATTTAATTTTTTTTTGTGTCTACTACGATGGCCGACTTGGATGGTTTGGGTTATATTACATATCCACTATGCGAGACGATTGTTTTTTAGCAATTCTACGAAGTTTCAACCTTAGTAAAATAAAATATTGTCGATTTTAACTTATAAACGTCGATATACATATTTATCAAGAGATTTTCTTCGTTAATGTAACAAATAAAATTTCTGTTTGTCATCGTTATTGCTTCTTAATTAATTTGTTTTTTCGAAGCTCAAAACACAAGAGAGTGCCCAACTCGGGGTGTATTAAATAGGTGGTCCGACATACGGCACTTTCCTATGATAATAATGGCTTCATAAGTGCATGCTTTCTATTTAATTTAGTAGATGGCGCGAGCTATAAGGTACTACAAAGTCCTGTATATAGATAGATGTATTTGCTTTGCTGTATGTAGTGTTGCATATATTCTTTCAATGTTTTTAATTTAGCTACTTAATGTCAGATGTCACTGGACTCTTGTTTCACTAAACACGAACAAAAGGCCGGGAATGTATGCAACACTGTATGCATGCATGCACAGAAAATGTAAAATTGTCTTTCTATGCATAAATAACAACAGAACTTATTTCTCCTGCCATCTCTCCGAAATTAATGAAAGTGAAATTAAGACAATTATTTTGAACCTTAAACTAAATAAGGCACCAGGTGATGACAAAATATCTTCCAAAACGCTCAAAATGATTGTAGATTATATCTCAAAACCTCTCTGCCTACTGTTTAATAATATTATTAGAATAGGTACATGGCCATCCGTATTTAAATCAGCCTTAATTAAACCTTTGTATAAGGGTGGGGAAAAAACCGAATGTTCAAACTATCGGCCCATTTCCTTAATTTCCAGCTTTACTAAAATATTAGAAACATTAATAAAAAATCGATTAGTTAATTACCTTAATAAGTACAAGATTTTATCAGATGCTCAATTTGGTTTTCAAGAAGGCAAATCTACGCAAGATGCAATTATGCAGCTTACGTCAAATGCATACAAGGCCCTCGATGGAGGTAAACCTGCAGTTTGTATCTTCGTAGATCTTGCGAAAGCATTTGATACAGTGGATCATGGTATACTGCTAGATACTCTCGAAGACCAGGGAATTCGTGGAAAAAGCTTGCATCTTTTTAAAAATTACTTGTCCCAAAGAACTCAGAGGGTCTCTATAAATGACACAATAAGTGATGAAAGGTTTGTACTTTGTGGAGTTCCTCAAGGCACGGTGCTTGGCCCGATATTATTCAATATATATGTTAATAATCTATTTCTGCAGAGTTCCAGAGGGCAAGTAATAAGCTTCGCAGACGATACAGCCATTTTTTATTATGATAATACCTGGGAAACCCTCCTAGAGAAGGTGACAGCTGACTTTAAAAATATAAAAAAATGGTTCGACTCTCGGCTGCTTACTATAAATTTTAATAAAACAAAGTATTTACCATTTGCCATAAATAAAACTAAAATCCCTGATCTTCCCGCACTTAAAATCGACTGCGAGGATGTTTCTGTTGAGATTCCACAAACTTTAGATATCAAATATCTAGGTGTCGTAATTGATTACAACTTAAAATGGGACAAACACATAAACACTTTAGTACAAAAAGTTAGAAGTCTCCTATCCAAATTTAAAGAGTTTAGGCAAATACTAGATTTGAAACAAATGAAAACAATATACTATGCACTTGTCGAATCCCAACTAAGATATGGGATAATCGCCTGGGGAGGAGCTTACAATGTACACATCAAGAACTTAGAGACTATTCAAAAATGGATTCTAAAAATAATATTTTCTAAAAATTTATTATATCCTAGTGATTCACTCTACTCTTTGGCACAAATATTAGATATCAAACAACTTTACTGCTCTTCTTTAATCTTGGAACAGAAAAAATCTAAATCAAAAATTAGTATTACGCACTCTTATTCAACAAGGTATAGACAAGGCTCTTTTGTAATACCAAAAGTAACAAAAACGATAGCCCAGCGATGCTTTTACTTTCTAGGTCCGAAAGTATACAACCAAGTACCACTTAGCTTAAGATTATTAAATTCCAATTCCATGTTTAAATCTAAAATCAAATCATGGTTATTATCAAAAACTAGAACATTTTCGCACAAGTTAATTGATATGAAAAACAATTATAATGAATAAATTAAAAAAAGTAAATAAAAAAATATATATTAACTGCCTTAAATTACTGTTCCGGAAAAAAAAAATAAAAATAATATTAATTTAAATAATAAACTACTTAATATATGTCACCTCACCAAAAATCGTCACCCAGTATCAAACTACCATTAAATATCAGTAATGCATTTTATATGTACTTTAATAAAACTATATTAATATCAAAGATTGTAAATTTATAAGTTAGGTTAATAAACCCACCACAAGATTTTCTTTTGTGGGTTATTTCTACCTGTTTATTTACGAAGTTCACTATATGTAAATTATTACTATTAGGTATATATTTTACAATTCCAATTTTAGTTGATTTTGAACAAAACTTTTGATATTATTTTTATACTATATATTTTTTATACTATATTTTTTTCTCTATTTGTAATTACTACTTACCTTATGTACAACCCGATTTTGTTTTTTATTGATGGTAAATAAACATTATTATTATTATTATTATTATTATCTATTACATTATATTTAAAGTAAGCACTTATGAAGCCACTCAACGGGTCTTTGTCGCATCACCTATTTAATACACCCTGGCACAACTACAACGGTTCATTATTCCTGTTTAAGTAAAATAATCAAATTCACTGGTAAAAGTGTAATCCGGGCTTAACATGTTTGGAAACCTTGCTTCCCGTGTAGCTGTCTTAGCATCTAATGGGCGCGCCAAATGGCATAAATCTAAAATATGCTCTTATAATTTAAATTCACCGTCCTCCTGGTGAGTGAGAGCTGGTGACTGGTAGAGGCGTATCGGTCCCGACAGACACGGAAATAGAAATTTACGTTACAAGACTGGAAAGTGGTGTTTTGCAGGTCGGCCCAAGCAGATTCCAGGGCGAACCCGCAGGTGAGCCCTGGAAGCTTGGGGAGACTTGCAAAACAATGTTTTTCAAAATCTGAATCCATATTTTCCATAACTTGTGAATTGACTTTTGACAACTCGTAAAAGTCAAGTGTATTTATCTATTTGACACTTATCTCAACTATTAACACAAATTCGTTTCCATAGAAACGAGAACAGCAGGGATCGGAAAAGACTATGCCTATCTATAATGTCTCTTTCCGGTCTAGCCCGGAAAAACGTTATTTTCTGGCTAGCTCAAGCAATGTAGGGCTAAAATTACCGTATGTCGGAAGTAATTAGAAACAAGCTGAATTTTTGCCAGTTGTTAGAACTCACTTATACTACATATACCATTTTCCCAAAAGTCCCCGCCCCTCCCCCTTGCGCTTCTAAATTAAACACAACTTTTTTAAAATTTGTACGAAAAATACTATTTTTACATTTTTCATGTTCCCACTCCTTTATATCTGTCGTTTGCTGACGTAAAAACTTGATATTTCAATATTACAATATTCAAACCTTTCGCTTTCCAACGGTGGTGTATGCAAAAATAATATTTGTTATGATATGACTGAAAAGTAAATAAATATAAATCGAGAAGTTACGATTTTTGTGTAATGTACAGTGAAAAAGTGTGGATCGAGGTAACTTTTTTATTTTTCAAAATACCTGCATACTGTAAACGAGTAAGCTGTAGCTAATGAAATAAGGAAATGTTTTCATTTTGAGCATTTTTTTATAAAATGCATAGGAAGTGAGATAAAGGTCTTGTAACATGAACATTGCTCTGGCGCCCAATCCCCAACCGTATCGTTCGCACAGGCAATGAAATCCAAAAATGACCATATGTCGGAAGAAATCAGAAACAAGTTGAATTTTACCAGTTGTTACGAGCTAATTAGAGGAGTATTTCCTCAAAAGTCCCCGCCCCTCCCCCTTGCGCTTACCTCCCTACCCTCCCTTAAACATAAAATTGCAAGCTTTTGAGTTATCGCTCATTCATCGTTACCTTTAATTCAAATAATAGGTATAGTTTTAATCCTCATAATGTCAGCCGAATAAGACTGGCTTGACATTTTTCTGGATTTAATACTTTATTCTTAATTCGATGAATTATGTAATTTTTTGCATTTTTAAGTACGGAAAAATGTAATCTTTACTATTTATCACATTACTTGAAAAACAAAGTAGAGTGAAACTTGTTGAGCTATTCTTAAGCTTTCCAACAGTATTCATATACCTAGAATTGAAGGCTCGGGATCACCAAGTGCTGCTACCCACCGCCGGCGTTACCACTGCCAATACAATTGTACTTTTTGCAGTACACTGGAAGGCTTGCCAGTACGTCAGTACTCCTCTTTCAATTTTAGTACAATTTATGTTTTTTCTGTTTAAATATATTTAAAAATTTAAAGCTCATACGTGCTTAGCATACATATACCATATACTATTCGGAAATTCCTGGACTTCCCTCTAGTGTTCTCCATTCCCTTCTGCCAATTAACTTTGGCTGGCGCCCGCATAAATTGCATTAACTGACAGATGTCATAAACCTTTCCCACGACCCGTTTCCGACACTAGAGCTGCCGTAACGAATTTTGATTGGTTACCTTCCAAGTTCGGTTGTGTCCTATGACGTCACAATCTACCGTTTAATTGTGTGAGAAAATCATGTTTGGGTATCGTGATAGTATATTAGTTATTTTCATTTACCTACTTCTTCCAAATGCTCCCTAGGACCAATTCCTGAAAGCATTAGTAACTGAGGAGAATTCAGGCTTCCGGCACAAAGTATTACTTCCTTCCTTGCAAGAGCTACGTGGTATTTTCTATTTCTGACATACTTCACGCCGTACGCCTCTTTTGTATTTTCGTTTATTAGAATCTGGACCACTCGAGATTTCGTGAGGATCTTCAGGTTCTTTCTGTCTTGGGCTGGTCGGATGAAAGCTTTTTCCGCGCTACAGCGACGTCCATTTCTGGTGGTGGTTTGTACATAAGACACCTAAATATAAATATATATTTATGCATAGAAATGTATCGCAAAATACCTAAAACTTAATTTAGTTTAAATTAGTTGTTAATGGGGTAGATATTATCTAACTTGAACATATTGCATTTTTAGAAAATATTTAATTTAAACAAAACCGTTGGAGCAAGGCGAAAATTTTATAAAATTTTTAGTTATTTTGGGCTAACATGCAAATCAAATCATAAAAAATATTTGTACATATAATCCAGACATCCTATATATACAGGGTGTCCCAGATTTAAACGGAGATATTGTAGTGGAAGGTAGAGCACACTTAGCTGACTTCAAACATCCTCCAAACTCCCCCTTTATGATAACCGTTTTCGAGATACGAGATGTTTTGTGATTTTTGACCAATATAGTTTAATCCGCCATATTTCTGGAACGGCCCGTACATATTTGGAGAAAATTTAGTGAAAAAATAATACTCTATTAGTCCTATCGGAAGCATAAATTACTTGAAAATATTTCCAGGACCGGACTCAATTTTTTTATTGTTGCCTTCAGTGCCCGTTAACATCACCCTGTATATCATTTTTTTGGAAACGTTAATAAGCGTTTGGAAGTCAATAGACCAGTGTGTAAAATCGTGCCATAATATTTGAAGGCACGTTTACGGTTATTTTTTTTATAAATTTTCGAAAATATTGACTGATCAAATTTTAAATTCTACAAATAATGAAGAACTAGCTAACGTCACTATTTTATTAATTTCACTTGTTATCTGTTTCTAAGCTTTTTTGAGTTTAAATTTCCGTTCAAAACAACACATTCCATTATGGCATGTTAATAATAAGACTTGTATTAACAGGCACAATTAAAATCAGTTACCAAAGAAAAACCTTTGGAAAATAATATTAAAATATTAAGTAAAAAAGATTGACAATTTTATTTTGACCAAATAAAATCCACAAATAATTCATTAAGTAACAAAACTCACAACACTTAAATAAAAAACCAAAATTGTTAACAGAACGATACAATTAATTAAAATTACAACATATTAATAACATAATATAATAATTTCCGGGTTATTTCTAATACTATCATGTGATAGTATTTAAAAACATTCTAATAACAGTTCCCGAGTGTAAAATACTTCATTGACTTGAGGACTATAAAAATAGTCCAGAGGTGTAAGATCAGGAAACCTCGATGACCACTAAACCGGACCTTCTCGACCCATTTATAGGAGTGTCATCGTGGTCCTGTACCCCATTTTTATTTAACGATCAGAGATCATCTGAATTCACATTACCCCACCCCAATAGATGGTTTGATCGAGAAAGTCCTGGCCACCGAGGTTTCCTGATCTTACACTCTTCACGTCAGAGATGTACAATGAAGAATTTCACACTGCAGAACAGGTATTATAAATTTTCTATAACCTACGTGACTTTATTAGAAATAACCCGGAAATGATTAGTAGGTCCGTAAAAAAACTTATTAAAAACGTTGCTGGGGATGTTCATTTTGAAAATATGTTGTAATTTTAATTAATTGTATTGTTCTGCTAATTATTTTGTTTCTTTTTTTTAAGCGTTGTGAGTTTTGTTACTTAATAAATTATTTGTTGATTTTATTTCATCAAAATAAAATTGACAGACTTTCTTACTCAATATTTTAATATTGTTTTCTAAAGGTTTTTACTTTAGTAATTGATTTTAATTGTGCCTGTTAATACAAGTCTTAGTGTTAACATGCCATAATGGAATGTGTTATTTTGATTGCAAAACTCAAAAAGCTTAGAAACAGATAACAAGTTCTCCTGTAGCGCATTTAAGTGAAATTAATAAAATAGTGACGTTAGCTAGTCAATCAACATTTTCGAATTTTTTTTAAAAAATAACCGTAAACGTTCCATCAAACATTATACCATTATTTTACACACTGGTCTATTGACTTCCAAACAGCCCAAAAAATGATATATAGGGTGATGTTAAAGGGCACTAAGAGCAACATTAAAAAAACTGGGCCCGGTCCTGAAAATTTTTCCAAGTAATTTATGCTTCTGGACTAATAGAGTATTATAGTCTCACAAAATATGTACGACCGTTTCAGAAATATGGCGGATTAAGCTATTGGTAACAAATAACAAAACAACCCGTATCTCGAAAACGGTTATCATTAGAGGGTAAGTTTGGATGTGTTTTGAACTTATCCATTTAAATCTGGGACACCCTCCATGATATAACCTGTGTTTCAATTGTATAAGCTATTTAAGTTACTAAACTTTCGAAATACAATTGCTTGGCAATTGGACCTCAAATAGGGTATAATATTTATATCAGAATTAGAAGAATTAACCCAAGAATTCTGTTTTGTTCTGTTACTTTTGGAGCACTGTATCAATATTTCTTACAATTGTGTTTATCGTGGTTTACATTTACGTTTGCAAATTTTGGTTTTCGGTATTTTTTTTAAATGGCATCTTATTACTTTGGCCTTTTCGTATTCTTTTTGTTAATTCATTTTAGAGTGTATCGCAAAATAAAACGATCATTTTCCAATTGAAGTGAAGTAAACAATAAATTCACACGTAATTGTCTTACTCCTAGTTGATCCTTGCCATTATAGTCCACGTAGGGATACCCAGCTTCTTGTGCGGCGTTCACATAGGCATGTACCGCTTCTGTCCTGTACGGTACATCGCTGACTGTTAGGTATCCCCCTTTATTATGGTATTCTGGATCCTGCCTTTCTAAATGAGCATCCTCTGATTTCATAAAATATGGTAGTACTTCTTCGTACGACCAGCCAGGGTTACCCATCTCCTTCCATCTGTCATAATCCCGTCGGTTACCTCGAACCTGTATCATATAGTTTATGATTGTGCTGCCTCCAAGAGCCTTTCCATGTGGCCACATCATTCTACTTTCCAGACAACCTAGAAAGTAATCGATTTACTTATAACTTTTATACACCATGTAATAAAGAGGAAAACTTTATTTTTTTATAAACACACCACATATAGTAAATCCAAAGCCAAGGTTGTCCGGAAGAGGGTTACACATTTGAATAAACGGAGACATACATCCATACCCACCGGTATTGTCAGTACCGGGGCTGGGGCTCGAACCCAGAGCGTGATAGACAGTCGGTCAGCATATTCGCCACTCCTATTCCTATTTAAGTCTTTTACTGAGTATTTTAATTTACATGTCATGTCATTTTATATTAGTTTACAGCGTATATATGTATCAGTCATGCGTTACAAAACGTCGCAGCGACGTGAAACATCCTGACCCGCCGATGTTAGGCATTAGGAGAGTATGATCGCATGAAGTTTGTAAAATAGATTAATTGCACTCCGTGAGATTATGCGAGTTTTATTTAATTTCAACAAAATATAATTAAAAGATAATGTAGTTATTTGGATGAGAATGTGGAAATGGAAATGTCTTTATGATTGCAGGAAAAATAAAGAAAAACCTACTTTAATTAAGTTCGTCATTAAATAAAAGCGTTGAGTGTATGAGGAGAGCAGAATTAATTTGGAGTGTATAATTTGTGTTAATATTGGATGCTTTTATTTTTTCGTGATAGCTTGCTCCGTCTGTTGACCAACGGGTACAATCGACTGAGAGCCGCAATAGGTCTTGTTAATGCCCGCAGTTATGTGCGGGCCAAAGAATAACCTTTTATCCAGGGTAACCCCCAAGTATTTGATTTTATTCTTCTCTGTGATGTCCTGACCATCAATAAACATCTTTTTCAATGTTTTAGTGTTCGAGAACTTTCTGTGAAACGTTACTGTCTCAGTCTTGTCCGGGTTAATTTTTATTTTCCAGGACGGATAATACTCAAGTATTTTGTTTATGTGATCTCTCACTTTCTGAGTTGCGGTCTGGGCGTAAAAACTGTGCGCATAGGTTGTCAGGTCGTCGGCGTAAAGTAGCATGTTTGTATTGGAGTACGTTGGTAAGTCGGCTGTATATAAATTGTACAAAGTTGGTGAAACTGAGAAACTCCTGCGGGGAACCTGGTTTTCTTCGAGAGCGTGTTATTTATTCGTAGGAGGATATATCTGTCTGTTAGGTACGACGCTAAAAGAGCGCCGTAATATATTTGAGGAGGTTATGAATTTGCTCCAGTTTCTAAAGGCCGTTCCTCCACGTGGAGTCAAAAGCCTTGGCAATATCCACTAGCAACACCACTGTGCACTATTTTTTATTATACCCAACCCTTATTCGCCACTAGGGATTGCATTACCGGTTAACCGGTTATCAGGACAAAAAACACATGACGATAATTACCGGTTATTTTAATTTTTTACCGGTAATTTCGGTAAATTCTATATTTACGATATGTCACGTATTCAACGTTTCTATTTATGTCAGTGACTAGTATTCATTAAATACAGAGTGACTGGCCCAACACTGAGCACTTTTAACAATAAATAAATAATATTATGAAAAGTAAAATCCAAACACCAAGCCCTAAGAAATACAAGAGAGACATTGACAATATCTTGCGACAGAAAATTGAATATTTCACTTCCGCAAATATCCGTGGAATACATTTAGAAGTAGATTGTTACCAATTCTTATTAACTTATCGACCCACCAATATCGATTGAGGAAGAGCATCTCCAGCTGGTGGTATTCTATGCACAAATATCAGACGACTAACAGATATAGCTTTGAAAAACTAACCCTTTTAATGGGCTATTTTTAAAAAATATTGTATTTCTAAATTAGGTATTCAGTAAATGCCCTATTTGAGTTTATGTTTATAATTTTTGTTATTTAAGTTGATATTTTTGTTATTTACAGAATAATTATTTATTTAAATTTATTTCATTTATATTTTTTCCTTTTGATAAAAAAACTTTTGTTTGTTCATTATATTAAATATATGTATATAATAGTAGATTGTAATACAAGTGTGGCAAGGGCTTCATTGCAAAACGATGTATGAAAGTAGGAACACGAGCGCAGCCAGTGTTCCTATCATACGAGTTTTGCAATGAAGCTTGCCACATGTGTTACATACTATTTTTTCTAAGGTTGTGAAGTTATTTTCCCTTTTTTAAAGTCTTTCCAAAATTTTAAATTTGCTGCCTGTCAGATTTTATTTAAAGTGACATTTTCGGCAGTCATTCTGAAGTTAGAAAATTTGACTTTGTAATTGCAATTCATGTGTAATTAATGTACACTTATAGAATTTAATTGTTATTACCATTAAGTAATATAAAAAAGGTAAACACATTATTTTATTCCGGTGTGTGAAGATGTAATCAAGGCGTGTGGCAAATTCTTTGCCGCACGTAGCGCGGCAAAGTGATATTTTCTGCAGTCATTTTGAAGTTAGAAAATTTGACTTTCAGCACAATCGTAGAAAAAAATGTTTTTTGTTAAATTTGGATAATTTTGTACATGGAAAAAGACAATTGCCATTTTCGCCACCCTAATCATTTATTCTAAAAATTACCGGTAAATACCGGTTAACCGGTTATTTACATTTTTATTTACCGATTTACCGGTTATTAAAACTTCCGGTAAATTGCAATCCCTATTCGCCACTTAATACGCCTTAACCGATTGAGCTGTCTATATGGAAAACTATTCCTCTAAATCTGGTGTTATGATCATGATGTTCCGAATATGTTTTAAATTTTTCTAGATGATTTTTGTATAGACTTGATCGCAGTGAATTATTGCGGGTGGTAGGGAAATAATTTTGTAGACGATAAATAATGGTTTGTATGTGAGTTAAGAAATATCTGACAAGGCTCTTGGAAATGTTTGTGCAAATTAAAATTTTTTGGCGCACGACAAGAATTTCCCTAATTTATCAGATCATAGGTCATAATATTATGAAACAAAGCATGATACGTTGTAATGGCAACATGGCAGCTTCTAAAATAACTCTGTATTTGACGGTTTTTATTGCATGGATAGCTTTGGATAGTTTATTTCCCAACATGTTGATATGCTTACTAGCGTAATATTTTCTCGAATTCATCTATTAATTTCGTTGAATATCTGATTCCTTCGATTTTGTTAAATAATTTGTTTGCAGAGAATTAATTTTCTGCAAGTGAAATCATTTTGTCTGTGTATTTTTTTATGTTATAGTTGCTGTCGTTTTAATTTCATGACTAGCGTGATATTATCAGCAAAGAAATTATTAAAGAGATTATTTGATTTTATAAAATCGTTGTATATAAAAAACAAAAGTGGTCTAGGACACAACCTTGCGGAACTTGTTTTACTTGAGCGTTTGTATCAAATTCACCATTATGAAAGACTGTTTGTTTTCTGTTTGAAAATTTTGATATTATAAGTCAAGAGAAAATCCTCTGAAACCATAAATATATGACTTATCAACAAGTATTTTGTATGAAACACAATCAAGTGCTTCGCTAAGATCAGATCATATTGATAGAGTGGAGGTTTAATTTTCAAATCTTTAATTTATAAAATTTATGGATGCTTCATAGCCTAACTAATAGGTAAAAATAGCGTGAGTCAATTTTCTTTTTTTAAAAGGTTCGGGATGCCTTCCGAGTATTTTGCCAAGTTGTCGGGGTTGGGGGGTTAGCCTCCATCTTTGCTAAAAGTCAAACGCAAATATCTCGATTAATCATTGATACTAAGTCAAAAATGGTAAAGATCTTTTCGGTTTAGCACTAAATTCTGTACAAATTACCTAATTTACCTTATTTTCGTAAAACTAACCGTTTACGACTTACAGCGCGTCAAAGTTTTCAAACAGTAGTTTTTGTGGATTATTTCGGAAACTTTAGTTTTACAAACATAAGGTAAATTAGGTAGTTTGTCCAGAATTTAGTGCTAATGATGCTTACCATTTTTGTCCTACATCTGTGGTTCTCGAGATATTTGCGTTTGACTTTTAACAAAGATGGCGGCGAACCCCGCCAAATTTGCAAAATACTCGGAAGGCATCCCCAAACCGTTTAAAAAAAGAAAATTGACTTATGCTGTTTTTGCAAAGACAAAGTACCTATTAATTGGATTATCAGATGTACGCTATTTTCTCCTGAAACCGAATTGAGAAATAACTTAATTTTTGTTATATTTAAAGTAGTTACTCTTTCAATAATCTTTGCTAGAATAGGAAGTAATTTTCAATGTTAAGTGGACAGCTGATTTGCACAATGGTACAATCATGATTAGAGAATATTCTTTAGGTATTATGCAAATCACAACTTACACACTTTTTATTTATTATGAAAATACCTACTTTCTGTATATTGTTGCCCTAATCTGAGCACGCTAATATACTAGTCAGGTAAATACTTTAAAACACTCATTATTGGAGAATCAATCAAAACAACTACTCTTCTAGCTAATACTGACGAAGTATTGAATTACATGATAGGATTCTTAGTATTTTAAAGAAAATATATATATATATATATATATATATATATATATATATATATATATATATATATATATATATATATATATATATATATATATATATATATATATATATATATATATATATATATATATATATATATATATATTGAAAATACTTAAATCATTTATTCAAATTTAATCATTCACACTTTTTTATTTAATATGAAATTATCTACTTTCTGTATATTGGTGCCTTAATCGGGTCACGCTAATATACTACTTAGAAAACACTTTAAAACACTCATTATTGGAAAACCAATCAAAACAACTACTCTTCTAGCTAATACTGACGAAGTATTGAATTACATGATAGGATTCCTGGCATTTTAAGGCAAAAAAATATATTGAAAATAGTTAAATTATTTATTGAAAATCAGTAATTCACAACAATTATTGAAACATACATTCTATTTCAACTCTAGAAAAGTTGTACAAGTTTTTTCGAACTCGTTAGTTCTCATCAGTAGAGTATAGAAACATTCATTCATTATTTACAAGCCTATTCTTGATTTATTTTTACAATTAATTATTTTTTATTTATTTGCTTTGATCATGATTAGAGAATATTCTTTAGGTATTATGCAAATCACAACTTACACACTTTTTATTTATTATGAAAATACCTACTTTCTGTATATTGTTGCCCTAATCTGAGCACGCTAATATACTAGTCAGGTAAATACTTTAAAACACTCAGACTAAAACACAAAAGCGGAAAATCAGGCAGGGTGAACAACTATGGAGTAAATTCATTCCAACCACCAATATATGACTGGAGACTACCCTTAAAGGGTGGTAAGAGCTACCTGTATGGGTGCTATTAAAATTCGGAAAGGGTCAAAGACTTGTAGCTCATTATGCCAAATATATAAATCTGGTACGACAACCACCCAATCTTTTTAATGAGGTTGAAAATCACCCCTATTGGGGTGGAGGGTAAAAACTGCCCCCACATACGGACGGAAGTAGATAGACGGAAATGTAGTTAATTTAGGTATATAGCTTACATAGAAGAAGAAAAAAGTCACCGAAGAGATAACATCATATAGCTATGACTATAGAATAGGAAAAGATATTTTGAAGATAAGAGAGAAAAATCATAAGAAAAGAAAGTATCTGGATTGATGGTCGAAAGTATGCTATAAATATGAAAAAAAAAATAGCTTTACATAGATTAAAAGATAGATAAGTTGATAAATGTTAAGATATACCGTTGAATAAGCAAGTATGGAATAATAAATAAAACACAACTGCCCACACAACACACGGCTGTCCGAGGGACGTACTATGGCAAATCCCATTTAGTATTTGGGCTTGCCTATGGACATCCTAATATCCCAGTTTGTATGCTTTTCGGCACTCTTTTGGTGATCCCAATGTCACAACTCGGTATCAGATAAAAGTAGTACGAGGGACGTCCTGAAGGATATACCGGCGCTTGTACTAAGTATTACGAATAGGCTGTACAAACTACATACTGAAATGTCCCAGGATATCCTATGGACTGAAAATAGATATCCAAAAAAGAATTCCACCAAGAAACATAAAAAATTAAGAAAATGTCACAACCAACATTTAGACAATATTGTATTGTAACATTTTTTAGAATTTTCGTCAAATATGCACATTTTTGAAATATTTGCACTTACCTATTTTTTCCTTATAACTTATACGCAATTTCTTGGATTTATGGTCAGTTAAAAAATAAAATATTATTTTCTTACGATTCGATTTATTCAAAGACAATACAATTTTATAAAAAAAAAACAGAAATATTTTGTATGTATGGAATTAAGTGCTACCTAAATAATAATATTTTAATAATAGAAATAAGCTGAACACATTTAATATTTAAAAACATTTGTAATGTTAAAAAAGAAACTTTTTAGAAAAATGTAAAATAAATACCTATATTACTTTTGTAAATTTAATAATAGCCGAATATGAATTTTTAGAATGTAGTGCACTCCTACTTCTCTATTCTCTTCTTTGCCTCGCTTCTCTCTTTTGCACTTCTCGGATAATCTTTTAACAGCTTCTCTGCTTCGTTTTCCATAATATACTAATTCATGGGTGCAGCTAAAATAAACGTAGTTATTATTATTTGAACCACTACTATTAAAAAAATATATGAAAAGTGGGCAAGATAAAAATAGCAAAAACTATAACACTTAGTGAATAATAATAATTTACCGAATTATAAATTAAAATCCATAAATTACACTCTGGCAAATAGAGTTTCAAGATAAAAGATTGCAGTCCTGATATTGTATCATATCTTTCGTTTAAAAGTGTAATAAAAGTTTCAAATAATTATCTTAAAGCACAATATTTACTTACTTATTTTCATCCACAGTTGCTAGTTGATTTTAAAATTATTAACTAAGTAGGCACATTATTTGTCGTCATTCTCACATTCAATTTCATCAGGTTTATTGTCACATGTGAGAATACTTTCACTGATTCACATTTTCTCTCCAAACTGATTTCAGCATTCAATTCTTGAGCCAAATTAATATTTTATTTCGTAGGTTTCTCAGTGATTGTAAAATACGGGAATGCGTATAAATCCTCATTTTTTTAGCTTCCTTTGCCATTCTGAAAGTATAAAAAATCGTATTAAATTTTCGTGGTTTCGAACGCGACATTAATAACTAATTAAATATTTAACCATAATCAGATAAGTTGTTCATAACATGAAGTATAATAGGTTATGTCATATTTTTATACATTTGTACTCACTTTTTAATTATAGTCTGGAATAAAGACACTCCAATAAAGCTGATCCAAATAGATAAAACACAAAGATACAACTTTAAAATATTTCATACAGCCACTAACAATAATTATTAAGTATTTAAATATTTGAGAAATAAAAACTAATTAAAGCGTGGCTGCTATGTGTATGGTTTGGGCACTGAGTTTGGGGTATTTGTTTTGGCTAGTTTGGCCGGCCGGAAATCGAAACGGCGCTTTATTTAAATATATTAGAGACCTAATATTAGGGTGCATTTTAAGGAGATTCGGGGCTCTTCAACGGATATCCGTTCTTAATCCCTCTGTTAGTCGACATAGTTAATGCCAAAATGGAACCTATTCAGGATAGCCCATTGACGTCCATAAAAGGATATCCTGGGACGTACTAAAATGGGCTGTCTTGAGGACGTCCTAAAACAGGATATCCTAAAAGGTACATCCGTTTCTCTATTTATTTTACGAACTGGGATATCCAAGTACGTCAATTTGTCATCCCATATCCCGATTGTGCTGTGTGGGTGGTTAATGCTTAATGTATGAATTTACTCCATTTTTATCTACCCTGCCTAAAACTACAAATGCCTGAATTTTTGTTCCAGGATATTAGAAGTAATGAAATCCGTCCATCTGTGGGGGTAGTTTTTACCCCTCCCCCAATAGGGGTAATTTTTATCCTTATAAGATTAAGAGTATACGCATACCAGATTTGTATATTTGGCACGATGAGCTACAAGTATTTGACCCTTTCCGAATGTCAATAGCACCTATATGCATCATTTGAACATTAAGGTAGCTCTTACTAAGGGTAGACCCTAGTCATGTGTCGGTGGCTGGAACGAATTCACTCCATATTTGTTCACCCTGCTTAAAACTACAAAAGCCTCAATTTTTTTTTCCGTTTTGAAACCTATGAAACCCCCCTCCATGGGGTTGATTCTCTACCCTTTGAGACTAATGGCTCTTTGTCGCACTGGAGTCAAATATTTTGCACTAAGATATACAAAAATTTGGCCTTTGCACATGTTATTCACACTCACCTGCGTCTTTTGAGTTTTGGCGGTAGTTTTCACGCCCCATAAGGGCGGATTTCGGTTAAATTTATAGAAATAGCTTACTGTGACTCGAATTTATATTCTCTACTCTTGACTACAAAACATCTACCATTTTTCACACTTCATTAAGAGTTATTACATTATTTCTATGAATTTACACCATTTTAAGGGATGTTTTTGACTGAAAAATAAAACTGACACGATAGATTTTTTTTTGGACCACGGATTCGGATTCAGCGTCGAAAAATACACCATATCCATATAATTTGCTCCGCTGCACAGAACTTTTGTTTGTGTGTGGCTGTGTAATTTTTGTCTTTTGTCTGTAAATCCTTAAATATATTTTCTGCATTTTTGAAAAGCCTATTAATATCATCTGCCATTATTGAACAATCATTCTATTGGTTTTTCTTTCCACATGTGTTTATGAAATTCCATATTGTTTTAGGTTTGTTTGTGGCAGATATTCCATTATCAGAATAATTTTCGTTGAGTAAAGTGTTCTTGATGATAATGCCGACGTGCTTTAAGGTGGCCATATTTATGTGCTAAATTCTGCGTATACTAACATGATTTTAAAGCTATCTTTTTTAAAAAGTATAAGTCATATTTATAAAAGTTGCACATCTACGGAAACTAGAATCTTTAACTTAGGTAAGGGGTGTTTTTATATTGTTAAAAAATGATATTTTCATAGATAAAAAAAATGTTTAACATGTACCTTAGAAACGATGTCAGCTCGTCCCTTCAATAATTATTTTACACTAGTTAAAATAAAAAATAAGGAAAATCAATACAGGCCTTACCTAAGTTAAACATTCACCCATGTTATGAAAAAAAGAAAAGTCGCATTAAACACTTCATAGACTAGAAAGATAGAGTTAAATTTTGCTATGCACTTTCACATGTTTACTAAATATACTGACATTTTATTTAGCAGAGACACAGTAAAGAGGAGAATTTTATACGATTTCAGACGCTATAGGCTATTGTCTTAGTTCGGTTACTGTCTCATAGATGACGCAACAAAAAGAAGTGATTTGATCTAAATTTCATGATTTTATATAAGGTGGACTAAAAAATGGTCAATAAAACGGATCTAATAAATCGATAAAATCGTTAATAATAATTATTCCCGACAAGTTTTAAAGGTTTATAGCTGTTCTGCATTTAAACATGTGAAATTTGAAAAAATATAGGCCCCATAAGAAACTTCCTACATTTAATAATACCTACAATAAATGAAAAATTGTGTAAACGTTATGTATGTAAATTTCTGGGTTGTTTTAGATGAATTACGATAAAAACACATTATATTAACATTAACAAAAAAACGGTTGTCTGTTTACCTACAATGAATGCAACGGCAGTTATTGGGCTAAAAATTTATTTGGTAAACGTTTGAGAAGCAAAGAAATCTGATGAGTCAAAGAACTTGTGTGGTACAGTCGTGGATCCCAGTTCTTTACTCACTTACCTTACCCTAGGAAATGTATTGTAATCGCGAAACAAGCATTCTCCTATCTCTGACATTTATTCGATTTTTTATGTTTCAGATTATATCGACTATAAGAATTAATGTCTTTCAATTCTGTCAATCTGTTGGCACGCGCTATATTTATAAAAACTATTTTATGGAGAAACGTTATATTTTGTTATAATATTGACAAGAAACGAAATACCTAATACTTTTAGTGAATAATATCCCAAAAACATAATGAAAATAATAATAATAATAATTCTTGGAATGTAGAAGAAAGAGCCTGTTATATATTTAACGAGAAAAAGTATACAAGGTGGTAAAAGAAAAGAATAATATGGAGAATAATTAATAAGTAAAAAATGCCAACTATAGAGTGAAGTTTTATGTAAACACTTACAAATTTTTGTTTTTATGTTAGATTTAGGAGATTAAAGATTATTATAATCAGATATATAAAAGAATTTCTTCTTAGTATAACTTTTAGGTGCAAAAGTTTGGCCTACGAGTCTGACATGCATGTGGAATCGTTTACATTGACTTACACTCCTTACAGACGACCGTATGTAATGGTGGAGTGAAATTAGGATTTTAATGTGAATTGTCTGGTCAGGGCAGTTCTTCTGTTTTAACGTGTTCAGGGGGTCAACTTAAGTTCACAACTCAGTTTTGCAGTTTCTGCGATGTCGACGTATTGTTTATTTAAACAATTTAATTTTTTAGACCGTGTTTTCCATCGGTTTTCTTTGAATATCTCGAAATTTGTAAGTCCTATGGAAAATAATACTGTACCATTAAAGTACATAAATTATAATTCATTCAAATTGTCATTATTATTTAAAAAAAAATGAACATTGCAAAATTGTGCGTTTTTAAACAAATTACTGTTCTTTAAAAAATAATGGATAATATTCAACGAAATTTTGAAATAATATAGCTCTTATAAAGTACAATCACCATTTAAAACTTCAAATTGAAATGATTACTAAAACGGCTCAAATATACAATTATTGCTAAAACTTTGCACCCTTTTGAAATCCTGCCATCAAGACCAAGAAATGTGTACGATGGCTCAAATTGTAGCATTCTATAAGCATTTTAAGATCACGGAGAAAAAAATTTTTTTTTTCAAAATTTAAACCCGTTTTATTGCAGTTGTAATTTTAGTTACAAATTCAAGTAACTCTGGTCTTTTTACGAAATCGAAAACGGTAAACGAGTAATAAACGTAGATTAAAAAAAAACAACTTTAAAAAAAAATTAATGCTCTAATTGCATTTAAAGCAGATATACGTTTGTTTTTATGTTTAGGTCACTTATAAATAAACAAATTGATATTTTTTATTGAAATTTGGGCTGGTTATTTTCCAATGCTTATTATTTTGTTTCTGCTATTTGAAGATAATCCAAAGCTACAATTGGTAGAATAACAACGAATAATGCGGCTTTGAGAACATAATGCAAATTTTCAATTTTTTTATAACTTTTTTTAATTTTTGTCATGAAAACGATAAACCAACCTAACTTGAACAGCTACCCTTATGTTCATGTATACAGCTTTGTAAAATTTTTATTATTACTGATACAGTAAAAAAATATATTTCGCGAGTAGGATTTGAATCCCGCCGAGACGTTCTCATCCTGAATAAAAAGTGCTCGTCGCGTCGCCTTACCCACTTGGCTACCTAGCGACTAAAGTCCGCTTTGTAAAATCTATATATAACATTCGAACCTTTTTGGTGGTTTTTCGGATCTCTAACAAAATTGCTAAAGACCCCACTTTCGGGCCTCTATACAGTATCTTTTAACAATTATAGCTTTGGATTATTTTCAAGTAGCAGAAACGAAATAATAGACATTGGAGACTTACCAGTCCAGAGCAATGTTAAAAAAGGGCTTTTTTTGGCCCATCCGTGATAAAGTGTGGAAGACTTTTGAGGTGGTGAAACGAATCCGTCACCCGTTTTGCCAAAAGATCTCCGAAACACATTCAAAACCCACCCTTATTTGGTGGTGACATTGGAATTTTGCAGGAAATTCTCTTAAATACTAAGTTTCGATAACTAAGTAGAAAAAGAAGTAAAAGAATCAAATTCACCTTTTCAACCCTCCTCGCCATTCTTTAACCGCCCCTAAGAAGGTTGTAAGCTACAATGACTACTATGTAGTTATCTACATATTTTTAAAAAAAACAGAACTCCTCATTGAGTCGTTACTATCAGAGTATAATAATCTGATTCCTTCTGAGTACACTCATACGCCTCATCACCTAAAAGGGCCACCTCCTCACCTTCTTAGGGATATTGATCGGTTTTAATTACAAAAAAAAAAAATCCTAATACACAGTTGGATGTTTTTTGTCATATTAAGGTGACTTGGCCAATTCAGATCACTCCTGAGTATTTCTTACCCCCTCTAAGGAGGGGGTAAGAAATACTCAGGAGTGATTACTGTTTTGGCCCGTTCGTGGTAAAGTGTGTATTTTTTTTACTAATTTTGGGGTGCTGAATACATCGGGAAGACGTTAAAAATCAACCCTTATTTGGGGGTTGCATTGAAATTGATATAAGAACTTGCAACAAAAAGTTATTCTTTGAGGCAGGAAATTCTTTCAAAATACTCAGTTTCGTTAGGTAAGTAGAAAAAGAAGCAAAAATTCTAAATTCACCCTCCCCCTCGTTTCCCCCACCATTCACCACCCATAAGAACGGTGTAAGTTACAATATCTAATATACGGTTATTTATTCATTAAAAAAAAAAAAAACAAAACTCCTCGTTAAATGGCTATTATCAGGTTATAATGTAATTACTTCCGAATACTCCCATCCCCACCAATTAAGGTGGTGGATTTTATCTTTTTAGAGTTTTTATTGGTTTTAATTGCAAAAAAAATTCCTAATCACCCAGTTTGATGTTTTTTTATCATAATAAGATGATTTAGTTAATTCAGATGAATATTTCTCACCTCTGAGATATTTCTGAGATAGTAATCTCTGTGCCACATTCCCACCTCCCGCAAAACGAGTACCTAAATGATACATTAATATATATATTTTCAATAAGTATTTAGGGATAATTTTTTGAAGTCACTGAGTTACTCTGTTATGATAGAAATCCATGTAAGAGGTAATGAAGGATTTCTGTTGTAATAAGAACGACTCGAAAGTCCCAAAATAGTTACTCCCACCCGTTTCGTGGGTAGATTTGGAATTTGAGGGGGCCATAAAATGAAAAAAGATTCCCATTCTAACAAACAAAAATTATTTAAATAACTAAATAATTTTTTACTATAAAAATCATGCAAATTTTTTAAAGGGGATATTGACACCCTACACCGCCTCCTTAGAGGGGTAAGAAATATTTTGGAGTGATCTGAATTGGCCAAGTTACCTTAATATGATAAAAAAACATCCAACTGTGTGTTAGGATTTTCTTTGTAATTAAAACCGATCAATATTCCTTAGAAGGTGAGTGAGGAGGCATATGAGTTTACTCAGAAGTAATCAGATTATTACATTCTGATAGCAACGGCTCAATGAGGTGTTATAGTAGTTATAGTAGCTTACAACTTTCTTGGGGGTGGTGAAAGAATGGCGAGGAGGGTTGAAGGGGTGAAATTGATTTTTTTACTTCTTTTTCTACTTAGTTATCGAAACTTAGTATTTTAAGAAAATTTCCTGCAAAATTCCAATGTCACCCCCAAATAAGGGTGGTTTTTTAATGCGTTCCGGGAATTTTTCGCCAAAACGAGTAACGGATTCGTTTTCAATACCCCAAAATCAGTAAGAAAAGATGAATTCCACACTTTACCACGAATGGGCCAAAAAATCCATTTTTTTAACATTGCTCTTTGAATAAGAAATATCGATTTGTTTATTTATAAGTGACCTAAACGTAAAAACTAAGATATCTCAGCTTTAAATGCAAGTAGAGCATTATCTTTTTTTAAAAGTTGGCTTTTTTAATATACATTAATTACTCCTTTACCGTTTTTTATTTCATGAAAAAACCAGAGTTATTTGAATTTGTTTATAACTACATTTTGAAAATTATAAACAGCTAAATTTTGAAAAAAAATCTCTCTCCGTGATCTTAAAGTACTTATAAAAAGCTACAATTTGAGCCATCGTACCGTTGAGTGAAAAGTTATACTCTTCAATCAACGATCGTACACATATCTTGGTTTCGATGGCAGGATTTCACAAAGGTGCAAAGTTTTAACAACAATTGTATATTTGAGTCGTTTTAATAATCATTTTGATTTAAAACTTTAAGTGGTGATTGTATTCTAAGAGCTATATTTCTCCAGAATTTCATTGAATATTATCCATTATTTTTGAAAGAACATTGATTTGTTTAGAAACGCATAATTTTGCAATACTCAATTTTTTTTAAATAATAATAACAATTGGAATGAATTACAGTTTATGTATTTTTATTGTACAGCTCATAACGAACATTTTCCTTCTTTTTGTTGTTTTCCATGTTTTCCATATACGCACATACACACTAAATGACAATATTTTTTCATCCCCTTATATAATGGGGTGGGGCAATAGGGGTGACTAATGGCAAAAATTTCTTTGAGACCTTAGCTCCTCTTATATTTACTAAATACCAATTTCATGGACTCTTACTTGCTTTATTTATTTATTTACCCCAATTCACCCAAATTTACAACTCAACTCTTCAACGGAATAAAATCGAAATATAGTCTAGTTCCAAACCTCGTTAGAATACAGACGTGTGCCAAATTTTAAGTCAATATCTTAAACGGTTCCAGAGTAATCGTGAATACCAAAAAAACCAAAACCAAACCAAAACTACCAAAAAAATATAAGAAACAGACACACCGACGCGACAGACTGATTTTTTTTGCTCAAACTTAAAATATTGACGTTTCATGACATTCTAAGCCTATTTGAAGAATAAAAATTTTCAACAAACTTTTTTGCGTTAGTATACTTCCACTGGATGTGGAAGTAATACGCAGAAAATAGCATGACAAAGATATAAAAATCATTGTGTGCCGTGGACTAAACGATAGAAGTAAAGTTTCTACTTCAAGCATTTTCTTCGAGGAAACCTACTACGCATCCATACTACTCGAGGTAACCCACCGTGCATCCAATTTACTCGAAGAAAGCCACTGCGCATCCATAATTCTCGAGGAAACCTACTGCGCATCCATTGTACTAGAGGGAAGCCACTACGCATCCATACTACTTGAGGTAACCTACTGCGCATCTATAGTAGTCGAGAAAAGTCACTGAGCATCCAAAATACTCGAGAAAACCCACTGCGCATCCGTACTACTCGTGGTAACCTACTGCGCATCAATGGTACTCGAGGAAAGCCACTGTGCATCCATAACACTCGGGTGGTGGTAGAGGGATGGTAGTGGCGGTAGATGAAGTAAAAACATTTTTTGATGTCTTAGGTTCTTGTGCTTGGTTCACCTATTTACCCCAGTTCAACCCCCAACCCTTCAACGAAATAAGATCAAAATATAATCTAGTTCCAGGTCTCGTTAAAATACATACATGTACCAAATTTCAAGTCAATATCTTAAGCGGTTCCAAAGTAAACGTGCGCACAAAAAAGTTACAGACAGACCGACTGACAGACAGAAACTTTTTTTCCAAACTTAAAATCTCAACGTTTCGTGACATTCTAAGCCTATTTGGACAATAAAAATTTTCAAATTTTTTTTGCATTACTATAATTCCAGTTGATGTGGAAGTAAAAAGACAACGTAAATAAATTTTAAATATAAAAAGTCCACACTATAAATACTTAATAAATAATAATACATCAATGCAAGAACTTATTTTTCACAAAAATGATACACTAAATAAGGTTGTAAGTAACGCATTCCATAAATAATGGTTTAGTAGAAATATTCCCAAAGGCAGAGGTTCCGATAAGACACGGGGAAAGGGGATTGGCATGCGAATATGACCTGCGGTCGAAGCAGGTAGACACTGTTGTTTACATAATTTCGATTTTGAACACTCGTTACAAAGGATGACTCAAGTGTGTAATATGTTTACAACGGGTTAATTTAATTATAGAGTTCCTTGTTGGATTTCACGAATATGCGCCTGTAATAAAAGGTTTGTCCATTGCTCACTAGGTACCACCACGTATCGGATGGATAAATGCTATTCTTCTCTATGACAGTTGTCGAGGTGGTTCTCTTTTGCGAACATGGCGCCCTTAAGTGCAATTGAAATGATATTTCTATTATGGCAGACTTTATACTTTACGGCAGACACTGTACAATTCCCTGCTCGTGGAAGTACAGAGTTCGACAATAAGTTGGCGATTTTGAGTATATTATGAAATAACAATACGGAATACGGCAAAAATACTACATGCAATAGTGCACTCTATGATAACGATTTTATGCTTGGTTGTCAAGCACAGTGGGCTAGAACCACCTTTAAATGAAATATGCATGCACTCTCTCAATTCCTACGGGAAATGGTAGCTTTATCTGTCCCGAAACAATTCCCGTAAAATCTGAAATCATTCCCTTGGCCGTTTTCTAGAAAATTCACTTTTATTATTTTTTTTTTTTTTGAAAACTGGTTTTTTGCATTGATAAAAACAAGAATCTACTACATTTTTGAAGCCTCTGAATACCCGGACATATTTCAAACAACCTATCAGTTAAATATCAGTTATCTTCTTCAATCCGTGATTCTTACGTTTATAAAATAAACAAAGACAATATCTATTTTTCTGAAATCTATCGGGAATGTCTAAATTTTCGGTGTGATTTTAGAGCGAAAAATGCACAATTCCAGTATTTTAATCCGTTGCTAGGAAACTATCAGAAAACAGACCGGAAAAGATCCGTTGCCAAGCAACGATCAACAAAGCCGTACGGGAATGTTACTTCCCGGCCTAGGCCGGGAAGTAACATTCCCGTACGGTTTTTTATATATATATATTTTAATATCTTAATATTTTTGATTTTTATACGTTTAAAATAGAATTGATTGTGATTTCAGAATTTTTTTTTTAAATGTTTATATTTTTTTGAATTTTTATACGTTTAAAATAGTATTTATTGTGATTTCAGAAAAAATAGTATGTGTACTTCGGTGTGAAAGCACATTCCCAGACTTCGATGCTTGTTGGCCTCGGCTAGTGCCTCGGCCAACAATTGCATCGTCGTCCGGGAATGTATCGCTTTCACACCTAGATACACAATATATTATTTCATCGTGCGTTCTTAAATGATTTGCGTTACATTTGCATTTTGCATAATTTCTTTGATTTTAATCATGGTCACAGAAAATTTGCACTCTTGGAGTCTTGGATTGTTTGCCTAGTGAAGTCTAAAGAGTAACTGACCGAGCAACGCCAATATTCTTTGACAGTGATGACGGTCTCAGATATCTTAGTACATCGCTGTAGACCTGGACCGGCCTCGTACGTGGTGGGTGAGCTTACTTTACATTAACCCCACTCACAAATGTGAGCGGTGTGGATGATTTCGGCCCACCTCCCCGGGTCCTGGCCTTTTGGACCTTGCTGGCTAAGGCCTTTATCTTCTGGGGCTCTTCTGTCTTGATGATCTTTCTTCGCCAGCTTGTCACCCCCTGGGTAGTCACCTGTCTGTTCGGAAACTTTGGGGTATTTTTGGCTGGGATTGACTGCCGGTTTGCAGAATGTCAATTGACATCCTGCCATTCGGATCATCGGTTAGGTAGGAATGAGCTATCTAGCTCGAGGAAGTGCAGACCTAAGAGCTTTGGTAGCACCTTCGATCTGCACGGAGCTAGGTGACTACGAGTACTGGATGGCATTTCGTCCGATAGTTGCTGACTAGCGTCTAGCCCCTGCGTTATAACTTTCAGGGCGCGCATGCGCAGTCACACTGCTGTGTTAAGAATTGGATATTGCGTATTCTTGGTTGCCTCATTTCTTTCAAAGACTGAAATGCATCTTATAATATAATAGATACAATATGCAAGAATATACCAATCGACTTATCTGAGACTTTACCTGACACTTTGTCGTGAAAAAATACGTCATTAAGGTTGGAGCGTTTAAAATAAAAGTTCGAACTTGATAAAATAAAAATCTGGAATGTAAATTGATTAAATACTTAATGGCAAAAAAATACAAAAAATAAATTTGTAAAAGTCTTTTTTAAAATGTAAACATATTCACATAATGCACATTTTTTGGGCAAGGTAGTAATACCATCGTGTATCTTTTTAATGTGATATTTTCAATTTGGCTTATGACTAAAATTTCTATTGCAATCGAGGCATTTAAAAGTATAGTTCTTCACTTTTAAAGATGCTATTAGGTACTTCCAATTTGTCCGGATGATATTTTTTCACGTATTTACGTAAATCGTAAAATCCTTTGTAACTATCGGTACACTCACTACAAGTTATCACTTATTAACAGATGGCTGGGTGGACATTGTGACAACAATAATAGAGCTTAGTTAGGAATGTTAGAAGTGTTAGGGTGATTTGAAACTGAAACGTCAGTTGGTTTATCAAACTGCGCATGTTTCCCCGAAAGTTATATGAAGGGACTAGACGCTAGTTACCTGCTGGGTAGTGGGTGGGTGGTTATCGTCATGTGTCTTCTGTGAGTTGTCTTCATCGGCGGTAGTATAGTTCTCATACTCACTCGTTATCTGGCTGAGCGAATGGAAAGTCTACTCAGATGGCTAATAGAGGCGCTCGGATTTCCCTATAGTAAATCCAGTTACGCGAATAGTAATGTTATTCATTGGGATGAATATATTAACGGATATATTGGTAGACAAAAATTGCTGTCATTCAAAATAACATAGGAATAGATCTAATGATTTTGTCTAAATTGACTACTTGGAAAGTTTATATAACCCGATTATTATCAAAACGTCTGGAGTTGTCGAGCATGAAGGTTTCTTGTATGTTATTTCCCCAAACTTGGCTTGAGTTGAAATTTGTATTGGAATGTTCAATTTTACTTTCTTGATTGACATTTTAACAAGCTTATCAATGCAAAAAATCAGTTTTCAAAAAAAAAAAAATTAAAAGTGAATTTTTTAGAAAACGGCCAAGGGAATGATGTTAGATTTTACGGTAATTGTTTCAGGACAGATAAAGCTACCATTTCCCGTAGGAATTGAGAGAGTACATGCATATTTCATTTAAAGGTGGTTCTAGCATACTGTGCAAGGTCTACGTAAAATCTTTTCGGTCTATTGCTGAATCCATTGCAAGTATATATATTTATGGATTTATATATATATATGGATTTAAAAATGTCCCAATTTTGAAATAATGTTCTTGGTATGTCTAGGCATACTCAAAGTTAAATAATCCACCTCTGGTTGAGAATTTGCATTACAGTTGGTCCCTTGTCTTGGTAGCGGAAATAGGCAGACATTAAATAAATAAATACCTAAATGGAACAAAAAAATAATAATTCCCCCACCACATCATACTTAGTAAATTTGTGTCCTAATATTTCGCTATAAGTTTTTTGACTCGCACACTATTTCTAGATTTAGGGATTTTCTAAATTATATAGATAGTGATTTTTTCATTTTCATTTTATATGAAACATTGTTTTACCTTTACAAAAGCCTTCTTGCCGTTCCGCCCTGTAACCCCAGTTGTAATTTGTAAATTCGAGTGAACCAGCTATTAAAGGAATATCACTTATTACACTGGCATTCGCCCCAGCCTCGATCAGTAGCACTTGCCATTCTGGTATTTCTGATAATCTGTTGGCTATCACTGCTCCTGACGGTCCGGATCCTATTACAATAAAATCGAAAGAAATGCTTTCCATGTTGATGTCATCTAGAAAAAAATATAAAAAATTACTGAATCGATAAGTCTATTTGTCTACACATCGTACAAATGTACTTATTTGCACGATCGAGCATTTTTGCAGTGTTACCAATTGGTGGGTATTTACCCGAATTGCGGGTATTTTAGTGATGTGTGGGTATTTTGGTGGGTAACGGCTTCATGTGGGTAAAACGCGAAATCTGGCACCAGTGAGCTCTATACATACTGGAGTGTGCTCGCAAAGGGGGTGAAGCTCGCATCCGCAGGTTCTCTGTCTCTGTTGCCTAATACATAGCTTAACAAGTGCAAGGGAGACACAGAACCTTTCCGCTATTGTTCGAGTTCACTCTATTGACTATTTTCTTTCGTGCTCAAAGTGAACACAATCAGTAAACAACCAATAGAGATCAAGGATTTCAAAGATACCTCGATTTGATTGGCTATTTAGTGATTGCAGTCAATTCGTTGAGCACGAAAGAAAACAGCTATTATGTATAGAGGTCGCTGGCTGGCGCTGTGTCATTACTCATTATTTTATATTTTTGTTATTATTGTTAAAGTTTTGTTATTTTTTTAATAGTTTCCATCGTTTCATATTTAGATATTTAAAACATATCCATTAAAGTATGTATTTATACTGTTTTATTATCTTCCCATTCCTTCGTACGAGCATCACTATTAAACCGGTAAAATTTTTAGCACCAAACCAAGCCACAAACAACCAAAAAAATTGCAATGCCTATCTGTTTTTCCAGTGTGGGTATTTTGGTGGGTAATTTCATATAGTTGGCGGGTAATGCGAGTATTTCCTTTGTGATTCTGCGGGTATTTAAAATCTACTCGTTGGCAACACTGCTTTTTTGTCTATTTACAGTATCTATTGCCAAGGCGGTAGCTTGTTTATTGACTGCTAAGCCAAACTCATCGATGCGCGATGGCTTAACTGAACAGTAAGTAAAATTAATATAATATATATATGTTATTTCCCAAAAATGAAGACAAAAAATAAGGAAATTTCTGTTTATTTGAAGAAGAATAACATTATTTTCTGCCCGTGATCGAATTAAATTACACTTCAATTAAAATAATTTAATTTCTACTAAGTAAATGAAAAATCAAAATACAAATATTGTATTTTACTAGTTATTGGGCTTTTGACTCTTCGTTCATTTAGTAGAAATTGAACTATTAGTTTAATTAGAGTGTAATTTAATATGATCGTGCAAAAAACAGTATAAGCGTCGCGAAAGTTGAGGGTTGTACCGGTCTCCGACAAAAATGGAGGCTTCGCTATCGCGAAACATTACCGTCGACTGCTAAACGTCCCCTACCGTTCTTGATACTTAAAACGCTATTGAATTTTCTGTATGTTATTGTTTCTTCACAATTATATACTAATTTTTTTGCTTATTTTTTTTAGCAGTCTTATTCTGAATCTGAAAGTTCCGCACATAATCCTACTTATGTTGAGAACAGTTCGTATTTAAATATAGTTTGTGTGAGTGCGAGTGTGTGTGTGTGTGTGTGCGTGTGCGTAGGTCTTGCAATAATTATGTGGACACACACCACTCTATAACCATACTTATATGGCCTTCGCTAATTGTGTGACCATACACATGGCCACACAATTTAAAACCTATTTTTACAACATCTATGTGGCCTCCCCACCCTATATCTGTCGGTTTCTGGAAATGGCCACACAAGTATAGTAAAAATTTGGTGTGTATAATCTCGGAAATTTTACCAAATTGTGTGGCCTTGTACAGGGCTGCCCCCAGCGGAAATATATATTATACTGCTTTTATTTCCATTTCTTCGTGTGTATTCAAGATGTGTATTAAATATTGTCTTTTATGTGGCCCTAACAGTTTTATTGAATTGGTGGGTGGGTATTTAGTAGGTCGTACTACTATTAATAGAACATTATTATAAATGAAATAAGATCATGTTTTATTTGTATAAACGGACCTTTTTTAATCAAATATTATTGATATTATTTATTTATTCTTTTATTTACTGCATTTCATCTAGTATAGGTAAGCTTTTTCTTTTTTTTATAATAATTTGAAGAAAAAAAAAAGGAATATCTAATATATAAAAATCTCGTGTCACAGTTTTTGTTATCGAACTCCTCCGAAACGGCTTGACCGATTTTTATGAAATTTTTGGTGTATATTTGGTAGGTCTGAGAATAGATTGTAGGCTATTTTTATACCCCTAGGCGATAAGGGCGGCCTTATCCAGAAATTTTATTTTTATTTTTTGGACAAAAATTTATAATTTATATGGCAAAACAACGTTTGCTGGGTCAGCTAGTATATATATATAAATTTGAATACACAGTACGTTCATGATTTGTGTAACGAAGAGGGAAAATTGTCATATTACGTTTTAGAAATTAACTTTATTAAAGGGAGACCAACTAGAGGAATAGAAATTTGCTTAGAGAAAACATAATATTCACATAATAAAAAGAAAACGTTAAACTACATGGTTCCAAAAAGATAAGAAATATTACATAAACTCAACTTCCTTTATAGATAAGTCAAATACCAAAGTATATCATCTTATTTATTACCACACAGTAACATGTAAAAAGTCTGTGGTTATCATTTGCTTGGTCTAGAATCATGATTTTCGTTTTGTTGTAATTTACCTACACTTAAACCATAATCAAAGCTTATGTTGAAGCTTGGCCAGCAGGTGTATGAGCTAATTCTTGCTTGCTGCAACTAAATTGTGTCATTTACAATTCTCAAGCTAGAAATCTTGGTTCCGCCTAGAGCCACACCACTCTGCTACCCCAACATACGTCGCATCATATGTTCACTATAGAGGATTTGTGACGGAACGCAGCCCTGGGTGACGCTGTCTACTTTCACCAAAGCGGAGTTTTCTTCATACATATCATGAATTAAATATACATATAATTCTTTGTAAGAGGTATTAAATTGAAGAACATAAAATTTCTAAACGAAACATTTTAGCCATTAAATAATGTGTTTCATTTTTAGTGAATCATATGTCGGAGAAATCAAATTTGAAATATATTATAATATTTTCAGGGCCAACGTATATAGATTTCGAAAATTAAAGTCTTTCAATTCCGTCAGTCTGTCTGTCGCGTGTTTGTCTGCTTGATGGCGATATAACTAAAAGACTATTTGACAGAAAATTAGTATTTTGCTTATAGTTGACACCATTGCCAAGAAAGAAGCCGACTATACTTTTAATGAACAAAATTCAAGGTAAACGCCCTAAAAATGTAATTAATGGGAAAAATGTTGCACAGGACAAACAATACAATTGCCTAGGCACAAACCTATTATACTTTTAATGAAAATTATACAGGGTGATTGATGATTACCCAAAAGGGAAAATTAATTGATAAATAAAAGATGCCAAACAAAGGAGGTAGTTTTGTATAAATACTTTTAAAGAATTAATTTTAATTACACAATATTAGAAAATTTACCCGTTCATCGATTGATTGACTTGAACAGACTTCTTATATACATATTTTCTTTTTCAATTAGCCTATCCTGGACACCACTTATAAAATGGTGCATCACAATCTCGTTTTTTTTTCTACGACTGTCATTGGAAAGAAACTTTCCATCATCTGAGAACTAAAGTTGCCAGCTCAGCCCAAAGAATTTCTCTTTAGAAACGATGTGCTTGAGGTTTAATAATAAAATAATAATAAAAATCAGTGCTTTTTTGTCAATTTTGCTGCAGTTGTAAAAAATTGTGTATATTTTTCGAACGGAAAGTACGCATGCCAATTTTTCATGATTGCAACATGCAACAATATTCATGCCCAAGCTGCAATAGACCACTTTCCGCTCTTAATATGCAAATACTTATTATTTGAATAACTTAAGAGTAATAAAATTTGGAAAACAGTTCTTATAAAGCTTCTAAACTAGTCATATTAAAAGGATATAATCAAAGACTTTTTTCTATACATTTCTTTCGTTTGGGAATCAGCCGTTATATAACAAAAGCCTTATAGCAATGGGAATAAATCTTCAAACGTAATTTACCTGAATACTGTAAAATTGTAAGAAATATCGAACATTAGTATGACACTTGTTTTATAAGGTATGAATTGTCAAACACACATTTTTTATTTTTTTTTTGATAAACAATCCATCAATACCCAAAGCTTTACAATTTAAATACAGGCATCCTACTACACACTAATCATGGAATAATGCAATACTTCTAATATGATATATAATTTACAAGATAATATTTATTTTAAAATAAGAAAAATTTCCCTTCAAGCATAACGTAAGTATTGTAATCCTGAAGTAGTAAAGGGCGGGCGACGGAAAATGCATAAATAAATATTTACAGATTTTTCAATATGAAAAAACATGTACCTGAAATAAATCATCACAACTTTTTTTGTTATGAATTACAGGGTGTGTATTATTGTCCACACAATATACACAAAATTGTGCGGCCTGGCCACACAATTATATTTTTGCAAAAAGTAACATTAATTTTGAATGTAAGAATATTTTGAAAATAGACTTAGAAAGCCCTCGAAATGGTGAATATTGATTACGTAATAACTTGAGAGACTCCATTTTTTGGCGAAATGTCCAGTGTCCACACAATTATTGCCGCACTTGTATGTGTGTGTGTGTGTGTGTGTGTGTGTGTGTGTGTGTGTGTGTGTGTGTGTGTGTGTATATGCGCGCGCGCATGTTTGTATCTATATGATCGTCGCTTAATCTAGCACCGAAATCAACTGACTGATCTCGTTTAAATTCGATATCTTGAGTCTACTTACAAATACCACTAGCCGTTTTTTTTTTTCATTTTTCGCATATCTTTGAAATTAATAAGTGTAGTTACTGATGCGAAAAAATCGAATATCTCGATTTTCTCAAGAAATGGCTGTAACAATTTTTGCTCAAATTTTGTATAGTAATAGTAAATTACACACCTAACAGCAAAGGGGCGCTTTTTATTTTTTCTAATTTGAGCCTGTTTTTTGAATTTTTTGATTAATGTGACCAGAAAAGCGTTAACTTAGCCCCACGTTCAATGGTTAATAATTCGGAGAAGATAGGGCGCTAGGTAATTATTTTGAGGAGCGAAGGGGCGCATAACGCGTGCAATTTTTCTAAAATAAAAAGATTAAAAAAGGTAAATAGGAGGGGCCAACTTAACTCACCCATATTTTTTTTTCATTTTATTAAAGACTATTGAAAGTAAATAGAACTCGGACCTCTATACTCTACTACTTTAGGACAGTTACTGCGGAGACGGTGCTATTGCTATAGTACATAATTATTTATTAATTATTATCACAATTATAATTCTCGGAATATATAAATTCAAAACGTGCATTCTAAAACATGTTCAAGACTGGTATTATGTACAAATTATTATTATTGATTTAATTGCTTCAGGCAGCTGATTAATTATTAAACAGTTTATAATAATTATAGGAAATTTTACATGTGATTATAATTATGCCACGAGCCTTTTGGTCAATAGCCAAAATTGACAAAATAACAAAAAAAAAATAATAAATTTTAGCAAGGTAATAGTGTTTGAGTTGCAAAGGCTCGCAACATGTGTGCCGAGGGCTAGCTCAGCTCTAGTCGGTGAGAGGGGTAGGTTAAGGTTGACACTTCCAAAAAAAAAAAAAAAAATATATATATATATATATATATATATATATATATATATATATATATATATACAGTATGTCCGCGGATGGGGTGCTCAAAAATTACAAAAACTTAAAATTCCGTAAAATTAAACTGATTAAATTTTTTTATTTCGGAACAAAATGTGAAATAAAAAGTTGTTTCAAATTATATGGTCTGTCCAAATTCAGACTTTCAATGCAATGTTTCGAATTAAGTGAATTAATGAAATATTTGTCGGCTTTTGTCAAATTTTTATTTAGCTTATTGCATTCGAACAACGCGAGTAAATATCAGATAAACAATTCTGAATTTATAAAAGCAAATACATATTTAAAGGTTATGACTTTATGCAATATCACAATTCAAAAATTCCTCCTCCAAATTGAACGCATATTTCCAATCGTTCCCGAATGTTGTGAAAACTACTTCTAACTTCCTCAGTGGAAATTAATTGCACAGCTGCCGAAATGCGGTGCCTCAGAATGTCAACGTCGTTGTCTATGGATTGTCGGCAGGTAAATGCAGATATATATGTCAAGATATGTAGAGTAACAAGGTAATAACGCAACTAACAATCAAATAGAACATTACAGGAATTATACAGAAGGTTCTTGAAATAGGGTTCCAAATTTCTACAGCTTGTAGTATTTGTCAAAATAATATAAAAGTAAAAAGAAAATAAAAATTTGAGAAAACCCGACAAGTATTTTAATAAAAGTTCACTTTGTAATATTCAAATGAAATTTTGAATTTGGACAGATCATATAATTTGAAACAACTTTTTTATTCCACATTTTGTTCCAAAATAAAAAATATAACCTGTTTACTCTCACGGAATTTTAAGTTTTTGTAATTTTTGAGCACCTTGTATAAAAAATATAATTTTTTTCAACGTCATTACTATTTTTTAGACAAGCAAAAACTTTCATAAATAACATTTTCTCGCAAAGTTAAAAACCTTAGCCATTACAACTCCATCCGCGGACAAACTGTATATATATATATATATATATATATATATATATATATATATATATATATATATATATATGTATATATATATATATGTATATATATATATGTATATATATATATATGTATATATATATATATATATATATATATGTATATATATATATATGTATATATATATGTATATATATATATGTATATATATATATATATATATATATATATATATATATATATATATATATATATATAAAACATATAAGTATCAGAACTACAAATATATGCATTCAGTGCGTCACTAGCAAAACAATACTGCAACCTAGCTAGAAGGCTCCCAAAATTGTCAAGGGTACCCAAACACTATCTTTTAATTCCAAAATGAGGCATTAATTACAAATTTTATCATGGTGTGAATTAGAAGGAAGCACACCCCTTCAATCAAACTATGGGCAATAAGTTTATTCAATTTGAGACATGTATTCAGGTGATAGAAATATGCATTAAGCAGACATCCGTAAGATTACCTACTAAAATAATAGTATCAAAAATTTTAAGTATTAATTAGGTTTTCTTTACCGTACGTGATATCACGGAAAGTTCTCAAATTTTGACCTTATATAATAAGTAGTAAATGTACATTTAGCTAACCTAACACATCACCCTGTGTGTATAACAACCCAGTTAAATAATGATAAAAGACTGGCCCTGTTAATCACAACAAAATATTTTGCCAGTTAAAAGAAAAACCTTATGTAAAACTAACCAGTTAAATAATGATAGATGACTGGCGCTGTTAATCGCAACAAAATATTTTGCCAGTTAAAAGAAAACTCTATATTTATAACAAACAGTTAAATAATGATAAAAGACTGGCCCTGTTAATCACAACAAAATATCCTGCCGATTAAAAGGAAAAACCCGTAATTGCCTCATAAATTTGACACTAATCGTAATAATTGATATTAACAATAACACCTCCCATAATAATAATCTTATTTACAATATAAACCCTGGACGATAGATAAAACTTTAAATTACTTTGACGTTAGCAAGGAAAAGGTACTTAAATTTGAAAATTTAACAAGAGTTGCATAATTTAATGATTTCCGCAATAAACATATTAAAAACGATTTTTGAATTTTGAATAGCCAAACGAAAATAAGACAAAATATGTACTAATATCTAAATATTGATTGATTGAAGTCCATAAGCATTTATATGGTACATAAAAACCTGTATGGCACAACTGCCTTCCGGAGAGATCCTTGTCCTTCGTAGAGAAACTTCCACGTATAATCCGGTTACCCAAAAAGAATCCAATTCATAATCCAAGATAATGCGAAAAGTCGTCATTAAATCAATCCAGGAACCACAAGTGGTGTACAGGGGCAAACGCTGAAACCCAGGGTTACTCCTGCACGTAAATAATAATAATAATAATAATAATAAATCGACTTTATTTTTTAAATTTACAAAATCTAAAAAAAAACGGCGGAGTTCAGCTACGCTGCTCCAAATGGTTGGAGCCGAGCATAAACTAGAGAAAGTCCATGCCCAAGAAGGTAATGGACCTTTCAACTAACATCGTTGGAATAGACGACGTAAAATCGAATAAAACGAGATATAAATGAAATGGAAATAAGGTAAAGTTGAATACGTAAACGTGAAAAGATAAAATTTGAAATTTAAGTTGAAATGAAAAAGACTGCAATTAAAATTGAAGCCCTGAAAAAATACAGGTATATAAGTACATATATAAAAAAATTAAAAATCAACTTTATTAACTTACTCAAAGCTGGAGAGCGGCTCGAATAGGTGATCCAAAATACTAAACCATTTGGATATAATAAAGACAAAATGGCTTTCTACAATACCAGGAAAATATGTTAGTGAAGCACGTGCTCCATAGGTTAACAAAAAAAATGCTACTTACAATTTCTTAAAAATCCGTCAAAACGAACATTGTGCGGCGTTCAAAATATCCACAATGCACGCACAAATTAGTGAACTTCTAAAATCCCATAAATAAATTAAATGGAAAGCCTATAAACGGCAATTAAATAGAAAATTTTCACCAGAGAAATTTACCAACGTGCTGGTCAACCATTTTGAGTAAAACTGATCTTCTAAAAGGCCTTCGAACGCGCTTACCCGGTGGCGCAGAAAGAAGCCAAAAATATTGGAAGGGAAACATCCCTAGGAGCTGCAACCCTCTTTACACCAACGTGAAATGCTTAATGCCTACCTTTGGCAATGACAATAACTTAAATCAAGAAATTAAATAGCCAAGCTTGCTTTTGACATGTAATAATTATAACTGAATAAATGATTTAAGTATTTTCAATATATTTTTTTTTCTTTAAAATGCTAAGAATCCTATCATGTAATTCAATACTTCGTCAGTATTAGCTAGAAGAGTAGTTGTTTTGATTGATTCTCCAATAATGAGTGTTTTAAAGTATTTACCTGACTAGTATATTAGCGTGCCCAGATTAGGGCAACAATATACAGAAAGTAGGTATTTTCATAATAAATGAAAAGTGTGTAAGTTGTGATTTGCATAATACCTAAATAATATTCTCTAATCATGATAAAAGCAAATAAATAAAAAATAATTAATTGTAAAAATTATAACTAATATATTTCTGTATGTTAATAAGTTGCTTTCTGCATTGTCCGTACAAGTTTTTTGGTTACAGATACGTATGCATTTCTTTGTTAAGGAGAATAACTCTATTGGGTACTTATTAAATTTCACACATAATAATATATCTTAAGGAAAATCAACCCAAGTAAAACAAACTTCTTGGAAGCTGTGTGTCACTCTATATGTATTTAAATAGAAAAATAACGATATGCAGCAATTTTTTTTGTAATGAGGTTATTTTAATCTGTTTTTCGCTTATAACGTAACTTAATAACAATGGCGTTAGGGTTGAACCTATAGTAGAGCGAATGATAATAATTGAATTAACAGAAAAATACACAAACAGTGTCTAATATAAGCAAACAAAGCTATACCGAAAGAGGCGGCTAACTATATTGTAAGTGATTATCGGAATATTTAAAAACTAAACTTCTACCGTCTAACAACCGTTGACCCTGTTGGAAACAGTAGTTTAGGTGGCAAGTTTTTTGTACTAAATTTATATACCAAAACCGACCTGTTTTAAGAACACCTTAATTACCTGTACTGTCCGATGTAGTTGGAGGAATTAGAAGACTTAGAAGGCATATGATTCCAAAAGCTTGAAAAGACGTCATTTTCCCTGCAAAGATATTAGTAATTAGTGCTTGAAAACGATAATGCCTCGGGCGTGTTAGTGACAAGAACTCTTCGTCACACTATCTGTCATTATTAAAGTCATTTGTCATATCGCAAACAGTATGTGTCAGTTACCAATATTACGTGCAATACAATTGATTCTGTTAACTCGGCACCTAAGAAATTAATATGGGCGTGCCACAAGGGTCGGTATTAGGTCCCATATTATTCTTATTATATATTAATGGTCTGGATAGTTTAAGTACCTTAGCAGATTTTACTTTTTATGCGGATGGCACATCTATTATATTATCCAGGTAAAAATGTTGATATTTTAGAGATAAAATGTGGTACTTTATTGGAAAACCTTAGTAATTGGTTTAGGGAAAATTCTCTCTATTTGAATGTTGAGAAAACACAGGCATTAGTGTTTCACAATAGACGAAATAAATGGGATTATCCAAATATTCAACTTGATAATACGTCAGTATCAACAAGGATGTCCAATGTAAAATTTTTGGGTATAAATATTGACAGTTGCTTAAACTGGAAAAGCCATTGTGAATTACTGATAGCCAAATTACATTCAGTAGTTTATCAGTTCAAGAATGTGAAAAATGTTCTAAATATGGCTCAACTAAGGAATTTAATTTTGCTGAGGTTGTTTCTCGGTATATGGTGTTTGTTTTTTGGGGGGGGGGGGTTCCACCCTGTCAAATAATGTATTTTTAGCCCAAAAGCGTGTGATAAGATGTATGGTAGGCTTATCCACGTAAGAGACTTATAAAAATACATTTAAAGTCTATAATATATTGACACTTGTCAATTTTCATTTTTGTTAATGTTAAAACCAGAAAAGTTGAAAAACCTGCTAG
Source organism: Rutpela maculata (assembly GCA_936432065.2). NCBI lineage: Eukaryota > Metazoa > Arthropoda > Insecta > Coleoptera > Cerambycidae > Rutpela > Rutpela maculata. Next base: position 41,675,813 of record OW386292.2, read on the forward strand.
AACACAATTAAATAATCCTTTGAAATAGCAGAATAGAATAATAGTTGTCTTCAGGTCTACTAAGCACTCAAAAAATGTCGGCGCCTTTGACCAACAAACACGGCACCACCAAAGACGCCGACATTTTTTACAGCTTAACAAGGGTGTAGTCAACTTTACACATACAATCGAAAAATCTGAGAACTACTAACGTATATAACCTTGTACCTTACTGTTTTATGTACGAAAAAGAATGCAAACAAGGAATGTGTGATTTTTGTCAGTATTCTTTTGATGATAACATGAAGTCGTGAAGAATAGTTAAGGACTGTAATTTTCACAAATTAGATCGAAATAAGGCAAATGAAAGGAAAAATGTATAAATGTTTTATATTTTGGAGATTTACATTCTTGATATTTTGGATGTCAACGAGATCACTAGCAGTACTCATTTGCTCCTTGATTTTCAAGATATCACAAAACACGGCACAATTAATATAGAAGTAAAATGTCACAATGTCATTTTTTTGGAAAAAACGAAAATCACGAAAATTTCTAATTTTACATAAGCCGAAATTACTAAAAAAATAATACATCTTTTTTTAATGAAACTTGGCGAAATTATAGGCCTTGCAAATATAAACTGTTATGAAAAATTACAACTAAAAATATTCATTATTTTCCCTAAAAAAAAAGAAAATAAATAAAAATAATGTGTTTTACAATGGTGATAAAAATTATTTTTTATATTAATAGAAAAATTTTAAAAAAACTTATGTTCAGGATTTGAACCACGGATTTTTTCGAATGGAAATTATCATTCTAACCACTTTTAAAATATTTGCAGATTCGATTAATTATGACAGGAAGTAAAACACAGATTTTTTAAATGATCAAATCTTCGTTAATACTGAGTGGGAGGCCGTAGGATATCGATAACGAAAGAGCAAGAATGGCATTTAAACCGCATCATAAACTGCATACGCGAAATCGAAAATGCGATGGAGCAGGAACGTTCAAATGAATTTTTTGATATTTCGCGTTTGATTTTGTATGAGCATTCTAGATGAGTAGATAATATATGTGTTCTCCGCACATTCACCCTTGCAAAGCACATTCAAAATGATACAAGTTACGAAAAAAAAATGCCTCGGTGTGATCAAACGGCAACCATATTTTTATTTACAATGAGTAACATCTATAAAACCTATAATTTGACTACGTTTAATTAAAAAAGATTTATTATTTACTAATTTCGGTTTATGGAAAATTAGAAATTTTCGTGGTTTAATTTTTTTGTAAAGAAACAAAATGACAGATCGGATTTGCAAATAAGTAGTTCTATTAATAGTTCATTTTGATTTTTTTTTTGCCTGATCCGAAGGAGAGAACGCGGGATACAGAAAAAAGAAACATAAACACGTTTTTCAAAATTAAACCTTAATTTCCGAAAAAGGCTCAACTCCCAGATTGGACAAAACTTTACTACAACTTCATGATAACATGCAGGTTGCATTTCCACTAAAAAATTGTATCCTCCCCAAAAAAAAAAAAAACATAGGGATTTTCGTTAAAATTGTCCGCTCTCTTCATGCCATTTTACTTTCTGTGCATATTATGTGTATAAAAAAGTAAATCAGGTTTGACTTATCTCATAATAAAACAAGCTAAAAACGTAGGTACTCTTCGCCAATTTATTGAGCTTTTTATATAATTGTTACATATTCTATAGGACTATAGGATACTCTTCGCAGTTTTGTTGTAAATAATGTTAGCTTTTGGACATCCTAAATTTTGTCATAGCAACTCTGTTGTGAAAAAAAAAATATATGAAAAAAAAATTGAAAAAAAACATCCGACCTCTGTGGGATTCGAACACACGATCTATGGATTGCAAGGCAAAACTTTAACCACTAGACCACCATACATTACTAGAAAATTTGAATGTCTGTGATATCTTTCGAGAATCATATTGCAGCGCATTAGGTATATTATTATAAAATATATATTAGTAAAATGTATAAACAAAAAAATATATTATAGAGATAACATTTCGCAAGATTTCTATTTAAGCACAAGCGACAAGAATGAAGAAAATAATTTTTTTTTAAATTAAATGATTAATAACTTTCTTATTTACTGATTGATTTCCTTCAAAAACAATAAGGTTTTTCCTCTAACTAACACTGACTTACTTTCCAAATTTCAATACAGTCGAACTTTTCTTTCGTAAGTTATCGTGCTTACAAGAAACGTGATGGACGCACGGACAGACGGACATTTTGAAAGTTGTTGAGAATTCGTTTACTAACACAATGATACGAACATTTTTTTCTACGAGCGATATTTACTGTTTTAGAAATGTGCCGATCAAATACAATATACTCTTCGTTTTTTGCGAAGAGTATAATAATTATGACATAACTTTTCATTAAGTGAAAGTCGAAAATACTTAGGCTAAATAAATTAAAATGTATGTGTAACCTTTTTTTTGTATGATTAGCAATAAATATTACGTTAACATCTCTATTTGTTCCAAAAATATTGTGTGGTGATAGTAAGTTCGAAATAAGCACCGGTTATGTTATAGGCCAAGCAATGGGGGGTTTCTATTCGCAAAAGGTCGGAAAGAAATGACATTTGGTGGGATGGTAGGTCCCATGATAGTACACCTGAGTTTGCGACCTCGAGGGTTGCCGCTCGAGGGGTGAGGGTGTGAAAACTCTGCGACGTGACGCTTTTCGGGAAATAGCGCCGTTGTGGTAAGTGCTATCGAAAAAAAGTTCAAATGAAATATGTAGAGAACAAAATTGTGCACAATTTTGGTCTTTATATTTTTCGTCTACGACCAATAGATTCCGCTATACGGCGCGCCAAAGTTGGGAGTTGATTTGCAATTTTCAACAAAATCAGAATTTCATCGCGGCGCGGCATCTGCAGACTCAGAAAAAATTACTCTTTCAGAAAAAAATATTACAGAATTGTTCGATAGCGATCTTCGTCTATATCCGCGATGAAATTCTGATTTTGTTGAAAATTGCAAATCATCCCCCAACTTTGGCACGCCGTAAAGCGGAAACTATTGGTCGTAGACGAAAAATACAAAGACCAAAATTGTGCACAATTTTGTTCTCTACATATTTTTTTTTCTTTTAATCGCCTTATTTTATTTTAATGTCCTGGCGGAGTTTAGCCGATGGCTATTCTACCACTCAACCAGGACGGACACACACATAGACAACATCACAACACCCATTCCCTGCGACATTGCCATCTGCCGCAGCTGAAACTCGAACTCAGGAGAGGAGAGCGACTAGACGTTCATTTGAACTTTTTTCGATAGCACTTACCACAACGGCGCTATTTCTCGAAAAGCGTCGCGACGCAGAGTTTTCATCCACCCCTCGAACGGCAACCCCCGAGGTCGCAAACTCGGATGTACTATCAGGGGACCTACGTCTACCATCCCACCAAATTACATTTCTTTCCGACTTTTTGCGAATAGAACCCCTTTTTTGTACCCACTGCTTAGCCTATTAGTATATTTACACATGTTAAACAAACGTAAGAACGAACCTACCTTGATTTTTTGTAATACTGAATTGGATAAAATTGTTCTTAATTCAAGACTTATGACATCGCTCCACAATATTTAAACCGTTTTTTTGAAATTTCTTTATAATTTTATCAAACCAAAAACGGCAAACGAATTATGAAAGTTTATGAAATATCTAACATTTAAAAAAAATATCTACTTGCATTTGAGGTCAAGATACGTCAGTTTTTGCATTTCAGTCGCTTAGAAATATCCGTTTGATTATTTATAAGTACTTAACTGAGATGTAAAAACTGACGTATCTCGCCCCACAAATGCAAGTAGATTATTATTATTTTTTTTTTAGAAAACTGTTAAATATTTCATCTATTTTTCATAATTCCTTTGCCGCTTTTGGTTTGGTACTTATATAAGTTGAATTTGGATCCCTGGACCAAAAATGTAAATGTAGATTTGTTCTTAAATGGAGAAAATACCTTGTTTAACAAGTAAAAAAAAAGTGGTAATTTTCTAGCGAGTGTATTAAATTTACACTATAGTGGAGTCAAAATAAATTTTGAATGGAGTTGTTTGGCTGCAGCAATGTTTTGTGTTTTAATTTGTTTTATGTATAACAAGTGCCATGAACAGTTTTGTATTGCTTATTGTAAAATTTTAACATTTTATTTTTCAGCACTGAAATTTTGTGCATTTTCCTTATATCTCCGGTCCGGTAATCATATCGCAAAAATAAAAATACCAAATTGTTCGCAATAAAATTTCGAATAAGACTAGGCCTATGAAAAAACTTCTTGATAATTTGGTAATTTGTGAAAAAATTAAGACCACCAAAATTTGCCCTTTTTGACAGTTTAAGAAATATAATATAATAATGCATCAATTTTAACGAAAGTTGATGAAACTATGCCCCTTATTGAACTAAACCCGTCGTGTCAAACTTTAGCGCAAAATATTTATTCAAACGGCTAAAAACCAATCATATTTTCGAACTTTTCATCCCTTATTGTTTAAGTGCATGGACTCGTAAGACAATTTTTTTTTTTTCAAAATGTAGGTTGTAACATGTATTTTACACTGGTATTAATAAGAAGAAAAAAATATATTTTCATTTAAACCGTTTTTTTTTTAAATTTGTTTATAATTTTCAAAATCAAATTCAAATAACTCTGCGGATTTTTTATCAAACCCAAAAACGGCAAACGAATTATGAAAGTTGATGAAATATCTAACATTTAAAAAAATATATCTACTTGCATTTGAGGTCAAGATACGTCAGTGTTTGCATCTCAGTCGCTTAGACATATCCATTTGATTATTTATAAGTAACTGAGATGCAAAAACTGACGTATCTCATCCCCAAATGCAAGTAGAGCATTATTATTATTATTATTATTTTAGAAAACTATTAAATACTTCATCTATTTTTCATAATTCGTTTTCCGTTTTTGGTTTGATAAAAAATCGGAAGTTATTTGAATTTGTTTATAGCTATAATTTTGAAAATTATAAACAAATTTCAAAAAAGACGTTTAATGAAGATATATTTTTTTCTTAATAGCATTGTAAAATACATGTGAAAACCTACATTTTGAAAAGAAAATCGTCATCCTACGAGTCGATGCGCTTAAACAATAACCGAGGAAAATTTCGAAATTATTATTGTTTTTTGCGCTAAAATTTGGCACGAATGTGTGTATTTTTTACAAAGTAATAAACTATCAAAAAATGTTTTGATAGATTTAGTCTGTTACTGTGAACAATTTGGTAATTTTATTTTATCAAAAAAACGAACAATTTCGGTGTTGAACAGTTAACTGTTGAAATTTTACAAGAAGCAATGGACTGATTTAATCCAAAATTGCCCATAGCACTTGTTGTTATATCTACAACAAATTAAAACAATAAAATTGCTGCGGCCAGAGAATTTTTTGTTCACCTATTTTGATGCTTAATTTGACTCCACTATAGTTTGAAAATCAACTTTTATTAACGCGTTAAAAATGCTATATTTTCGTATACTTAACGGAAGCAAAAATTAATAAACTAAATATTCACTATGAAATTTAATCAAAGGTATGTAAGATATGTGTGCTTAGATGGAGCAATTTTTTTTATTGTTTGACATACCTGCTGCGGCGATATCTATATCACAAACTGGACTGTCTTTGGTACATACAAAATTATTATGTTATCATTAAAAACGTTCACGCGTATATAACTGAATGCAGTAAGATGCTCTATTTATTATATTACATAACTTCCACTCAACAAATTCATTAATATGCGTCACCAAATATAAAGTCTACATAGTGCGGTAGCAAATATAATCCCGTGTACTGCTTAGTGTTACAATCAAATAGACAATTTTATTATATTTTCTGGTCCCCCTGGAACGAGAAACAAGTTTATGGACATCTGGAAATAGTTGTATGATTGGTGGAAAGCCCCTCCATTATAATCACTCTAGCAAGGGAAGTTATCTAATAACCATTGTGCATAGAATGGGTATAGACGGTTCTAAAATTACCCAAATTACTGGGGTGGTAGGGGGGTTGGGGAGGGAGCGGTCTGTCTTTACTTAAGCCGCACAAAAATTGGCATTTCTATAAAATATATATCTTTAGCTGAGTCAAATATCTTCAATTTGTTTTTTTTCTGACCTCTGTACAATAAAAAACCGTTGCCCAAGGAATCACTACTTCCACATCCAGATTTTCTATCCAAGTCTCTCACAACGAAAAAATTTTGTATGTGAAAATAATTTGTTATGGAACTTTAATAATATAATATTTGAAATCGTCTACCCCAAAAACCCATAAAACGATATCCCACATCGGTAGTGGGATGGGGGTGGTGACGGAGGTGGTGACAGGGGTGGTGGTAGTGGGGGTGGATGAAATAAAAAAATATTTTGAGGTTTTTGGTTTTTGTACACACACTAAGTCACATTTTTTTTCAGCCCCTTAAATAATGTGGTAGGGGTGGTAATGGGAGTGGCTAATGCCAAAAAATTTTTTGAGACCTTAGTTCCTCTTGTATATACTAAATACAAATTTTATGGACTTTACCTATTTACCCCCCATTTACCCCAATTTACCCCAACTTCGACGGAATAAAATGAAAATATAATCCAGTTCCAGATCCCGTTAAAGTACATACGTGTACTAAATTTCAAGTGAATGTTTTAAACGGTTCCAGAGTAATCGTGCGCACAAAAAAGTTACAGGCAGACAGAACGACAGACCGACAGACAGACAGAAATTATTTTTTCGCTAAAACTTAAAATCTCGACGTTTCATGCCATACTAAGCCTATTTGAACAATAAAAATTTTCAAAAATTTTTTTGTCGTTACTATACTTCCACTGGATGTGGAAGTAATTAATCGAAATACAAAGAGTTGAATGTGGGGCACTTTTACATCCCCATTGAAAGCTACATTTTTTAGCCAGTTAAGAGTGAGGTAAGCATATACGCGTGTGTGCGTGCGCGCCTGTTTAGGTGTATGTCTTTTATAAAATATTAATAATTTATTTATTTATTTATTTATTTATTCAACAACAACTTTACAGGCGAAGCCCAATTACAAAGTTGTAAAGAGAACATGATTTACATGAGACTAAATAGTACAAGTAACATGAGAGAACAACAAACAGAGATTTACAAAGTATAAAAAGAACAAAGAAGCAAAGTACATAAATGTATATAAAACTTTACATAACAACAATCACGTACAGTGGACATAGTAGGTACTGCTTAACAGTTACAATAACAACTAAGTATGATATATCGGAAAAGCAGGACATTTTTGTATGTATGAAATTTTATCATAATTATTTTAAAAATATTTATTTGTTTAAAAAACATTTGGATGTATTATAGTTAAAAAGTATAAATAATTGTATCCTTCACTATCAGCGTCGGTTCCTGCATCAGTCTTACGTCCTTCCTCATTTTCATGTCGCATTTCATTTTTGCTTACATCAGAATTATCGAAATCATTAACTTCAATAGAATTGAGTACTTAATCCTGCTCGCTGTTTAAGCAGTTACATCTTTATTAGATTTTACATACAGACGGAACAATTTACTTCTCCAGTTTTCTCACAACGACATCTTAAAGTAGTACAATATCTCGTGCAAGCTCATGATATTAAAAATATGAATTCAGGTGCGGTTTCTAAAGTTGTTCTTTTAGGTTGCAAGAACTCATTGATTCTAGTTCAGCCCCACTGTTCTGGCAGGCAACATCTTACCAAGCCATTGTTGCGTTTGATAATAGTTTTTGGTTGTAGTGTTGTGGTTTTTTCAATAAAAGTTTTTGAAATGCAATATGCCTATATATTGTCTAAATGTTGGTTGTGGCATTTTCTTAATGTAAGGAAACGCGTTTTAAAGTTAATAAACACATATATTACTCAATATTACAACAGAAATGGAACTTTAGAACTTGCTTCTACAAACGTTCAACACATAATAATAATATAATATGTCTTTCACAAAAAGGAGCTGATTGTGCGAAAGACGATTCGTCATTCCAGTCCAGCTTCGCAAAATACAGGGTGACTAATTCTTACATTAATTTCTCTGTTTCTTGTTGGGATCCTCTGCACACATGTTCTTCTAAAACAATGGCCATGAAATCTACAAAATAATATAATTATCCAGTATTTTACTGGAAAATAACTTCTACGCCTGTGACTTTTACGTCAAAGGAGCACTTAGAGGACTTTTTCACAAATAATGAATAAGAACAAAAATTTAGAAATAACGTATTTTGCTGACGTTTCGGAAACCAAATCTGTTTCCTTTCTCAAAGCTTATTACGAAAGTGTTTGTGCGCTGTGTATATTAAATACACTGCTTTAAGAATATCCATAGATAATTACTGCTTACACAGAACTGTTGATTCATCTAGTTGATAGTTTTATTTTAAACAATGTTCAGTTTGTTAAGTTCTTCTTTTAACATCGACAGCCAGGTTGTGCAAACATCTACGGAACAAGTCGACACGCATTTATCCTCATTCAATAATATTATAGCTGATTCTTTAATTTTACTTTTCTTGCTATGTGTCTTTTTTGTTATAATTTTTGCCGAGCCCCTGTTTATTACACAGGCTGTCTATTTTATCAGAACTCTCGGGAACAGTTCCAGATCTCGTTAAAAGACATCCGTGTAAATTGAATACATGGTCTACTTATTTAAATTCTTTAATTTATATTTTAAACCCAATTCTGGCCTATTTTAACCTGTTTTTCGTGGTTAACAAAAAATCCTGACCTGATGGAGCAAAACTAACATCGGAATCGTGTCCAGCGGTCAAACATATATGGGAGTATATATGTGAAACCTCAGAAAACTTACACTTTTTTTATTTTGTGTGTCTGTGTAACAAGCTGTGTAATTATTAATAATAATTAAACTTCTTGACGAATCATTACGAGATTAAATAGAATTCTATTATGATGTAGACGAAGCGATTAAGAAAAATCAAGTGGATCAGTTAAGAATTGCGACCCGTAGAATGTTTTAGTATATATTTAAGTACATACCAACTGACGAAGACGTAGTTCAATTTTCAATATATAGCAATTTTAGAACTTTATAAAAATTCAAATCAATCTAAAAAATAATTTTTTAGTAGAATCTTCCCTTTTTAAAAAGCTATTAATAACCCGTTAAAAATGAGGTTCATCAGCGAAACTAAGTATTGGTGCGCTGCGGGTTGTGCATTGTGCAATACTCTAATTGAATATCACGTTTAATGAACGAAAATTATATTGACTCAGTTAGGTATTATTTTTGAACGTTACCTATGTTGAGATTTTCAGATGTTTTTCAGTAACAAAGTTAATAGAGTCGTGCCATTGTTAGCAAAAAAATGAATGGAAACTTACAGTAAATTCAAGAAAATTTATATGATTAATAAACATTCTGCCCATACGAGATGTTAGAAGTATAATGATCATAATTTTAGCAGGCGATATATTGAGCTAAATGAAACGAAAAACTGTTGTATAATAGACGTTGACAATTGAACGGTTTTGATAGAAAAAATAAATTTTTGACTTGGAAAATTGGCACCATTTTTTAAAGTAGAATTTACCTTTTTCAAGAAACTATAATTAAAATCGGTTTTTGAAAAATTAAGCAATTAAAAAACTCTTAGCAATTAAACTGTGGGTAGGCGAAAATAGATGACTCGTCCAGCGGGGTGTATAGGAGCTTGAGTGTTGTCTTCATACAAATCTGCATCTTTGGAAGTTGAAAATCATATCACTGAATATGGAATAATCTGTTCCCAAAAAGTTCTGAAGCGGCATGTTGATATTTTAAGAAAAAACAGACTGAACAAGAGAAGAAAGCTACAAGTATCTCAAAACAGTCATTAAATACCCACAATGGGGGAAAAACGGAGTACAACGCGACAATGTCTTCAACACAAATGGTTTTATTTTATGACGTCGACAGAAATGTTTGCCCGTGGTTTGGATTGCCGATTGTGTAGTCTTCGATGCTTAATAAATATGAAAACTAAAATCCATCCGAGTCACACTTCACTAGAACTGCTTCCAAAAAAAAAAAAAAAAATAGATAAGCCCATTTTTTTCATATCACAATTTTATTTCTTCAACCTTTTAACACTCAGTAGCTTATTATTAGTTATTTAATATTATTAACATCTGTTGTCCAGTATTCTTTGATAATATCTGACGCCTTTTCACCGATCATATAAGCCGGTTCTGCAGTATGAGCGGTAACAGGCAGTGGTATGATGCTAGTATCGGCCACCCTTAGATTTTTAACTCCATAAACCTGTAATTTTGCATTTACCACTGCTTCTGTGTCAGAGGTAGGGCCCATTTTGCATGTGGCAACCTGATGATACAGGGTACCGGTGATAGTTCTGATGGCACACTCCCAGTATTCGTCGCTGTCGAAAACATGATTCACGCAACCTGAAAAAATATAGTAATATATATAAGAATCATTATGTATATATTTAATTCAGGAAACAATTACACAGGCCCACAAAAAAAAAATTATCATGAGCGAAAATTAAGACCCACTTTTCTTTATGTTTTTCGGGGCGCTGAACACGAATCTGAAGTCAGAATAGCATGCTTCTGGACGAATTTTCGATCTAGAGGTCAAAATTGGACGAAAATCATGAAAAATAGGATTTTCATCTTTTCAGGTTCAAAATGAATAGGAAATTTTGGGAGACATGGAAATATAATTTTTGGGAGAAAATACAGTATTTTCCAATGTATTCCATTACTTGATAGAGCCTGATGTACGGTGAGTTCACTGTCGACCGCACTATTAGACAAAATTCCCGAGGATATTGCTCCCAACAGTGGTTTATAAACATATTCATGTAGGTTAATTCGAGATTTTATAACAATGAGAAGAGGCGGGAATTATATCTCGGGATTGTATGGAACACTCAACCTGTGAGATTGGAGCCTTGCCGGCATCAACTTGTGATGAAACCTTTCGACGCTTACCTTCGGACGACCTTGCACCCCCATTACAATCATCTTTTTATTTGAGCGTCTCAACATTTATCGATCTGAATTTATCTCTATATATTCAGTGTAGTAACTTAATTCGTTTATCAAAACGCATTCCTCTAAATTTGGAGATCGGCAATTTTTTGCTCGTTTCTGGATTCTCTTATCATCGAATGATCTACGCAATGGATTTCTTTTTCGTTCATGTGCCTCTTGGACTGTTTCTCTCTTTAATGACCAACAAAAGTCTGCCATCATATTGATATCCCATCTTCCTTTATACCGTTTCTCCATATCCTTGATATCTTGATGGAATCGCTCGCCTTGCTCTTCACTGAAGTCACCTAGATTGTCAGGGAAATCTCATCTCAGCTATAATGCTTTCGTAGTCATCACTTCTATGATTCCCTATGAACTGATGGACTACTGCCTTAAAGCTTTCCCATGCGGCTTTCTCTTTTGTAGTCATCGTTGTAATGAACGGATCATCCTTCAGTATCTTTCGAATCTGGGATCCATTAAAAATTCCTTCCTTAAGTTGAGCTTCCGACAACTGACTCAAATATTCAAAGTATTCACCCTGTTTATCAAGCGCTTTCACAAACTGATTCATCAAGCCTAATTTTATATGCAGGGGTGGGAGGAGGATTTTCGACGGTTCACCCAGTGGTTGCTCTTTTATATTCTTATAACCCGGTAAGAGGCACGATCGCGTGGGACAGATCTTTTTTTTGTAGTGATATATGGTATATTTAAAATAACTGATCGGAAAGCCAACGCGGATATTTTGTCCACCATCCTCAATGGGTCTAAATCGATGTTTTCATATTTCACCGTTGAATGAGACAACGTTGAAAAGGAGAAGCGGCTCTAAATATTCAAATTTAACACAATTAAAATACGCACACCACAAGCTCTTAACCAAATGTAACTAAATAAATCAAAATTTAACAAAACAAAAAGGCTCACAGGAATGCGTTTTGATAAACGAGTTAAGTTACTACACTGAAAATAAACGCCGACTGATAAATGTTGAAACGCTCAAATAAAAGGATGATTGTAACTCGTGCAAGGTGTCCGAAGGTAAGCGTCAAAAGGTTTCATCACAAGTCGATACTAGCAAAGGTCGAATCTCACAGGCTGAGTGTTCCACACAATCCCGAGATATAATTCCTGCATCTCCTTACTGTTCTTCCTGCGTGTACAGTTCTGCTCGGCACCGCGAACACAAGTACAATCCCGAATCAATTTACATGAATATGTTTATAAATCACGGTTGGGAGCAGTATCCTTGGAAATTTTGTATAATAGTGCGGTCCAAAGTGAACTCACTGTACATGAGGTTTTATCAAGTAATGGAATACATTGGAAAATACTGTATTTTCTTCCAAAAATGATATTTCCATGTCTGCCAAATTTTTTCTGTTCATTTTGAACCTGGAAATATCACAAATCCCGAGTTTTCATGATTTTCGTCCAATTTTGACCTCTAGCTCGAAAATTTGTCCACAGGCATGCTATTCTGACTTCAGATTCGTATTCAGCGCCCCGAAAAACATAAAGAAAAGTGGGTCTTAATTCCCGCTCCCGAAAAATTTTTTTTTTGTGGACCTGTATTATTAATGTGTCAAAAAGATAAAGAAATATGTTTAAGGTCTAGGTTTCATAAACAAGTTTTAAGAGCAATTTGCATTATAAAGAACAACATTGTTACGGTACGTACTGTCAACACCACGTCCAGATATTGTTTAATTTAAATTTAATTGTGTGATCGAAACAAAAGATATAGGCAAAAAATGTGTTCTTTTAACTCGCTATTGACTCGACAACAGGGCAATAAATTGATCTCAAATGTTACTACATATTTGTTAACAAAGTGCGTTAAAACGAAGATGTCCATAAATTTTGAAAATGTGCAGAGATTTATAGATAGATATAGTCTAGCCACTTAATTCTGTTAAGTGTGCACCACAAAGTAGTGTTTTGAAAGTCTTATTGTGATTACATTATTAACCTAGAAATGTTATCATACTAACCAGGTATCGGAGTCCTCACTATTGTTGCCCCGTATTTTTGTAACGACGGACTTTCATTTATTCGTTGTATTTCTCGTATGGCAGCAATAAATGTTTTTATGTCGTGATTGTCTGGATCCGTAAAAAAGTTTGCGTAAAACTTTGGCCAGTGGAATGGATTTTTCGACTTCAGCTTAATGGATCCGTAGGACCGTGGGTGTACCAACATCGGTAGAATCTGAAAACGATGGTATAAATGAACCTCTCTTTAATTTTAGTTAAGTACGGATTACTAGTTTAAAGTTCCATTATTGGCCCGCAGTCCAAATACAGAAATCAGTATCCCTAGTATAGAAAACGTTAATTAGCGATCGAAAAAAAAAATGTTTAGTCTTTAATTGAGTCCATACGGGTTAGAAACTTGTAACTTGATGTAATTAAAAATGATGTTGGCAAGTACTTAGAATTTTTTTAGATACTTATACGTCGTCTGTAAAAATTAATTTGGCGCATAAATTTTTAGGTAATCTACGAAAACTCGTGTTCCGCAGTTAAATGTCATTGATGTTGACACAAAGTGAGAAAGTCTATGGGCCTAAATTAGAACCTTGTGGTACATCTGTCGTTATAAAATTGGATATTGAATTTTATATGTTAAAAGTAACTTTCTGGATACGATTAAGGAATAATAAAGAAAATAACATATGATACTGTTCTTATCATGAATCATTAGATATGTTTCATATAATTTCACTAAGCAAAAAAAGGAACTGCATTGCTCTTTCTTTTGTGTACAATATTGCAAATAATATTATTGACTGTCCGTCCCTTGTTAATAAGCTTTGTTTTCTGGTTCCATGCGCAAATCACCAATTTTTAATGCCTGTAATATACTTAATTCTATATCTGGCGTCTGTGACATTAATCATGATAGCTTAGATAGGATAATACAGTTATATCTTACAAGAAATAAATAAAATAATATATTCCATCATACTATTTTTTCTTTTTTTTTCTTTACACTTTTGTATTTCTTTTATTCTTATTTTTGTCTTGTATTTCTGTAATTCGTATTATTGTTTCTCTTTTAATTCAATTATACTATGTTTCCTGTAATTGAGTATTTATACCTGATATAAATAAATGTGAATTTATTTATTTATTTGTTTATTTATGCCTAATAAAAGAATAAATAAAATCGACATGCACATAAAATGCATTTATTTCTACTACAAATACATTTATCCATCAACAGATGATTATTAAGAACAATTTTTACCTGATATATTGGTTTGTTTTCGAATGGTTTCCATATTACGTCATATATTTCTTGAGGAATGTTAAAAATCCTTCTGTAAACTATGCCCATATCAGTATTGAGACCTCCTCCGATGAAAATCAGTTCTACATCTGGATACAAGGCATCGGGATCAGTAGATATGTTGGTTCTTATATAAGTTAAAGCCTCTACTCCACCTAAAATAATAATTGAGGAGTATTATCGTAAAGCAAGGTTTAGAAAAACCGTTTTTTTTCGTGTACTTAGTTTTACTAGTTTAATAAATGGTATTCAGTTTAATAAATGCAATATATACCGAGTGGCTCAGCCAATAGGAACACTCTTGTAACTTTTGAATAGGTAATGGTTATTTTCAAATTTAGTGTAGTAATATGGCCAAAATGGCCGACTTCTGGTTTCGATGTAATTGACATTGTGCAGCAGGATCCAAATGTTCAAAAATTAGCACGTTGTATCTTTTAAAAATTTGATTTTTATGTAAATTACATCGAAACCGGAAGACGGCCGTTTCGGTTCTCTACATCATGTAATAAAAAATTTCATCCCATATCAGTGCACCAAATTTGAAAAGAATCTATTCGGCCATTCAAAAGTTACAAGAGTGTCCCTATCAGCTGAGTCACCCGGTATGTCTATATCTTATGGCCATAGTATTTTCTGTTATTATTGAGCTGTTTAGTAATAAAGCGTCACCTCAAAAATATTTGCAGCTGTTTAAAAGAACTACGTAGACAACAATTACACGGACCCACAAAAAAAGTGGTCTGTGCTGAGATACCGACCATACCTATCCCCCTGTATTTTGAGCCGCTGAACACGAATCTGGGCTTCGTTTTGTCCCAGCACGTTTTTTTAACATCAAGAAAATATGTTGGATCGTATTACTTATTTAGCTCATTTAAATCAGACTTCAAAAGTGATTCAACTTTAAAACTTTAATCTAATAACATTGTGATACTTCAGATTGATCACATAACTCAAAGAAACCGTAAAATCCCTCAACCCCATAACAAACAGTGGGAAGTTTTTATTGGGGAGTTAATGAGATTGTGACCTCAGATCCTTGTGCTTGAGAATCGTACATCCACAACCTCATGATCCCATAACCTTAGCATCCCATAACCCCTCAACTTTAAAGATCCAACAGAAAAAATGGAGATTAGTAGAGATTAGTGGGGGAATTCGTGCCATTCTGACATTAAAATCTTAGAATCAAGCACCCTCTGGCGCCATAGCTCTTCAACGGCAATCCCTCTACTCTTATAACCCCATAATCCTGAGGATTTAATGAAAAATAGGAGGCTCTCGATTGGGGATTCAATTAGATTGTGCCTTCAGTAACCCCGTAAACCCATAACTACTATTACTACATAACTACGTTCTCACTGAATCCCCAATTAAGATTCCCTTTTAAGTACTAAAAACTTACCTATGCTAGTAAAGAGCCCTTTCCCTTGCATGAAGAACTGAAGATATATACTGGGGTCGGTGAGGGCCTTTTTCTGATCAAAAACTATACTTTGGTTCAATTGGAACAGTATGCCCGCAAAGGTTGCGTGGTCATACATCTTTTGGCCAACTGGGAGGTCCTTTAATACAGTTATTCCTAAAGCAAGTTCAACATATAATTTATTTGATAAAACATACGTCAGATACTTAGATTATTACTTAGATACTTAGATTATGCACATTTTCATTTAAAATATTCTTTTTTGTGCCTACAATGGCCCGACCTGGCTGGTGTGGGTTATGTATATACAGTTCATATCCTCTGTATTGTTTTTTTCGCAATTCAAGTTTCAACCTTAGTAAAGTAAAATATTGTCAATTTTGATTAATGAACGTCGATATACTTATTTATTAAAATACTTTCTTCGTCACTAATAAAAATAAAACTTTTTTTCTCATCGTTATATCGCTTCTTAATTGTTTGTTTGTTTTTTCGAAGCTTAAAACACAAAAGAATGCCCACCAACTGCATTAGTTTATTTTTCATATTTAAGTAAAATAATCAAATTGACATATTTGAAATTGCCGAAGCCCCGCGTAGCTACCCAGCATCAAAAGGACGCGCCAAATAGCATAAATCTGAATGCGGGTGTAATTTGAATTCGAGATGAGCTAATGGCCGGTAGAAACGTACTAATCCTGACAGACATGGAAAAATATTTTACACGGTATACTTGTGCTGGTTTCAGCTAAATATAGACGAAAATATGCCAGATTTTTTTTTCTCTCTCCAATTTTTGTCCTTGGATGGGTTCCATCAGCCAGAATATGCCAGCTTTATCTTATTTTTAATATGGCTTTCAAACTGCAGGAATGAATCAAGAATTACGCCCAGATTTTTTGCTTCATTGACTACTGGAATTATTTCATTATTTATTTTGAAAGTTAAATTTATTGATTGAAATTTTTTATTCATTAGCACTGTTTCTATTAGAATGACTTGTGATTTGGATGCATTTAATTTTGGGTTAGGGTCATATGCATATTTATATATATTATTTAAATCTTGGGTTGATCCTAACTTGTATAGAGTAATTATCTGCTAGATCAAATGATCAATAAATTTGCGAATCAGAGGCATATTGTTGGAGAGTATTTTTAATAACTTTAGATATCTCTGAAACATATAGTGAAACCAGTAGTGGCCCTAGGATTGATCCTTGTGACACTCCCGTCTTTAAAGTTTTACATTGAGACATTTGATTTATAACAACAACATTTTGATATGTGCCTAGTCGTATTTGTACGGTACTGTTATTGTTGAGTTTACTGGTTTACAATGATGTAATGTGTTAATATGGAACAATTAGTGAATAGCGCCTTCGTTTTGATGTTGAAAAAATGAGAAATTACCCAATGTAAGTGAGTTGCGAGGTAATTCACAAGTAGCTATTTTTTCGCATTTAGTTCCCGGCATCATCGATATGTGTTTTGCGTAAACAATTTTAGTGATTAAATGCGCAAAAAATTGGTCAGGATATACTTAGCGCAAGTTTTATTGTAGCGTGCTACGTTCTTATTTACCTTTAATCAAAGTAAATTGTACTTGGTTTGAGCTTTATCTATTTAGTTCAAGTTTTTGTTATGTATGATTAAATTCGATGTTTAGAAACAAAATGAACGAATATGGATTATATCTCTTAGTATTGCTTCTGTTGCTCGATTCCGAAGGACACATGTTTTTTGAGTATTGAATTGTGCCTAAAACAACTCCCATGTTGAGTCGATGTACGTTATCACCTAACCCCGGCTATTAGGTAGTTAAACCAGATGCACAGATAAATAAAATTTTTGAATCGAAAATCTTAAGAGTGATGTAAGCAAATAAATAAGTAATTTATATATAGCAAATATACTTGCAGCAAAAGATATTCTGAAGGGCCAGTTGGGTAAGGCGAGTTGTCGAAAAGCTTGCCGGCAAAGCAGTCAAAGCCGATAAAAGACTACTGCTACTCTCATCAATATTTTATTTTACTATAAGCATTTCCTTAACTATATATTTGTGATAAGAAATAAGAAGTTTGTCATAAAATTGGTAAATAAGTTATTTATTACATATTTATTATTTTCTTCCAGTCGTCCGTATAGTGTTACTAGCGCGACCGCTCTAGAAAAATACCACGACAGAATAACGTTACTTTGGAACGACGGAAATGATTCGGCTGGCTTCGTTTCCAACAATCGAACGTCATACGTTATCGGGGTAAAAATAGTTGAAATGTATATCTAAAATGATTTCTGATGCTACCACGGCCATAAAATAATTCTAAATTTCATATGGTGGCCGTCTTTCGTTGTAAGGAACTGGAGTAATATGTAACGGAAGATCATCTAAAAATACTACGACAATATAACGTTACGGAAATAAATCTGTCATCTATAACGTTTCACCCTAGCATTGAGGCGCCATTTTATAAAATGGCTCCTATTATTAAGTAACATGTCCTCGTAGCTAAACACTCGACAAAAAAATCAAAATGCTCAAAAGATACACTCTAGTACATAATATAAGTCAGCTACAACATAAGAAAAATTATAGCACACACGTGACTCTAATAATAAAGTTTAATCAAGCTACTTGGGCATAAAAAACAGACAAAAGCTAATCTAATTGGGGTGACCATATGTTACCAGCTTCAAACTAGGCCCAGGCTAGTCAGTGTTGTTGGAGGCAAGGGCGTGAGTTAGGGTTAGGAACCGACTAATATTTTAGCAAAAAACAAATTTTGGTACACAAAAAACTCAAAACTTTATGGACACCAGGCTTGCTAGTGAAGCCGTGAAATAAGAGAAAGCACTACACAACACAAATAAAACAAGAAGTAATGATAGTATCGATTTAGGGACAATTGTACAGGTTCGATGTATAATCGAAATAAAAATTGGTTAGAGATTCAAGTTAACATTCTAATATGTACAGTGGTTAGAGATTCAAATTAACATTCTAATATGTACAGTGTGGGTTAGTAAGGTAGTTCAAGCAAAAAACGAGATCAAAATGATAATAAGTGCGCGATAATGGAGAAGTGTGACTCTATCCTAGGATTCGTGGTAATAAAATGTGGTTGAGATATAATAAAAAATTTCATACATAAAATTAACTTAAGCTAGGCAGAATGCTTAACCGAGGTTATGAACCGATATTATTATAAAAAATGAATTACTATATAGTCACTGACAAAAGAATTAACGATACCGCACTTAGATACTGCAGCTAAATACTGAGCAAACAAACACTACTATAAAAGTAACAATTTGGTAGGTAATTTAATTCAAACAGTCTGTTGCTTGATACCCAAAATTTTAGCAATAACGAGCAAAAATATAAAAATTACGTAATAATCAGAAATCTATAATAAGCAATATAATGATCACAAATTGGCGATTAATTACGTAACCAATATAAATCGATCATAAATTTATCACTGACTTAACACGTAACAACTAATAAAATATATAAGTGATCCCCATTAATTTACTCTACTATAAAAAATACCACACGGCAGAATTATGAAATGTAACAAAAATATATACACAAGGTAAAATTGGTAATAACCAAAAGAATCTCTAAAGTAAGCCACACGGCAAAGTTACAAAATGTAACAACATCTTTACACAAGGTAAAATTTGGTAATAACCAATACAAGATAAACCACACGGCAAAATTACACAATGTAACCAACAATAAATCTACACAAGGTAAAATTGGTAATAACCAAAAGTTACAAAAAAAGGGAAGTGGACGCAAAAGGCGACAGATTCCACCCCTTTGTAGGCTTTGTGTCGACGTCTAACACAAACCTTCAATCACGCGGTAAATTAAATGGACACATCCACTACAACGTGATTATAAACACCCTGTATCTTAAAATACATACAATTTAACATCAATAAAATTAGCAGATGCATAGGGCACTCTAAAATTTTGCTTATAAGTTAACGCAGTGATTATGTAGCTCGTAAGATTTTAATTAAATCAATAATTAAACCTGGCATAGGCCATTCAAATCTCGCAAATTGTTAGAGAGGTGATATTTAGAAATATAAATTATTAACATGAACTTAATTTTGTGAACATCTAATTTGGCCAGACATTCGGAGAAATCCCTCTAGCTGGAATCGGTCGCTTGAAAAGGACACACCTCGTGGCTTCCACGGTTCCGTACCGAGAAAATGGCTGCAATAAAATCTTGGCTCCTACGTTTAAAGAAAAAAATTTCTTCGTGATCCACCCATGTGAAATTTAAACAGCAAAAAACCATTTATGACGTAGTTCCCAATAAAATTATTAATTGAACGTCGTAACTGCCTCCAAGTTGCGTGATTATACAATCTTTGAACGAGTTTGGCCGTTTTACTACAGTGGTGAAAGCAACATGTTGGTTCAGCAATTTAGCGATGAAGTTCAGTTAATACTTGGTAATAATGACGATGATTTACTGCTAATATGATCTATTCAATTTTTAAATTATCGTAACTTGTAATTCATTATAACTTCGTAATTTTTGGTGACTTAGTGATTTAGTAACTTAATAAATCATAACTTTGTATAGTATTAAAGTAGCAAAGCAGTAACTTAGTGTTTCGTACGTAGTAAAGTATTACTTAGTATAGTAAAGCATAACGTGGTAAAGCAGAACGTGGCGAAGCACAACGTGGCAAAGTATAACTTGGTAAAGTATACGTGGTAAAATATTCAATCTGAGAACCCTAAAATAAATGAAAACGTAATTAGCTTTGAAAAATGGGGTAGAACATGATTTACTTACATCCCATTTCCACTAAAGATATTGAACACTTATGTTTGATTTAACGACAAGTCATTAGCTACTTGCTTTTATCACCGCGAGAACGAAAAAGACCCCGGCTCGCGTCCAGTTCGTTCACATCGCCCAATGGACGATTTTAGCGCCGCGTCGGCCTTTCAACGAACTACCGAGAAGTTCTACTTCAAACATCAATTTACAGAAAACGGCTAAATAGTTCTGTCCATATTATTGAATGTATTATACCATGGAACAACTCCGCTAGGAGGCGTTACACATCTAAGAGAAACTTTACCTATTTAAAATATACGCCGGTTACTTCGACAAACGTTGAAAGATCCTTTTCCCATTACAAGTGGATATTTAGTGAAAAACGCCGGAGTTTAATTTCGGACGATTTAAAATAAATGCAAATAATATATTTAAACATCGCCTATATGTATATTGATTCATTAATAAAGACGTTCACTATTTTTCTTATTCTAATAATGCATAGTTAGCAAGTGATTGTGTTTGTGTTACACTCAACAATAAATGCATCACAGTATGGCTTGTTACGAACTTTTAGGAGAATTTTACCTTTAAACATTACGGAATTCACTAGATACAGTTACACAGTAAGTTACCGTATTATTGTACGTAAAAATAGTCATATTGTTCATGTCGCCTAAAGCCGATTCTGATTTTGACGTCATAACTACCTCGGAGCCGGGGTCTGGTTATCACTCATGAAGCACCTAACAAACCGAATCTACCATTTAATTGTGTGAGGAAATCATGTTTGGGTATCATGTTACTGTATTAGTTATTTTTATTTACCTACTTCTTCCAAATGCTCCCTAGGACCAATTCCTGAAAGCATTAGTAATTGAGGAGAATTCAGGCTTCCGGCACAAAGTATTACTTCCTTCCTTGCAAGAGCTACGTGGTATTTTCTATTTCTGACATACTTCACGCCATACGCCTCTTTTGTATTTCCGTTTATTAGAATCTGGACCACTCGGGATTTCGTGAGGATCTTCAGGTTCTTTCTGTCTTGAGCTGGTCGGATGAAAGCTTTTTCCGCGCTACAGCGACGTCCATTTCTGGTGGTGGTTTGTACATAAGACACCTGAATATAAATATATATTTATTCCTAGAAATGTATCGCAAACATACTAGTCGGGGAGCCCTCCCTAGCTGTACGTGCACCCCCCGCCAGATTCTTGGGGACAATGTTTTTCATAAAGATTGAAGCCTAAGGAACAATTTAAGACATATTCTAAAAAAAAAAACTGGCTGTACTTTCAAAATGGCGGCCATATATTAGAAAAAATTGTTGCCAATGTTGTTTTTGTCATTTAACACAAAAACTAAAAAAGATGGACAAAAACTTTCTTCACAAAAAACAACGTGCATAAAATTTTCTACAATTTTATACCTATACAATATTTTGATAGGAGTTACCATTTTCCAGATCAATGAGTCCAAAATTAAGAAAACATGGAAATTCATATATCGGTAAATCACTTAGAGGGAATAACTGTGACAATTATTGTAAGGCGTATAATATAACTTTATATTATTAACATAAAAATTAAATAAAATAAACTGAAAAAAATTAATAATAATAATAATATTATAATTTGCAGACATTTATCTCGAAAACGGTAACAGTGGTATCTGGAAAACGGTAACTCCTATCCAAATATTGTATAGGAACAAAATTTTAGAACATTTTATGCACTTTGTTTTTTGTACAGAAAGTTATATCTTTTTTAGTTTTTGTGTTAAATGACCAAGAACAATATTTGCATTTTTTTTAAACGGACGCCATTTTGAAAGTACAGCCAGCTTTTTTTTTTTAGGACATGTCTTAAATTGTTCCTTAGGCTTTAATCTTTATGAAAAATATTGTCCCCAAGGATCGGGGGGGTGCATGGACAGTTAGGATGGGCTTCCGTAGTGTTACGTTTTGTATTGAATTTTATATTTTATTTTAAGAGATTAATCATTTATCTGGAAAATGGTAACTCCAATGCAAATATTGTATAGGAACAAAATTGTAGAAAATTTTATGTACTTTATTTTTTGTACAGAAAGTTTTTCTCCATCTTTTTTAGTTTTTGTGTTAAATGACAAAAACCATATCTGCAAATTTTGTTTTTTTTTACGGACGCCATTTTGAAAGTGCAGCCAATTTTTTTTTAGGACATGTCTTAAATTGTTCCTTAGGTTTTAATCTTTATGAAAAACTTTGTCCTAAAGGATCGGGGGGGGGGGGTGCACGGACACTTAGGGTGGGCTCCCGTAGTATACCTAAAACTTGATTTAGTTTAAATTAGTCGTTAATGTAATAGATACTATCTAGCTTGAAAATATTTTTAAAAGATATTTAATTTATTTATTTATGTTTGGAGCAAGGCGGAAATTTTACAAAACTTTTAGTTCTTTTGGGCTAACATGCAAAACAAATCATGCATAATATTTGTACGTATACTCCAGACACCCTATATATACAGGGGGGTCTCAGACTTAAACGGACTTAGTCTAGTGGAAGGTAGAGCACACTTAGCTGACTTCAAAGAACCTCCAAACTTACCCTATAATGGTAACCGTTTTCGAGATACGGGATGTTTTGTGATTTTTGACCAATAGTTTAATCCGCCATATTTCTGGAACGGCCGTACATATTTGGATAAAATTTGGTGAGAACATAATACTCTATTAGTTCTGTCAGAAGCATAAATCACTTGGAAATATTTCCAGGACCGGACGCAATTTTTTTAATGTCGCTCTCTGTGCCCGTTAACATTTATCATTTTTTGGGAAATGTTAATAAGCGTAGAAGTCAGTAGAGCAATGTGTAAAACAATACCATAATATTTGAAAGCACATTTAGAGTTATTTTTTTATAAATTTTCGAAAATATTGATTGATCAAATCTTAACACCCCCAGCCTCAATACATTTTTAAGAACGTTTTAATAAGTTTTTTACTGACCTACTAATAATTTCCGGTTATTTCTAATGCTATCATGTGGTAGTATTTAAAAAAAATTCTAGTAACTGTTCCCGAATGTGAAATACTTCTGTATGTTATTTTGCTAAAGATTTCTATTATTAGCAGACTGTAATTTCTAAAATCTAAGTATTTGACTATAATAGTAAAAACTCACCGTTCAGTCGAAATCCTGGTGGTTGCAATTTGATAAATGCCGGAGATTGCAGGAAATCAGGAAAAGGAAACTTTAAGGTAAGGACGAGGAATCGGCAATATTCGAAGAATTATCGCACGACACAATACTATTCAAGTAATTGCTATGTTCAACTATATTTAACTAAATGAGAGGTTTTACTTATGTCAAAAAATGAAATTTTGTCTAACACCTTTTAGAAACTTCTTTAACTATCTATCTATAATGTCTAATGGCTCACTGCTAGCAGTATCAGTAGTCCACTTTTTGTTGCCCTTTTTGTATGGGAGAATAAAATTCCTGTATAAATGATAGAGTTTATCATCTATTCACTGCTAGGTAATTTGGGTTGCCTATATCAATTTAAGTTCAAATAAAATAAAGAGCGACGCAAACAACTTCATTGTACACCTCTGACTTGAGGTGGCACTATGAAAATAGTCCAGAAGTGGAACATCATGAAACCTCAATGACCATTTAACCGGACCTTCTCGACCAATTATAGGGTGTCATCGTGGTTTGAATCCACGATGGCCCGGTACCATTTTTCTGTACCGGTCAGAGATCATCTGAATCAGGATTACCGCAATAGATGGTTTGGTCGAGGAGGTCCTGGCCACCGAGGTCTCCTGATCTTACACCTCTTGACTATTTTTTATGGGGCCACCTCAAGTCAGAGGTGTACAATGAAGAATTTCACACTCCTGAACAGTTATTATAAATTTTATATAACCTATATGATTTTATTAGAAGTAACCCGGGAATCGTTAGTAGAGCAGTAAAAAAACTTATTGCAACGTTCTCAAAAATGTATTAATGCTGGGGAGTTCATTTTAAAAATATGATGTAATTTTAATTAATTGTATTTTTCTGCTAATTATTTTGTTTCCTTTATCTAAGTGTTGTGAGTTTTGTTACTTAATACATTATTTGCTGATTTTATTTCATCGGAATAAAATTGACAATCTTTACTCAATATTTTAATATTGTTTTCTGAAGGTTTTTACTTTAGTAATTGATTTTAATTGTGTCTGTTAATACAAATTTTATTGTTAACATACCATAATGGAATGTGTTATTTTGAATGGAAATTTAAACTCAAAAAGTTTAGAAACAGATAACAAGTTTTTCTGTAGCGCATTTAAGTGAAATTAATAAAAGAATGACGTTAGTTAGTTGACTTCAGTATTTGTAGAATTTAAAATTTGATCAATCAATATTTTCGTAGATTTATAAAAAAAATAACCGTAAACGTGCCATCAAATATTATGGGATTATTTTACACATTGGTCTATTGACTTCCAAACACTTACTAACATTTCCCAAAAAATAATATACAGGGTGATGTTAACGGGCACTAAAAGCAACATTAAAGAAATTGTGTCCGGCCTTGGAAATTTTTCCAAGTAATTTATACTACTGATAGGACTAATAGAGTATTATATCTCACCAAATTTTATCCAAATACGTACGGCCGTTCCGGAAATATGGCTGATTAAACTATTGGTAAAAAATGACAAAATATCCCGTATCTCGAAAACGGTTATCATTAGAGGGTGAGTTTAGGGGTGTTTTTGTTGCAGAACCTTCCAGAATCGACCTAAGTCAAAACCAAAATAAAAAAATTCGACTTAGGCAATTTTATTTAAGGACAAGAGTCTAAGGGACTTCAGAGGCACAGACTAGTCCAAAAGGACCGTTATGAGTTGGTACGCCAAAGTTGTACTTTGAAAATATTCATAATATTTTCAATTTTAATTCCTCCGCCAAAGACATTGACCATGGAGGTACATATATTATATACCTTGTTCTAAAGAATGACAATAAGATTTTAAAGGAAATGTATTAGAAAGGCGAAACCGATGAATTTGGCAAAAGCGACGTACCGCCTATAAACAAAAATTGACAAAATTCAATGAAAATGCACGAGGCCGGTTTCTCGCATAAAACGAGTCTAGATTCACCCAGCGACTTATAATTTGGACGAGTGCGTTGGGTGGTCAATACAAAGCGATGGTAGGAAAGCCAATATCAGGGCTTTCCAAATGATAAAGTTGCAGAGAAAAACGCCTTATGCATAAATATTGAACCCCTAGATAAGGACAAGTAAGTCGTGGACTGACCGAACATTATCAAACTTATGTGGTAAGTAAGTCCTCTTAAATGTCGGTTTAGTACGTAAAATCTCACGTTACGAGAACTTTAAAGCTAGGTAGTCTTTAGTGAAACTAAATTTTTTTAGTAAAACATTTGTATGTTATTTTCAGTCAGCCGTAATTACCATGTTACAAAAGTCATAAATTTTTTAAAAGGCCATATATTTAATTCTGGGAAGGTTGCGTGTCTCTTTTCTACCAAATCGATTGTTAGCGTACGCTCTGCTCTCACTTGTTTAGTTAAAAAGTCATTTGCTGAAAATCACTGTATTATTTCATAATTATTAAATGAATGGTATTCTTTAAACTAACTGCATTTTATTGATGTACGGACTTGTTGCTAGTCTTAATCCCTGGAGTTTTCGTTTGGAAGGCCTAAACAACTGAGTTAATCGGAATCTCATGATCTCTGAGTCTGATACTCAGTGTTCTGGTCGCCTTACGGGAGCTTGATGGGGATTTTTTAATGCGATTTCTCCAGAAATCTTTAAGTGCCCATCACGTCAAATTCCAATCCCGTCGGAGAGAAATTTTCGATAGGGATTTTTTTTATGCAAAAATAGCAGAAACCAAAAGACGTCAGACCATTTATTACTGTATAAACAGATCCAAATCACGTCAAATTCCAATCCCGTCGGAGAGAAATCTTCGATAGGAATTTTTTTTATGCAAAAATCGCAATAATCTGAAGACGTAAAAGCCCTTATTGTCAGTGAATAATATAATTGAAATCACGTCTTGAGAGAGCGTCGTTAATGATCTAAGGTAGTGCAGCCTTGATCCATTACTCGTCTATCGAAGTGCATCTTATCTCGAACCCGACTGGGAGTGGAAAAACGGGGCAGAACGCGGCTGGCGCCACTTAATAAATAAATGGTGTCGGGTCAATTTGACGCCCGGTAGTGTGTTATTCTACATTTTCAACTCAGCTCAGTGTGGTCTAGCTTTTCCGTTTAAATCTGAGACACACTAGGTATCTAGGGTATAACCGATGTTTCAATTATATAAGCTATTATTATTCTTTAAGCTATTAAACTTTCGAAATGCAATTGCTTGGCAATTAGACCTCAAATAGGGTACAATATTTATACCAGAATTAAGAGAATTAACCCAAGAATTATATTTTGTTCTGTTACTTTCGAAGCACTGTATAAATATTTTTTATAGTTGTGTTTATCGTGGTTTACATATTGAAAATCACTGGTAAATTTTGGTTTTCGGTATTTTTTAACTGGCATCTTTTGACTTTTTGGCCTTTTCGTATTCTTTTTGTTGATTAATTTTGGAGTGTACCGCAAAATGAAACGATGATTTTCCGATAGAAGTGTATTAAACAATAAATTTACAAATAATTGTCTTACTCCTAACTGATCCTTGCCATTATAATCCACGTAGGGATACCCAGCTTCTTGTGCGGCATTCACATAGGCACGTACCGCTTCTGTCCTGTACGGTACATCGCTCACCGTTAGGTATCCCCCTTTATTATGGTATTCTCGATCCTGCCTTTCTAAGTGAGCATCTTCTGATTTCAAACAATATGGTAGTACTTCTTCGTACGACCAGCCAGGATTACCCATCTCCTTCCATCTGTCGTAGTCCCGTCGGTTACCTCGAACCTGTATCATGTAGTTTATGATTGTGCTGCCTCCAAGAGCCTTTCCATGTGGCCACATCATTCTCCCTTCCGGACAACCTAGAAAGTAATCAATTTAATTGTAACTTCAATACACCGTATAATAAAGAGGAATACTCGTTTTTTCCCCCGTTTCCATTTTTTTTTGTCATAATCGTGTTTCGAATGTGTTTTAAATTTTTCTAGATGATTTTTGTATATACTTGGTCGCAGTGAATTATTGCGCGTGGTAGGAAAATAATTTTATAACGATAGATAATGGTTTATATGTGAGTTAAGAAATAGAAATATCTGACAATGCTCTTTAAGATGTTTATATGAACTAAATTTTTTTTAGTGATTTTTTTTCATTTTCATTTTATACGAAACATTGTTTTACCTTTACAAAAGCCTTCTTGCCGTTCCGCCCTGTAACCCCAGTTGTAATTTGTAAATTCGAGTGTACCAGCTAAGAAAGGAATGTCACTTAATACACTGGCATTCGCCCCAGCCTCGATCAGTAGCACTTGCCATTCTGGTATTTCTGATAATCTGTTGGCTATCACTGCTCCTGATGGTCCGGATCCTATTACAATAAAATCAAAGGAAATGTTTTCCATATTGATGTCATCTGGAAAGAAATAAAAAAATTACTGAATCGATAAATCTATTTGTCTACACAAAAGCCCGAGCACAGGCCTGTCGAGAGGAGGGGTGCGGGGATAATTCCTCGGGCTCGGGCTCAATTTGAGGGGGCCCGTCCGGGGAACCGGTTTTGAAATATTGATCATTTGTATTATAATTTTTTCTTAGCATATTCTAAATTTTTTTTAGGATTTCTGTCCCCGCTCATCAAAAAAAAAATTTCGGATTCTCCCCCCTCTCATCAAGAATTTTTTTTGATTTCTGCCCCCTGCAAAAAAAATTGAAGCCTCTAACTCAGTAATCACGATATTTGATTTTAAAAAAAATCTATTTTAATTGACATCTTATACATTTATCCTTAATGTACCCATTGAAAATATGTTGGAAATATATTGAATCTGAATTGGACAAGAAATTCCGCGAATGTAGAACTTACATCAAATTAAAACGAAAACTAGCACCAATTTTAGCATACGTCGTATCCGCTGCTTCCGACCGCCTTGGTTTTCATAGCTAATAGCTCATTAAAGGATGGGATTTTGCAGAGTGTGAGGGAAATATGCGTTTATTTTCGGGTTATTATAAATATTTAAAAAATCATAAATGGTATAATCTTTCAAATAGTTTCAGATACTTCCCATTGCTATCAGTCCCCCCACATCAAATCATGGGCCCTGATACCAAATTCACTGACGGACCCCCGAGCCTAATAATGGATGAGCGGTAAAAAAATTTTTTGTCAAAATCTCTGGCGGGCCGCTGCTACGGACCCCTCGGAAGCCAACGGGCCCCCGCGCTTAATAATTGATGAGCAGGGAGGAGAAATTTGAAAAGAAAATTTTTGTCAAAATCTCTTACGTTCCTCTCGGAAGCCCGGGCCCCTAAACTCAGTACTCAATAAACCCCCCCTCATACGGGGGGGCTTGATTGCTATAGAGAATACAACCATATACAGTTTGTATCATAACTTTTGTATATGCTCTAATACATACGGGCAATTATGGTGTCATAACTATCTAAAATCGTTTCTTACCTTTATCTGTTTATTACCTATTCTATGATAATTCTGGCGTATATCGTATGTTCATGCTTCACATGTTTTTCTTCATAAAATGTTATATTTGTAGTACTATGTATGCGTAGGTATGTATTTTTGTGTGCATATACATATATATATATATATATATATATATATATATATATATATATATATATATATATATATATATATATATATATATATATATATATATATATATATATATATATGTTATATAAAATTATATGCTATATTATCAAGATATAAAGCGACATTATAGATAGTATCATATTACAGTATTAGATAACAACTTCCTTTGAGAATTGCTTATCTAGATATTAAGTTTCATTTTAACTTCTCACAATATTATGCTGATTAACTAGCTTGCATTTTCCTTTGTTTAACTTTTGGCTGACACATCTTTTAGAACTTATAAATATTACCAACAGACTTTGTAAACCTCGGTATTATACTCATATTCAAATTAAAATGTTCTAAGTAACAATTGTATTATTCAGTAATCGACGTCGATTCCTTCTTGTAACTAAATAAATATTTTTTAAAAAGCCTAAACCGCAAAGGCTAATATAACAAATGGCGCAGTCGTACGGATCTAACTAACATCGCGTGTTAGGGAACCTAAGTAGTGGTAAACGTATCCAGCGGAACAAGGAGTCCATCTGCAAAAGGTGCCTAACGATTGGAAAAGAACCATTAGAACAAGGAGAACTTCTTAGCCATGGTGGTGGATCCCAATCCTTTAATTAGAAGAACCTACTAACCAGATGGAAAAAATACTCACATAAGTCATTTTAAGAATCATCTCGTACTATTTTATTATTGTATTATTATTTTCACGAATTATTTTTATTATAGTGTATTATACTGCTAATACACTCGGCGCACAAAAGCCAGTTCTATTGCCAAAGTGAAATCCATTCCCATTAATTTTTTGGCCTTGCTCCCATGGAGATTTATTCAGGATGATTTCATAAATAACATATTTCAATTTGAACCAAATCCACCGGGCATTATTTTACATAAGAAACGTGCGGGGTCCTTTTGTTAATTATATCAACTTTATTTTATTGTTTGAATCATCTAAAATAATAATTTTCCTATAATTCCTTTGATTATATTTATCCTCATATAATTTGAAATCTAAGAAAGGAACAAAACATTTTATTCTATAAAAACTTTTACTCCAAAACAAATTTGTTTAACATACTACTTTTCGTAATAGATGTGAATCGAGACTATGCAATAAAGCTGGTATGCCGGATACTTCCGGCAGTTTTTGGGCCCGCATACCAAGATATTTTTAAAGATCACATCGAAACGAACTTAACAAAAAAAAAGTTTGCACATGATGACGGAGAAATTTCATCCCCCTTCACACACTTCAAATAGGTATGCCACACCCGTCCGGCCAAATAAAGTGGTATGCGTAATTTTTTTCTGAAAGAGTACGAAATTTTCTATCGAATACACCACAAATAACCAATATCCGCGATGAGATACCAAGCTTATTTTGTTCGTATAATTTGTAACTATCAATTCACATACAAATTTTTCGATTCCGTTATGAGGGGGCTTTCAGTATCACCGGCTCCGGGTCTATTAATTCAGTGGGTGCAAGTGTGGGCGATACCTCTCCTCTACCAAACTATAATAAAAGAAAAACATTTTTGAAGGCTTACCCTAATAAGTGCGCTAGTTTTTTTACTAAGGACGCAAAAGGGCGCTTGTTATTTTTTATAATTTGAGACTATTTTTTGCATTTTATGATTAATATGACCAGAAAAGCGTGATCTTAGCCCCCACGTTCAATAGTTAATAATTCGAAAAAGAATAGGGCGGTAGCTAATTATTTTGAGGTGCAAAGGGGCGTATAACGGGTGCAATCTTTCTAAAATAAAAAGTGGAGAGGGGCCAACTTAACTCACCCATGTTTTACTTCCATATCCAGTAGCCAATACGATAGAGAAAATTTGAAACCTACAAAAACTTGCACAACGAATAATTTCTTTTTAACGAGTTCTTGTATAAAAGAGAAAGTGTATAGAATAATATCTCGAAAAGTTTACATTCCGCTCGGATGCAGAACATGAAAGAAAATTGAAAAAAAAAAATCATCTATTTTTTAAAATTTTTTAAATTAAGTCAGGGTAGGAAAAAATAAAAAATACAGGTGGATAGACCACGTGTTTTTGAACAACAAATGTCCTAATAAAAAAAATTTATCGCTAAAGCCACGGTATTCCTGGAAAAAAATAGTGAAGTAACTTTGTCACTCTGCGCGGGCAAGCGCAGGGTTAAATGTATGCTATGGTTCTAACGAGTAAAATAAAGCTTTCTTCTTTTTCTGATTACACATTTTAAACATTTTTCTTAGTAAATAGGATAAATAGTGAGTATGGAGGGAAAATATATATTTAGGAACGCATACACAGACACCACACATAGCCGCTGGATCGAAGCAGATCTGCCGCGGCGTCACTCGCATGGATTTTTACCTGCCTTTACTTATTGAATTTATTACACATCTTAACTATATCCAATGGATTCCTTATGCATTTGTTAATATATTGGAAAAGTTCCAGAATTTATATTCAAAATTAAGTATAGACAGTTGTAAGGATAAAGTCGTGAAAATTGCTATTTCTGATCATGATGGGATTGGTCATGTTTTCGAAAAAATGCATACAAGTAAACGAATTTGTGTTTGAGCATTCGAAAAGTATACATCTTTTCCGAAATAGTGATATTTTATTTTTTCCAATGGCTCAAGTTCTCGGCGAGTTACTGCCTCCAATATACATATATTTATCAAAAAAATCATCAAGCAAGGAAATTAAAATGATTTCAGATGTACTTTTTTTGAATACACGTTACTACAATTTAATAAACCATAATAATCATGAAGTGTACATACTTTTTAACAGTTCTCAATGAAGACAAAATTTTTTTGAAGAGCTTTTATTTTTTTCTATATTTGTTATTGCGACGATTGAGTTTGGGCGTGATAATATATATAAGTATATTTTTCCCATCCATCTTTGCTTGTATGGTTTAAAACAAAAAAGCACCGGAAAGCTACAATTTCCATCTTTTAAATGAACCAACACTTATATAGACTGAACAAATTCTGATTTAGTGACATGTAATTCAGTGCGTCGGTGTCACAGTCATGCGTATTCAAGCGCGCGCACGCGTGAATCTCGCTCCTACTAATAATGTTATTTGAGTATTTTTTTCCGGGAATACCGTGGCTTTAGCGATACACTTTGTTAGAACATTGTTCATAAACAGGTGTTCTATTCATCTGTATTTTTTATTTTTTCCTACCTTGACTTAATTTCAAAATTTTGAAAAAATGGATGTAAAAAAATTTTTTTTTCACTTTTTTTTTGTTCTGCAACCGAGCGAAATGTAAACTTTTCAGGACATTATTCTATACACTTTCACAAACTCATTAAAAAAAAATTATTCATTTTGCAGGTTTTTGGAGGTAAATACCTTCAACGACTAGTCTACAGTGGAAGTATAGTAACGCAAAAAAAATTAAAAAACTTTTATTGTTCAGATAGGCTTAGAATATCATGAAACGTCGGGATTTTAAGGTTGAGCAAAAAAGATTTTTGTCTGTCTGTCTAACTTTTTTTGTGCGCACATTTACTCTGGAGCCGTTTAAGATATTGACCTGAAATTTGGTACACGTATGTATTTTAACGAGATCTTGAACATTTTGATCTTATTTTTACTTCCACATCCAATGGAAGTATAGTAACGACAAAAAATTTTTAAAAATTTTTATTGTTCAAATAGGCTTAGAATGTCAGAAACGTTTGAGTCAAAAAAAATTTCTGTCTGTCTGTCTGTAACTTTTTTTTTGTGCGCACGTTTACTCTGGAACCGTTTGAGATATTGACTTGGTGCACATATGTACTTTAACGAGATCTAGAACTAGATTATTGTTTCATCTTGTTCCGTCGAAGGGTTGGGGGGTAAATTTGGGGTAAATAGGTAGATCAAGCAGGTAAGAGTCCATAAAATTGGTATTTAGTGTATACAAGAGAAGCTAAGGTCTCAAAAAAAAATTTGGCATTAGCCACCCCCATTACCACCCCCACCCCAAAAAAAATGTGATTTAGTGTGTGTACAAGAACCAGAAACCTCAAAATATTTTTTTTTACTTCATCCACCCCCACTACCACCCCCTATCACCACCCCCACCCCACTACCACTGTGGGGTATCGTTTTATGGGCTTTTGGGGTAGAGGATTTCAAATATTATATTATTAAAGTTCCATAAACAATTATTTCCACATACGAAATTTTTTCGTTGTGAGTGACTTGGACAGCAAATTTGGATGTGGAAGTAGTGATTCCTTGGGCAGCGGTTTTTTAATTTTATTATGGACTATTGAAAGTAAATAGGGCTCGGTCCTATACTCCCCTTTTAGGACAGTTACTGCGGAGACGGTGCTATTAGTACATAATTTAATAAATTTAATTATCACAATTATAATTCTCGGAGTAATAAATTCCAAACGTGCATTCTAAAACGTGTTCATTATGTGCAAATTATTATTATTGATTTAATTGTTTCAGGCAGCACATTTATTATTAAACTGTTTATAATAATTGTAGGAAGTTTTACATGTGATTATAATTATAACTAATATATTTCTTTATGTTAATAAGTTGCTTTCTGCATTGTCTGCATTCTGCATTCTTTGGTTAAATATACGTACGCATTTCTTTGTTAAGGAGAATAATTGAGTACCTACTTGTTCAATCTCACACATATAATATATCTTAAGGAATATCAACGCCATTAAAACAAACTTCTTGGAAGGTGTGGGCCACTCTATATGTATGTATTTAAATAGGAAAATAACGATATGTAGCATTTTTTTTGTAATGGGGTGGTTTTAATCTGAGTCTCAGAATCTTAGAACGGTGTCCTCTGTTTTCGCTTATAATTTAAATTGATAACAATGGCATTAAGGTTGAACCTATAGTAGAGCGAAAGTTAATTGAATTAACAGAACAATACACAAAAAGTGTCTAATATAACTATACAAGGCGGTATCGAAAAAGGCGCTTAGGTATATTGTGGGTGATTATCGGAGTATTGAAAAACTAAACTTCCACCGTCTGATAACTATCTGAACTGTTGATCCGGTTGGTAGCAGTAGTTTAGGTGGCAATTTTTCTGTACTAAATTTATATACCAAAACCGACTTGTTTTAAGGACACCTTAATTACCTGTTCTATCCGGTGCAGTTGGAGGAATTAGAAGACTTAGAAGGCATGTGATTCCAAAAGCTTGAAAAGACATCATTTCTCTGTAAAGATATTAGTAATTAGTGCATTGTAAACGGTAGTGGGACGTGTTAGTGGCGAGAACTCTTGGTCACACTATCTATCGTTATTAAAGTTATGTCAAGTCGCAAACAGTATGTGTCATTTACCAATATTACGCGCAATACAATTGATTCTGTTAACTCGGCATCTGTAGAAATTAATGTGGGCGTGCCACAAGGATCGGTATTAGGTCCCATATTATTCTTATTATATATTAATGATCTGGATGATTTGAGTACTTTAGCAGATTTTACTTTTTATGCAGATGACACATCTATTATACTATCAGGTAAACATGTTGATATTTTAGAGATGAAATGTGGTTTTTATTGGAAAACCTTTGTAATTGGTTTAGTGAAAATTCTCTCTATTTTAATGTTGAGAAAACACAGGCATTAGTGTTTCACAATAGACGAAAGAAATGTGATTATCAAATATTCAATTTGATAATACGTCAATATCAACAAGGATGTCCAATGTAAAATTTTTGGGTATAAATATTGACAGTTGCTTAAACTGGAAAAGCCATTGTGAATTACTGATAGCCAAATTACATTCAGTAGTTTATCAATTCAAAAATGTGAAAAGTGTTCTAAACATGACTCAACTAAGGAATTTATATTTTGCTGAGGTTGATTCTCGGTATATGGTGTTTGTTTCATATCATCAAATAATGTATTATTAGCCCAAAAGCGTGTGATAGGATGTATGGTACGCTTATCCACATAAGAGACCTATAAAAATACATTTAAGGACTATAATATATTGACACTTCAATTTTCATTTTTGAACTAAGTATGTTTATTTGTCTTTAAAAATAAAAGTAAATTTGTTTGTAACAATCATCTAAATAATGTAAAGGCAAAAACATGATCTTTATGTGCCCGTCAGTAAATTAAATGTCTCTGTAAATTCACCCAGTTGTCTAGGAACCTAGAGTTTTTAATCACCTCCCTGTGGAAAATATTGCAATAAACTTTCACTATTTAGAAAGAAACTTAAAGTATTTTTAATTAGCAAAATCTTCTACAAACTAGAAGAATATTTTAATATATAACATGCTTTATGATTTACTTCTTTTTTTTCTTCCTTCTCTCTTTTAGATTTAAGTCTGACTATTCCTATACAATATTGTATCATATTGTTATGCAAGGAAAATAAAGTTTATTATTATTGTCGTGTACTGGGTTCGATCCCCAGTTCCGACACTTACAATGTCGGTGAGTATTGTATGTTGTTGCGTTTTTTCAAATATGTAACCCCCTTCCGGACAGCCTTGGCTTTGGATTTGGAGCTTATCTACTATGTGTGGTGTGTTTATATTTATGTTTGTAAAGACAGTAACTTTTGCCAGGTTGAAAATTTTTATTTCAAATTTGGAATATATGTAAATTATCGTGGTAAAATACTCTCTATTGAAGTGTAGCAATATCCACGATACAACGGGATCGCCAGGTGCTTGCAAACTATTGTGTTTTCCATAAAATATGTAATTTATCATAATTTTAGACCAAAGAGTTACTGATGTGTTTGATTAAGCAACCAAAAATAGGAAGATATGCACGATATCGAAACTACAAAATACTGTGTCTCCCAGGTTTGAATGAACTTTACGTAGGTTAGGTAACAATATCAGTTTGATTTTAAAATATTAATAAGATATTTTTAATGAGGCCATTACAAAACGAATGAAAATTGGAATCGAGCGTTGCTAACCGCAAATATGTATTGAATATCTAACTTCTATTAGATTAAAATTTTTTTATGGTACAATATCACATATTGAAATTGAGTTATATTCACTATATGGGGTATTCGCCAGAGGCATGTAAACCGCCTTGTTTTTTATAAAAAAAATGTTTATTATAATTTTGCAACAAACTTTTGCTAAAATGTTTGATTAAGCACACAAAAATACCACAAAAATTGTCAAAACTACAATATACAGTGTGTCTCTTAACGAACTTTACGCAGATTAGGTGATACATCTGTTGTGTGGTGGCCTGCCGTAACCACGCTATACATTCAACAGAAACTAACACAACTCCAAAGACTCGCCTGGGAGTCACAGGAGCAATACGCACGGCCCCCACAGCAGCTCTGGAGGTCCTTCTGGATCTCGTGCCCCTTCACTTGGTGATTGGGGCCGAGGCTCGGAAAGCGGCCTACAGGCTGAGGTGCGGTGGTCAGTGGAAAATCGGAGGAGAACAATTAGGGCACATAAGGGTCCTTTCCGACGTGATAGGGACTCACTCACTTCTGGAGGCCAGGAGTGTTGATATGGTGCCTTCCTTCTCCTTCTCAGAACCTTTTGAGGTTGTCATCCCCAAAAGAGAATACTGGAACCCACTCGAGGACATACTCAGGCCTGCCGATATCGTCTGGTTTACAGACGGATCGAGGTTTGAGGAAAGTGCTGGAGCGGGGATATACGGTGAAAGGCCCAGAGCTGAACTTTCTTATGCCCTGGGCAAATTCGCCACGGTATTCCAGACCGAGATCTTTGCTATTTTGGTCTGCGCACAGGAGAATATTCGAAGGAAATATTCCAACAAGCACACATATATATATATATATATATATATATATATATATATATATATATATATATATATATATATATATATATATATATATATATATATATATATATATATATATATACTAAACGTAATTTCTCTCTGAAGCAACCCTCTATACATCCTTATTTTAAAAATAAGGAAATTGACCAGACTACAACAAATTGCAAGTCTGGCGCGTTAAGTGTAATAATCACATATTACTACAAAACGCTGTAATTCGATTTTAGCAAACACCGACCGAAAGACTTATTCCTAAATTAAAGGAACTCTCGTGTCAGCCACTGCACACCACTTGCAGACTGCAGTTTCGAGCTGTTGGCTCTCATCAGTGCAAGGTAGGCATGCAGTGACTGGCAACGAGATTTCGGGTGACATGGTACATGTTCACAATCTTAAGATTGCAACATGCAAAATAAATCGAAGGCGCCATCTCGCGGTCGCTGTTCACTACAATCGAATTGTTTAGCCTGAGATGGGCAGCAAATGTTCAAAAATATGCTTCTAGAAGGCAGAGTATTTACTAAACGTAATTTCTCTCTGAAGCAACCCTCTATACATCCTTATTTTAAAAATAAGGAAATTGACCAGACTACAACAAATTGCAAGTCTGGCGCGTTAAGTGTAATAATCACATATTACTACAAAACGCTGTAATTCGATTTTAGCAAACACCGACCGAAAGACTTATTCCTAAATTAAAGGAACTCTCGTGTCAGCCACTGCACACCACTTGCAGACTGCAGTTTCGAGCTGTTGGCTCTCATCAGTGCAAGGTAAGCATGCAGTGACTGGCAACGAGATTTCGGGTGACATGGTACATGTTCACAATGAGAGCCAACAGCTCGAAACTGCAGTCTGCAAGTGGTGTGCAGTGGCTGACACGAGAGTTCCTTTAATTTAGGAATAAGTCTTTCGGTCGGTGTTTGCTAAAATCGAATTACAGCGTTTTGTAGTAATATGTGATTATTACACTTAACGCGCCAGACTTGCAATTTGTTGTAGTCTGGTCAATTTCCTTATTTTTAAAATAAGGATGTATAGAGGGTTGCTTCAGAGAGAAATTACGTTTAGTAAATACTCTGCCTTCTAGAAGCATATTTTTTAACATATATATATATATATATATATATATATATATATATATATATATATATATATATATATATATATATATATATATATATATATATATATATATATATATATATATATATATATATATATATATATATATATATATATATATATATATATATATATATATATATATATATATATATATATATATATATATATATATATATATATGTAGCGATAGTCAAGCGGCCCTCAAGGCCCTTGCATCAGCCCGGACCAAGTCAAAACTGGTTCAAAACTGTAAACAGGCACTCTGTGAACTTGGCTCATTCAACTGGGTCAAGCTTCTCTGGGTGCCTGGACACAGTAACATCGAGGGTAACGAGCAGGCAGACGCTCTGGCCAGAGGGGGCTCTCAGATGCCTCTACTGGGTCCGGAGCCTGCTCTCGGCTACCCTAGATCAAGTGCCAATAAGTCAGTAGAGTGCGGGGTCGAGGAGGAGACTTCCATCCACGTCCTTACTTCCTGCCCTAGTCTTATGAACTTGAGGTACAAACACTTCGGCATTGGTTTTCCGGTGCTGGAGGAAATAAGGAATGCCCCTATAGGAAGGATTTTGGCCTTTGAGTTAGAATCCGGCCTGAATGGGGGAATTCAATAAATTCGTAGCGGTAGCATAATGGGCCACAAGGCCTGAGTGCGGCGACCCTTCGTCGCCCCGCTAAAAGAAGAAGAAGAAGAAGATACATCAACTATACTGCTGGTGATATGTCTCCTAATTAATTATTGTGCTAATGTGTAGTTGGGTCCTGGTTAAAACAGTTGCTTTTAATGCTTCACTGTAGCTGATATAATTACCATCCTATAGCGATTTTACAGCTCTCTCAATTTGAGATATCCCAACATTAACATTTAAAGTAAATACTTCGTCCTAGGAACTTTGGGACGCCATATACTTCCAGATCTCCGAGAGCATTATGATTCTACAGAAATTAGGAAAAAACGAAACATCCTTAGTTTAGTACCTTTCTTATTATTATTTTTTTTCGGCCAACCAGAAAATACTGGAGAAATTTTCCACCAGAAATTATCGTTTTTATGTGCTACTCCGAAAAATGGGTATCAGAAATCGGCAAAAGCTTTTCCGATCCCTGGTATTCTCTTTTCCGATCCATGAAGGTAAAAATGCTGCCAATTTATGGTATATGTGGCTTTGCTTTCTCGTTGCTATGGAAACGAACTTGTGTTAATTGTTGAGGTAAGTGGCAAATTGATGAACACACTTAACTTTTACGAGTTTTCAAAAGTCAATTCACAAGTTATTTCCTATAGTTAATTATTGTTTGTAGTTGTAATTTTATAATTAATTAAGAAATAATAAAAATTGAAATTGTATAATAGTTTCGGTCGTAAAAATATTCTATTCAATTAATTATTATTGTTTGTTGTTGTATTTGTTAGAAAATTTATTAAAAAAATAATACAAAATTTATTTTGAATGACAGTGTCGGCCAAAAAAAATACTCTACGTTACATGACTGGAAAAACAGTGTTTTGCAGGTCTCCCCAAGCTTTCAGGACTCGCCTGCGGCTGCCCTGGAATCTGCTTGGGTTGACCTGCAAAACATCTCTTTCCGGTCTTGTATCGAAAATTACTAGTTTCTGGCATTTTTTCGCTAAATGTAATACTTTTCGAGCTATTTGATGACAACCGTTTTTATATACAGTGTGTGCGATTTAAGACCGCAACACTCCGTTATTTTGGAACGCGTTGACCGATTTTAAAAAAATATTTTTTTTGGGATATTGTGCTCGATGAGCTTTGTTTGACTGTTTTGAAAAATGTGTAATTTTCATATTTTCAAGGCCTACTAAGCTCCTCTAAATGGGTCGAAATTTCGATATCGACTATTAGACAATTTTTTATCGGCAAATTGGATAGCATATTCGGTTCGCAATTGTCTCAAATACCTCTATACTAAATTTTAGCTCGATCCCTCATATAGGATGTTTGTAATTCAATAGCCCAATTTAAAATTTCTCACTTTTCCACTGGCCCTGGATAAAAGTCGGTTAGGTTTACTAAAAAGGTAAAGTAGTCATTCGACTTAAGGAACATCAGACACTAAATGAGGAAGAAAAAAGAAAAGTTATTCTTTAAATATATAGTGCTTCTATACACTATTCGGTTGCTGAACGTAGGTGCCTTAATGAAAATTTTTCAAACAAACTTTAACTTTCAAACAAACACTTT
Organism: Rutpela maculata; assembly: GCA_936432065.2. Taxonomy (NCBI): domain Eukaryota; kingdom Metazoa; phylum Arthropoda; class Insecta; order Coleoptera; family Cerambycidae; genus Rutpela; species Rutpela maculata. The sequence continues at coordinate 41,716,374 of OW386292.2, forward strand.
TATTGTCTTTTATTGTATTGTATTGTATTTAGGGCCTTTGGAAGAGCACCATCTAGGTGAAATGGTGCCTATTTACCATGTAGATTTGTGACAGTTCAAATCCGTGCCGGTGGTTTTCAACTACACTTGGCAAGCCGATAAATATTTTAGTGCCAGTTAATCACTTTTACTAAATCCAGCCTTTCATTGATTTTATTTGTGAACCAAAATTTTCATAACATTTCAGCCTGATGTCGCTCCCTAAAACAAGTCATAAGGTTATGTTCTAATTAGTATGCAGTTATTTAAATAAAAGATATAAAATAGGCTACCTTGGTATTCCAAAATATAGTAAATATTTTAAACTCATAAAAGTTTGTTCAATGAATTCTGTTTTGTTTTTAAGTTGACAAATGTCAAAAGTCTCATTTAGGGATTTTTAATTAAAGAACAGGCCTGATTAATCAATTGGCGCAAATTCCGGTTTTTTGTGATAAAAAGACAAAAAAGCGGTAGACATTGTTCATTTCTGGAAGAACAGGGGCATGTTCTCCATGTGTTAAAGTTAAAAATTTATTAAGAAAATAAACCTAATAACATCTAAGGTCAGTACATACATTTTTAATAAATTTTGCATTACTAAAAGAAAGGAGTCAAATATTTGTGATTTTACATAAACATATCTGGGCAATTTCCATGAAGTGTAACTTTTTCAGGTTTTTTTCTGTGGACCATAGAAATTCTGCCCTTAAGCCCTAAGCCTGCTGGTTTTTAATTTTCTTTGCCAACTGATGGTTTATAATTTTTATAATTATTATTTTTGGAATATCACAAATCATAATTTGGATATTGCCGTACTGGAGCCCTAGTCTAAATTGGTACCAAGCGATAAACTGTACAGAGCTGCATGCTGCATGACTTGTGTTGGGTGCGAAGGCTGCTCGGAAGCATTCTCATACGTAGCGAGAGATGATTTGCTGGCGCACGGTGAACCTATTTGATCGGTAATCAAATGTGGAGTACAGGTACTGTAAATTATTAATTTTTGGATTCCTGCTTGGGGTCAAAGAATTGGAAACGGCCAAGTTGGCATTCAGCGATATAGAAAATCTAAATTCCATTAGTCCTTTGTCGTATACTTATTTATTGTCCATTTATTTTATCATTGTTGTATTGCGTTATGTAAATATTAAATGATTCTCAGCGTAGCATAGTGTTCTCTGTTTATGAAACCCTGAACAGCTGTTTACGGTCCTAAAATATACATAAACTGTATACAGATTTATCGATATCCATATTTAATAGTCTCAAACTTTTCTTTACGCTAATGCTAATAATGCTTACCTAAGTGTAATTCATTTAATTAGGAGGGTTTTAACTTCAACCCCATATCTCAATTATTTATTACTTTATTATTTTGTTCTACCCATTATACAAGTATTTACCTTCTAATCTTTATATTAAATTATATTTTTTACATTGGTTTTTCCTTTAAGTTTTGTGTCTTGTTCTCCATCCCCTTCTGCCCATTAACTTTGGCTGGCGCCCGAATAAGTTTATAATAAACAGCTTTTAACATTATTAATTGTGCGATGAATAAATAAGTTATGGTGAGGTTATTGCATTAACTGTCAGATGTCACAAACCTTTCCCACGACCCGCCTCCGACACTAGAGCTGCCGCGACGAATTTTGGGTGGTTACCTTTCAGATTCGGTTGTGTCCTATGACGTCACAGATTATATTTTTATGGTAAATAAAGATATTATTATTAAATGGATTAGACGGCCTAGCTTTTATTTTTTCTTCCTTATTTAGTATCTGATGTTGATGTTGAATAAGGAAGAAAAAGGAAAAGCTATTCCGTCCAATCCATTTGTTTAAAAAATTTTCATTAAGGCACCTACGTACAGCAACCGAATAATGTATAGAAGCACTATTTATTTAAAGAATAACTTTTCTTTTTTCTTCCTCATTTAGTGTTTGATGTTCCTTAAGACGAATGACTACTTTACCTTTTTAGTAAACCTAACCGACTTTTACAGGGCCAGTCGAAAAGTGAGAAATTTTAAATTTGGCTGTTGAATAACAAACACCCTATATGATGTATCGAGCTAAAATTTCGTATAGAGGTATTTGAAATAACTGCGAATCGAATACGCTATCCAATTAATAAAAAATTGTCTAATAATAGTCGATCTCGAAATTTCGAGCCATTTAGAGGAGCTTAGTAAGCCTTGAGAATATGAAAATTACAAATTTTTCAAAACAGTCAAATAAAGCTCATCAAAAAAATTTTTTTAAATCTGTCAACGTGTTTCAAAATACCGGGATGTAGCGGTCTTAAATAGCACACACTGTATAACTTAAAGATTATTAATTTATGTGAAGTTGCATAGAACCTTTTCTTCTCAAAATTTGATTTTTTCTCAGCTCCAAAGTTTTTTTTTTAGGTGCCCCCATCATAATATAGAAACTTTTCTGTGGTGCATTTACTATGAAACTGACAATAATTCATATGACATTATTCCGAAGTTAAAACCTCTAGTTACTGTACTATTTGTAATGTTTTCATTGTGATGGTATGCATCTTTGAACATATAAGATACAATTAGTTCCGATACATTGAGAGTAGGTGAAATATTCAATTGTTTAAAGGTTTTCTCTTTATTATATGCCATTTTGATTGGTTATAATTATTTTGTGAATTAGTGCATGGTCGGTCATTGATTAGAACCACATTTTTTAAAGAAAATTGATCTTTAAACCATAATTATGCGGCATTAGGATAAACTCAGAACACCTAGCCTCAACCGGAAAGTTCCTCTCATAATTCAACACCCTGTATATTGTCTGTGATATGTTAAAAACCAGAAAAGTTGAAAAACCTGCTAGAACACAATTAAGCTTTTGAAATAGCAGAATAGGATTACACACATAATCAAAAAATCTGAGAACTACTAACGTATGTAACCTTGTACTTTATAGTTTTATGTACGAAAAAGAACGCAAACAAGTAATGTGTGATTTTTGTCAGTATTCTTTCGAGGATAACATTAAGTCGTGACATTGTAAATGAAAGGAAAAATTTATAAATAGTTTATATTTTGGAGATTTATATTCTCGATAGTGTTTTGGATGTCAACGAGATCACCTAGCACCCCTCATTTGCTCCGTGTTTTTCAATATATCGTAATACTCAGCGCAATTAGTATAGACGCAAAATGTCACTTTTTGACATATTTGACTATTTTTTTGAACAAAATGAAAATCACGAAAATTTCTAATTTTACATAAACCAAAATTACTAAAGAAATGATCTATCTTTTTTAATGAAACTTGGTGAAATTATAGGCCTTGCAAATGTAAACTATTATGGAAAATTACAAATAGAAATATTCATTATTTTTCCTAAAAAAAAACGAGATTTTTGGAAAATTTTTGGAGCTCCATAAAAAACCGCCATTTGGTCACACCATGGTTTTTTCTCCTAGCTTGTAGCTTTTTGAATGTGCTTTACAATGGCGATAGAAATCATTTTTTTATATTAATAGTAAAGTTTCAAAAAAAAAAACTTATGTTCAGGATTTGAACCACGGATTTTCGCATGAAAATTCTCATTTTAACCATTGAGCTGTGGCCGTAAAACATTTGCAGATTCGATAAATTATGACAGAGAAAGCAAACCACAAAATTTTTAAATGATCAAATCTTCCTTAATATGTGAGAGGGAAGGCCGTAGGATACCGATATCGAAAGAGCAAGAATGGCATTTAAACCGCATCGTAAACTGCATACCCCGAAATCGAAAATGCACAGGAAATTCTCATTTTAACCACTAAGCTGTGGCCGTAAAACATTTGCAGATTCGATAAATTATGACAAAGAAAGCAAACCACAAAATCTTCGTTAATATGTGTGGTCGTTATTAATATAACAAAAAGCTCATTAGAGCTAAGCAGACTGTATTTTTCCTTTATGTAGTTGATTTGGGATTAATAGGTAAATAAAGTAACTATAATATGAACGTTAGGTCAGTTAAGCGAGCTTACCACGTGTACTGTTTCTGGATCCTCCTGCTCCGGGGTTGTGATGAATGTCTTGTTCAGAGGCCTCTGTGCTGTTCCAGTGGAGCAATCTTCCTGGGGTTTTCTAACTTCTAAATGTTACATATAATCACGCACACACAACAGATTAAAATATTGATTTCCACAACGAGTCTTCTATTTCTAATTGACTGCTAGAACGCGCGTCGATTATTTTGATTGACTGCTAGAACGCGCGTCGATTGACTTCTAGAACGCGCGTCGTCTGTTCTGGCTGACTGCTAGCACGCGAGTGTTTCTATATTCTTCTATCTAAGTATCTAGTGGTGGGGGCAATCTTAACTGACACAAAATGATAGGCAACTAATAATACGCAATAAAATTTCGTCGAACCTACGATTGATAATTACTAGGCGCAAATTCTTCGATAATTACATTTAATTCTCAACATTCCCCTCACCAAAATACGAGTTATTTTACCAAATCTAAACTAACAAAAAAAAACTAAAAATAAACGAGAAAAACTAAATTACTAACTAAAACGCTGTCAATCGACAGGCAGCGGACACAGTTTGACAACTGGTCGCTTGAATATGCCAGTGCTCGTTCGTACGCTTACCACCCGGACTATACCATCAGCTCCTGGATGAGTTTCTGTTACGCGGCCTAACTGCCATTGTAAAGGGGGTAAATTTTCTACCTTTATCAACACTAAAACACCAGGTAAAATAGCTTTCCCCGGGTCTAACCACTTTCCCCTTTGTTGCAAAGTATGCAAATATTCGGAATGCCACCTCACCCAAAAACTCTGGTGCATTCTTTGTAATAATTGCCAGCGACTAAGTCGTGACAACGAAATACCGGTAACGTCTGCATCCGGAACAGCCGTCAATGGCTCTAAAGTAAGGAAATGACCTGGTGTCAGGGCAGACAAGTCATTTGGATCCGAACTAAGCGCAGTCAAGGGTCGCGAATTGAGGATGGCCTCTATTTGTACAAGAACCGTATAGAGTTCTTCATATGTTAAGATTTGTTCCCCTATGACCCTCTTTAAATGTGTTTTTACTGAACGAACACCACTCTCCCAGAAGCCGCCCATATGGGGCGACGAGGGCGCGTTAAAATGCCAATCTATCGCTACTTGGCCCGCGGCCAGTTTCATGTATCTACTAAGTTCTTTGTGAGCCTTCACAAAGTTTGATCCGCAATCACTATAAATTTTACTACATCTACCTCGTCTTGCGACGAATCTCCGTAATCCAGCTAAAAAAGCCTCGGCGGTCATGTCCGAGACTAATTCTAAGTGCACAGCCTTGGTGGCCATACAAACAAATAAGCACAAATACGCCTTCCTAACCACAGCTCCCCGAACCCTACCCACAGTAATCATTAGTGGACCAGCGTAGTCCACGCCTACGTGAAGAAATGGTTTCAATTGTGACACTCGAACTGCAGGTAAATTTCCCATAAGGGGTTGGAGTGTAGGGTTCGTACGCCAACACCTTACACACTTCGTCAAGACGCTACGAATGGCCCGTTTTGGTGACAATATCCAAAATTGTTGAGCTAGAATCGACTGTACTGTCCGTGGCCCTGCATGTAGGTACTTGATATGAACATTCTCTATAAGAAGCTGCGTTAACCGACAGGAACGCGGCAAGAGTATAGGGTGCTTTTTATCAAACCCCAACTGAGAATGATAAAGCCGACCGCCTACACGTAAAATGTTCTGTTCATCTAAAAATACGTTCAATCTTCTCAAAGGCTTTGACGGCGATAGTCGCTTTTTCAACCTTACTATATCTTGACTAAAATGTGAGCGTTGTACGTGACTAACTAAAACGAAAATGGAATTTCGCATTTCTAAAAGAGATAAAAAATTGTCTAAGTGGCGTTGACTAGGATTTCTAAGATTACGAATAAAACGCACCATGTATGCTACTACTCGTTTTATCGTTTCTAAACTACTATGTTTTTCTAAAAGTTCATCTAAAATGTTTGAATCGACTAAAGTAGTTAGAGTAATTTTTCGTTCTTCCTCCAAGGCTTCGGAAGGAACAGACACATTACTCTCTTTTTCTAACCATAATTCGTCGCGACGGTACAAAAAATCGGGTCCCCCCCACCATAGGGAATGGTGGACTAATTCCGAGGGGAATAACCCCCGGGATGCGCAATCGGCGGGATTTTCTAAAGAAGAAACGTGATACCACGCTGTCGGAGACAGTTTTTCTTGGATATGTGCTACACGATTACTAACGAATGTCTGCCACCTATGTGGAGACGATTTTATCCAAGAAATCGCTACCATGGAATCCGACCAAGCACAAACTCTATGAAATTGAATTTTACTACTATATACAGAGAGACAGAACGATAATAAATCGGCTAATAATACAGCGGCGCACAACTCCAGCTTAGGAATAGAAATGCGTTTAAGTGGAGCGACCCGAGACTTGGCACATAAGAACGACAAGGATACGTTATCATCCGAATCTAGGGCCCTAATGTAACTTACGGCGGCATAGCCTTTCTCGCTAGCATCACAGAACCCGTGAAGTTCGCAGCGTAAATTTCCCACTGCTATACGTCTAGCTAAATGTATGTCCGAAAGCCGTGACAGCTCTGCACGATACTGTTGCCAAGCTCGCAAAATATCCGGAGGTGGAGTGTCGTCCCATCCCAAACCTAAACACCATAGGCGCTGTATTAAGTGTTTTGTAAAAAATGTGACAGGCGTTAAGATTCCTAAAGGGTCAAAAACTCTAGCTAATTCTGAAAGGATGCTACGTTTGGTACAAGATTTGTCAAGTGTTTGCACATTAAATGAGAACACATCGTTGGCAGGATACCATTTTAACCCTAATATCTTTAAACTTTCTTCCTTGTCAAATGATAACGAACTATGCATTGAATGAGAAGAAGGTAAAGTGGAAAGCAAGGACGCATCGTTGCTCGCCCACTTGCGCAGTTCGAAACCACCCTCTTTTAATAAACCGATCAGCTGGTTTTGCAAGAGAGTAGCTTCCTCGAGAGTATCACTGCCCGTAACTATGTCATCCATGTATGTGTCTACCTTTAATGCGGCGGCAGCTAACGGAAATCTACTAGCACCGTCCTCCGCCAATTGTTGCAACACTCGAATTGCTAAATAGGGTGCACAATTTACCCCATACGTAACCGTTAATAATCTAAAATTTTGTATTTCCTCCCTAGGTGAAAATCGCCAAACTATACGCTGATAATCTACTTGATTAGGATTAACTAATATTTGCCTGTACATTTGTTTAATGTCAGCGGTGAAAACAAAGTTATGTAATCTGAAATTCAATAAAATTGTGACTATATCTCTCTGCAATTTCGGACCAGCTAGCAAACTATCGTTTAATGAAATGCCATTGGAGGCTTTCATCGACGCATCGAATACTACTCGCAACTTTGTCGTGGGGCTCTCTGGTCTGAGTACACAATGGTGTGGAATATAAAATGCGTTGTCTGAGACGGTTTCGTCAGAAACTCGTTCCATGTGACCTAATTCTAAATATTCCCTAAGAAAATTCGAATACTCTAAATGCAACGACGGATTTTTTACTAATCGTCGTTCTAAAGAAAGAAATCTATTAATAGCTAGCTGCTTTGTGTTCGGAAAAAACACACTATTATCCCTGAAAGGGAGAGAAACTACGAACCTTCCACTATCGGTTCTACAATGACTATCTAAAAAATACTTTTCACAGATGACGTCATCTGGAGAAAGCCTGGAATGTTCTGGGACATTTTCCAGTTGCCAAAATTTTGTAACTAAATTTTCTAGTGAACTACTATCTACTGAACAAAAGAAAGAATTTACTATTGGAGTAGGTTGCTGTGTATTCCCCATTAAAATATATCCAAACACCGTATTGATAGCTATAGGGGTATTTTCTGCGCCTAGAATCCTCCCACTAGTTAAAAGTAATGGGAAAATATCCGCGCCTAAAAGGAGGTCAATAGGGCCTGGACAATTAAATTTGGGGTCCGCCAAAGTGACGTTGCACAGATGCGGCCACGCTTCTATATCTAAATGCGCTGAAGGCAAATCTGAACAGATTTTTGGCAAAACTATAGCACTAAGGTCGAATGTCGGAGTAGGTTGACCAACCGGTCGCAAAGTGATGTCTACCCCGGAGGCTTGAGACACTAGTGGTGTCTGACATAACCCTTGAACTGACATTGACGTGTCAAACTGACGAATTCCTAATCTATGAGCACATTTTTGCGAAATAAAACTAAGTTGCGCTCCACTATCTAATAATGCCCGACATTTTTCAAAAATCCCCCTACTATTTCTAACTTCTATAAGAGCTGTGGATAATAAAATTCCATTTTTATTACGCACGAAACCCGACAAGGAACTAAAAGAGGTGCTAGGACCTGCGCTACCGGCGGGGTTCAACTCCTCCGCGCGGGAATGACTAGCCGACTCTAGTACCGGTGTACTAGGAGCCTGTGGCTCAGTCTTTCTACTAAAATGCAACATGCTATGATGTTTACTATGACAAGTTCGACATCTAAAATTTGAGCTACATTGTTTGATGCTATGTGCAGCGCTCAAACAATTCAAACATAATCGGAACTGTCTTACTAATTGATAACGTTCTTGAGGAATTTTTTCTATAAACTGTGGACATTTGCTAACTACGTGGGATGATTTACATAAACAACAATCTAGGCTGTGAGCAGGCTTCGAGGCCGTAGCACAGAAGGCAGACCTATGCTGTGGCTTACTAGAGTGTGGTGATCTACTAATATCTATCTTTTTATTTTTTAATCTAGAGGAAGATTGATCCATTTGTTCTAATGTGACACAATGGTTTTCTAAGAACTTTACTAATTTCGCATAAGTGGGTATAGTGGTCGTACTACCATGGTGCAATTCAAACCGCGTAAGTATTGCACCATCAAGACGTTTCATGAGCATGTGGCTAAGAATAAAATCCCAGTGGTCAACTGGAAATTCTAAATTACGAAGAGCTGCTAAGTTTTCTTGATAACTATCTAAAAGTTTACGAAGTTCGACTACACTATCTGACGAAATTTTTGGAGCATTTTCTAATTCAGAAAAATAAGCATTAGCTAATAAACGCTTATTTGAATATCTTTTCACCAGGTTATCATAAACAACCTTATAATTGCCCGCTAACATCGGCAAATATTGAGCCATACTAAGAGGCGGCCCTTTTAACGAAGACAGTAAATAGTTAAACTTTTCAATGTCTGACAAACTCTCATTTGTGTGAATTAAGGCATCATAAAGCTGAATAAAAGAGGGAAAAGCTTTAATGTCTCCAGAAAATTTCGCCAACTCTATTTTCGGAAGGTTAATATGACTAGGCACAACCGAAGTAGTATTATGCAACAGCGACATCCTCCTATTATCATCTTTTTCAAAAAGATCTGTATGTGTCGTCTGTATAGCATAATATTGTTTTTCAAAACTACGTAATATTGCATATTCAGCATCTAAATCTGCATCTTTATCAAGCGCTAATAGGTTTAAAATACCCGAATAATTTCTATCAAATTCCCCTTTAATAGCTTCCAATTGTGCAAATCTCGACTTAAAGGCAGTATGATATTTTTTATCCGCTAAAGCTCTTTCGCAAATCTCATGAATTTCTTGCAATCTGTTTATTTCAGATGTCTGAAACGCCCTGTATTTTTTCAATTTGTCTGCGGCTGACATTTTCTACAATGAAATTGAACTATAATTTCGTAACTATTTTCTATGATTGACTAAATTGTGTTTTACTACCACTATAACACAACCTTCTAAGCGATTCCTAAAAGTATCTACACTAATCTCTAAACTTGAGTTACGAAAAGGTAATCTAAAAGTCTAAAAGTGCTCCCATATGAGAGAACACCTCAAAGGCAACCCTTGACGCTACAAACTACACTATGTATGAACAAAAGGAAAATGATCTCTATCCACGGGTACGAGGTTATAAATCACTGAAAGATTTCAGAATAAATTTATACTACAAAAACCGTACCTCTGACTAGCTAGCTATAATTGACTAATTTAACCCCTCAACAGTGGCATATCAACATTGCATTCCACGACTATTAGCTGAAATAACAATATCTAAAACAGTTCAGTTTACCACTGGATTCACCATATAAACAAGTAAATGACGGGGAAATTTTAACTTCGCGGAATCTACTAACTGCTAAAGTAAACAAACAAACAGAATGGATTAAAAATCGCACTATAACACTATAACTATATTTGCTTGAATGTTAACCAGCAGTATTATAAGTTAAAATTATCTACTTCTGAATTATTTAACCCGATGCTAAATAATCAGTTTTCAAACTATATTTTAAATTGTGGTAAACAGAACGAAATTAATGCAATGTCTTCTCCTTGCGTGTAAATCTAAATCAGCTGTTACTTCGAACGGCGTGACAAGCGTACGCTGCGACTGCGCCGTACAACGAAAAGTAGTTCCTATTTAGAGAGCTCTGGCAGCTACTCTGTCATTGGCTAACAGTTTGAATGCTAACCGACCATCTAACAAAAAACGTGAAATGGAGAATGCTAATCTAAAATTCCACACTAATATATTCACCTATTAATTATCAATCCGGCTCGAAGGACCAAAAAATGGTCGTTATTAATATAACAAAAAGCTCATTAGAGCTAAGCAGACTGTATTTTTCCTTTATGTAGTTGATTTGGGATTAATAGGTAAATAAAGTAACTATAATATGAACGTTAGGTCAGTTAAGCGAGCTTACCACGTGTACTGTTTCTGGATCCTCCTGCTCCGGGGTTGTGATGAATGTCTTGTTCAGAGGCCTCTGTGCTGTTCCAGTGGAGCAATCTTCCTGGGGTTTTCTAACTTCTAAATGTTACATATAATCACGCACACACAACAGATTAAAATATTGATTTCCACAACGAGTCTTCTATTTCTAATTGACTGCTAGAACGCGCGTCGATTATTTTGATTGACTGCTAGAACGCGCGTCGATTGACTTCTAGAACGCGCGTCGTCTGTTCTGGCTGACTGCTAGCACGCGAGTGTTTCTATATTCTTCTATCTAAGTATCTAGTGGTGGGGGCAATCTTAACTGACACAAAATGATAGGCAACTAATAATACGCAATAAAATTTCGTCGAACCTACGATTGATAATTACTAGGCGCAAATTCTTCGATAATTACATTTAATTCTCAACAATGTGAGAGGGAATGCCGTAGGATACCGATATCGAAAGAGCAAGAATGGCATTTAAACCGCATCGTAAACTACATACGTAAAATCGAAAATGCACATGGAAATTCTCATTTTATCCACTGAGCTGTGGCTGTAAAACATTTGCAGATTCGATAAATTATGACAGAGAAAGTAAAACACAGATTTTTAAATGATCAAATCTTGATTAATACGTGAGCGGGAAGGCCGTAGGATATCGATATCGAAAGAGCAGGAATGGCATTTAAACCGTATTGTAAACTGCATACGCGAAATCGAAAATGCGATGGAGCAGGAACGTACAAATGAATTTTTTGATATTTCGCGAAACGCGTTTGGGTTTGTCTGTGTACTCTAGACGAGTAAATAATACATGGTAATTTACCACAGCATGCGGAAAATAAAATGGTGTACTAGTCTTCTATGTGGGAAAGTCCCTGCAAAATTTTAGAATGATCCGAGGTAATTTAGTAATTTTTGTTGCATTAAAACTTGCAAAGATACGTTACTGTTTCTTGTCTGTGGTCAGTAATAGGGCAATGCACTTACTTGTGAAACATATGTACATTTCCTTAATTAGTATAAAAAGTTAAGCTGGCGCGTACGATCAAAGTGCCGCGTTTTTTGCTTTCGGTCGAACAATCAGGACACCGGCAGGTACAAAGTACCGCCGAAGTTTGGTGTTTTTGTGTTATCGACAGGTTTAAGTAAATATCTCTTTTATCTACTTTTAGAGTTCACTAGCATAGGGTCAATGTCTTTTCGACTTATTTTGCTATTTTTGTAGTATGAATTGATTAAAACCAAAAAGTCACTTCTACCCTCTCCAGCTTTGCTGTCAATCCCAAGTCTGATAAAAGGGGAGGGGAAGTTACGTCAGATTGGTTAGTCATAGGCGGCGCATTACTACAAAAAAAATAAGGTAATTTTTTTGGTCATTTTTTTTTAATTTTTCATTTCTTTAACTCCTTTCGGTGGGGACAACCTACTGATAAATTTTCCGTATGTCGTGGTAAAACCCTGTATACGTGTTCTTCGTACATTCACCATTGCAAAGCACATTCAAAATGCTATAGGTTAAGAAAAAAAATGCCTCGGTGTGATCAAGCGGCAGCCATATTTTTATTCACAATTTTCCATAATAGTTAACATCTATAAGATCTATAATTTCACCACGTTTGATTAAAAAAGATTTACTATTTTTTTAGTAATTTCGGTTTATGGAAAATTCGAAATTTTCTTGATTTAATTTTTTTGTAAGGGAACAAAATGACAGATCGGATTTGCAGATAAGTAGTTCTATTTATAATTCATTTACAATCATTTTGATTTTTTGTTTGGGCTAATCTGATGAGAGAACCCGGAATATAGAAAAAAGAGACAAAACCACGGTTTTAAATAATTAATTTCCAAAAACTCAACTTCCAGATTGGACAAAACTTTACTATAACTTCATGACAACATGCAGGTTGCATTTCCACAAAAAAATTGCCCCCCCCCCTCCAAAACAATCGTTGAAAAAGCAGTTTTATTCTACTATAAGGGATTTAGGTTAAAATTAAAATTTCCGATATCTTCATATCATTTTACTTTCTTTACATATTATGCGTATAAAAAAGTAAACCAGGTTTGACTATCATCTCATAATAAAATAATTAATTATGACATAACTCTATATTCTTTCATTAAGTGAAAGTCGAAAATACTTGGGCTAAATTAATTAAAATGCACATGTGTAACCTTTTTTTGTATGATTAGCAATAAATATTCCGTTAACATCACTATTTGTTTCAAAAATATTGTGTGGTTATACTAATTCCGAAATAAGCGCCGGTATGTTAGTATATTTGCACATGTTAAACAAACATAAGAGCGAACCTACCTTGATTTTTTGTAATAATACTGAGTTGGATAAAATTGTTCTTAAATCAAAACTTATGTCCTCGCTTCACAATATTCCCCTCGAAGTTGGTGTATGAACAAACCCCTTGCGATTTATTTTAAAGAAAATGAGACGTCTAGCCTAGCTTCAACTGGAAAACCTATTCCAAACTAATTTTTAAAACAATTTAATAAACCGGAAAAATATATTTTGCTGTTTAAACTTCAAATTAGTAACTGTTATTAAAACACAACACTGGAACTGTAACTGGACGTATAAGTTTCAGAATGTATCACTGCGTGAAGACAACTGAATCCATCACCCGCTCTCTAAAAAATGATGACCCGAAGGAAATTAATTCACTTCCATCTCAACGATGATAACAAAGAGAGAGGAATGCTAATGTTTATATTATGAAATCTGCCGCTTATATAAGTTGAAGTTGGATCCCTGGACCAAAAATGTAAATGTAGATTTGTTCTTAAATAGAGAAATAGATTGTTTAACAAGTAAAAAAGTGGTAATTTTCTAGCAAGTGTATTTAATTTAAACTATAGTGGAGTCAAAATTAATTTTGAATGGAATTGTTTGGCTGCAGCAATGTTATTGTTTTAATTTGTTTTATGTTTAATAACAAGTGACATGAGCAGTTTTGTATTGCTTCTTGTAAAATTTTAACAATTTATTTTTCAGCAGTGAAATTTTGTTCTCTTTTCCTTACATCTCCGGTCCGGTAATCCACAGTGGCCCGAAAATTTCAAAAAGTGACCAAAAATCTAATTTTGTCATATAGTCTATTGTCTATGTACTGTAGAACGGAACTAAAACGTTTCTTATGTTCAGTTGACCCCAAAATATGAGAAAACCGCGGAGTGCTACCAGCTACCATTTGAGGTCGAAGTAAAAAGGTCCACTTTTCACATTTTTGAGTTTTGTTCGAAAACTATGCATTTTTCCTATAAACACGTCAGTAGAAAAGTTGTAGAGAATTAAATTTCCAATCGAATTGGCACCTTCAGAAGTCAAAAACATTTTTTTTTACAATACGTCCAAAAAACAAAACAAAAAAAATGAAAAAATGCAATTTTTATTTATTTATTTTTTTATTTTAGCCTGTAACTTTTTTTTAGGCATAGACATTGCTGCATAAAAAGCTGGCGTTTTACCCGTTAAAATGAGATTTTGTAAAAAATTTTACGATTAATAGTGACCGAGATATAGCGTTTCAAAGTTTGCAACTTTTAACTTTTTTTGCTAATTTTTACTATTTTTTTTTTATTTTCGTCCTGTAACTTTTTTCTGAGTGAATTTAGGTATAGACATTATTATATGAAAGTGAAAGCTGTTGAAATGGTGGCTGGTAAAAGTCTCTACGACAAATAGAAACCTAGATACAACGTTTCGAAGATTGTTACTTTTATTAACTTTTTTCTAATTTACATTCTTTTTTAAATTTCGGCCTATAACTTATTTATCAAATACTTAGTACAGTACAGATATTGCTACATTGAATGTACTCGCAGCATTCTTGTTTAAATGGTCTGCAATAGAAGTTTATGTGATCAATAGTAACCAAGATACAGTCTAGATATAGTAGATTATTGTACTTAAAAAATAACTTTTTACAGATCATAATCCCTTTGATTATTTTGAAATTTTGTGTATAATTTATGCATATCTTGAACGTAGAAGTAGAAACATTTAGCGCCCAGATGTTATCATCTTTTGAATACTGTCTAAATGTAGTGTCCAATCACCACTTTTTTCAGCATGAATAAATTGGAGTAAGACAGAAACCATTTCAAAATATTGGACGTATAGTTTTGCTGTTGGACCATTTTGCTTCAGTTCTTCAAGTCAAGTCAAATGGATAAGTATAATAAGGAGATAAAACAATACTTTAAGATGGGTTAAACTTCTATTGCAGACCATTTAAACAAGAATGCTGCGAGTGCATTTAAAAAAGAACGTAAAAATTAGAAAAGAGTTAATACAAGTAACAATCTTCGAAACGCTGTATCTAGGTTTCTATTTGTCGTAGAGACTTACCAGCCACCATTTCAAGGGGCGTAAAGTCAGCTTTCACTTTAATATAATAATGTATTTACCTAAATTCACTCCGAAAAAAGTTACAGGACGAAATTTGAAAAAAAAGAGTAAAAATTAGCAAAAAGAGTTAAAAGTTGCAAACTTTGAAACGCTATATCTCGGTCACTATTAATCGTAAATTTTTTTACAAAATCTTATTTTAACGGGTAAAATGCCAGCTTCTTTTTATGCAGCAATGTCTATTCCTAAAAGTACCCGAAAAAAAGTTACAGACTAAAATAAAAATTGCATTTTTTCGTTTTTTTCGTTTCGATATTTGGGCGTATTTTTGTAAAAAAAATTGAACTTGATCTCTGAAGGTGCCATTTCGATTGGAAATTTAATTCTCTACAACTTTTCTATTGACGTGTTTATAGGAAAAATGCATAAAAACCCTCTTTTTTTGGACATAGACAATATCCTCATAGGCCGATTAACAATTACATATGTAGTGGGGAAAAATAATTTAAAAAATAAGTGTCAACAAGGGTTGCTTTTAGGGTTTGTTTTTCTGAAAAATTGTGCATTTCAGCTTTTTTCGGTTGGATTTTATAGCAAGCCGTTTGAATGAGACCAAAAAACTAATTAAAAATATATTTATCATCGGGGGTTGCTTTTAGGACTTGCTAGAGCAGACATTGGCATATTAATTAATTTTTTCAGTTTAGCGTTATCGAAAACTGCTTAATTAACCCTTAAAAAAAATGAAAAAGTATTTACCCCCAGGGGCCACTTTCAGGGGCTGTAAAAGTATATAGAATGAAACGAAATAAATAAATTATAGAACTGAATTCTTTTCGAAACATTCCTTTAACAGGTCAAATTTTATTGATAATAAATACTAATTATAACTTCAAAGGGTATTATAAAGATAAAAAGTTATTTAACAATTGATTCCGCATCCCCTTGTATCAGGTGAGTGATGCTGCCGGTGCTCGCGGAATACGTGTCGTACATTGTAAATAATCCGAAATTTCGAAAAGGGGATGAGGTTACGACTTTTTTTGTAAGTTATAAAGGAATGTATAAGGTATTTTCTACATATATTTTTAAGGCATGACAACGTAAGACTTTTTTTGTGGCCCTACACAAATCTGAATCCTCTTGTAAAAGTTTCGAATAAACACTCTATAATAAAACAACTTGAAATTCAAATCTTTCTTTATGCAATATGCTAAAATAAAGTATAAACCTCAAGTAAGCTGTTCCTGTAAATATTTCACTTTGAACTAAAACGTTTTAAACACACTCTCTCTCTTTAAAAGTTCATCATCAAATGAGTAGCAATTCCGGTGAAACGGTGCTGTGCAAAGAGTCATGTTTGCGAACCCCTAGCAGGTAGAGAAATCGCCCAATCGATTCTTGGAAAAGATTCAGTGACCTTTCCTGTGCTGAAATTGCCGGAAATAGTAATATTCGAAAAAAATTTCATCTTCAAGGAGGTAACGCATTTCTTCGATAATGACGATATGGTCAATAATGGGCAATATTTACTCTTTTTATAGCATGCAGGAATCTTCTTTATTTAATACCTGGCGACTTTATTAGTGAGAAAAATAATTTCCTTTCTAATTTTATGTTATTTTTTTTTCAGGTTAGTTGTTTACATTGTACGAACACCGAATGAAGAAAGGCTTGAAGTAAGAACTTTTTTTATATTCTTAATATAATGTGAGTATCACCCTTTCTCTATATATATTGGAAATGGATGAGGTAAACAGAAAATTAAACGGGCATGGTTTTAGTCGTTGGTAAATAAACAAATTGATTTTTTGTCCTGAAGTTTGGAATGTATTCCGTAGTGTCCAACTTAACCTCGAGAGTTTTATTCGCAAAATATATTTGACCTCCTAACATAACTTCAGCTACAATCACGTCAACAAAACTGACATGTCAAATCGTGTACATTTATATGAGTAAACAGAGATCTCCAAAATATTTACTTGGACGAAATCAATCTTTACAAATGGAACCATATTGCTAACATTAAATACTGCCATTAATAACACAGGTCTGCGAAAAAAGGAATGTTGTTGAGTAGCTGAGGGTCATTTCCGAAGTAATTTTTCGCACTGAATCCGAATCTGGCTTTAGAATTGGCCCATCACGTCAGGATTTTGAAATGTTGGAGGTTAAGTACTTAAAAAATGGCTTTTTTGGTAACTTTTGAGGTAATGTATATGATTCAATTTTTTTTTTCAGCTTATTTCTAATAAATACATCATTTAGTACCATCCTTCCTCTTTAAAATAAGCTTTCGAATGGTCATCTACGATGTTTCTTCGCAAAGTTATAGCCAATTTAGGGTGACATAAATTTGAAACTATGATCCCCTACAACCCAACAATCTTAACCTCCGATTAAAGAACTTATATCTAGATACATAATGGCATTACTTTGTGTGATCCCGAAAGATTCACAATCTAAGGCACTTCTTCCCATAAGTTCTTGATTAGCTAGTCGATCTGTTCGCGACCGATTCGGGCACCATCGGTTCAGTTTGATTATCATAATCTCAGTTTGACACTTTTGACAGTATATTCGCCATTAATGTTAATAAGCGTTTTTCGTGTTTTTCGATCAAAATGTGGTGAAGAAGTCTTTTTATTTTAAGTTGTGATTTGCTCAATACCTAAATAATATTCTCTATTCATATTTACACAGTTTAGTGACAATATATTTAGTGCAAATAAATAGTGAGTGCTGTGCCGTTTGCAGAAAGCAGTTTAGAAAAGAAGAAAATCGATCGTTCCATAGTCGTAACATGATGAAGTTCAGTTTACAGTTATAAAGAAAATAGCAATTAAATTTTAATATCCTTTCAGTACATACTTATCTTACTGTAATATCGTATGCCTACATCACGTTATATAAAGAGCCGGTAATGCAGGAATTGCAATAATTCATTTTAATGAAAATATTTACCATTCTACACATTTTCTACACACTCAACGCCACTGTTGCCTATGGGATGTGATGTTCATCTATTCTTTTTAATGGACACATAATGTGACTATGTTAGGAGCAAATAAGGTATATAGTGAAAAGATAGCCTGTTATGTATTTAGATATAAGCTCTTTAATCGGAGATCGGAGTCGTTTGGTTAAGATTGTTGAGTTGTAGGGGATCGTGGTTTCAAATTAATTCATGTCACCTTAAAATGGCTATAAGTTGTGAGGAAACATCGTAGATGACCATTCGAAAGCTTATTTTAAACAGGAAGGATGGTACTACATGTAGTATTTATTAGAAATAAGCTGAAAGAATTTTTGAATCCTATACATTACCCCCAAAGTAGACAAAAAAGCCATTTTTCTAACTACTTAACCTCAAATACCTCCATCTGCCCAACAACAAAACCTCGCAGACCTGCGTAATGAATCTTTTAATATGCTCCTTTGCATGTGTGACTAATTCAACTGAAATAATAGAAAATAAAAAGTATTTGGTTTCGGTCCACTTAAATGATAAAAAAATAACTGAGATGACTTTGGAAACAATGATATACAGGGTGTAATTAGTTTCATGACAAAAAAACTGGTGGTGGGGAACGACTTTACAAACAAAAAAACCTTATATAACATGAGGTCTAAAGCCCATAATTTTGGAGAAAAAAAAAATAAACAAAAATTTCGAAAATGTTTAACATTGTTTGAGAACTGCTGGAATATTGAGGTAGGTTTTATTGTCATCGCGTCTGGTCACACATGATACTCTGGCATTTGTATGGCGGGTATGCCGACAAATGAATAAGCCTCGCGTACAAAGGGTCGGCCTGTTTAAACCCCTACGGCCATCCTGTGCTTGCGGTTGTGCGAATTATTTACATTTTTATAATTGGTATAAAAAGTTAGGTTCAAGCGGTCCCATCAAAGTGTCGCACTTCTTGCTTTGAGACCGCGCGACGGTAATCTTTACACTTTTTTATGAAATTTTAAAAGTAAGTAAGAAACTTGTGTGATTTGGAACTATACGTCCATTGACCCAGAAAAGCAGTGGTTCTTAAATGTCTCCTACCATAACATTAAAATTTTTAACCTGGGTCAGTTTTTTTCGAAGGGCCTCTAGATGAGAAAGTCATATAGATTTTTTTGTTTATCTAGTCAGTCCCCATTATCAGTTTTTTTCAATGACATGACACTAATTACACCCGGTATTTAGCTTGCCAAACTTTAATGTTTGCTTACGGGTGTTTTTTTTTTAAATTGCCTTGAATTATTGTTTCAAATTTGGTTGTTTTGTTTGATTCAAATATACTAGAGATTAATAGTGGACATGTTAATTTTCAACCAAATCAACATCAATTATAAGCAATTTAAAAAATAAACCAACTTAAAAATTCGATAAGCTAAATATGTCAACGTTTTCAAAACCACCTTAGTTACTTTTTGCCATTTAATTAGAACAAAGTTAAATATTTTACATTTTTATGGACTGTTTTATAAATTATATCTTCGAGTTAACATCTCTATGATTGATTCCAAGAGTAACGCTCTTTTCACACTATTCAGTTTTGATCGTACGGTAAAAAACCGTACGGCTTTTTGTCGTGACATTGTTGTTTTCACATTGCACAGTTTTTTGCCGTTGTAAGCTCAACATTTTCATTTCATTTGTAATAATAAGACAATTATACGACGATTTCATGTTCTGATTTTTTGTTTTTTAATAAGTATTAAATATACTTATCAAACGTATTTTTATCTTTGTCTTCCATCGAGTCAAAATCTTGTTTCAGTTCTAAGCAAACTTCCAGGCATTTCGTGTGGCAATCCGATCTTTATAAATATTAAGAGTTTTGTCCTATAGCACAGGTCTACTTTGAACCAAGGTTATCAAAACTTCCGCTTTCATCTATTTCACAAAAGTTAATAATTAATAATCCAACAAAACGATGTAGCTGCCATACGGCTCAAAACTGTCGAATGTGAAAGCACGCATTTAGTTATGTAGACCACTGAGTCAAAGGCACCGTACGGCAGCCGTCGAGTCCAAAAGAATGCGGCCGTGCAGTTTTTTACCGTACGATCAAAACCGTATACCTAGTGTGAAAAGAGCGTAAGAATTAATGCATTTGCCTTTGCGACAATCATGTGGAAATGAATTAATTACCGAAATATTTTATGCAAAATCTAATTCCATAAGACATGTCGAAGGAGATTACACTTGAAAGTTAAAAAAAAAAAAGATAAATATCATGACTGCAAAGTTCTGAACGTGCTGCCATGAATAGTATAGAGTATAGAGGATAGAAAAAATACATATTTTCGTAACATTTAATTAAAAATCTTACAAGTAAATAATACATTTTCCATATAAACGGAGTGTTTCAACCAAATAAATTAAAAAACGGATCAGTCACCTTTCTCACATAATGAGCTATCGTACCAGTAATTCCCCTGTGGTGGCAGTCGCACTTTTCGCGCCCTTTATGTTCTACAACAGATTGCACCTTATCGGCAACATGCTCAACAGCAGCGACACTATCATTTGCAATCTTTTCAATACTGTGTACTGTATCTTTAACGCCATCCACTATCTCTTGAGGAGATGTTGGCAGGTGATCTACAGCGTGAACTACCTCTTTAATTACTTCCTTAGGAGACATAGCATGAATCGGGTCTTTTGCAATGTTGTGTACTATGTGTTTTGCTTCGCTTATCACTTTTGCAGGAGTCGTTATAGGCAAGATTGGAGTCTGGGCCATTTCATGGGCTATGTGTTTTGCTTCTTCGACTACCTTTCCAGGATTTCGTATCGGATGAAATGGATCTTCTGCGAAATTACCTGCTACCCGTCCTACTTCTTTAACTACAATTTGCGCTACTTTAGGCAAATGCGTATTTGCAGCCACGTGCTCTGCTGCATGTTTTACGTTGTTAAATATGTTTCTGGGGGATGGTATGGAGAAGAACGATGATTTGTGGTTTTCTGGAGGATGGTAGTCGTACTTTTCGTGGCCTTTATGTTCTACAACAGATTGCACCTTAGGGGCAACATGCTCAACAGCAGCGACACTATCATTTGCTATCTTTTCAATACTGTGTACTGTATCTTTAACGCCATCCACTATCTCTTGAGGAGATGTTGGCAGGTGATCTACAGCGTGAACTACCTCTTTAATTACTTCCTTAGGAGACATAGCATGAATCGGGTCTTTTGCAATGTTGTGTACTACGTGTTTTGCTTCGCTTATCACTTTTGCAGGAGTCGTTATAGGCAAGATTGGAGTCTGGGCCATTTCATGGGCTATGTGTTTTGCTTCTTCGACTACCTTTCCAGGATTTCGTATCGGATGAAATGGATCTTCTGCGAAATTATCCGCTACACGTCCTACTTCTTTAGCTACAATTTGTGTTACTTTAGGCAAATGCGTATTTGCAGCCACGTGCTCTGCTGCATGTTTTAGGTTATTAAATATGTTTCCAGGGGTTGGTATTGAGAATAACGATGATTTTTGGTTTTCTGGAGGATGGTAGTCGTACTTTTCGTGGCCTTTATGTTCTACAACAGGTTGCACCTTATCGGCAACATGCTCAACAGCAGCAACACTATCATTTGCAATGTTTTCAATACTGTGTACTGTATACTTAATGCCATCTACTATCTCTTGAGGAGATGTTTGCAGGTGTTCTACAGCGTGGACTACCTCTTTAACTACTTCCTTAGGAGACATAGCATGAATCGGGTCTTTTGCGATGTTGTGTACTACGTGTTTTGGTTCACTTATCTCTTTTGCAGGAGTCGTTATAGACAAGATTGGAGTCTGTTCCATTTCATGAGCTATGTATTTTGCTTCTTCGACTACCTTTCCAGGATTTCGTATGGGATGAAGTGGATCTTCTATGAAATTACCCTCTACCCGTCCTACTTGTTTAGCTACAATTTGCGCTTCTTTAGGCAAATGCATGTTTGCAGCCACATGCTCTGCTGCATGTTTTACGTTGTTAAATATGTTTCCGGGGGGTGGGCCGGAGAAGAACGATGATTTGTGGTTTTCTGGGGGATGGTAGTCGTACTTTTCGTGGCCTTTATGTTCTACAACAGATTGCACCTTATCGTTAACATGCTTAACAGCAACGACACTATCATTTGCATTCTTTTCAATACTGTGTACTGTATCTTTAACGCCATCTACTATCTCTTGAGGATATGTTGGCAGGTGATCTACAGCGTGGACTACCGCTTTAACTACTTCCTTGGGAGAGATAGCGTAAATCGGGTCTTTTGCGATGTTGTGTACTACGTGTTTTACTTCGCTTATCACTTTTGCTGGAGTCGTTATAGGCAAGATTGGAGTCTGTGCCATTTCATGAGCTATGTGTTTTGCTTCTTCGACTACCTTTCCAGGATTTCGTATGGGATGAAGTGGATCTTCTGCGAAGTTACCCGTTACCCGTCCTACTTCTTTAGCTACAGTTTGCGCTACTTTGGGCAAATGCGTATTTGCGGCCACGTGCTCTGCTGCATGTTTTACGTTGTTAAAAATGTTTCCGAGGGTTGGTATGGAGAAGAACGATGACTTGTGGTTTTCTCGGGAATGTTTGTCATTGGGTTGATGATAGTCGTAACTGCTACGGGGAATTCTTTTCAGTTCGTAAACCGACGATTCGTCTTGGTTGATGTCTTGTTCAGGTGATAGTTGATCTTGAATAGATTTTTGCGGGTATTCTGGAAATTCCTGGAAGAATAATTATTCATTTTGAAATTGTTTGGTAGCTCAATAACTTTTATTGTAGATCGATTTCATGATGTCATGAAGTTAATGCGTTCATTTTTTGTAAGAAAATTTAATATCAAGTAGAATATCTAAGTCTTAAATATTCTTGCGACGCTTTAAATCTAGTAAAAGAACCCCGCGCCATTCTTGTGGGAAATTTGCCGTCAGTTGTATTGTCTAAATTTTTTATGTTGTGGATTCTGACCCCCTGATCGGAAGTCTCTATGTACACGACGTACTGTGGGTATTTTCCTAAAAAGCTAACCAAAATTCAAAATATTCGGTACATACACTAAAATTAATATCCGTAAATTCTCTGACTCGCTGATTACGAATCCAACGTTAGAAATTTCAAGATGATGAATTCAGTATGACGCGGCGGATTGAAACCTTAAAAAATAATCCAAAAAAATCTGAAAGAAAAATGGTTTTGGCTTTGTATTTTTAGTTAAGAATCTGATTATAATAAAATTAATGATTCAATATTGTGGATTTAAAAAAAATTATCTTTAGTCCGCCATGTTGAGGATGCCATTTTATTTTTAAAAATTATAATATCACATTCTTAGCTAAAGAGGAGAAGGGGAAAGAACCATATTTCTATCAGATTTTTTAAATAATTTTGCAAGGTTTCCGTCCGCCATATTCCAAATCTCCAAATAATCATTTATTTACATTGATTTAAGATACATATAAGACATAAATAGACAGATAATCAGCAGATTTTTATGAGTTGACATTAGTTAACTTCTTCGTAAAACTGAAAATACATAAGCTTGAATAATTGAAACTGCCGATTTTAAAATCAATAATAGAATTTGTGTTAGAATAAGATGATATAAACATAAACATAAACATAAATAAATGTAATATGTAAATAAATAGAAATAACCCCATGAAGTACTAGTACTTGTTGGTGGGGTGCAAGCTACACATTTACAGTCACATTTAGCTAGAATTTTTTATGTAGTTTGTAAGGAAGGAAAAAATAAAAAAAAAACAAAATATCAATATGTTAATGATATAACTATGTTCTTCTTGCGTGTATTGTGGCCGTGTTAACCAAATGCTATTT
This sequence comes from Rutpela maculata, assembly GCA_936432065.2. NCBI lineage: Eukaryota > Metazoa > Arthropoda > Insecta > Coleoptera > Cerambycidae > Rutpela > Rutpela maculata. The sequence goes on from OW386292.2 coordinate 41,740,407, forward strand.
GTGGTTTATCTCTGAATATGCGCATTACATTTTTTTTGCAGAATAACTTATATATATCTCAATATTTATTTCTCTTGCAAAAAAGAATGACCAGAATTATCTTTAAAATTGGGCCAAGGGACAGCTGTTAAAATTATTTTAGAAATAATAAATTACTGACTGTACCGTCTATTTATAATTTTTCTGTACTGAAATACGTCAAATTAAATCTGAACAATTTTTAACTGAATGGTGGTTATCATTCCCGCAACACAAGGTGTCGAGAAGACCTAACTATACAACAGCTCTTTACAAAAAGTCATATTATAATGCAGTTGCTCTCTATAACAAATTGCCGGATGATGTTAAAAACGTCAATTCATATAAAATATATAAATACATAGTTAAAACTTTTTTAATTGAAAGTTGACGATGCAATTGAAAACTGCTTACATGCGTAAATCAGTTTTTTAATTTGTAATTTTTTTCTTGTGTATTGGATATAGTTATCTTTAATATGTGTGTGTGAATAAGGTATAATGACGAGGGGAACTATTATCAACAGGAGCGTACAAATACTAGCATACGCCATACGCGGATAACATTAACATATTACATGATCAAAAAGGGACCTAATACAAACCTTTAAAGCATTAGAAGCAGCTGCGAAGAAAGTGGGAAATGAAAAGGTGGTTAACATTGCCAAAACAAAGTATATGAAAGTTTCTAATAGTAACAATTTAGCGCCACCCGAAGATCTGGTGATAGAAACATATACATTTGAAGCAGTAAGAGAGTTCATATATCTTGGATCTCAAATAAATGAAAATAACATAATAAGTGGTGAAATCAAGAGAAGAATATAGCTGGCTAACACAGCATCTTTGGATTAAAGAAGCTTCTAACATCAAGCATAGTAAAGAACTAAAATACTGATATATAAAACACTTATTAAACCTGTCCTCATCGTCAGAAACATGGACGATGACAAAAAGCGATGAGGAGCTGCTGGGCTGCTTTGAAAGACAGATAAAGTTCGTCATATAAACAGAAGGGTGAAGGAGAACGTGACGTGGCGCAGGCGCAGGCCTCTACGAAGAGCATGATATTGCCCGATCCATCGAAGTTAACAGATTAAGGTGGCTTGGCCACCCAGAAAGGATGAATGAAATGGAACCCCCAAAGCAAATATTCCACCAAATACCGGCGGGAATTCGAAGAAGAGGTAGGCCCAAAGCCAGATTCAAAGACCAAGTAGAAGGTAGCCTAAGAACGCTGAGAATCAGAAACTGAAGAGACAAAGCAAGAAATAGGAAAGAATGGAAACTAATTTTGGAACAGGCCCACCCTGGGTTGTAGAGCCAGATGATGATGAATATGTGTGTGTGTTTTGTGATGTAAATTTTTTAAATATTTCAAATTTTAATGATTGCAAATCACTCCACTGAAGTTTGAATAACTTTCGTTGAACCGTTTTGAAGATCTACTAAGTTGTATCAAACAATGTCCTGTCTTTAAAGATATTTTCACCATACCAGCATTAAATCCGTTATATCTCGGAAAAGGTGTATCCTATACGAATAGTATTTTAAAAATCTACAAAACGCTGCTTTTTTCGTACGATGAAATTTTTTTATTTTAAAATTTAAAGTTATTGCCAAAGAAGTGCTTGTTCGATTATATTTTTAGGTATTTAAAAAATGCTTGATTTTATAACATGTACAAATTTTTAGAAAAGAGATGTATCATGTATTAATTGAGTTTTCAAGCACAATAGATGATATTAATGCAAGAGAGAGAGAGAGAGAGAGAGAGATCCACTAGAGTAAGTATGTACAGGGGCGCACTCAGGTATTTCTCAGCTAATGTTATTCAAATGTATTGGCCAATCCATCAAAGGAAAAAATACTGACAAAAAGTCCATTCTTAATTACTTGTAATAATCTAATCATCTCAAATTGCCCATGTTAAAGAGCGTTCAACATACTAAACTTTATATTGATACACAATTTCATCATATCACCTTTCACTCGTTTGTTGGAAAGTGTTTTTTTTTTAATTCATTTTACAACTTTGAAATCACAATTAAGAATGTGAAGTTAGTACACATTTAGTAGTTTTTCCAGGTATTAACAACATTTAAGAAAAGGCCGTTTTGATAAGATGCAGCAATATTCAGAATAAAGATATCCGAAAAAGTATTTGTTATTGGTGAATTTTGCCTCATGAATATTTCAAAATTATTCCTTATTGTGAAAAAAACTAAAAGTAAGATATATTTAATAGTTGTAAAATTATACTGCTAGAAGTGGACGTGTCGAAACTTCCTCTCTCTTACGTTTTGGCTTAATTTTGCCCGGGCAGACGTAACAAAAATTTTAATCTAATTTGCTATTATTCCGAAATAAAACAACACCAAATACAATGAAAACAAATATATCTTGTTGCGGTTAGGCACCCTCCTACATAATATTTTCGCTCGAAATCTGATATATTATCTTATTAAACAAAAGCTAATAAGAATTTGTGTAAACGTAAAATATTTACAACATTTCAAATTATTTATTCATGGCTTCCCTGCACTCGTCTTTTTAATGGCAAGGTTTAAATAATGAAAATTGTCTTGTTTTGACAAACTCTATTTCAAAAACTGTTCACTTCTGGACGTCGCATAGTGGAGTACTATTTTCAAAATAACTGGCCAAAATTCAAAATACCCAGCTACTTTAGCTTCTGTAGTCACTGATTACGAATTCGATGTTAGAGTTTTCAAAAACTAGATAGTGGATTCAATAGATAGACATCTCAGAGGGAATCTTCAAATAAACAACATTGTAAAAAAATTGAGGCCACTTCTCCATAAGTTTAAATACCTTAAAATATTTCTAAACACGCCTCAACTAGACATACTTTACTACTCTCTCTCTTACAGTCGCAACTCTCTTATGGAATTATTGGTTGGGGCGGAGTGAACAACAATTATCTAAAAGCATTAAATATAATTCAAAAGTGGTTTTCAAAAATAATCAACAATAAAACTATAATCTACCTCACCAATAATATATTTCATGAGTAAAAAAAAAAAAAAATATATATATATCCCTCTGAGATGTCTATCTATTGAATCCACTATCTAGTTTTTGAAAACTCTAACATCGAATTCGTAATCATTGACTACAGAAGCTAAAGTATTCGTGCTGGGTATTTTGAATTTTAGCCAGTTATTTTGAAAATGGTACTCCACTATGCGACGTCCAGAAGTGAACAGTTTTTGAGATACGGTTTGTCAAAAGAAGACAATTTTCATTATTTAAACCTTGCCATTAAAAAGACGAGTGCAGGGAAGCCATGAATAAATAATTTGAAATGTTGTAAATATTTTACGTTTACACAAATTCTTATTAGCTTTTGTTTAATAAGATAATATATCAGATTTCGAGCGAAAATATTATGTAGGAGGGTGCCTAACCGCAACAAGATATATTTGTTTTCATTGTATTTGGTGTTGTTTTATTTCGGAATAATAGCAAATTAGATTAAAATTTTTGTTACGTCTGCCCGGGCAAAATTAAGCCGAAACGTAAGAGAGAGGAAGTTTCGACACGTCCACTTCTAGCAGAATAATTTTACAACTATTAAATATATCTTACTTTTAGTTTTTTTCACAATAAGGAATAATTTTGAAATATTCATGAGGCAAAATTCACCAATAACAAATACTTTTTCGGATATCTTTATTCTGAATATTGCTGCATCTTATCAAAACGGCCTTTTCTTAAATGTTGTTAATACCTGGAAAAACTACTAAATGTGTACTAACTTCACATTCTTAATTGTAATTTCAAAGTTGTAAAATGAATTAAAAAAAAAACACACTTTCCAACAAACGAGTGAAAGGTGATATGATGAAATTGTGTATTAATATAAAGTTTAGTGTTGAACGCTCTTTAACATGGGCAATTTGAGATGATTAGATTATTACAAGTAATTAAGAATGGACTTTTTGTCAGTATTTTTTCCTTTGATGGATTGGTCAATACATTTGAATAACATTAGCTGAGAAATACCTGAGTGCGCCCCTGTACATACTTACTCTAGTGGATCTCTCTCTCTCTCTCTCTCTCTTGCATTAATATCATCTATTGTGCTTGAAAACTCAATTAATACATGATACATCTGAGACCTCTTTTCTAAAAATTTGTACATGTTATAAAATCAAGCATTTTTTAAATACCTAAAAATATAACCGAACAAGCACTTCTTTGGCAATAACTTTATATTTTAAAATAAAAAAAATTTCATCGTACGAAAAAAGCAGCGTTTTGTAGATTTTTAAAATACTATTCGTATAGGATACATCTTTTCCGAGATATAACGGATTTAATGCTGGTATGGTCAAAATATCTTTAAAGAGCAGGACATTGTTTGATGCAACTTAGTAGATCTTCAAAACGGTTCAACGTAAGTTATTCAAACTTCAGTGGAGTGATTTGCAATCATTAAAATTTGAAATATTTAAAAAATTTACATCACAAAACACACACACATATTCATCATCATCTGGCTTTACAACCCAAGGTGGGCCTGTTCCAAAATTAGTTTCCATTCTTTCCTATTTCTTGCTTTGTCTCTTTAGTTTCTGATTCTCAGCGTTCTTAGGCTACCTTCTACTTGGTGTTTGAATCTGACTCTTTCGAGTTCCCGTCGGTGTTTGGTGGAATATTTGCTTTGGAGGTTCCATTTCATCCATCCTTTCTGGGTGGCCAATCCACCTTAATCTGTTAACTTCGATGGATCGGGCAATATCATGCTCTTCGTAGAGACCTGCGCCTGCGCCACGTCACGTCACGTTCTCCTTCACCCTTCTGTTTATATGACGAACTTTATCTGTCTTTCAAAGCAGCCTAGCACCTCCTCATCGCTTTTTGTCATCGTCCATGTTTCTGACGATGAGGACAGCTTTAATAAGTGTTTTATATATCAGTATTTTAGTTCTTTACTGTGCTTGATGTTAGAAGCTTCTTTAATCCAAAGATGCTCTGTTAGCTAGCTATATTCTTCTCTTGATTTCACCACTTATTATGTTATTTTCATTTATTTGAGAGCCAAGATATATGAACTCTCTTACTGCTTCAAATGTATATGTTTCTATCACCAGATCTTCGGGTGGCGCTAAATTGTTACTATTAGAAACTTTCATATACTTTGTTTTGGCAATGTTAACCCGTAACCCCACTTTCTTCGCAGCTGCTTCTAATGCTTTAAAGGTTTGTATTAGGTCCCTTTTTGATCTTGCTATTATGTTAATGTTATCCGCGTATGGCGTATGCTAGTATTTGTACGCTCCTGTTGATAATAGTTCCCCTCGTCATTATACCTGATTCACACACACATATTAAAGATAACTATATCCAATACACAAGAAAAAAATTACAAATTAAAAAACTGATTTACGCATGTAAGCAGTTTCCAATTGCATCGTCAACTTTCAATTAAAAAAGTTTTAACTATGTATTTATATATTTTATATGAATTGACGTTTTTAACATCATCCGGCAATTTGTTATAGAGAGCAACTGCATTATAATATGACTTTTTGTAAAGAGCTGTTGTATAGTTAGGTCTTCTCGACACCTTGTGTTGCGGGAATGAAACCACCATTCAGTTAAAAATTGTTCAGATTTAATTTGACGTATTTCAGTACAGAAAAATTATAAATAGACAGTCAGTAATTTATTATTTCTAAAATAATTTTAACAGCTGTCCCTTGGCCCAATTTTAAAGATAATTCTGGTCATTCTTTTTTGCAAGAGAAATAAATATTGAGAGATAAATATTGTCTAAATGTTGATTAATTCATTTATATGATTCTCCCAACATACCTTACAATCCAAGTAAATTCCAAAAAATGTACCTTCTTTTGTTGGTTTTAGATTCAACTTTGAGTTATGAACCGCAAAATTTTCCAGAGTGTGGTTTGCAGAGGTTCGACATCAGCAGCTGTTACTGTCACTGATGAATCATCCGCGAACATAGTCATTGTCGTTCGAGATATATTTTTGGGAAAAAAAATATTCTTTTTCATTGTCTGAAATAATGTTGAGAATCGTTGGCAAAGAGTTGTTTGATTTTGTGTATTGGGTAGAAGAACGATGTCTCAAGGTCCCACGTGTAGAGGTACGCAGTACTGAAGATCCACTAGTAAGACATATTTAAATCGCGAACTGTCCATTGGAAAAAAAAATGATAACGATATTAGTAGAACTGATAGACAATACCTTCACCACGAAAATTTTTTCCAACTCACATAAGAAGTCTCAAAGTTTTTATGAGGTTATGAGGTTCATAAGGACTCTAATCGTATCTCTTGTCATTTTTTATCTGCCCTGAAAGGGTTATAAAAAGCAAGAAGATGAGGGACCGATCTCTAAGGCACTCTCATATTAATGTTATATTCATCGTCAACTTTCACTTTTAGTTTTTAGTTTAGTGTTAAAAACATTTTATGCATTTCGTAAATTAAAGGCTGGCATCAGTACTGTATCGACCGTAATGCATTACATTAACCAATATCGGGCCCAATACTAAACAATGTGTTAATCCTTAAAGTAAATTGTATTTTACCACAATTTTCAAGAAATCAGGAAAACGCCGTTTATTTTATGAAAGATTTATTATAAACAATTTACAACAGTAACGCATCTTACATGAAAATAGAGTATTTAGCCACGAAATATATTGAGAATTGGATCTGTCACCCTTCTGACAGTATTAATTAGTCTTTGAATTATAGATTTTTGATGATAGTCGGGATCGTGTTCATGATCGTGTTCGTAATTACTAATTTTTTTCATTTCATTATCCATTTCCTCAAGAGCGTCGGCGCTTTCAGCAGCAATCCCTTCAAGGTCGTCTGCTACTTTTTTCAATTCTTTGGCGAGTTCTTGAGTAGCATCTTGACCTGCACCATGGTTTTCTTCTTTGACAGGCTTAATTATGGAATCTTGTAAATTTTCTGAATCATCGAGTGCCTTTTTGATCAATGGCTTTGCGTTTTGGTTTTCTGATATATACGGCTTGTCCATACCTTGATGGTGACCAAAATTTTCTCGTTGGTATCTTTTTATCACTTCATCGTAGCCGTCGTCTTTTTTTTTATACTCTAATTCTGGTTCTTGGTCTATGTCTGTTGGTACCTGTAAGAATAATTTGTCCTTTTGAAAATATTTTATAATGTCCTATAAGAGTATATACAGAAACGCCCGTCCAATTATGTCAAGTGTCAAGACGATAGCAGGTTTATTTATTATTTTCATGTAAAGGGTCTAGCCGTACTTCCATGGGGAAACTGCCCCCGATAGGAACCTATATCGTAACCTATGTTATATTGTAGACGGCGCTAATAGTAGTTGATATAGTAGATATTAGCTCTATATCTTAGTTAATTGAGGAGCTATTTGAAAAAAAGTGTCCGGAGACGACTATTTTTCAAAGCGATATATCTTAGTTAATTTTAAAACTAGAGAAATAAAACTAAATGGCAGTGTTATGGTACACTTTACAGTTTATTTTATAGCATTTTCTATGGGCCAAGCCTAAATAAAAGTATTTTTAAAATGCAAAGACAAATTTTGTCAATCGATTTCTATCAGATCTAATTGAATTACCACTTTGAAAAAAATATATAATAATTGTCTATGGCTTGCCTAACAACATGCCAAGTTTCATTAAAATCCAAGAGGTGCAACATGTCGAAACAAAATTTTAAGTAAGTGGACCACCTTAAACGACCACTATGTTGACGCTTCTAATTTGCATTACATTTCATTAATCTTTGGAAAAGTTGCGTTTTGACAGCTCATAAAAAGTATATCAACGATTGGTGGTGTCAACTAGAATATTACAATGTTTTTTTGATCTACTTTTATAGTGACTATAGTCGGTCTCAGTTAAGAATGCAGTTGTTTACGTTATGAGCGGAGCACAATTTACACAGGATATGGAAATTCCCAAGTAAGTCGAATCCCCCCATGGCTGACTCAAGCCAGTTGGTACATAAAATAAAAATTAACGGTTTAAATTGGCTTTTATTTGGCACTTTTCTTTTATACATTGAAATTGAAATACATCGAAATTATTTAATTCATATTGCAACATATTTTATTTAGAGTAATAAAAGCTCATTATAGACGTAAATCCTCTAAAAATGTCAGTGTTCATAAGAAATGGGTAAACCTACTACTTGCTTGTGCTCGATATCAGGTGAGCTGTTCTTGTCTTGATCTCTCTCATATACCTGCCTAAAAAGTGTACATAAATATCATATCCTCCGTGTAAGTGCATGACCACGTCGTCACGTCGGTGCACCGCATAACGCACATAGCACCGCACTTCGCACATCGCACAATAAAATTAAATAGAACCATGCTCTTAAATGAGAGTGATGAAATCAACAACTTGAGCTTCGCACATCGCACAGCGTTTAGCACAGGCGATACCGTGTTTGTGAATCCTTATTTGTAACAAAAGAGATAAATATAACTAGAGCAGTCTGATTTTAATAAAAATGGAAGGAAATAGCCGAACAATATATGAACAATTAGTACAATTTCTTTTGTATTAATATTCATAAATATCATAAAACAATAAAATAAACTTCGATGTGCGATGTGCGCTGCGCGAGAGAGATCAAAGATTCAGTTCAGAACGGCAGAGACAAGAACAGCTCGCCTGATATCGAGCACAAGCAAGTAGTAGGTTTACCTATTTCTTATAACACTTGACATGTTTAAAGGATTTACATCTATAATGAGCTTTCATTAATCTAAACAAAATATGCTGCAATATGAATTAAATAATTTCAATGTATTTATAGAAGAGCCAAATGCCAAACAAAAGCCAATTTAAACCGTTAATTTTTATTTTATGTATGTACCAACTGGCTTGAGTCGGCCATGGGGATTCCACTTACTTGGGAATTCCCATATCCTGTGTAAACTGTGCTCCGCTCATAACGAAAACAACTGCATTCTTAACTGAGACCGACTACAGTCACTATAAAAGTAGATCAAAAAAACATTGTAATAGGCTAGTTGACACCACCAACTGTTGATATACTTTTTATGAGCTGTCAAAACGCAACTTTTCCAAAGATTATTGAAATGTAATGCAAATTAAAAGCGTCAACATAGTGGTCGTAAGGTGGCGGTCCACTTACTTTAAATTTTTTTTCGACATGTTGCACCTCTTGGATTTTAATGAAACTTGGCATGCTGTTAGGCAAGACATAGACAATCATTAGATATTTTTTTCAAAGCGGTAATTCAATTAGATCTGATAGAAATCGATTGACAAAATTTTTCTTTGCATTTTTTAAATACTTTTATTTAGGCTTGGCCCATAGGAAATGGTATAAAATAAACTGTAAAGTGTACCATAACTGCCATTTAGTTTTATTTTCCTAGTTTTAAAATTAACTAAGATATATCGCTTTGAAAAAAAGTCGTCTCCGGACACTTTTTTTCAAATAGCTCCTCAATTAACTAAGATATAGAGCTAATATCTACTCGATCAACTACTATTAGCGCCCTCTACAATATAACATAGGTTACGATAAAGGTTCCTATCGGGGGCAGTTTCGCCATTGAAGTACGGCTAGACCCTTTAAATACCATAGAAAGACATTTACGCAGTTAGTTTTTTAAGTCACTTTTTATTAACCTCCCCACAATAAAAATGTGGGAGGTTACTACATTTAGTCCAAAATCGGAAATTGAGATAATATCAAATCTTTACGTTTTGAGGTCCCAGGAACCCAAAAAGTGGTTTTTAAAAAATGTCTGTGTGTGTGTGCATGTATGTTAGCACGATAGCGGCGAAACTACTGAACGGATTTGGATGAAACTTTGCATGGGGGTTTCTTTAGTGCTCCAGAAGATCTGAAAAGGTTGAGATCGGATTACGTTTAGTGCCGTTTTGGCACAGGTTGTTTATTTTATGATTACTTACAATTTATAATCGAACCATTGAAAAGCAGTAAAAATTCCAATTTCAACGATATATCACACTTGCACCCTTTCGATTTCGTTTCCGTTAAAACAATTAAAAAGAATTTGTTATATGTGCACACATGACAGTATCCAAAAGATGTTATTGGTATTATTGTTAGGGGAAAATGTCAAAAATATTTGGGTTGGTACCTTTGTGAATTTTGATTTAGGTTGTGATACGTGACGTCACGGTGAAAGCTAACCGTGTCATGATTTCCACGATGTCCAACCCAGTACTATGCACATATCAGGCATTTTTTCCAATTATAGCCAATAATATTATCACGAAAAAATCTAATAAGACACATTAAACAATTCTCTACAAAAAACTCATATTAAAAACCTTTAAAACGCAAATACCACATGAAAAAATGCTGCACTGGTCACAAACCAACCCAAATATTTTTGACAATGTCAAGACTCATTTTAGTTGGTTTTTTAAAGGTAATAATTGTTTATAGCCGTGTTCGGATTTTACGTCTGATTGATGGGACGCGTAAAATCGTTCATTTAATGCAAATCGAGTTAACCGAGCTAAATCTGAAACGTTCGAATATTACAAAATAAAGCACTCAGACGAAGCTCGACTTGCTCGGGCCTTTTTGATCGTGCAGGAAGATTTTAATTTGACGCATACGTAGTCCGCTTGAACTGTCCATAATGTTATTGACTTGTTGAGGTTAGAGTGTCATTTTGGCTAAATTCTGTATTATTTTTATTCGCTATTCAACGTTCTACAAAATCTTCGAAACGTTATCTGTTAATACCCTTATAATATCCGGCAATTGATTAACATGCAACATAAACAAACATGAGGTTATGTTTTAATAGATTGCTTGTAGTCCACTTCAGTTTGCTCGATATTTGTCCATGAAATAAATGGCTCCAAAGTCACGTGTAATTTATCTGTTTGCTCAATGCTCTGATTTCCGATGTAATATCCAAACACAGCTGATTTGGATCTACCGTGTGGGGAGGTTCCAGCCGCTTCCAGTAGATGCCAATTTTTTTTAATTTCGCATCTTTTGTTATGTTATTTTTTTTTATGAGATAACATGTTAAGGTAGAGATAATGTAATATTGTGGTCAGTGAGATCTATCTGAGCTTCCAGTATCCAAAGAAAGTGAATGCCTAAGACTATCGATTTCACAATCTGTGTTTGGATTGTCCTCTCTTAAAAAGAGAGCCAAAAAGAGTTCAAGAAGATTGGTAACAGAAGACAGTATATAAATGATGAAATCTGCATGGGAACAAAAATGATGCTCACAGGCAGTTTTACAAGGAAATGCGTAAATAAAGCAGATTGGCAATTAAAAGCGAAAAAAAAATCATATTAAGAATACAAAATATTTGAGGACGATTGTGGCGCAGATACAGATTTTTTAATAATTGAGCAGTTTACAAAGCAAAAAGTTTTAAATTCTCTATAAAAAAACAGGCATATATGCACGATGGGCCCTGATAAAATCCCCGCCTTTCGATTACATAATTCTGTGTATTTATCAAATTATAACGTGCCTACTACCTAAATCAGGAACCGTAAACAGAGGGAGGATAGCCAGTTCCCTACTCTGCAACGTTCGCCACTTGCCGGCAAAGCTGTGACGTCACGGCGAGACCTAAATCTGTTGTTTACGTCTCTATGTGTTTATTAAGTTTTGTCTACATATTTACTGGTTTTTCTTTGTAAATCTCATATGTACGTCTTTGTTTTGAGTTATAAAAACATTCTTGATTAGTGAAATTGTATGCAGAAACAGGGACATACTATTTCTTGTACTATTATGGATCTTTATAGGATTTAAAAGACAATTGTTATTGTTAGTGTTCTATGGTGATTTTGTATATATTGTATAAGGTAAAAAAAGCTTAATAATTCATGTATTGGATTTACTTATTGTTACTATTCAGATAGAAGTGAAGAATAATGCCGGGAACAAGATGTGCGGTGTATAAGTGTAATAACACGTATTGTACAAAGTACAAAGAATTTTACTTGTCAAAATATTATGTTTTTCCACGGTTTTTCAAAACCAAAAGATTTGTTGCCCAGAACCATAGAGGTGAATGGATAAACAGGTGCAAAAGGCAGGATAAATTTAACTCAGATACAAGTGGGATTTTTTCGGTTCATTTTATGAAGACCGACTATGAACGAGACATGCAAAATAAATTACTAGGTAAAAATACGTTTTTTTATTATATGTGAACCTACTTTTCCGAGATGTTTTGTTATACTGGGTGTTAATTTTTATAATACATATTTTTCATAATTTAATATTTTGTTTAGATCATTTTCATCAATTTTTCTGTGAATTGAATCCGAATCCACTGTAAATAAGATAATTTTTTCTCAGCTTTTTTTTGTGAATCAGGGATCAATATCCGTCGTATAGAAAACAAAAATGTACATTTCCTTGAACCAGGAATTTTATTTCCATGACTTGCTTTTAATTTTGACATGATTTTTTCAATTTTTGTCAGCTTTGCCTGCTTTTACTGTAATTTAAAAGCTAATCCGCTTAAGGCAATGAAGAGGAAGAATTCAGATTCTAATTCAAGCAGAAAAATAATTCGAAAATGAAGTAAAGTTACAAACTGAATGATCAATAATAATTTACAATTTGATGTTAAGTAGAAAAGGAAAAAATTGCTACATTCTTGAAACTTTCCACACGTTTAATTCGTGATTTTTATATACAAAGAATACTGAAAATATTGTATGCCTCAATTATTTCAATAAATTGTGCGTGTGCGTTAATATTATTGAAAGAATATGCTCCACACAATGCATTTTAAACAGCACACAGTGGTGATTTTATTGAAAACAGGCGTCCAAAATCCTTAACGTAGCCAATTTTCGATTAAAATTTACGAAACTTGGTAGAGTTAAGTATTTGGATATGCTAAATTCAGTTTTGCTGCCGAATTTTTTCAATATGGCGGCTTCAAAATTTGGGTCAGAAGAAGCAAACAAAAAGAAGTCCCGATTCTGGAACTCGACCCGAGTAGTCCAATGTGTTTTTCGACGCTGAATTCGAATCCGACCTTAGAAAAGCTCAAACACCTTATTTTGAGCTAGAGCGAAAAAACACCCTTAGAATAGGGTAAAACCGCCCCTCATATATGGTGACAATAAGGACATGCAAAAAGTACTCCCAATGTACAATCCTAGGGTTTTTGAGGTTGCTGATTTCAAATTTCAACATGCCAAAAGCCAAAAATTGATTCTAAGGGGAATATCGAGTAAAATGGGGGTTGAAAGTGGTGTAAAAATGGAAATTTGACAAAATACGTAATTTTCATTCTAAACTTATATTTCTAGGGGTTTTTGGGGTTGATGATTTCAAATTTCAACATGCCAGAAGCCAAACATTTATTCTTGGAGTGGAAGTCAAAGGGGTGAAAAATTATAATTTGACAAAATACCTAATGTTCATTCCAAAAGTGTATTTCTACTTCTTTTTGAGGTTGCTGATTTCAAACTTCAGCATGCCAAAAGCCTAGAATTTATTCTTAGGTTGAAAATAGAGTAAATTAATGGTTGTAAGGCGTGTAGAAGTTGAAAAAATTCGTAATTTAGATTCTGCAATTATATTTTTAGGGGTTTTGGACTTGTTGAGTTCCAGTACGAATCCGATCTCAGAAAAGCCCACGTGCCCTCAAAATTTCGAGTCTTTAGCCAATGAACAACCCTAAAATAGGGTAAATCATCCCTGATTTGTGGTAACAATAAATACATGCAAAAAGTAGATAACAAGCGCAAACGTATTGTATTTAAATATAGATTTGGGGTATATGGCAAAGGATTTTCTACTCTGACGTGGTTAAGCAACCCCTAGATATAGGAAAACCATCCTAATATAAAAATAAATTTTGTGAGAGGGGTTAAAGTCTCTTTAGTTTCTATTCAAAAATTTATTAATCAAAAACTTCCACATTTTCCATATTTTAATGTATTTTATTTTTATATAAGGGTAATTTTTACACTCATATGTACTTTGGTAATGGGGGTAAACTTTAAGTCACTCTAGTTCTACATAATTCCAAACTTTCAAATCTTCATTTTTTATGTCATTTTTAGCATTTATATATTCTATGATGGTATGATGGTGTATATTCTTTGCAAGAACGGGGGTATTTTTTAGCTTAATCTAAGCGTAGTTGTTCCGCCATTATTTAGGGAGATGACTGCTAAATATAAAACATAACCTCTCCCTTCTTTTGATATTCTTTACCATTCATTCACATCAATTTATAAATCTTGAAATGTAGGATAGTTTTGCCTCGTTTTAGGGTGGCTTCCTTCTATTTTGGGGCTTGCTTAACCACCTCAGAGTAGAAAATCCTTTGCGATATACCAAAAATCTATATTTAAGTACAATACTTTTTTGCTTGTTAACTACTTTTTGCATGTATTTATTGTTACCACAAATCAGGGATGATTTAGTCTATTTTAGGGTTGTTTATTCGCTAAAGGCTCAAAAATTTGGGGGTACATGGGCTTTTCTGAGGTCGAATTCGAATTCAGCGTCGAAAAATACATTATTGGACTACTCGGGGCAAGTTCCAGGATCAGGACTTTTTTGTGACTGGATTATTTTATTGAATTTTTCATCTTTTTTGCTTCTTCTGACCCCAATTTTGAAGCCGCCATATTGAAAAAAAAAAAAAATTCTGCAGCAAAACTGCATTTAGCATATCCAAATACTTAACTCTACCAAGTTTCGTAAATTTTTATCGAAAATTGGCTAGGTTACCGATTTTTGACGCCTGTTTTCAATAAAAGCACCTTGTGCGGCAGCGCGCTGGAATAGGCCGCGCGGCTACGTCATAGTAATGGCGGTACCGTGCGAACAGATTTGCTTGATCTGGCTATCCTTGGTGTTTACGGTTCTTGTACCTAAATAATATTTTCTAATCGTGATAAAAGCAAGTAAATAAAAAATAATTAATTGTAAAAACAGTATTTTGTGTTCAGAATTTCAACAATTTGGCTACTCAAGAAATTCGTTGTTATTTTTCAAATCACATTTCACAAATATACATCATCACATTGAATACTGGTCAACGGGTCTGTAGACTGCAGAATTTTTATCTACTTGGTGTACATCCCAGAGTTCTGTGTTATTGTTTAATATTTTCATGAAGAAATCAATGAATTGTGTAATTTAAACAAATTACAGAACATAAGGAAGTGCAGTATTCTAACTTTTACTAACAAACATCAATTTGGCGAATTTAATTATTATTCACATGATTCGGTGATTACGCGCCTATTAACATTTCGTGATCTCAGTGTAACATTTGATGTAAACCAACCTTTAATTTTATATAAGAAAAAACACTTTTACTTTGTTTCTACCGCTAGATATATTATCTAACCGATTTTCTGGTGACAGTAAACAAAGTAAACGTGTTTCAGTGTTTCTCCTTATAGTGGAGTGCAATTTAATTTCTATCTTTCAGCCCGTTGGCATTTTTAGAGTAAAATGTATGACCTTGTCAGATATGTGGCTTATACCTTGTAGAAAAAATCGTAATGAATATAAGGGCACAAATCAAAATTTTTTAACTAACCACACCACGTGATAGAGCGAATCATGAAGCATATTTTATCCAAAAATCATTAAATTCTCTGTAGAATTTCTATTTTTAAAATAAATAAAGAAACGAATTTTTACCTAGGCTTATATGGCAGTAAAAAAAAATCTCATTTTCTCCGTTGGACTACAGCTGAAAATTAATTATTTTTCACGACGATATCTCCCAAACTATTATATTTATCAAAAGAAAAATTCTTTATAAAATGTTTGTTATATTTGTCAGATTACAATGGTTCTAAAATCAAATTTTTTGAGTATATATTTAGTAATGTGTAGCGTGATGTCAGTTTTCGAAGCTTATCGGCCGATTGAAATTGTTTACAGCTTCGAGCCCCCACTCATTGCTATTCTGTTTCAACAACCCTCTCTGACTCCGGGAGCACCCAAGTTCCACTTGGGTGAATGAATACCTACACAGGACTGTGAACTTTTCAGTTAATTTATTTTACTTTTTCGTGTATAGGTAAATTGACGTGTACAAATCCAAATTTCAGATTACGACGAAACAGACTTTCTGAAATTTTTGACATGAGATCTGGGATGTTTAAGGTAAAACGTTGTTGAATATTATTGCAATCGGTGCACCAGAGCGGCTCCAGGGAAAGCCTAAAAACAATTGTCAGATCTAAAAATATTTCAAATAAAAATTGTTTAGTATGAGAAGTATCACTTAAAAGCGTATCTTTAGTGCACTCGGAAAGGAATTTATAGTCGTATGTGATGAGGAAGTACTGTCGAGGTGAATCTAACGGAACCTGATTTGTACTTATCTTTTACCAATTATTAATTTATATAATATTGTGTTTAATAGCATAAATGTATACATATTTCAATTGATTTTCCAATTTTATTAATTTTAAAATACAATGTTGGCAGATAACAGAATCCATATCAAAATAAAAAAGTTATGAAAAATGAAAGATAATATAACAAAATTTAAATCTCAGTTAAAGATATACACTATACACTTTCTTCATATAATTCAAATACATTTTTATTGATACAGTTGACTACACAATTCTTATGCGTGTAAAAAATGTCGGCGTCTTTGATCTTTACTGCACCGCCAGAGAAACAGACATTTTTTACACGTATAGGAATTGTGTAGTCAACTTTAAGTAGTTTTTTATTTCTTCTGAACGAGGAGTTCTTGCAGGACTTTTTCCCCATGCATGAGCATAAATAGATGCATGGCATGTTCTTTTTTTTACAAGAACAAACCTTACTGCCTCATTCTAAAAGAAAAGAATTTTCAAAACATCAAATATTTAACGACTTGTATAAGTTCGGATTATTGAATTAAGTGTGCGAGTAGCGTTCTTTTATGTACCTATATGTATATTTTCCTTTCCTTTCATCTTCTTTCCTTTGTCAGTAAATGTATTTTTAAGTAGTCTACTGATCTGTCTTTTTGACTTACATCTGTCCAATTCTAAATACCTCTCATACTTCTCATACCATACTCTTTTTGCTTTCAAAAACCTTTCTCAAGAATTTTACATATTTTGGTAAATGCCAGATCTCTTCTGATTTTACGTTTTCCACTTTTATTTTTATTGCCAAATAGCATTTTCTATTACAAATTAAGAAACATGAAACGTGATATTTAGTTTCCATTATTAAATCGTTAGCACCAATTCTTTCGAAATTATGGGATTTTATTGAGCTGTTATTAGTCTTATTTTTCTTTCTGTATTCGTGGTTCAGTTCAGTTCAAGTTATTACTTGAGAGACTTTATTTATTGTTGATGTCTTTTGACGAAAGATACATTTCTCTATAAAAAAAAATTAGTTTTACTCAAGGGCACACCTGAAGAAATTGATGGACAGGCACTGGATCCATCTGAACTGTTTTCAATTCCTTTCTTTTTTACTATTTTTTTCCCTAAATGTTCTATATTTCTTTTGCTAGTAAAACTAGACTAGCAATTTCGGTGCCAAACCAAACCGTCAAAACTGTTTGTTTTTCGAAATGATATAGTTCTAGAATATAGATCATCTTCTCTTTGGTTGCTTATTTTTTTTTGGAATTTTAAACAATCAATAAATGTTGCAAATGATTTCTCAGAACCTTTGATTACAGGGACCGGTTTATTAAAAAATTCCTTATTAGTCTCTTACACTAAATTTTATTTTTGTCTCTACCTCACTTTTAGAACTTGTGACGTCAGTAGTACTTTCCATTTTAATTTCTTGTGAAAAGCACATACATCATAAGATAGAAAATTTTACTGAAAAAATACATACCAGCTGAAAATATCTTGCAAACAGTAAACTAGGGAGTTTCTTATAACGTGTTAATCTATTACATACAAATTTTATGTAGGTCAATATTACACTGAATTAATATAATCAACAAATACTTATATTTATTCCATATTAAGAGCGCTCCGGATATAAGTCATCAAGAATTCTCGACCTACGCCCACATAAATCATTATTTCAAAAAACGGCTTTCACTAAAATTTTTTAAAAAATTGCTAGAATGCGGTATGGTGAGAGAGAAAAATATATACATAAAAAAAATATATTTTTTCTTTCATTTTCGATTTGCAAAAATAATTTTCACCATCCCGGATAGGTATTATTAAAATAAATATTTTCCCTTTTGTAGAAATCATCATATTCTATTTCATCTACCGCTCTCTCTCCAAGGACGCTGTAGATGTTTGCCTGCTACAGAGGCGCCCGTATATCAAGGGTGCCTCTTCAATAAAGCAATAAAACCGATCTTTTTTGTTTTCTATTGCAATTCTTACGTACATACCAGTGTGGTTTCCGACGGCTGGCGACGTTAATTTAGTTAGTGTGATATTTTTCAGTATTTTTGTTATAGTTCAGTATTTATTGTTATAATCATTATGTGTAAATATAAAGACTGTGATATTCTGACACTTACAGTTTTAATTTTTTTGTGCATACGCTCGGTGTTCTTTTAGTTTTATGTGACTTTTTCGTAATTAAGTTTCCAGTTGGTGTACTTAATATGTATAGGTAATTGTTACCGTGCTAGTTGATTATATTAAAAAAATGGACCGTCTTACTAAAAGGCAGACTGATACCAAACGTCGAAATCTAACTTGGCATCTAAAAGGAAAAATCGCAGCAGAGCTAAATTACGGTAAGTTTTACAAAATTAAAGGGATTTAATTAAAAATTCGTTTTTATTATTATTATTAACAGTAATACAACAAAACTATTTTTGATTTGAAGCCAATTAAAAGAAATTAAACCCATTGTATTAATTATTATTATTATTAATACTTGCTGATCTTTAAAAGTAAGATACGTAACACACTTTTTGAACTGATCTCATAAAATTAAGAAATACTTCGAGTTACATTCATTACTTATGAATAATGTCTACTCCGATTCTAAAAAATATTGCTCTATCATATACAGCGTGTTTTAGAATAACTTGCAATTTGCAAATTTTAGTCAATTCTAGGTAGCAGGCCATTATTATTTGTAATATATTTATTTCTTCGCTGAAAGCTAAATTATCTTTTAACTCCTCCAGATTCATTGTTTATAGGTCTGTATTTAATAAAAGAGGAGAGGAAACAAAGGCATGCACTGTGGTTTCATCCTATTTCCCAAGTTCTGATATGAACAGCACCAGTTCTCTAATTAGTGATAGCGAGTACCAAAAAAGAAAACTACTCGCGGACATAACCAATAGGTAACAGGAGGAGGACAGTTCAAAAATGTGTGTTACGTACCTATCTTATTTTAAAGATCAGCAAGTATTAATAATAATAATTAATACAATGGGTTTAATTTCTTTTAATTAGCTTCAAAGCAAAAATAGTTTTGTTGGATTACTGTTAATAATAATAAAAAGGAATTTTTAATTAAATCCCTTTTAATTTTGTGAAACTTACCGTAATTTAGCTCTCCTGCGATTTTTCCTTTTAGCTGACAAAGTTAGATTTAGACGTTTGATATCAGACTGCCTTTTAGTAAGACGTCCCATTTTTACACTCACCGGTAAAAAAAAAACGGTCACCTGAATAGTGCAAAACTTTTGTTGTTCAAATTCTTTTTTCAATATTTCACCGATTTTAATTATTTTTTGGTCATGTTCTAAAGAAATTCATCAAAAATATCTCATACCCTTTCAATTTTGAAAAAATTATTTTTTGCAACTTATTACACTCGGAGAACCAAAATTATGTTTTGATGATCTAATTTCTAAACACCCTGTGGAATAATTAGGAAACTTGGTCAGGTTCTCTTGTGCTCTGTTCCAAAGCTCAATCTATTCTCAAAAATGTATTTTTTTATTAATCCCAATATCTGAATTTTTGTAGAAAATACACAGTTTCAAGTAAAATTTTGCAATTTATATGAAAAGGGTGTGTATAATCAATTAGCACGGTAACAATTACCTATAAAGACTAAGTACACCAACTGAAAACTTAATTACGAAAAAGTCACATAAAACTAAAAGAACTCTGAGCGTATGCACAAAAAATTAAAAACTATAAGTGTCAGAATATCACAGTTAAATATTTACACAAAATGATTATAACAATAAATACTGAACTATAACAATAAATACTGAAAAATATCACACGAGTACAAAAGATTCTCACACTAACTAACTTAACGCCCCCAGCCGTCGAAAACCACAGCTGGTTTGTATGTAACTATTGCAATAGAAAGCAAAAAAGATCAATAAAAAATCAATAAGAATGCATTAAAAAGTAAAAAATAAATGTTTGGGTCTGAGCTATCACGGTATTGCTAGAATTTATGTAACTAAAAATAAAAGTGGAGTCCTGAAAAGAGTTAATCTGTTTGAAGAGTTTTTCGACGCCCCACACTTTTATGTTTAGTGACATATATTCCAACAAGACTGTGATAAATCCAAAGAGTTATTTTTTTTAAATAAGTGTATTTTTTAACAAGTAAAATTGGAAATTTTTAAAAACTCCCGACCAATAAATCTGATAATACTAGTTCTAAAGGGCCGATCCTGGTAGAATCAAAATGGAACCGAAATCATATTCGGCATTCTTAATTGTCTGCACATTTTCAATTTTACTTAAATCGGATAATAATTTGTAGAGAAATTAAATATGGCTGATTCAAAATGAAGACAAAACACAAAATCTAATATGGCCTATAACCTTCTCAGCAAAATACTTTTTCAGATAAAGAAAACACTATCAAAATCGGATCACCCGTTGAAGACATATGAAGCTATAGACAGACAGGCAGACAGGCATGTATTTATGGGTCGAGGGTTATAATAGTAGTTTGTGCAACGAGAGTGGATATGATATCCATATCGCACGATAAAGAAGTTTGAGCACAACGCCGTAGGCGCAGTGCTTCAAATCTTTTGAGTGCGATATGGATAATTCACTCGAGTTGTACAGTATACTTTTTCTACGACCAGCTTAAAAAAACTACAAAATTTATTAACCATTAATATTTTACACAAATACACACTGACAGTAGTTCACACTGACAGTTACTTTGACAGCTTACGCACTAATTTGATTTTAAAACAAATAGTTGTTCATGTACTTAATACACGAATTGTGATTGGCCGGTTTCATTTCATATCCATCCTAGAACTGATATGAAATATATCCGTTCAGTTAACTGGAATTGCCTACTTATCCATTCTACAGACTGTACAGAAACAGCAAATTCACATAAGGGAGTAGAAATTTTTTTTTTTCTGAAAAATATTTTTTTTCTACTCCCTTATGTAAATTTGCTGTTTTCTGTACAGTCTGTAGAATGGAACAGCAAATTCACATAAGGGAGTAGAAAACATTTTTTTCTAAAAAATATTTTTTTTCTACTCCCTTATGTAAATTTGCTGTTTTCTGTACAGTATGTAGAATGGATAAGTAGGCAATTGCAGTTAACTGAACGGATATATTTCATATCAGTTCTAGGATGAATATGAAATAAAACCGACCAATCACAGTTCGTGTATTAAGAACATAGACAACTATTCGTTTTAAAATCAAATTAATGAGTAAGCTGTCACAGTAACTGTCAGTACGGATTTGTGTAATATGTTAATGTTTAATAAATTTTGTAGTTTTTTTAAGCTGGTCGTAGAAAAAGTATACTGTACAACTCGAGTGGATTATCCATATCGCACTCAAAAGATTTGAAGCACTCCGCCTACGGCGTCATGCTCAAACTTCTTTATCGTGCGATATGGATATCATATCCACTCTTGTTGCACAAACTACTATTAACTTACATTTTATTCTTTTTAATGAAAACCTTCGGATGTCGATTTTGAGTCCAATAAGACCATAAATAAGAAAATTCGTTTGTCATCTTGACGTCACCATTTTGATTTCCGAGTTTTGCCCAAAAATTCGTAATCCACGTCCCCTAAAACCTCCAGATATTAATTTTGAGTCGAATAGGACCATAAGTGGTAATTCGTCCGCCATTTTGATATCTGAATTTTAACCAAAAATTCGTAATCCGCGTGTCCGAAAATCCCCACATATTAATTTTGAGTCGAATAGGACCATAAATGACGAAAAATTCGTCCACCATATTGACACCGCTGTCTTGAATTTTTCATTTCTGATTAAAAACCCGTAATTCGCGATCCTGAAAACCCCCGCAGACGGATGGAGTCGAATAAGATCATACACGCCAAGCTGGTACGCCACCTGAAATTTTTAATTTCTTACTAAAAATTCGTAATTCGCGGTCCTGAAACCCCCACAGACGGATTTTGAGTCGAATCGGAACATACACGCCAAATTGGCCCGCCTTCTTGGATTTTAAATTTTTGACAAAATTCTTAATTCGCGGTCCCGAAAACCTCCAGATATCGGATCATACGCGGCAAAATCGTCCACCATCTTAGAGCCGCCATCTTGAATTTCCGTGATATAAAAGTGTTAAAGGTATATTAGACATTTGAGATCTTTCAAAATTAACTTGAACAAATACTTGTTAAATAAGTGTTCTTATCAATGATCGGAATTTGGGTTTAATTTCAGTGGCGCACGTAGGTATATAAAATTTTACATCAAGAAATTAAATGTATGTTTGTTCTTTCTTACAAAATAAATCGAAATTAAATATAATACCAACATACCTTATGAGGTTTTCTTTTATTTTGGCATAATAGAATACATGTATACATATGTACAACTAAAAATGTATGCATATTTTTAATAAATCCTTATAACGACGCACCTGAAAATTAAAGCCAAATTTCGATCACTGGTTATTATATTTTAGGAGAATTTTATGAAAATTATCAGAATTGGCGTAAGTTATAATTTGTAAGCACTACCTGGACTATTCCTATAAAAATATGTATTTGTCTAAGAGGAAAATAAATATTATTATTGTTATTATATTGCCATGTACAGTGTACACATACCAAATTTCAATTTGATCGGATACGTCATTTGGAAGTGAGTGAACATCGAAATGTAAGATTTTTATATCATATTTACAAGTCAAACTAAAAAAAAGAAACTAAGTAAGTAATATATTTATTTATCCATTTTTGTTTCATTTATTTGTTAAAATAATGTCTTCAGTGTAAAATATTTTATTTTATTACTATAATAAATATCCGTTGATGATACGCCTATTCTCGCTGCAGCAAATTCTGTGCAGGTAAATATAAACAAGGTCGTCTTATACGGTAGCGTATGTGAGCAAGAAAGATAAAATATTGACGTGACGGAAACCATAGATATGTGGCTAATGTTCTGATGTGAGGTATAATTTAAAGTAATAGAAATAGAACCCTGGTGATCTCATCGCACTCCGGATCGCTCTTAATAATTTTCAAGACAAAAAATTTACAAATATCACAAACCACAAGAGTTACAATGCGCGTGTCTATTTAACGTTAGGCCTTTGCGGGAAGCAGCGCGGGTTGTTGAAACAGCTTTAAAGTAGTGGGATAGCAAATATCTCCAGCGAACGTGGCGACGCCGATATGCTTCGAAAATTGACATCACACTACATATTATTAAATATCTTGGTTATTAGATCCTCAAAAAATCTTATTTAAGAACCTTAGTAATCTGAAAAATATAGCGAATGTTTTATAAAGAATAATTTTTTTTGATAAATTTAATAGTTTGAGAGATATCGTCGTGGGAAGGAATTAATTTTCTTCTGTAGTCGAACCGAGAAAATGAGGATTTTTGTTTTTTACTGCCATATAAACCAATGTAAAAGATAGTTTATTTATTTATTTTAAAAAGATAGATTCTGCAGAGAATTTAATGATTTTTGAATAAAATATGCTTCATGATTGGCTCTATCACGTGGTGTGATTAGTTAGAAAATTTTGATTTGTGACCTTATATTCATTACGATTTTTTTTACGACAAGTGGATTCCTAATCTACAGGGTGTCAGCTACATATCCCTTTTTGTCTAAAAGTGCCAACGGGAACAAAAACTAAGCGACTTTTGTCAACGCGAGCACTCCACTATTACATTAACATGATTAACTATCACAAAGTGACGACTTCCACAATACATTTTTTTAACCTTTCGTTGTCATATGAACACCAAATCCAATGACAGTTTTAGAACACTGACATACGGTGTTCTCCTGATTTTAACGACATTAACACACTGAAACTGCTGTATCAATATTTTGTTCGATCCAAATTGGAATATTCATCAATTATTTGGTCTCCAGAGTGTCTTAATAGTTCGGCCGAAATAGAAAAAAAACGGTAGTAAATCGAAATCTCCATCAGAATTTTTTGCATAGAATTCTTGTTTGAGGTGTACACAAATAGGAAATCATAACGTGGACATTTGGTAGATGGGGGAACATATTATATTTTTAGTATCATGCACAGTAAACAGTAGAATGTAAGCATTGCTTTCACTTGTGGTTGACATTATTAACAATGAGTCACCTTATAAAATATTTAAAATTTAATTGATATTTTAATATGTTTCTTTGATTTTTTTTTTATGAAAATAAATAATTGTAAATTAAAAAGATATATTTTTCAGTTCAAAATCAGTTTTAAATTTGTTTATTTTTTATATATCTATTTAAATCAACAATTTAATTTTTGAATTCGCAGGAAAAAGAGCTACAGTTTAAGGCACAAGGTAAGAAAGAAATAAGTGGGGGGGGGGTTTGAGTTAAAAATGAATTATTTTAACAACCTGATAAAATTTTATATTTCTTTAATTCAAAGGTGTTACAGCAGTTAAAGAAGCAAGGAAAAAGAAGGGGTGGGAGTACGTGGGTAGAAGATGAAAGTCCATGAAAAATTATACACAGACACATTTTCTTTCACTTCATTATCAGTTAAAATCGAAAATAACGTCAAAAATCGCATTTCTATATTTGAAATTCGTGCCATTTAGAGTCAGCTATCATGAATTTTTCAATTTTCACAACAAATTTGTAATCAGCGACCTTGACCCCCCCCGACTAAGAATTTTTTCCACGAAATTGTAAATATTTAACCGTATACTCTACTGTTTGTTCCCTATGCATGCAATATTATACACTTATCCATGCAATTTTGGGTCCTAGAGGGCTCCTAAATCCTTATAAATGACACTATATGGTAATAAAAGTTTAAATAATAATAAAATAATACAGTTTTAATAAATCTAAACATTTTTGAACCGAATTTGTTTGAAAACATAACGAGAAAATAGCAAAGATCACAAACAATGCAGTTATTTTGCATAAAAGTGGATATAAATAAATGTTCGCTGACCTATAAGTGTCCGCTTTATGATTTCCTGTTTGTGTAGACTTCAAACAAGAATTCTATGCAAAAAAATCTAATGGAGAAAAGATTTCAACCCCAAATCCTATTTCGGCCGGACTATAAAGACTTTAAGTCACAAGGAAAATGTCTATCCTGCTATTAGTTTTCTCCAGACTACACTTTTAAACACATTTTCACTTTTGACTCTGGAGACTCCTAACACTATATTACAACAAATATTTCTTTTAAAAATAATACATAATATGATAGATTGTGGTGCTAACTTAAAGTTTACTAAATTTTTCAACACCTGGACCGGGTCCTAGGCAAAAGTTGTTATTCTCTCTGCCGCCCCCAGAACTAACTTTCAGAAATTCTCGCCATCATTTAATTGTTTAATTATAACTGATAAAAGTGCAAAAAGTATGACATCTCGACCTCTAATTAGCATCCATGTGGATGTAAACAGTCACAATAAGCTAATCTTCGGTTACCACCATCTTCGTACAAATGCTGATGCAACTGATATTTAAACAAGCGGTAACCATGTTTTTTGATAATCTTTCTTGCTGGACTCATGACTAATGTGCACCTCGTGGACAGTTTTTCTAATAAAAGCAGTAGGATTCACTTCTACAAAACTACAAAAGCTAGAACGTTGATATCTTTCGATTCATCAACGACAAAATTTCACGAGTGTCATCAGTTCCTTCCCTGATTTTTTTCTCCATAAGTGAAAAATATTGAAAACATGGATGATGTCTATTCGGATACCTTTGGATAACAAACCATTTAATGATAAAAAACAATTGTAAGCAGTTATTAAGTTAACAATGAACACGAGTCAAAACTTTTTGTTTCCACACTTTTTATTTGCATTTTTATGACCAAATAAATGTTTTGAATCTAGTTTTATTCAATTTCCACGACATCCTCGATAATGATATTTTTTCAATTTTTTTTATTGTTATTCACCAAATAACTGTGTATTTGAATTAACATCAAACCGATTTTCGTTTTGAAGTTATCAATGGATTTGTTGTGAAAATTAGTATTTAACTACTGCTTGTCTAAAAAACCGCTGCCCAAGGAATCACTACTTCCACATCCAGATTCTCTATCCAAGTCACT
Source organism: Rutpela maculata (assembly GCA_936432065.2). NCBI lineage: Eukaryota > Metazoa > Arthropoda > Insecta > Coleoptera > Cerambycidae > Rutpela > Rutpela maculata. The sequence goes on from OW386292.2 coordinate 41,766,891, forward strand.
CACAACGAAAAAAGTTTGCATGTGGAAATAATTGTTTATGGAACTTTAATACTATAATATTTGAAATCCTCTACCCCAAAAACCCACAAAACGATACCCCACATCGGCAGTGGGGTGGGGGTGGTGATAGGGGGGTGGTAGTGGGAGTGGATGAAGTGAAAAAATATTTTGAGGTTTCTGGTTCTTGTACATACACTAAATCACAATTTTTTTTCATCCCCTTTAATAAGGGGGTGGGGGTGGTAATGGGGGTGACTAATGCCAAAAATTTTTTTGAGACCCTAGCTTCTCTTGTATATACTAAATACCAATTTTATCGACTCTTACCTGCTTGATTTACTCATTTACCCCAAATTAACCCCAATTTACCCCTCCAACCCTTCGTCGGAACAACATGAAAATATAATCTAGTTCCAGATCTCGTTAAAGTACATACGTGTACCAAATTTCAAGTCAATATCTTAAACGGTTCCAGAGTAAACGTGCGCACAAAAAAAAGTTACAGACAGACCGACAGACAGACAGACCGACAGGCAGACAGACCGACAGACAGACAGAAATTTTTTTTCGCTCAAACTTATAATCTCGACGTTTCATGACATTTTAAGCCTATTTGAACAATAAAAATTTTTAAAAATTTTTTTGTCGTTACTATACTTCCACTGGATGTGGAAGTAAAATGTTGCCATTAGAAAAAGTTGACTTAATTGTGGAGATGTGGAAATAATTGATTAAAGAATGGCTAGGTACTTCCACATCCAGCTTTTCTATCCAAGTCTCTCAACGAAAAAAACTTTGATAACATATTTGCACCCCACTATGTGGAAATAGTCTATAAAACTCTAATATAATATTTGAAATTGCCTACCCCAAAACCCATAGAACGATATGCCACATCGGTAGTGGGGGTGGAGGTGGGGCTGCTGGTAGGGGGTGTGGATGATCTACGAAAATGTTTTGAGGCCTTTGGACAAGGTGTGTACTTTCTGGAAAACAGGGAAAACCTGGAAAAGTCGGGGAATTAGATTTTAACCCTGGAATCAGGGAAAGGTCAGGGAATTTATAAATTTATTAAAAAAAGTCAGGCAAAATTAAAACTAATGTATATCAAAAGTTTTAGTGTATTCGAGAGCCGCCATGTAACCCTACTATCTTGCTTCGCTGTTTGAAATTGTGCAAACTAGTTATTTTATTATTCATTTAAAAGGTTGATCGTATTATTTTATTCATAACTAATGTCCTATTTGAAATTACCACAAGTGAGTTTGCTTCTTATATGTTTATTTTTTAACAAAATATACTTTTTAGTGTAAGAAAATTAATTTGTTACATATACGGCTAAAGAATTTATTATTTTTTCAGTTTAGTACAGTACCTGAAAGTAAAAAATATGTATTTAGAAATAGGGAATAAAAATATGTAACGATATTTCTATGTAATTATTATATGTAATATTATTGTAGTAAAAGGTATCATCTTCAGTTTCTATATGGTTCGGACAAAAAATGGCGACATTTTATTAAAAAAAAAATGCGAAGACGCAAATTGTTTCGGCCATAACTTCTTTGTTTTTTTACAATAGAGAAATAAACAAAGGATCATTTTAAAGTTTGACTAATTATCTTTACTTCTGGCCCTTGCCATATTTAATGTGTCATAGTTTCTAAGATATTCAACATTTAAACTGAATACCTCATCCTATAAATGGTCAGACGTCTTCTTTAACCTTAAATATCTCCGAAACTGTTGATCCTAAATACATTTAAAAAGGAAGTGCTGGAAGTGCTGCCAACGCACGAATAAATTGACCTCTAGGTCACAGGGACGGCTTATGGTAAACTTTCCACCCGGGCGGGAACACTTTATGGAGCCCTTCCCTGATAGAGCAGCTATTTCGTAAGTCTATCGTGTCGTTTTTTTTTGGCGTAGAACCAGGTCAAACAAGTTAGGTTCCTTTGGGTATGTCACCGGGCATATGAAATCATATTTTACGACATTTTTTTGTGGTCTCGAACTTTTTAAATCAATAAAAAGTGAAAAAAATGTATTTTTAAAGAAAATTGTTTTTTTTTTGTTTCCACCGCCATGCCATATTTAAAACTATTAAAGGTACCGAAATTTGTTTTGTATTAAATTAAAGGTCACACTGTAGCGCTTTTACCAATATAAACGGTTTGGGTACAATTCGCACTTTCATTTCTCTAAAAATCAGATAAACTAAAAATATATATTTTATGTATTGAAATCTTCACCAATCGATAAACTTTTTTATTTTTGAAAATATTTACATACATGCAGCGAAGAAAATAAAGCCTAATAATCACAAAAGTTTTTGAAACAATATATTTTATCCTAAAGTGTACCGTTTGGCAACAGCGATTTTTTTATCAGTGCTAAATGCGAAATTGGGACGCAATTAATACACCTCGCATGCTAGTACAGTAACTAGAGGTTTTAACTTCGGAATAATGTCATATTGAACGGATTTCGTTAATTTTTGGCAGTATAATAGTAAATGCTTCACAGAAAAGTTTCTATATTGTGCGGGGGCTTGCTAATTTACAAGGGGTGGATTCCATCCCCTCTCAGGGGTGGCACTTAAAAAATATATATGTTTATTGGAGCTGAAATAGAATCAAATTTTAAGAAGAAAAGATTCTATACAATTTATTACATAAATTGATAGTTTTCAAGTTATAACGACTTCAAAATTGCGATTTTAGCTTAAAAAAAGGTATTACTTTATCGAAAAAATGTTACAGACCAATTACAGAAAGTACAAACTGGGAATTAATTATATTTTTTGTTTATTGATGTAGGATTAATAATTTCGGAGATATTTAAGTTTATATTTGGTATCCAAGTGTTTCGAAATTAAATTTAAAGTTTAAAATGCACTTTTTTCTAAAGCAAGTGATTTAAATGAGCAAAAAATTTGAGCATCTAGGTAATGCTACATCTTAACGAAAAACTGTATTTGAGATAATTTTTCTAAATTACTGAACTAATTAGATTAACAAGATGGCGACCTTTTTATATAAAAAATGTATAAATACGCACATTTTTCCGTCATAACTTCTTTGTTTTTTATGCTACAGAAACAAATTAAAAACAGTTGAAAGCTTAATTAATAACATATTATTCTACCTATTAGCACTCTTGAAGTAGGTGTCACAGTTTCTGAGATATTTAACTCTCACTCTAAATAATTATCTTATGAACACTTGGATGCCAAATGTATACTTAAATATCTCCGAAATTATTAATCCTACATCAATAAACAAAAAATATAATTAATTCCCAGTTTGTACTTTTTGTAATTGGTCTGCAACATTATTTCGATAAAGTAATACTTTTCGAGATACGTGACGAAAGCTGTTTGGAAATACCTTTTTTTTTTTTTAGCTCAAATCGCAATTTTGAAGTCGTTATAACTTAAAAACTATCAATTTATGTGAAAAATTGCATAGAACCTTTTCTTCTTAAAATTTGATTCTACTTCAGCTCCAATAAATTTATATATTTTTTAAGTGCCGCACCCTGAGAGGGGGTGGCATCCACTCCCTATAAATTAGCAAGCCTCCGCACAATATAGAAACTTTTCTGTGAAGCATTTACTATTATACTAAAAATGAAGGAAATCCGTTCAATATGACATTTTTCCGAAGTTTTGCATATTTTTTACCTCTAGGTACTGTAGTATGCAGGGTTGGTCAGATTAGTCGCGTAGAAGTGGCGGTTGTCGAAAATCATTAAGTATTCATTGTTCGGATAAAAATTGTGACAATCGAAAATGTGCTTGTTTTAAAGAAGGCCTAAAATGTTGCAACGAGTGCAAATGCCGTTCCTGTAACAACATTATTAAAGATTTCGAGGCAGATATGAACGAATTAGAATGCTATTAATGTAGGGCCTACATAAACTACATACTACATATTTATCTATCCAAATAGAAAATTTACTGATTAGATGGGTAGTTAGTAACACTGATTGATATTTGTAGATTAGGTATTTATATCCACCTACCTGTCTTTTTATTATTAAAAGGAGACTATTTAAAAATTTTTGTACAATTTCTTAATATTAACAACATATGATCAATACTACTGTACAATATATGAAATATTGAACAATAATATTGATTCCCTAGATCCTTTGATCACTACTGGTTTTGTACCTATTGATATAAGTTAAACTACTACATACACCCCGACCGGAACCGTCAGATCGTTGCAGTCGGCAGGCTTGCTACAGCCGAGCGCGCAAGAATATGACTTTGGCCCGTTAAAAAAAAATCGCTGACTCAATACTATCAACGGGACTTAAAAAATTTTTATCCTAAAAACTTTTTTCAACTATTGGCTTCAATTTGTACGCGGCATGTATATACAAATTTTCATAAATAAATTTTTTTCTCGATTGCCTAAAATTACGCTACTGAAAATAACAAGTTTGAGTTTCCTATTATTTTACCAACTTAAAAAAAAATAAATCGGGTTCACGTGGGACGTTGTTCGAAGTGCTATTGCGTCTACTTTAATCTAAAAAAAAAAAATAGCTTGATAGCACAAATATTTTCAGAGATATAGCGGTGGAGACGCATTTCATTAAAATCTATTTTTTTGAGTTTTTCCGAAATAAAAAAGTTCTCGACCACCAAAAAACGTCGTAAAAAATGATTTCATGTACACGATTATCTTACTAAAGAATCCCACTAAGTCTGGTTTGGTTCTACGCCGGTTTTTTTTTTCTCGAAAACTAAGCGACTTTACTTCCAGATTTTACTCTACTATGAGAGAATCACGAAAATTTCACTGGCGTACTATGTACTAAAGTGTAAGGATATCCCTACTTTTTAAATTAACGCAAAATTGTCTCTCGATATTTATGTGGCTGATAGTACATCCAAGAATAAAGGTACTCTAAATGACTTATAAGGAAATTATACCTCTTTAAATGGGAATAATAAACATCAGTTCATCTGAAATATCTTCCGACCGCCTTAAAATACAAAATGCATATTTTAAATTTAGATATAGCCCGTTTGGACATCAGTTTACATAGTATCAGTCAAACCTTGTCTTCTGCTTAAGGTGAGGTTTTACGGGGTGGCTGTCGGTATTTTACCTCTAACTTTTTTATTTTTTACATATTTCTAAATATTCTTATAAAAAAATAATTTTCAGATCATTAGAACTAAAAAATATATTCTTATTGCATTTCCATAAACCATTCTCAGGTAATTTATGTTTAGACATCAATGTGCATTTACAACATTTTATTAATAGTAATTAATTTGCAGTACCTATAAATTTTTTTGTGTACACGAATGCTATTATAATGAGAGGACCATACCGACACAAGTTTAGTTAGAGGAAGGTTCCTTTTCATTATTTTAATATTTCACACAAAACGAATTGCCATTTATTTATTTATTTTATTTATTTATAAACAGTAAATTATCTACAATCAAATACAATGGGTATGTTGATATTTTTGTGAATGAACGCCGGCCTTCATTTATGCAAAAACTTTAATGATCGACTCCGTGTCATCAATAACAGGATGAGAAGCTTGAGGATAAGTAGTAAGGTATCTCATAGCTAAACAAAACGTTTGTGTTACATTTTTGCATTATTAAGGAGGTTTTAATGTTATTCGACTAATCGGCATTATTACCATTTTAGCTGATACAGACACTGATATTATTTGATATTATTTTCCAACGAAAAGTATTAAAAATGGTACATTAAAAAAGAATTAAATATTTTTTGCCCTCAGTTTGGCGCCCCTACGAGCTGGCGCCCCGAGCAGTGGCCCAGGTTGCCCGGTCCTTAAGCCGCCCCTGCTAGATCATGCGAGAAACAGTGTTTAAGAATTATATCTTTTTTAATTACTGACTATTTACAGTAACACAATGACGACGTTTTTACCAAAAAAATATATACAAGCATATTTCTATCATAATTTAGATTAATTAAAAACACAGCCACACACGCAAAAAAAAAAAATTGGCCTGGGTAATAGTATAGTCCCATGTATTTTCTCGCACTGAATCCGAATCCGAGGTCAGAATTGGCCGATTGACTCATATATTCAAGATAACCTCAAAAAAATAGCTAAAAATGACGAAAAACAGGCATTATTGCGTATTTCAAGATGTCTTTCAAAAAAAATCAAAGGAAAATATTTGATAATATGTTGTTTTATCAACTGAATTCACATTGGACTACAAAATTGAGTAGGTATATTTTCATATATAAACTCAAAAAAAGTCACTCAAATATGAAATATTCATATACCGTGCCCCAAATTTGCGAAGCTAGGCAATCAAGACAGTTTTGTATTTTATTTGTTGAGAAAGTGACTTTCAGTGCATGGCTGGAATGTGTTTCGTAGGTACGGTATTGATCTCTAATCTCAAAGAAATGCTCGAAATCCCTCAAGAATGAAAATTTTATATACCGAATCCAGGATTTGCGAAATAAACAAATCAAAATAATTTTCATGCATATTGAAGGAGCTAATTTCCATTCAATCACAGATTCTATATGGTAGATATCAAGTTAATGATAAACTACAAAAATTCTAATTTTTTTTTAATTTGACCACTCCGAAAAATTCCCTTTACGCGCGATGAGTTGTTCGAGCAGCTGAATCTAAAATCACGTCTACAATTGGTCTGCTTTCCCGGATAATCCAAGAGAATAGTTAAAAATTTAGCTATAGAGGAAAATCTTTACTCGTTTTTTTATGGCATCGCTTTTTTACATTCAAAAGATCGGCGGAGAGGCAGTCTTGCGTTTTACTCCTCTTAGAGGTACTTCCCTTTTCAACGCCCAGCAGAAATCGGCCATCATATTTATATACCACCTTCCTTGACATCGACTCTCCATTTCCTTGATATCTTGATGGAATCGTTCCCTGTTCTTCTCTATAATCCCCAAGATTTTGTGGAAAGTAGTCTACATGTCAATCTAAGAAATGCAGCTTTAAGTCGAGCTTTAAATTCATTAGGCAGCCCAACTGTTCAATTTTTTAAATCATTTCCGCTCCTATTTTTTTTATAATTTGGACACTTATTATTTCCTAGAAAATTCTCCTCTACATTTTTGAAACTGAGCCACGCAGCTTTTTCAGTTTTGTTCATTTTTGTGACAAAAATTTCGTCTCTTAACATCTTTCTGATTTCTGGTCCATTAAAAATTCCTTCCTTCAATTTAACAACTGAAATGTTTGAAAACATTTGTTGAATATGATTGAAGCAATCGCCATATTTATTCAAAGCTTTAACGTATTGATTTACAAGGCCCAACTTTATATGAAAAGATGGGAGAAGAACTTTTGAAGGATTAAACAAGCTTTTGGTCGATCCTTCAAATGGTCTTCTTCCACCTTTCATATAAATTTGGGCCTTGTAAAATATTTACGTTAAGGCTTTGCATAAATATGGTGATTGTTTCCAGCATACATAACTAATACTTCCAAACATTTCAGATGCGATATGGAAGGAGGCAATTTTTTTTGGATCAAAAATCAGAAATGTGTTTAGAAACAAAAATGAATAAGATTGAAAAAGCTGCCTGGATCAGTTTCAAAACTACAGTGGACAATTTTCTCGGAAAAATTAATGAAAACTACAAAGGAAATTATGCAGAGTTGGATTGTCTAATGAATTTAACGTTGAATTTCTTAAATTCACATATATTACTTTCCGAAAAATCTTGGGTATTATAGTGAAGAATAGGGAGAGTGATTTTATCAGAGTATCAAGGAAATGGAACGAGATATCAAGGAAGGTGAGATATAAATATGATGATTGATTTCTGTTGGCCGTTAAAAAGAAAAGTGATTTCAAGAGGAAAAAAACTCAAAAGATTTTCTCTGCGCCGATTTTTTGAATGTAAAAGACACCGACACCATAAAAAGAAAGAGTGAATATTCTCCTCTATAGTTAAAAATAAAATGAATGTTCGAGATTCTATCAGTCAGATACATTAGGATTTGTAACTATTCTCTTGAGTTATCCAGAAGAGCAGACCAATTGTGAACGAGATTTTAGAATCAGCTGGAGTCGAAGGAGTCATCGCTTGTGCAGGGAATTTTCAGAAGTGGTTAAATTAAAAAAATATATATTTTTTTAGTTTATCATTAATTTGATACCAACCAAATAGAAACTTACTCAAGTTCGTCTAGTGGTCTCAAAGTCATCGGGCGCTATTAGTTAAGATGGATCCCAGCAATTTGCCATAAATCCCGATTAAAAGCCGGCACAATAGGACCAAGTTACGCTGATGTGATAAGCGAAAAATTCTGCGTAAAGTGATATAAAATAACATTACAACAGTTAAGTTATATAGCTAGTTAATGTGGGTGATTAGAATATTTCAGTGCATAAGTGAAAAATGGAGAATAACCCGAGACCCTCCAGGAAATCATAAATCAATCAGCACAGCGGGCTAATATATAAGTCTACACTTGACTATACAACTTTACTTAAATTTAAACCTACATGCTTTAAATGCTTGATAGTTCCTAGACAATAAATTAAAATCAGGGCACTAAATATTTTTCTTTCAGCAAAAATATACAAACCAAACTATTGAGTAAACCAGAGGCGTATTATTAATACAAATAATAATAGTAATACAAATAATAATTAATAGCCAAAACCGAATTTCAGCCAATCAATAGAATTACGCACAATATAATAATGGTGATAATAATAACCCGAAATAATCAGTAATGCATCGCTATTAAAGTGTGATTATACAAATTTCCTGTGTGAACCTTCAAGTGTGTTTTTTCATAATTACTAAAAATATTCAAACAAATTTAATCAAAATTGAACACGTGATGATCAGTGGCGCACTACTCTTAAAGTATTCCTATCATTCAGGTGAGCTTCTCATAATTGCTAAAAATATTCAAACGAGTTTAGTTTGGATTAGATCAGAAATAATCAATGGGTCACTGTCGGTGTGTAGCGTCAAGACTGAATTCTTATGGTACCTCAATGTAGGTATGCGTAATACAGGTTTCTCTAAGGAAAATATTTTCCAAAAAAATACACACAAAAAAGAGCAATCTTGGTACCTAGAGCAGCGGAAACTCAACTCAATAAATGGTAGGCAGGGAAGATGACTTATAGTATTCTGTCACCAATGGATACCCATAAAAGCTTGTAAAAGTTAAATACAAAGTGACAACGTATTGAGGTTATATTTAAGTTTGTATAAGTGAATGTGTTTGTAAAATAATTATGTCTCTGAATATTTTCAGCTTGATAAGAAATATTAGTTAGTGTTTAATTAGGTACACAAACCAAAACTTTCCACAGTGATTCCCTCTAATGCAGTAAATCATAGTATATATATATATATATATATATATATATATATATATATATATATATATATATATATATATATATATATATATATATATATATATATATATATATATAGAGCAGTGAAATCGTGTACCTTGAGACTTCAATGCACATATACTCCATACATGGCCTAACGAAAATGGAGACGTGCTGAAAAACCTAGCACACATATTTAACTTAACAATAAGAAATACATGGAGCAAAAGTCAAACATGCATTGACACCTGGAGTAATGGAAGCTCAATTACACAAATAGACCATATCCTGGTAAGCAGAGAGATAAGGGAAAGGATCAAGAAGCTTAAACGCTCCCTCATGAGACAATGCGGTAACGCATCTCACAAATACCTACACCTCCCATCCCATATTCCTTTACCATGCGCCATGTGGCTCTCGCTGCTGGCAACAAGCATGACCTTAGTCCAACCCAGCGTGGACGTAGCAGGCCCAGCTGTATAACCTTGGGAGTGGTAGCAATGCCTACCGCACGCCGGTAAATCAATCAATCAATCAACCAACCAACCGAATAGAGACTTACTCAATATGTATAAGTACTAGTTGTTTTAATAAAAATGTTCTATTAATATCATAAAATTATGTTTGTTCTTTGACAAGCAACAGAAAAATTTTCTGGAATTTTTAATGAAAACCTCGAAATGTCAGATAATTTCGAAACTGATTTGGTATACACCCTATAAATCACAATTTTGTTTTTTCATCCCCTTTAATAATGGGCTAGGGTTGGTAATGGGGATGGCTAATGCCAAAAAATTCGTTTGGTAATATGCCTTATGATTTACCGCAGTAGGCTTACGTCATATGTTAATTAAAATGTCAGGGTACACGTCGCAGAAGTGTCTTGAAGACCTGATTATCTGCTTTGCTATAATTCATCAACAAGCTGTACTAGCCGCACGATTACACATAGTCCGATTTCCTCAAAGACAGCGTTTTCCAAACGCAAATATTATGACGGGCCTTAGCTCCTTTAGAAAACATTTCTGAACGCATGTATAGACAGTTTTCGTAGTATTTTTGCACACGTAGAATCAACAACTAAAGGAAATTGCGGATATTTTGGGACACCCTGTATATAAAGTTAGGTGTAAAAATTGATAATATTTTCTATATTGGGCCCTCTTTTGTGAATATTTTATTTTCCTCAACAAAGTAATTTATTGTTATTACAATATTGTTAAAATATCTATTTCTTCCTAAAATACTTACGTATTATTATTTTCGTTATTATTATCGATATATCACGTTAATTAACAATTCTCACAGTATTATCTTAAATGAACATACCTCTCTCTTATGCAACCTCCACGATTTCGGTGTCACAGGCGCACAGTGCACATATAAAATATTAGTTGATACTAGTAACAGAAATACTGATTTTGAAAACATTTTGAGGCGAATGATTTTTTTCTAGTAAATCGGGGTATTTATGTGAAAGACGTTCTAGTGCAAATTAAGTAAGTAATAATCGATTTGTAACATGTATTTTCCAATTAAGATAAGGCAAAGAGCTTGATATTTTATTTATGTCTTAATGTCTGCCAGGAAATCATTATCCTTATCAACCACCAGAAGTAGAAAATCATTAAAACTGAATTAACCGTATGTGTGGCTCAGTAAATTTTAGCTCAGGGCAGTACAATATTCTAAACTACTAATTTATTGAGGCAAGTGTCTCGTCCTATTTAACTGTAGCGAATAATTGGTATATAGGCAAGAATTATTTAACTTAGAAGTAGTAGAATTTTGAAAATATTTACTTTACACGCTCACGAACTTGAAACACCATCATTGTTCAAAAGTAAAGACAAAAATATGCTTGACTCCATGGTCGCGGTATATACCGGGTGTAACAGTAACAGTTAGTTTTGAAGATGTTTGAAATTTGGGGTATCCTACATACATAATAAGCAGCACTTTTTGACATACAAGTGATTTTTTTTTCACTTCCAGTTTCGCCGGAAATGACACTAACTTTCGGTTTTTAAACGGAACACCCTGTATATTATTTTTGAATTCTGCATAATTTTCTGAATCCAACGATACCAAATAAGTGACATTTCAAACGTCAATATTTTTTATAATATAATTTTTAGTTTTCCATTTGAGTGTGCCATAACAGTTCCGATTTATTCTAAATGACCCGTGTAATCCTAGAAAAATCGAAATGCCGTCAAAAATACTGAATTACGTGATTTATAAGCAAATAAAGTTCATCAAAATTGTTTTCGGGGCAAAACTCAATTTTTTCAAATGGAACCATATTGATACCGTGGTACCATTTGTTAGTACCTACTATTAATAAGGAATTTATTCATATGTCGTATTAAAATGTGCGATAAATACAAACAGAATTACAGCCAGAGCTGGGCAAATACTTTGAAAAAGTATTTAAATATTAAATACTAAATACTTTCAGAAAATTGAAAGTATTTAAATATTAAGTATTTTCAAAAGGTAAAAGTATTTAAGTAATAAATAACAAAAGTAATTAAATAGTTCAAACTTAGTATTTAAATACTTTCTGAATATTTAAATATTTATAACACTGAAATATTTTGAAGCATAGTTAAGTGTAACAATAGCCTTTAATGGCTAAACTTCGCCAAATTGTATTTTCTATTTTTGTAGAAATCAATAAACACTTATTATTATTATATTAAATACTACTTGACTATTTGAGGTGTCAAAATAATTTTAGGTTTCATGACTTTCATGAACTTCTACAACACTATTTTAAAACCTCTATACTTATCCGTAGACCTTTGCGTCTTCTGCAGATACCAAAAAAAAAAGTGCAGAGACTATGGCACTAGAATACCGTCACTATTCTGTACAACTGTTCTCTGTCACAATCACAAAACATATACATTAACAGTTAACACTTACTCTCTATGTCTGCTCTCAACCAACTTTCTGGAAATTAAGACGTGAATGACTGAAGACTGAATGATGCAATATGTATTTTCTCTATTTCTTATTGGGATGCTCTGCCACATGTATTTTCTTCTAAACCTAAATAATGTCTAAAATCTACAAAATAATACAATTAACCAGTATTTTACTGGAAAATAACCTATACGCCTGTGACTCTTACGTCAAAGGATCAGTTAGAGGGTGGTTTTGAGTAATAATGAATAAGAACAAAAATATAAAAACGATGTATTTTGCTGACGTTTCGGAAAACGAATCTGTTTCCTTTCTCAAAGCGTATTATAATGTTTGTGTGCTGTGTATATTAAATACCCAGCTTTAAGAATATATTTGTTATATTCAGTATCCATAGATATTTACTGCTTACACAGAACTGTTGATATATCTAGTTGATAGTTTTATTTTATCAATGTTGAGTTTGTTAAGTTCTTCTCTAGTAAACAGATTCGTGTTCCGAAAAGTCAGCAAAATACGTCATTTTTATATTTTTGTTTTATTTGTCAAAACCACCCTCTAACTGGTCCTTTGACGTAAAAGTGTCAGTCTAAGTCTTAGGCGTATTTTCCAGGAAAATACTGGTTAATTGTATCATTTTGTATATTTCAGACATTGTTTAGAAGAAAATACATGTGGTAGAGCATCCCAATAAGAAATAGAGAAAAATTAAGAAAATGCCACAACCAACATTTAGGCAACGTATTTATTAACTACATAGTGTAGTACATACATGTCTCGATTCTTCACGAGTATCTGCCTGTCTCCCTGATGTATTTGATTATATTTTTTGTTGTATTTATTTAAATACCTGTGAAATTCAAATACTTAGAGGGTGTTCAAATATTTTTGAAAGTATTTAAATACTGTCAGAAAAGGATTTAAATACTTCCCAGTTATTTAAATACTTTAAGTATTTATAAATACTTTTAGGATCATTTTTACAAATACTAAGTAGTAAATATTTCAGATAAAGTATTTGCAAGTATAAATACAAATACTTTCTGCAAGAAGTATTTAAATACTCGGTATTTAAATACTTTCTAGTATTTAAATACTTATGAGGTATTTGTAACTACATATTTGTCCAGCTCTGATTACAGCTAAAAGAAAATAAGAAAATACAATTTTGTTCTTATTAAATGTTAAGAAGTAACTAACTAAGGTGGCTTTGAAAACAATGAAATATTTAGCTTGTCAAACATTTTTTGGTTTACCGTTGTTTTTATTGTATATTTAAAAATTGTTTAAAATTCGTGTTAATTGCGTTCAAAATGCTGCAGATTTATACAAAATTATATTTTCTCATTTTCTTTTAACTGTAATTTTAAAACTAAAAATATTATACAAAATATTGACGTTTGAAATGATACTTATTTGGTATCGTTGGATTCAGAAAATTATGCAGAATTCAAAAATGCAATAATATGCAGAATGTTCCATTTAAAAATCGAAGATTAGTGTCACTTCTGGCGAAACCGGAAGTGAAAAAAAAACACTTGTATGTCAAAAAGTGCCGCGTATTATGTATATAGGATATCTCAAATTTCAATTAATTATCTTCAAAACTAAAGGAGTTACATCCGTATACCTCATTTACCCTTGACCTTCCTCCCTTTGTAGCGCTAAAAAGCCATTAAAAATAATCAAAATATAGGAAAATAGTAAGTAGGTCAAATTGTTTTTTATAAAATGCCCTATAAAAAAGCCCTGATGCATTTTTTCATAAAATTAATGGAAAAAAAGTTCTTAAAAGTAATAGTTTTCATCCCCCACATTTTCATTAATTTTTGCTTATAGCTTCTTAATTATCGAAGTTCCGACAAAAGGTTGTTAACAGTTTTCAAAGTTGAGATAGTCTTATTATCTACGTAAGGATTTTCCTAATGATTTTCAATTATTGCAAGTAAAGTATAAGGATTTGGTGTTAATATTGTCTTGCCTTGTCGATAAGTTGTCGCAAATTCCATATTTGCGAGGGGAAAAATCATAAATTTAGTTAATAATAGTCAATGAATATCATGAACATTATTTTGCGTAAAAGTATAATTTAAAATAAATCTTGCACCAAGCTTCTGTCGTTGTATAACGTATGTTCTCTTTATGCAGCTAACAATTCACGATAGTGTAATGTGAGTAAAATAACCAACATAATACATTTTTAGCCCTGTCAATGGACGTTCAATAACGGGGTCTAGAGTGATCACAATTTTTGACTTGATTTTGGACTATTTAGGAGGAAACATATCAAAAGTTCCCGAACATATGTGGTGCGGGGGTGCAGAGGGGTGCGAAGAAGGTCCCGGTTTTTTGTTTTTCACTCATATCTCGAAAACGGTTAACTATAATCAAAAAGTGGCTATATGCAAAATTAAAGCTGACTAAATTTTCTACAATAATGTTTCTATTAATTTTTGTTGTATCTGTTATGGTTCAGTAATGGATTGTATATATTTTAACTGTCCAATTTATTATAAATTGAAACAAATTTTTAATAATCATCGGGAAAAAATGTGTTGTACAGATATCCGTTTCATATCAGACGGAACTCAAATATCGAATAAAAAATGTCTTTGTGTCTGTAAGTGTGTGTGCTTGTATACCGTTTCTTGTAAACACGATAACTTCTGTTAGACTTAAAATATTTAATTACGATTTGGAACATATGTCAAACAGCATAGTACAATAATCCCTATTGAAATTGGGCCATATCTGTAGCACTTTTTCCATCTACAATAATAATAATGAGATACTCAAAAATACAAAATTTCTTGGAACAGTCGTTGATAATAATTTGATTTGGTCGGACCACATTGAGCACCTAACGAATAAATTAAACAAGTCATACTTTCTTATTCTGTCTTTAAAGAACTCACTGACAGTCGATTGTCTATTACCAGTCTACTACGGAATTTTTTATTCGCACTTAACCTACAATATTATAGTATGGGGCTCTTCACCTTTAGCAAATAGACTATTTTTAATTCAAAGGCGAGTAATTCGAATAATTTTTAACTTGAAATATTTAGACTCGTGTAGGAAAATTTTCGCTCCAAAAATATTCTTACACTAACCGGCATTTATCTGTATAAAATATGTATTTGCTTGGGCCTTATGTGGAGTTATCTCAATTAAGAAGTGGACTGTAATTGAATTCTTTTAGTTGAACAACTCCACCCTAAACACTATTTTCTTGTTATTTCTATTATTAACTTTATAGAATTCTGTTATCATTTTAATGTCAATTTTTATTATTATTTTGTTTATTACTGTTTATGCGGATCTGGTAGGACCATGTATTTGCTTTAAAACGTAAACAATACGCTGATTCTCTGTAACCTTGAAACTGATGAATATCTGGTAAAAATATCCGAGTCAGTGGTAGTGGTACACGCATGGGTTAATCTAGATTCGGGAATATTTATGGGATTAATCGGTTCATGTTCGTAATAAGGAATGATCATTCGTTTCAGAAATGTGGAACCGTGCCACCATAATGAGCATTCCGATAACTGTGCAGGATTTAAGCCTCGAGATATAATGTCAGCTGGGTTATCTCCTGAAGCAATATGATGCCATTGAGAAATTTCTGAAAGTTGTTGTATCTTGGACACTCGGTTTGAAATAAATGTTTTAAGTTTTCCCAGTTCAGTTGCAAGCCAGGCTAAAACAATTGTGGAATCTGTCCAGTAATGAACTTCGTCAATAAGACCTCACGCGCCGCGGTATAGTTATAGCCTTTTTAATTTATATCTATAAGAAAAAATTGACCGGGGGGGTGTATGTAGCAGCTCACTTACCCCAGATAAAGGATTTAAATTAGATTCTGAATTTTGATTATCCTCTTGTAAATGGTTTGACAATCTACCATTCATCTTTCAGATGTTTTCTTAATTGAATTGGTAGAAATATAAATTATTATTTTTTCTCTTCTTATTTCTTCTAAAGTAATCTCTATTAAATTATTATCTTTTCTTTCTTATTTTTAAAAAAATTAATGTCTTCTGAATTTGTTCATACTTATCCAAATATCCAAAATATATATTTTATTTGTATCTTCTATTTATGATTCAGCCAAATAGATGTCCAATTTACAAGTGGGGATTACCAATTTACAAAATGACGTCAGGGTCACCAATTGTGATAAGATGTACCATAATAAAACATCTTTTAGTTTAAGAACATATACTAAGATAAAAATAAATTTTTAATATTATTCTTTTATATAATATATTTCATTATTTGCAAAAATAAAAATTGTTGATGTAATAATATATAAATGTTATTGCTTGTTGTTTCTTTTTTTTTTCTCCATGGTAACCCAAAATCCTTTATCTGGGGTAAGTGAGCTGCTACAACTAACTAAATGTGAGGATATTCACTAGTATAACACTGGGGGTAAATATAAGCTCTACACGGAAAAACATTACCATTCATTCTATGAAAGGTCATCGAGTTACTGTGGAATTGCGAATTTCAACATACTTCCAGATGAGTTAAAATCAATAAATACTTTTAATTTATTCAAGAGAAAACTAAAAGCATTTCTGATAGAGAAGTTTTCTATAACGTTAAGGAATACATATCTTATTCACGTGAAAACATACGTATCTGGAATTTTTTTGTGCCAAATTTATATTGTTTTCTAAACGTTTTTATTTATTTTTTTTATTGTGGCATCTTATTGGCCGTATTGTATTGAATATTGTATGCTTTTATTTTATATTTATATAGGTATTATCTTTTATTCATATATGTAATTTTTACATAATTATATTTAGTTTTTATATTTAATTTTGACTTGTGGATACATTTTTTGAAAATTTTTTAACACCAATAAATATTTATCTATCTACAGTGTGACCCATTTAAAATGGAAACACCTTTATAACTTTCTTATTTTTTGTCCTACTCGAACCAAATTTTACCAAAAGATAGAACAGATTAGGGTCTACTTATGGCCAAAAAAACATTTTCCTCTTAAAAATGCAAAGCCACCTGAGGTACTAAAATAATTGGGAAAAATAAAGAAATCATATTAGTCATTTTTTTATCGAAAAACTTTATTAATGAAAGTTGTTCAGAATTGTCCAAAAACCTAGAGCCCAAAATTTCAGCGTTATTGAAATTTTGTTTAAAACAATGTCCGAGTTCCAAAATATCATTTTAATTGGTATTTTTTTCTTTAGAAAATTATCCTATGACAATTTTATTTGAAATTAAACGCAAGCTGTCAGGTAGTTGTCAAGTGATTTGTATTTTTTTTTAATTTTGTCGAAATTTTGGACTTCAAAAACAAAATTCAATATTTTTTAATATTGCTGAAATTTTGAACTCTAGGTTTTTGGACAATTCTGAACAACTTTCATTAATAAAGTTTTCCGAAAAAAAAATGCCTAATATAATTTCTTTATTTCCTCCATTTATTTGGCTACCGCAGGTGGCTTTGCATTTATAAGAGACGAATGATTTTTTGGCCATAGGTAGATCCATTTTGTTCTATATTTTGGTAAAATTTGGTTTAAATCGGACAAAAAATAAAAAAGTTATAAAGATGTTTCCATTTTAAATGGGTCACACTGTATAATATCTTGCTTTGGCTAATAGGTTGCCGATCAATATTATGTGTAGGAAATGTCGTGTGTAGGATTATAATGTATAGGAACAAACTTTTCCTAATTGAAACCCCCTCCTCTTTTAAATTTTTTGAGGTTTGTTAAAAGTGAAGTTATTATTATACCAAAATAAAATGCACATATATAACAAATTATTTTATTGATGCATAAATTATAAACCATATTCTATTTTTGTAATTTTAAATAAAGCTCACATCCTTAAGTTTTTCTACTCTACCCAAATGCTTAAAATCGTGGATGTCTCCCGTTGAAATTGTATATTCCAATTCATCACCATTCATATAAGTTTTTACTGTTGCTCGTCCGTCTAGATTAGCCAAGGCTTTTCCACTGGGCAGAATTTGTTCCCTAAAATAAGAAAAAAAAGGATTACCTAGATGATATTTTTTAATTGCACTTAATTAAAAAAAATTGCATTTTCCGTATCATATCAATGGCCCTCTTAAGTCTAGGAAATCTAGGTTTGTCTGAGTAAAGGGGACGGGGCCCTACAGTTTATAGTGGAATCCGAACCACTTCTTAGGGAAAATTTGCCATGAAAATGTTTTTCTCTATGTGGGATTCGAACCCACTTTGCTAGGTATGCTCAGATTGCAAGTTAGACGAATACAATACAATAAAACTTTATTATTATTATACAGTGTGTCCCCAGATTTGTATTTGCGATAGGTGTAATATACCAAAAAAATTACTACGGCTTTCATTTTATGCAGTCTCGGTCTGCTTGATGTAAAATGGGTTTTTATCAAATTTCAGTTAAAATGGGATCTAACTCGCATTTTTGGCGTAAGTGCAATAGTTTCTGAGATATTTAACATTGAAACTAAATACTTCTTATAAACGTTCGAACGCCATCGTTAGACTTCGAGATCTCCGAAACCATTAATTCTTCAGAAATTAAAATAAAATGAGATTCATCCTTAATTTAGTAGCTTTCCTTTTTGTCGCTATCATGTTTTCGCTCAATGCAATACTTTTCGAGTTATTTGACGAAAATCGTTTTGAAATATAACTTTTTTCAAGCTAAAATCCCAACTTTCAAGTCGTTATAACTTAAAGACTACCAGTTTATATAAAATGTTGCATAAAGCCGGTTCTTCTCAAAATTGTGTTCTCTTTCAACTACGATGTTTTTGTTTTTTTGTAGGTGCCACCCCTTGAAAATGGGTTGCATCTAGCCCCTATAAATTAGCAAGCCCCCGACATAATATAGAAACTTTTCCTTGATGCATTTGTTATTAAATTGCCAAAAATAAAAGAAAATTCATAGGAGATTATTCCGAAGTCAAAACTTCTAGTTACTGTACTATCAATTCTCCCGATCTGTTAAATTTTTCATTCGGTGAAATTACTTACTTTATAATTCTGAATCCTCTCTCATCAGCCTCATACTCGACGATTCTCATAATGAAACCATCATCATATGCGTATCGTCCTGTCACTTTTCCTCCTTGTCTGATCTCTTCTCTCAATTGGAAATTTCCATTAATATTATCATCAACTAGCGTTTTGAATTCGTACTTAGCATTTAGTGCCCGGAGTCTTTCTTCTTCCGAATTGTATGCTCCCTTCAAAGATACAATAGTAATATTAAAGGTACTTAAAAGAATGAAGGATTTGTGTGACTATAATACAAAATAAGTTTACTAGGCCTGCCGTTCATTTTTTATGAAATTTTTTATCGCAGTCGCATTTGTAATTGATTTCGATTAGAATTGTCACACAAATTACACAGGTTTACAAAGAAATATATATATTCTGCATCTGAAATGTGAGTACATTATTTCAATTTATTTTTGGTTTATTTTTGGTTATCTGTGTTCCGAGTCTTGTGTTTTTCTGTTGCTACTTAATTCTGCACTGGATACTACGCCCTGCCTGCCCAGTATAACTCTCGTCACGTAAGCAGTCCAATTGGTAAAAACCCTTGACTAGTAGTCTAAGGATGGGGTCCTTGTTTGAGGGAAGCGTTTGTCGAATTTTCTTTACCGTTGGGAAATGTGCACCTATTTTATTCTTGAAGAACGCCGTCCCTAGACTACTAACCAAAGGCGTAAGTGACCCCGTTACAGTGGTATTTCTAGAATTCACTATAAAAAAAAAATCTCTAATTAACCAGTTTTGAAAATGCATATATTTACCAGTCCAGATATGTCGTGTATGGTGGGATAACAAATATGAAAATAAATACGGTACCTGATATTTCTCGTCCTGATAGATATTGTTGTGAACGTTGCTTGAGTGATCAAGTTTATGACCAAACTGAGAACTGGTCTCGAGCAACTTCTTCTGAGCCTCAATCTGTTGAGAGTTGGCAATTACAGATGCCGCGTTTTTTTTGTTTTCTAAATTGGTATTGAAAAGGGACTGTGCATTGACGTTAGATTCACTTTTTTCAGAGCGACTTATTTTAGACTCGCTCTTTTCATGCGTAGTGCTCTCAGTAACTTTTTTAGATGAATTTTCTATGAAATTCTTCTGTTGGTTGCTAGTTTGACCTAGTCGTTCACCAAAGCTAGTGAGTAGTCCCTTCTGAGCTAATTCGGCAGCTGAATTCTGTTCATGTACGTTACTCTTATGGACCTGGCTACTTGCGAAGCTGCTTTGAATGTCTTGAGTGGCAGAATTTTGCTCGAATTTCTTCTGAGTCACAGCTGCATTGCGGTGAATGAGATTAGCTACTTGATTTGATACTGGGTTTTCCAGAGCCGCTTGGTCAACTAAACCGACTGATCTACGTGCGTTTTGTGATGCCACGATGCTTTCGCCTTGGGCTAGGGACGACTCAGATGACTGAGACGAATGTGATGTTTCCGTTTTTATCATCGATTCTTCAGATTTACTATGACTCTCGGCTAATGACTGAATTCGTGCTTGTTCGACAGACTCGACACCGGCGACTTGCTGAGATTGACCAACTGTTGACGAAGCGGCCACTGTGTCGCGAGAAACTGCAGTTGATTGTTGTGAACTCGTTTGGGAGCTTAATTGTTGATTTTGGAAAACTTGAGCTGATGATTGTGCTTGTCCTTGTACAAATTGTCCCTGTTGTCCTTGTTGACCCTGCGAAAATTTCAGTAGATTTTCACTAGATATTACAAAGCAAAAATAACGGTTTTTTTTTGTCAGCGCGTAGGTACATAAACGTGTAAAAGCCAAGAGACAGCAGTTGGTGTTTTGTTAGTTAATAGTCC
Organism: Rutpela maculata; assembly: GCA_936432065.2. Taxonomy (NCBI): domain Eukaryota; kingdom Metazoa; phylum Arthropoda; class Insecta; order Coleoptera; family Cerambycidae; genus Rutpela; species Rutpela maculata. The sequence goes on from OW386292.2 coordinate 41,788,058, forward strand.
AGTCAACGAAGGGGTTGTAGATGAAAATGTTTGAAACAAAATTTTTGACTTCAGGTCTGTATTTGAAGTAGTTAGGAGGTAAACATACTAAAAGTCCACGAACCTAGATGTGAGCGGTATGCAGAGAGGCACAAAGAAGGTCAACTTTTTGTAGAGCATTAAATTTTCTTTAAAATGAGTATAATATTATGTTACATTTATCTGAGCAAAACTTGTAGCAATTTGAAAATATCTTGCAAATTTGATTTTTTTTCCAGACATTACAAGATTATAGCAGTACCCAGGCCACAGTCGTGCAAAACTAAATACGTTTAATTTTTTATACAGAAATAAAAAAAATATATTTATTTTTATTAAGGGTATCCAAATGTATTTATAATAAATTTAAATGAAATACTACTTACTTCGTTATAGAAGACCATTATTTATACACGCACTACTAAGTAGATGTAAAATAATAATAATAATAACAAAGTAATACTAATAATATTTTCATATATTTTGATGGCATTATCCGATCGATCTTAAATTTTCACAGTTTTAATCTTTTATATAAAGAAAAAAATGAAGAGGTCCTACCTGCAAAATTCCAACTTTGAAAAATAAGGGCCACACAGGTTTACAAAAAAATATATATTCTGCATCTGGAATGTGAGTACATTATTTCAATTTATTTTTGGTTTATTTTTGGTTAACTGTGTACCCGAGTGTTGTGTTTCTCTGGTGTTACTTAATTTTGCACTGGATACTACGGTCTGTCTATGTCTGTCCAATATAACTCTCGCCACGTGAGCACTCCAATTGGTAAACACCCTTAACTAGTAGTCTAGGGCTGGGGTCCTTGTTTGAGGGAAGCACTTGTCGAATTTTCTTTACCGTTGGGAAACGTGCACCTATTTTTTCTTGAAGGACCCCATCCCTAGACTACTAACCAAGGGTGTAAGTGACTCCGTTGTAGTGGTATTTCTAGAATTCATTATACAAAGAAAATCTGTATTAACCAATTTCGAAAATGAATGCATTACCTGATATTTCTTATCGTGATAAATATTGTTGTGAACGTTGCTTGAGTGATCGAGTTTCTGATCAAACTGAGAAGTGGTCCCGAGGAACTTCCTCTGAGCCTCACTCTGTTGAGAGTTGGCAACTACAGATGCCGCGTTTTGTTTGTTTTGTACATTGGTATTGAAAAGGGACTCACTTTTTTCAGATCGACTTATTTTAGACTCACTCTTTTCATGGGTAGTGCTCTCAGTAACTTTTTTAGATGAATTTTCTAGGAAATTCTTCTGTTGGTTGCTAGTTTGACCTAGTCGTTCACCAAAGCTACTGAGTAGTTCTTTCTGAGCTAATTCGGCAGCTGAATTCTGTTCATGGACGTTACTCTGATGGACCTGGCTACTTGCGAAGCTGCTCTGAATGTCTTGAGCGGCAGAAGTTTGCTCGAATTTACTCTGAGACACAGCTACTTTATTCTGAGACAGAGCCGCTTGGTCAACTAAACCGACTGATCTATGTGCGTTTTGTGATGCCATGATGCTTTCGCCTTGGGCTACGGACGACTCAGATGACTGAGACGAATGTGATGATTCCGTTTTTATCATCGATTCTTCAGATTTACTAAGACTCTCGGCTGATGACTGAATTCGTGCTTGTTCTATAGACTCGGCGCCGGCGACTTGCTGAGATTGACCAACTGTCGACGAAGCAGCCACTGTGTTGCGAGAAACTGCAGTTGATTGTTGTGAACTCGTTTGGGAGCTTAATTGTTGATTTTGGAAAACTTGAGCTGATGATTGTGCTTGTCCTTGCCCTTGTCCAGGCTGTCCCTGTTGTCCTTGTTGACCCTGCCAAAATTTCAGTAGATTTTCACTAGACATTACAAAGCAAAAATAAAGTTTTTTTTTGTCAGCGCATAGGTACATAAACGTGTAAAAGCCACGAGATTTTGTTAGTTAATAGACCAGCCAACGAAGGGATTGTAGATGAAAATGTTTGAATCAAAATTTTTGACTTCACGTCTGTATTTGGAGTAGTTAGGAGGTAAACATACTAAAAGTCCACGAACCTACGATGTGAGCGAGGTGCAGAGGGACACAAAGAAGGTCAACTTTTTGTAGAGCATTAAATTTTCTTTAAAATGAGTATAATATTGATTATGTTACATTTATCTGAGCAAAACTTGTAGCAATTTGAAAATATCTTGCAAATTTCAAGATATATGGAACAAAACCGTGTATTATTGCACTTTCTTTTCTTTTATTTATATAGAGTTAATAGTTTCTAAGATATGGAAGATTGAAAATGGCGTCAAAACGTGTATAAGACGAAGTATTTTATTTTAAATATTGAATGTTTCAAAAACTATGACACTAAAAAATGCACGGTATCATTATTTTTATGAATCGGAATGACGTTTCCTACTTTTAAACAGTCAGGGAACGTTCCCGTTGAAAACGATAGATTTACCAGATACACTAAAAGTAAAACTAAATCATTTTAGAATTCGTTTTATTAAGAAAACCGGTATATATCATATCCTGAGGAGTGTTTATTTTTAAGTTTTCGTATCAATTTTGATTATATTTATCGCACATTTTAATAAGGCATATGAATAAATTCCTTATTAATAGTGGTAATAAATAGTACCACGGTACCAATACGGTTCCATTTGTGTTTTGCCCCAAAAACCAATTTAATGATTTTTATTTGCTCATAAATCACATAATTTACTATTCCCGGAGAGATTTCTGTTTTTCTAGCATTACGCGGGTCAATTAGAATAAATAATGACACACTTAAATGGAAAACTGAATTAAAATAAATATAGATGTTTCAACTGTCACTTATGGTATCATTGGATTCTGAAAATTAAGCAGAATTCAAAAATACATTAATATACAGGGTGTTCCGCTTGAAAATCAAAAGTTAACGTCATTTTCGGTAAAACCGGGAGAATAAAAGTGGAAGAAAATCATTTGTATGTCAAAAAGGGATGTTTATGAGGTATATATGATTAGAGAAAATTATTTAGGTATTATGCAAATCACAACTTACACACTTTTTATTTATTATGAAAATACCTACTTTCTGTATATTGTTGCCCTAATCTGGGCACGCTAATATACTAGTCAGGTAAATAGTTTAAAACACTCATTATTAGAGAATCAATCAAAACAACTACTCTTCTAGCTAATACTGACGAAGTATTGAATTACATTATAGGATTCTTAGCATTTTAAAGAAAAATATATATATATATATATATGATGTTCCAAATTTAAATCGTTTATTTTTAAAACTAGAGGAAAAAGCCGTGATCCTATTATACGCGGTATAGCACTTAACTGTTCAAATTTTTTTACCCGTCTGAAGCTCTTGCTTTAGAAAAAGGCGATCCGCCACGTTGAAGCAGTCATATGATTTTTTAAATTTTAACCATCATCAACCTCAAAAACATAATAGTACAGTAGTTTGGTGAACTCGCTTCGGACTAATTCTATAGCAGTTATAAATTCAAATATTTTTGGATAGTTTGATTCAAAATTGATCAAATATGATACATTAAAAAGGAATAAGGGTGCTCTTTCGTTGGGGGATTTGGAAAAAAAAAGGGGACCACTGGAACGTGTAGAACGTCGAATTTTACCCTAAATAACCCTATAACGTTATTTTTGCTTCAACACCCACCGAGTTACGGGGGGTTTTTAGGCAAATAACACTGATTTTTCGAGGGTTTTAAGTAAATTACTCAAAGAGGATCACATTTTGAAAAAAGTTTGTCATAACAAAAAATGTAGCTTATGAAATAACAAAAATAATCCATGAAATAAAAATTTGTTTTTGCTTATCGTTGCCGAGATACAATTAATTTTAGGTGCATTTGAACGTGGCCCTGAAAAGGTCACGCTCTTTCAAGCAGTCATACACTCAAAGAAATAGTATGGGTAAATTCAACAAAAAAAAATGGTTAACTAACAATATCGTTAATTTTGTTAAACCAAACTATATTGATGGTATTTTTAAACAAGAGGTGATTGTTATTTTAATTAATAAAAAGTTGTCGTACAACAAAACAAACATTAACTTAAAAAATAGATGAATAAGACTATTATTTTGTTCATCTGACTATTATTTTGTTGAATTCTGTCAAATTAAACTAGATAATAGTATATTTTATTTTTAACTATTATCGAATTGTAATTCTAACCCAGTATTAGTTCGCTGTACTATTGTACTTGGTAGACAAACCAATATTATTGTCGTCTTCTAGAAGTTCTAAAAGAATTACCATAAAATTTGCTTGCTTATAACGTAGTCTATTACAGAAATTATTCCCAGATGACGCCACATACAAATCACTAACAATAATCCATCATGCATTATCATGCACTCTTATGAATTTATAGAAAATTAATAACATGATTGCAGTGTTCAAATTCTCTCAGGGATCATCGATATATTTGGATGGGTCTTATAAACGATCTCTAATCTTTGGTTTGGGTGGTCTGATGTCTCAATACTGAGATTTTGGCTAACCAAAAAAAACTTCATCATACAATAAAGTGTAGATCAACCTAAAAATTAGTTGGCGAACAAGAAACAAAGTCGTTGTACTATTTAATTGTAGACCAAATTGAAAATGGTTAGTGAACATAAAAAAATGTCATTGTACTATTTAATTTGTTACAAGAAGATATGATTATTAAACTACTATTTGTTTACGAAAACAAATAAAGTTGTATGACTATTCTTTACTGATTGATTTAACTATGAAACTAGATAGGCGCGATTTCATATGCTCTCTTTGGTTGAATTTACCTATCATTTTCTTTGAGTGTAACCCTGGCTATCGTAGAAGCTAGATACCTGGTAAAAAACCTTTTAACATGTACCTTGAACCAAATTAAAGCCTATTACAGTAGCTTAAAATTTCCTTTTGGTAAAATCTGCAAAATCAAAAATGATGCAAGGGAAATAAAAAGGCAAAATTTTAATGTTTTTAACACAAAAGTGCCCGTTTTTTTGGTTCCAGTATATTCCAAATTGAAAAAAAAATTCTAAATCGTGTTTTTTGTTAGTCTTTATTATAATATATGTGCTCATTTTTTTTTAACGTGATGGATGCATTGTTTAAAAGATTTTACACTTAACGTATTTTGAAAATTTTTGACAAAATGAATTTTTTAACTTTAAGGTTAAATAACTTAGCAGGGAAGCATTTTAGCTGAATGTTACTAGAGACAAAAAATTATGGCAATAAGGTAAGGATAATGTTGCTTTTTTATTTTTTTGGTAAAGATAATAGCTTAGGAGATAGAAGTGTTTGAAGTTAAATCTTAACGTTTTTTTTTTTAATTTACGCATTTAAGATAAATATACTGTACTATTTTGACCTACCTGACCTTAAAGATGATTAAGCAACCTTTAAAATGCTTCTTTAGGATGATTTTTAGCGTTAATTGCAAAGGAGATATGACCGAAATAAGGAGCGCGCCTCACAATATTTTCAGTTATAAAGGAACGATAATAATTTTTGTACTTTTTTGATATTCACGCACATTTCTTAAGTCGTTGGACATCTCATGCATGTAACTATTTGTGTAAATATGTATAAAGATGAAAATAACTCAAACACTGATGAAGATGAATGATTATAATAAATTTAGGTTAAATCTCTACATAATTAATAAAATTGGAAAAAATTAATTATTGTTTTATTCATTTGCTACACCTTAATACAAGAACCTGATCCAAATTCGTAATAAGCAACCCCAAAATCAAAAATGATGTTAGTTTCGTTAATAAATTTCCAGTACTTCCTTTATACCTATTTTTAACTTTATGGGTGGTTTTCACCCTCTTGGAGGTAAGAGCAATTATTTTTCTTATTACGGGATGGGTTTTACGTCTCAAAATATAACAATCTGCTAAGAAAGTCCTAATTTCTCAAAATAACAAAAAATAATTAATTCATCCATTTTACCCCTTTTATATCGTTGAGGGTGCAACATAAAACTTTTAAATTCTGACTTCACATTCGTGATCAGCGACCCCAAAAACATAAATAATATAAGTTTCAATAATTTATTCTCAGTACATTATTGATTTTGTCTTTGGGGGTGGTTTTCACCCTCTTAAGGATAAAAGCACATCTATTCCTTTTTAATATTTGAAGTTGATACCCTAAAGTTTAAGAATATTATTTACGGATCTTTTCGCACTCCTTGGGGATAAGAGCAAGTAACAATGCAGTATAAAAACTGATCAAAAATAACCCATTAAACATATTATTACATATGACATCTTTAAATTTGGCATCCAATTTACCTCTATTTAGTACTGTATTTAGTGCAACAAAAATGAAGATTTCGAATATAACTATCAACTTTTTTTTAAAATTAGCAGAAAAAATATTTAAATACTTACCTGAAGCGAAGAAAAGTGTGACATTATTTGTTGAAGGTAACTGGTAAAATTCGGATTACTAAAAAAGGACTTCATTGCTTCTTCGTTTCCCCCTTTGGGAAGCGATTCTGCCTGTGGTCGGCATTGTGCGTGGAACACATTTGCTAGAACAAACACTACAACTACTGTCTTGGAGAACATTTTGAAGCGAATGGTGACGTTTTTGTAAAAATCCTGATTTTTATACTGCGATCCTCAAGGTATATTAGACGATATATTGAAAACTAATTGTTTTTTTATATATTGATGGTTCTGATAAAATGTCTATGAACGTAGACAAATTATTCTAGTCAAACAGCACGCATTTCTGAAAGTTCATTAAAAGTGTATTAGGTATGCGATTCTTTAAATTTAATTTAATTTAAATTTTTTTGGCGCGACTGAATGAACTCGATTTTTTTAACCAGTATGTAATTAGAAGAAGCTATTTTTGGAAATGTAAGAAAATTAAAAATACTAGGTGTTATAATATTCCAGAAATCACAAATCTAATGTACAGATTCAGCCAGATATGCTTTGTTTTATTTTATTTTTGAAATACACCATACAGTAGTACACAATCATTTATATTTAGAATTACTTCAATTCGATTGGGTGGGAATATTTAGTTAGCCAATTTAGTGATGGACAAATTTCCCTCAAATTGTCCACAGATTTATCACTGTAGAGAAAGAAAGGAAAGTAAGTTCGAAGGCAAGCAAAGGTATTTTGTTGAAGAGGATTAAGGCAGTGAAATATTACACAGCCCTATTAGTAAGTTAATTCGTGGTAATTTTAAGGTAACTATTTTTATAATTATTTTTTTTGTCCAGATTGGGGCAACAATATACAGAAAGTAGATAATTTCATAATAAATAAAAAAAGTGTATACGTTGTGATTTGCTTAATACCTAAATAATATTCTCTAATCATGTTTTCTATTATTAACCTAAAAAAGGACCTATTTATATCACAAGATAGAAGAGGGGGTACTTAGACTTACATGTCGGTAAATTGCTGAATATAATTATTGGGATAAAACATATATAAAGGGCCCCATTCACATTGAGATCTGTATCGCTACATGTTACAAGTATCAGTGTCATGATACAAATATCTGTGTGTATTTGATTGTTTCAGTATCGTTGTATCGGTATCAGCTGGTATTGCCGTCTGTTTCACTGTCGAGAAACTTCGATACCGTGCACTTGAGACTGATACTTGTTGCAGTGTGTATTTTCCTGAATCTAGTAGCGAGATACGAACGTGAATAATATATTTCTTAAAAATAAAATAATATGTCTGATGATCAAGAATTTTGGGAGGAATTCTTAAACGTCTATAAACTGCTTGTGGCATTCTACATCAAAAGAGTATTCAAATCAGGACTGGCTCCAGGTATTTTGCCGCCCCGGGCACAGTTTCATTTTGCCGCCCCTCTCGGTCAGGCGGGGTAAAAATGAGACAAAATTACCATCTTTCAATTTTTAGGTTACTTAGAATCGAGTCATATTTAATGAAAGATTGGTATCATATGTAAAAATAACAGGAAAAACTATATTTATATGTATTCTTTTATTAAAAAGTACCGTTAATCGATAAAGAAAAATAAACAGTGTCTCATTTTTACCCTCCAAGTGGGGTAAAAAAAAGACAGTGGAGGGCAAATGAAAGACTCGTGATTTATTCCCATTCTTGTTGACGTCGTACAAATGGAAGTGCAAAAATAAGACAGAGGAGGGTTTTTTCTTTTATATGTAATTTATTCAGATTTTTTACTAAACAAAAAGGGGCTTGCAGAAGGGCTAGCTTCTCTTAAATTAGGAAGCTGAAATGTGCCTGCTTTAGTCTGCCCATTTGGTCTCTTTAGTCTTTTTTTAACCCGCTTTTAAATTTTTCGTTAAAATCAAATTTTTGATGATTTAAAACTAGCAGATTAATAAACTTGATCACAAAATATCAAGTATGACCAGAGCTGGGCGAGTACACGGATACTTTACTCGTATTTTGTACTCGAGTACCAAAAGTACTCTTTTTTAATTATTCGTAAGTACTTTTTGGTTTAGAGGACTTAATACTCGTATTTGCAGCGCATTGAAAATTACTCGTACAAAGTATTCGTCAAAAATTGTTACTTTTCACGAGTACTCCCCCCCCCCCCCCCCCTCAATTTCTCTGGTACAGTAATCTCAGAGATTTAGTTTACTTTAGTGTGAAGTCATTAGTTTACCACTCAGTGCTCAGGCACTAACCAGTTAATTGTCATCTGTCGTCAGCTCAGCAGTGTATATTATATATATTTGATATTATACAGGGTGTCTCACTTTTTATTAGCATGACTTCATTAGTTGGTAAAATACCTAATTTTGAGAATAAAAGTTTCCATAATCATTGATCCTAAGATGCTCCGTTTCTGTGACAGGGCATTGTATTTGTAAATACATTTTTATTATTATTATTTTTTAAAATAACCGCTCCCAAAAAAATTCGTGATATTGCTGCGAATGACTTCTTTGAGAGCAAATAATTCAATACTGAAAACCATTGGTTGCCTATTATTATCAATTGAGAAGATACGAAGATGGAGAGATATTTACTATTCATGAAACTTAAGAAAAAATTATCGCCGAATTGAAATTTTGCAAATATTTTCAAAAAATATTAAACAGCATTCAATTTTATTTAGAAAATGCCCTTTTTCCAGAAATCCATAGAACGCATCGTTTTCAAGAAAAAGCGACAATACTGCTTTTATAGAAGCCAAACCATGATTTTACATTGTCTTATTTATTATTTTATTTCATTTTATTTTATTTTATTTTATTTTATTTTATTTACTTTCGGGATAACATTGAGTGCCATTTCATATTTTTTGTAAATGTGTAGAAAATTTCAATTCGGCGATCATTTTTTATTATTAAAATAAATCTTTAAAAAAAAAATCATCTCTATTTTCGCCACTAGAAATAATAGGATAGATAGGTGATGATTTTCAGTATTGAATTTTTTGCTACGAAATACTAAGTCATTCGCAGCAATATCACAATTTTTTTATGAGCGATTATTTATAAAAATGATAATAAGGAGCAACGTTTGAAGAGACTTTTATTCCAAAATGTGGTCTTCTATGAAGGTCTGCTAATAAAAAGTGAGATGCCCTATGCCTATGTTATAAATAATAATGTTTTTATTTTCTGTGAACCATAATGCCTAATGGTTATTTCGTTAAAGTTGTTTTATTAAATAAGTTTTATTTTATTTTAAACTTGACTGAGTGTCTTTTTATCTGTTCTTATCTATATAGTTAAAAAGTTCTATCTAAAGACTATGAAGAGAAAATATTAACTTATTTTAATGGTTATGGGTACTCGTACTCGTTACTCGAATTTATGATGGTTTTGCGAGTATTACTCGTACTTATACTTTCTTATTAATAAAATACTTACGAGTATTGTACTCATAAGTAAAATGAATCGGGTACTCGTACTCGAATTTTTGCAAGTACTTTTTTTTTGGTACTCGTCACAGCTCTTAGTATGACACTTCTAATTGACGTCTGCCAAATATGGACAATACAAATAGAGAAACTATAAAATCCCCAAAAAAGTACTAACGTGCGTTCAAATTTTTTTTAAGTGAATTAAAGAGTTTACTGAATAATATTAACAGTAAGTGTAGGACCTGATTGGATAACATAAAACAGTTCTGAATGTACAAAACAAACTTGAATAAAAAATTAAGTTTAATTTATTTCAATCTGAGTTGGGTATCACCTTGTCTTTTATTTACCCCGCTACTTGTCTGTCTCATTTTTACCCCACCTGACCTTATCTCTCAGTCCGTTATTTTTTATAACATTTTAAGAGTCACCTACTGAATATTCATGATGACTTGTTTTTTTAGTTGCAAAATTTACAGCAATTTTTGAATTTTCGGCAATATGTATTTAAAGGGGTAAAATAAAACAATTAATTGAAAAAAATTAACCGTATTGAAACTTAAAAAAAATACCACAGAAATTAAACAAGAAATAAAATCACATATAAGAAACAGAATGTATATAAGTAACCTACTTTATATACAAACAAAACTAACAATAACAAATTATTTATATAAAGTTAACATTACTATTACTATATTAGTGAAACAATTGTTTCCTAGCTTTTTTATATCTTTTGCTAACTGTGGATTTGAAGAATTTGCCGCCCGCTTCGCCCCCCCCCTAGAGCCAGCCCTGATTCAAATAGGCAAATTCGCGAAGTAGCAACCAGAGACTTGATTAACATGTGCAAAGAAAGATATCCCAATGCGGACCGCAATTTTGTTATAAAAAAAATTCATAGTTTTCGACGCCTTTCTTTTTTTAAATATTTTGACAGTACTATTGCAACTGCTATAATTACCGGTTGGGGAGGTAACATTTCAGATGCGCGTATTGAACTGAACTGATGTTTCATGGTTCCGTCTCAATATGTATGGCAAACTTGATAGTTGATACAAATCTCAGATACACGTATTGACATTTGTATCGATACATGTAGCGATACAGATCTCAATGTGAATGGGGCCCTTTAGATGATAACTTTGAACACTTGATGTCTCCAGCCAAAGTTGCTATTACAGTATATAGTCGAGTAAACTCTAAGCTAGCGCGTCCAAAGGTCGCTTCATCATATAAACTAAGAGAATAAGACATACGCAACTAGTTCATCTTTATGTTCAAATCGTACGTCGGCGTCGTGTTACCAACTCATACATACGCCACCTTAGAGTTTACCGGACCATAGAATGATTTTGGTATACGATTCTCTCATCATGCAACGAAGAAAGGACCTCGCACCAAATGCATGGGTAATTTATAGGGATTGCAATTTACCGGAAGTTTTAATAACCGGTAAATCGGTAAATAAAAATGTAAATAACCGGTTAACCGGTATTTACCGGTAATTTTTAGAATTAATGATTAGGGTGGCGAAAATGATGGCAATTGTCTTTTTCCATGTACAAAATTATCTAAAGTTAACAAAAAACATTTTTATATACGTATAATTAATATGCAATTAGGCTTTGAGAAACATATTTTTTCCAAATTGAAATTCGTTTACAGTCGATTGAAAAAATTATACAGTTTGCGAAATACATATCTAGAGAGTGTAAATCAAAATTTTGTGATTCACTCGTAGCATCTTTGCTTTGATTATGGTGATGTTGTATATGGAAAGTTATTATCGGCGACAGCAAAAAAGAAAATTCAAAAACTTCAAAGTTCATGTATGCGTTATATTTACAGTATCCCATATAGATAACGTATGTCACCACATCTAAATAAACATAGCATATTAAACATGGAAAACCGCAGACGTTTACACATGCTCACACTTATTTAGCGAATAATTCATAATGACGAACCTCAGTACTTAAGAAATAAGTTAATTTCACGAGATCACTTGCATAATACAAGATACATACAAAATGTTTTGGTGCCTCAGCATGAAACTGCGATTTTTCAAAGATCATTTACATATTTTGCATCATCTTTGGAATGAACTTCCAAATGAATATAAACAATATAAATAAAAAAATAAATTTATTAATGCTGTCAAAAATTACATTTTGGCTGATCAGAAGCAGGAGACTTGATGCTGCGTTGTGGATGCGCGTATATTTCTTTTTCTTTTTCCGATACAATTTTATTTACTTTTAACCTTTTTGCTTCGCTTTGCGTTCCCCTTGTCTGCTCGCGTGTCTGAGTGCTGCTGTTGTTATTATTGTTATTATTATTATAAAATATAAAATTTGTTAGATTATTACAATTCATTACTGAATATTAACAAATAAAATAATTATTATTTTTTTTTGAAATTTTAGATTTATATGTATTAATATTTTTTTATAATCTTTTTATAATCTTACATTTAGGTTATTTGTATTTGGGCAAATGGAAGAAGAGCTCTACAGTTAAATTTGATTCATTTTTACTTTGAGTAAAATAAATGTATTATTATTATTACTATTATTATTATTATTATAATGAACAAACAAGGTTTTTTTATCAAAAGGAAAAAATATAAATGAAATAAATTTAAATAAATAATTATAGAGATAATTATTCTGTAAATAACAAAAATTACAAACATAAACTGAAATAGGGCATTTACTGAATACCGAATCTAAAAATATAATATTTTTTAAAAATAGCCCGTTAAAAGGGCTAGTTTTTCAAAGCTGTATCTGTTAGTCGTCTGATATTTGTACATAGAATACCACCAACTGAAAATGCCCTTCCTCTATCGATATTGGTAGGTCGATAAGTTAATAAGAATTGGTAATAACATTCTTCTAAAATATTTCCACGGATATTTGAGGCAGTGAAATATTCAATTTCCTGTCGCAAGATATTGTCAATGCCTCTCTTACTTGTATTTCTTAGGTCTTGGTGTTCGGGTTTTACTTTTTATAATATTATTTATTTATTGTCAAAAGTGCTCAGTATTGGGACAGCCACTCTATATTTAGTGAATACTAGTCACTGACATAAATAGAAACGCTGAATACGTGACATATCGTAAGTTCAGAATTTACCGAAATAACCGGTAAAAAATTAAAATAACCGGTAATTATCGTCGTGTGTTTTTTATCCTGTTTACCGGTTAACCGGTTAACCGGTAATGCAATCCCTAGTAATTTATTGTCGACGGAATCGTTGCAGATACAAGGCATAGAATCCTTAGGTCATTCTCAATGAAAATTGTTATGGATACAGTTCCAAAATGTCTTTATATTAAAAATACAGCAGGTCGAAGCTCCAGAATTCAAAATTTTAAAAACGCGATTTTACGTATTTTTTATCGAAACGGTAAATACTTTTAATATTTAATTTGCTTTAAGAATGTAGTACTGATGTACAGTGTAACATAGGAAAATATATTATTCTAATATTCGTATAAACTGTGGACTGAAGAGTTTTCACTCAACGATATAAACAAATAAAATATTCTTACGCAAATAAGAATCCTATTTTTATTCCAATGGATTTCCAAAACACAAACGAGATCCATTATATGGATGATTCGTTTTCCTGATAATATATTGTGACGTGTTTCCACCCTTAGGAAACTACCCCTCGCAATTTCCGTGGGTTCCAAAAATTATAACAAGAGATTTCCACTAACACACTTTATTAAATATTTACTGGATACTTCACAATACTAATTAATTTAAATACACGTTACTGACTAAAAATCACAATGTTTATCACTTTCTTGATCTTTGAAGTCTTAACCTCACTTTCTATACTTTCTGAACTTCTGAACTGCTCGCTGAGAATGCGGTCGGTCTTTTATACCTAAAAATGACAGATCTCGATTTTTCTGTGATGACGCCACCATTCTCTAGATAATTCCAGATGTCACCAGAACTAACTTCTGGTAGGTTTTTCGAGTAGGTGCAAATACTACTACTTTTTAGTAACCAACATAACCTTAAATTTTAAGGGGTTGCAACATATTACACTGCCCCCTCATTAAGCCTGAACGTCCCGGTCAGGCAATTCAGCCTCTTTCACATACTTCGCCAGTCTATCCAAGTGTACGATCTTCATCTTGGACTTTTTGTTTCGTTGAATACGATAGACGACATCATTAATTCGGGTAATAACAGTATAAGGTCCTTCCCAAGGAGGTTGAAGTTTCGGTGACTTCCCTTTCTTCCGCTGTGGGTTGTACACCCAAACCAGATCTCCTGCCTTGAACCCTTCTGAACTACCCTTACGGTCGTATCGAGCCTTCATTCGGTCACTGGCTATGGTGATTTGGTCTCTAACCAGCTCATGAACATTTCTTAGCCGTTCACTCATTTCATCCACATAGCTGTTCACAGGAAGCTGTTCTCCGCCTGGTGTTCCGAAAATCAAATCACACGGCAGTCTGATCTCATGACCAAATACTACACGGGCTGGTGTTTGTTTCGTAGACTCGTGGATAGCAGCTCTGTATGCCATGAGGAAGAACGGTATGTGGAGATCCCAATCGCGTTGATTCTTATGAACCACTTTAGAGAGATGTTCTTTCATGGTCTTGTTATATCGTTCCACCATTCCATCTGATTGCGGGTGGAGGGCTGTTGTCCGTGTTTTGTGTATCCCCAATAACTTGCAGATTTGCTGAAACACCCCTGACTCAAAGTTCCTCCCTTGATCTGAGTGCAGCTCCAGGGGTACACCAAACCGACATATCAAATTATCTACCAAGACTTTGGCAACAGTGACTGCTTCTTGGTTTGGAATTGCATAGGCCTCTGGCCACTTACTAAAATAGTCCATGGCAACCAGTATGTACTTGTTACCTTCCTTGGTTACTGGGAATGGGCCGGCTATATCGATCGCAATCCTCTCGAAAGGAGCTCCGACGTTATATTGTTTCATTGCACCCCTACTTCTAGTCTGCGGTCCCTTATACCATCTAAAAAGGCCCCCACGGCTAATTGTTCCTGGAATTCTTTAGGTGCACTCGGATACGCCAGGTGTGCCAGTCTCTCTATCGCAGCTTCAAATTCTTGTAAACTTTCCCCAGCTTTTTGCATCCGGGATTTCAGCTGAGCCTGGTATAATTGGGCAAGGTGTTGATCGCCATACCTCAAGTCTAATGCAGCTTCCAAGACTTTAAAGTCCCTTTGTTTCTCAACTGGGATGGTTTGGAGTAACTCTGAAGCTTGGCCCCTTAGTGCTAGAACTAATGCCATGGCCTTTTCCTCATTATCCCAATTGTTCGCACACGCTGCTGCCTCAAACTGCCTCTTGTACGTCGTCCAGGAACTTTGGCCATCAAAAGAAGGAGGTTTTAGTCGCTGTCCTGATGATACCACCTGCTGGCTTCCTCTATCTCTCAACTGTCGTTTAAGCCGGTCTATTTCTCCTTTGACTTCTTCTTCGAACTTGTTTACTTTCTCTTTAACTTCAGTTACTTCTCCTTTTACTTGACTGACTTCTGTCTCGAATTCACCTACTTTTTCTTCTACCTTGTTTATCTCTTCTTTGACTTGACTCTTTAATTCTTCGTTGGCAGAAATGATCGCGTCCTGCTGCATTTTCATTTGTTCATTCAGAATTTTCCTTAATTCTTCTTGGCGTCTTTCTTGTTCCTCTTTTTCCTCTTGATGTCGTCTTTCTTGTTCCTCTTTCTCCTCTTGACGTCGTCTTTCTTGTTCCTCTTTTTCTTTCTGACGTCTTGTTTCTTCATCCTCTTTTTCTTTCTGACGTCTTGTTTCTTCATCCTCTTTTTCTTTCTGACGTCTTCTTTCTTCATCCTCTTTTTCTTTCTGACGTCTTGTTTCCTGATCTTCCATCATTTTCTTTAATTCGTTCCTTTCTTCTTTGTCTTCCTGCCGTTGCTGCGCCATCATTTTTTGGAATTGTTCGAATAAGTCCTGTATTTGTTTATCGGATGCCATACTTGTTGTTACGGGCATACGATGAAATTAAAATAAAATAAATTTAACTGTCACGTCAATATCGGTAATGGAACTTTCTAGACAAATCTCGAAATAGCACGAAAAAGTCTTATCCAGAGTCTTTTGTCACTATCCAGTTCAGAATTTAATAATCTCCACTAATGTCCAAATAGAAAAGTTCTAGAAATTTTCACGCACTAAATGAGTCTTTTTCAGTGTCTCTATCACTTCTCAGTTCAAAGGATTTAATTATCACACTAATGTCCTAATAAAATGTTCTACAATGTCTCAAAAATGCACTTAACACTATTTTCCTGTTCGAAAATAACCCTCGAACAAATGTCCAGTAAATGAGTACTCCGTGTTAGCACTAAACCTCGAGAATACTTCTCGAACACTCCAGCACAACTTCAGAGCTCCTCTTGTCATAAAATTCCGCTTTCTGACACCAATTGTGACGTGTTTCCACCCTTAGGAAACTACCCCTCGCAATTTCCGTGGGTTCCAAAAATTATAACAAGAGATGTCCACTAACACACTTTATTAAATATTTACTGGATACTTCACAATACTATTATTAATTTAAATACACGTTACTGACTAAAAATCACAATGTTTATCACTTTGTTTATCTTTGAAGTCTTAACCCCACTTTCTATACTTTCTGAACTTCTGTACTACTCGCTGAGAATGCGGTCGGTCTTTTATACCTAAAAATGGCAGATCTCGATTTTTCTGTGATGACGCCACCATTCTCTAGATAATTCCAGATGTCACCAGAACTAACTTCTGGTAGGTTTCTCGAGTAGGTGCAAATACTACTACTTTTTAGTAACCAACATAACCTTAAATTTTAAGGGGTTGCAACATATTACAATATTTATAAAAATTACTAAGAATTAAAAAAGTTTGCGTTGCATAGTAGAAAAAAGTGTATTTTTGTAGGACCTCATTAAATAAATATACTGTTTTCCTTCTGTTTTAATGATTCTAGGCCACAAAAGTTCTTTAGCTTAAAAAATGTGATTTTGGCATTTTAAAGTAAAATTGACATTTTTATTACATAATATTTAAAAAACACAGGACACATTCTTATTTATTTTTAAAATCAGATTTTGCTTATCATAATCAGTGATATGATACATTTTTAGTTGTACATATGTATACATGTATTCTATTATGCCAAAATAAATAAGAAATTCATAAGGTAGGTTCGGATTACATTTAATTTCGATTTAGTTTGTAAGAAAGAACAAACATACATTTAATTTCTTGATGTAAAATTTTATATACCTGTGCGCCACTGGAATTAAACCCAAATTCCGATCATTGATCATAATTAAGTATACTTTATCAACATTAGAATCAAAGAATTTGTTTAGTAAGCAGTTGTAATGTATTAATCTTTATAAGAACGCCTTTTTATAAGAGTATTATACCTAATAGTGTTTTTTCCTGTATTGCTATTTTACTGAATATCGATAAGTATTTTGTTCTTAATGCAAAGTAAATAATGAAAGTTAAACTAACCTTTTGCGTACTAATAACTTTTGCGCATATTGTATCCTACTGGTATATAAATAGGGGCGAAAGTAATTATATATTTATTTACATAAATACCCAATATATTATTCATGTAACTGCTTCATATAAATCAGCGGTTTTCAACCTGTGGGTCGCGACCCCCGCGACCCCCTGGGGGGTCGCGAAGTAATTCCAAGGGGGTCCCGAGCTATTGAGATAAAAACCAATAAAGTTAAATTATTTATTCTAAAATCTAAAAATTGAAATATTACACACATACAATTTTGACTGATTTTAGATTTTATTAATAGAGATCGAGGTTAGGGGGTCGCGAGAGGGTAAACTTGTTTTTTCTTTTAGTAAGGGGGTCGTGATTCGAAAAAGGTTGAAAACCGCTGATATAAATCAATACATAAGTCCGTTTCGATAAAAAATACGTAAAATCGCGTTTTTAAAATTTTGGATTTTGGAGCTTCGACTTACTGTATTTTTAAAATAAAGACATTTTGGAACTTTGTCAGTTTTCATTGAGAATAACCTAAGGATTCTATGCCTTGAATTTGGAACGATTCCATCGACAACAAATTACCCATGCATTTGGTGCGGGGTCTTTTAGTTGAAAATAAAAATTTTCTGAAAATGTACCTTATTGCACTTCTAAAACATTCGTGCCCTTGTGAAATAATACAAATAAACAAAAAACTCAAAAATGATCATTATTTTACTTCCACATCCAGTGGAAGTATAGTAACAACAAAATTTTTAAAATTTTTTATTGTTCAAATAGGCTTAGAATGTCATAAAACGTCGAGATTTTAAGTTTGAGCACAAAAAAGTTACAGACAGTCTGTAACTTTTTTTGTGCGCACGATTACTCTGGAACCGTTTAAGATACTGACTTGAAACATACGTATTTTAACGAGATCTAGAACTAGATTATATTTTTATCTTATTCCGTTGAAGGATTGGGGGTAAATGGGGGTAAATAGGTAAATCAACCAGGTAAAAGTCCATGAAATTGGTATTTAGTATAAGCGAGAGAAGCTAATGTTTCAAAAAAATTTTGGCATTTACCACCCCCCATTACTACCCCCTCACCCCTCATTAAAAGGAGTAAAAAAAATAGTAATTCAGCCTAAGGCCTCAGCATGTTTTTTACTTCATCCACCCCCGCTACCACCCATCTACCACCACCGCCCACTACCGATGTGACGTATCGTTTTACAGGTTTTTGTGGTAGACGAATTCAAATATTATGTTAGTAAAGTTCCATAAACAATAATTTCCACACTGTGAAGTGCAAATATAGTATCAAAACGTTTTTCTAGGTTTGGAATTCTTATGTATTATGTATATTTGTGCGTCAAAAGTTATATGCACTTTTTAACGCTTTTTCACGCATTTTCAATTTATCTGCTTAATATATCTTGTACTAGTAATTGGATGGGAATTTTAAAAATACTGGCTTATTTGGAATAAAATTCTTAAAAAACATAGACCTGTCTGATGTGTATTGGTCAATCCGCCATCTTGGGAAAAAATAGAAAACACCAAAAATAACCGAAAAAATCAAAATTGAATATCTTTTCTTTAAGAAGGAGTAATTTCACCAACGTTGGCAGAAATAAAACTCATCTAAGGTCAAATATAATGCACCAATCCCGGACATCGTATGTCAAATAGCACATCAAAGATGGCGGACGAAATAAAATTTTCTACTCTTCGCCAATTATCAAGGAGGCATTGTTGTAATTACCTTCTTTTCATCTAGGGAATTATTTAATAACTCTATAGTGGTTGAGTTCTGGATCCTGAGGTTTTACTATAATATTTAATTAGGATGAGCCCAAAATGACATCATCACTTACAATTTAACTTGTAGTACTTATTAGGCCAGTTGACATTCCCTCTATGACACAAACTAATTTGTTTGGGGACTTTATAAAAATACAGTACACAAGGATTATAACTCGTTACCAATACAAATTAGGCTCGGCTAGCCTAGGAGGCCAAGGGCCATGGGTAAGCGTAAACAACGCTCCTAGTAAGGCCAAGAGTGATTTACGTGATTAAAATTTAAAAGATGGAAAATTATTATTTTATTATTTTTTGTCAAAAAAAATTTTTTTTTTTTAAATATTGAATTTAAGTAGGCAAAAATTCAAGAGTACCTTGGGCGCCACAGATCCTATAGAAAGATCAGAAAGGAAGGGTAATATACAACACATACATCAGAGAAACACGAATTTAAAATGACAACAGTTTAATACGAAATTAATTCGTCACTAGCAAAATTTTAACAAGGTTAGTGAATAACAACTACGTTAGTCTGGCCAATTTTATGGCTTGAAATGCTTAAAAATATCTAATTGGTGACGATAACTTGGGTTAGTATTCTATATTCCTAATTTAGTATTCTGGATGAAGTTAGCAATAAACAATTTCGTAAACTACAGAAAATAAATAATGACCTAGCTTAATTGGACAATAATCAAAACTCCAGTACAAGTTAGGCCAGTTTGAAACGAGAATAATTAAAGGTGTCCAGGTTAAGTTACAAATTTGAAGTTGAAAGTTACAATTTTCAATGATTTGATTCCCGAAAGATGGACGAAATTTAATTTTTGACTATAAGCCCACGATATAGCTCTCCAAGGAAAACTAGTAATAAAAATATTTTTTTTTAATTTATTTATGGGCATAAGGCCAACCCTAACAATTAAATTTCTGAACGAAGTTTATGCAAAACAAGGTCAAACATTTACAGTGAGCTATTCACGACGGTTGAGGAAATATATAGGCAAATTCCCAACCAAATACACAAACGGAAGCAAACTTCCTACCACTATTTCACTATAAATATTGAAATCGTTTCATAAAATTTGACTATTAAATACCTTGAGGCACTGACAAACAAAATTGCAATAAAAGTTTCTAACCTCACCTGGTGGTAAAACTCTTACTGGAGTAACAGGAATTACGCTATGAAATCTACCGTACTTGAGTAAAAACTCTACAAAAAAATCACAACCTTGTAGATTGTTAATAAAACTTGTTTATCACTAAAACACCATAAATTCCCACACAATCCCACGATCCCAGAAAAATTTTATCACTAAATATAACGTAGAAACTAACCTAAGTAAGCCAATGATAATTATAGTGTTACTATAACGGGTAATTTAAATAATTTAAAACTATAAAATTGGTATGACTATATACAACAAAAACATAACCCACAAGGGATAAAACAAAGCTTAAAGCACAGCTGTACCTTAATATACGATCACACGGTCAAATCTTATAGCTATTAAAATTGGCACGAACCAAAGGTTACACTGATATCAGGGCTAGTGGCTGAAGGTCCACTCCAACCCCGTGGTTTTATGGCAGTACCAAACATAAACCTTTAAACACAATAAATTAGTGGAACTCACTAATGGTACTGTTATCACAGGCCTATAGCTCCCCTGAGTTGAGGACTATATCGACCAAAACATTAGAAAAAAATACGACTAAATCGTAAAATGGCTCTCTCATTCAATAGCAATCAATAGTACGTTTCAAAATTTATATCCTGCTTAAGCAGCTGTTACTATGACCTCACGATAAAACTTTGTTATAAGGGTATTATAAATGGTTAATAAAATGGTAGACTTATCTTAGTTTTAAGACGTTATTGTTGTCTTAGTTCGAGGGATCCTCAAATGAAAAAAAAACGTGATGTTCACTGGATGTCGATACGAAGTTGACACTTTTCTACAGGTTAGAAAGACAGCTCCTCACATGGGTTGCCCACTTTCGGCACGAAACAAAATTCCCCCAGCTAAATGTCACTCGAATCTACCATCCTTGTCGTTTACGTCACTGCTCAACCAGATAATGGCTTCCAGACAAAAAAATTCTAAAATTTTCTTTCTTCAACGAGATTCCGATACGTCCCTGCTGTGACATAAGAAACGTCCAGTTCGATTTAATAATAAGGTAAACCTTCCATAAGCGTCTACCAAGGCATTACACCGTACATCAAGATTTACTTATCAAGGACGAGGTTTTAAAAATGGCGATATCCAGTCGCGTCCATGTTTGAAAATTACATGTGAAATTGCATTTGAGATTTAACTCTGAAATTTCAGATCAATCTACCTCTAAAATAAAATAACCTCGATTAATATTTACTAATACAATAATTAACAAACAATTAACTTACTTAGTTAATCCATTTAAGAGATTGAAATTTTAATTGGCGGAGTGTGGCCAAAAAACGTCTATATGTTGTAGCAGTCGAATCAGAGAGAACTAGCTCCGCTAATTGCTATTCCTGGCTACCCGAATTGCCGATCGTAGCGCCCTCACGAGACTCGGACGAACTTTATTCACGCACGCTTAAATGAAGTTAACTTGATTATTGCTTTAACATTTCAGATCCCTGTAACTTTATTCGTACTAATTTAATTTATTAATTCAATTTGATGTAATGGCCACTAGAGGCCGTTACATTGTATGTCATTTTTTTTTTCGATTGTACGTTATTTTATGTACTTTAAAGGGATAGAATTCATTTTTTTTAATTTGCAAACAGATTGCGATTTTTTATTTTCAAAAAAAGTGCATTTTTACAATTTTCAAAAATGCACTTTTGACCCTCCTTTTTTCACCTAATTTTCATCGAAACAAAGTGAAATATACTATAGAAAGTCTCGTATAACTTCAACAATTTAATACAAAATGAAACTTCATTAATTTGAAAATGAAATTTATTAAGCATACGCATGGTATAATAATAAATATATGAATATATGATCAGTAATCAGAACCAAGCAGTCAAGACTAGAGTAGTATTATTTTTGATGGGTATGACGACGAAAAGTATAGCACTAAGAATAACGAGCGCATTCGTCGTTTAGAAAAAAAATCGGCAGCTACTGGAAGCGATTGGAACCTCCCCACCCAGTGGATCTTTGAAGCCGAAAAGAGCACTAAAAAATATGAACGATCTCATTTAATTATATTTATTAAAACTGAAAAAAAAGTCTTGCGTTCGGTGGGATTTGGACCTACGAACTTGAGTGTTAAATTTATAGTCTGCACAACGTTAACATTTTATTCAATGTTTTAATACAAATATATGCCTCATCGGATCCTAGCCCGGAGCCAGACAGACAACCACGGCGAACACCGCCGAGGCGGGTGTGAG
This sequence comes from Rutpela maculata, assembly GCA_936432065.2. Classification (NCBI taxonomy): domain Eukaryota; kingdom Metazoa; phylum Arthropoda; class Insecta; order Coleoptera; family Cerambycidae; genus Rutpela; species Rutpela maculata. Next base: position 41,810,673 of record OW386292.2, read on the forward strand.
GCTGGACGGGGTAGGTCCGGTTTAGCTTTGAAAAAAATAGAAATGTGGGATAGTAGCTCCTGTTTTCTGTAGGCAGGCTTAAAAACTAGGTTAAAATTATAATGCGTCCACATGGACCTAAAATTAATATAAAAATAAACACAACTCTAAAAGCTAACTTAATGGAATTCTGTTATTATTTTAATGTCAATTTTTATTATTATTTTGTTTATTACTGTTTATGCGGATCTGGTAGGACCATGTATTTGCTTTAAAACGTAAACAATACGCTGTGATTCTCTGTAACCTTGAAATTGATGAATATCTGGTAAAAATATCCGAGTCAGTGGTAGTGGTACACGCATGGGTTAATCTAGATTCGGGAATATTTATGGGATTAATCGGTTCATGTTCGTAATAAGGAATGATCATTCGTTTCAGAAATGTGGGACCGTGCCACCATAATGAGCATTCCGATAACTGTGCAGGATTTAAGCCTCGAGATATAATGTCAGCTGGGTTATCTCCTGAAGCAATATGATGCCATTGAGAAATTTCTGAAAGTTGTATCTTGGACACTCGGTTTGAAATAAATGTTTTAAGTTTTCCCAGTTCAGTTGCAAGCCAGGCTAAAACAATTGTGGAATCTGTCCAGTAATGAACTTCGTCAATAAGACCTCACGCGCCGCGGTATAGTTATAGCCTTTTTAATTTATATCTATAAGAAAAAATTGACCGGGGGGGTGTATGTAGCAGCTCACTTACCCCAGGTAAAGGATTTAAATTAGATTATGAATTTTGACTATCCTCTTGTAAATGGTTTGACAATCTACCATTCATCTTTCAGATGTTTTCTTAATTGAATTGGTAGAAATATAAATTATTATTTTTTCTCTTCTTATTTCTTCTAAAGTAATCTCTTTTAAATTATTATATTTTCTTTCTTCTTATTTTTTAAAAAATTAATGTCTTCTGAATTTGTTCATACTTATCCAAATATCCAAAATATATATTTTATTTGTATCTTCTATTTATGATTCAGCCAAATAGATGTCCAATTTACAAGTGGGGATTACCAATTTACAAAATCACGTCAGGGTCACCAATTGTGATAAGATGTACCATAATAATCTTTTAGTTTAAGAACATATACTAAGATAAAAATAAATTTTTAATATTATTCTTTTATATAATATATTTCATTATTTGCAAAAATAAAAATTGTTGATGTAATAATATATAAATGTTATTTCTTGTTGTTTCTTTTTTTTTCTCTCCATGGTAACCCAAAATCCTTTATCTCTCCTTAAGTGAGCTGCTACAACTAACTAAATGTGAGGATATTCACTAGTATAACACTGGGGGTAAACATAAGCTCTACACGGAAAAACATTACCATTCATTCTATGAAAGGTCATCGAGTCATGGGCGCAGCCAGGGGGGCAGCCATGCCCCCTCCCAAGCCGTCTTCCATGAGCCAAAAAATAAAAAAGCAGTACAAAGCAGTATCTATATTATCCCTTGAAATAAATATTTTGTAATTAATGCCAATATTATCTAATAGAGGAATCTACATACACATCCGTTTTCAACCATTTTCTGAAAAATTTTCCTCATCCTCTGGGGAGGCCGGTTCTATTGGCCCCTCCCAGATGAATTTTCTGGCTGCGCCACTGCATCGAGTTATTGTGGAATTGCGAATTTCAACATACTTCCAGATGAGTTAAAGTCAATAAATACTTTTAATTTATTCAAGAGAAAACTAAAAGCATTTCTGATAGAGAAGTTTTCTATAACGTTAAGGAATACATATCTTATTCACGTGAAAACATACGTATCTGGAATTTTTTTGTGCCAAATTTATATTGTTTTCTAAACGTTTTTATTTATTTTTTTATTGTGGCATCTTATTGGCCGTATTGTATTGAATATTGTATGCTTTTATTTTATATTTATAAGATAGATAATACCTATTATCTTTTATTCATATATGTAATTTTAATACATAATTATTTTTAGTTTTTATATTTAATTTTGACTTGTGGATACATTTTTTGTAAATTTCTTAACACCAAGAAATATTTATCTATCTACAGTGTGACCCATTTAAAATGGAAACACCTTTATAACTTTCTTATTTTTTGTCCTACTCGAACCAAATTTTACCAAAAGATAGAACAGATTAGGATCTACTTATGGCCAAAAAAACTTTTTCCTCTTAAAAATGCAAAGCCACCTGAGGTACTAAAATAATTGGGAAAAATAAAGAAATCATATTAGTCATTTTTTTATCGAAAAACTTTATTAATGAAAGTTGTTCAGAATTGTCCAAAAACCTAGAGCCCAAAATTTCAGCGTTATTGAAATTTTGTTTAAAACAATGTCCGAGTTCCAAAATATCATTTTAATTGGTTTTTGTTTCTTTAGAAAATTATCCTATGACAATTTTATTTGAAATTAAACGCAAGCTGTCAGGTAGTTGTCAAGTGATTTGTATTTTTTTTTAATTTTGTCGAAATTTTGGACTTCAAAAACAAAATTCAATATTTTTTAATATTGCTGAAATTTTGAACTCTAGGTTTTTGGACAATTCTGAACAACTTTCATTAATAAAGTTTTCCGAAAAAAAAAATGCCTAATATGATTTCTTTATTTCCTCCATTTATTTGGCTACCGCAGGTGGCTTTGCATTTATAAGAGACGAATGATTTTTTGGCCATAAGTAGATCCATTTTGTTCTATATTTTGGTAAAATTTGGTTTAAATCGGACAAAAAATAAAAAAGTTATAAAGATGTTTCCATTTTAAATGGGTCACACTGTATAATATCTATCATGCTTTGGCTAATAGGTTGCCGATCAATATTATGTGTAGGTAATGTCGTGTGTAGGATTATAATGTGTAGGAACAAACTTTTCCTAATTGAAACCTCCTCCTCTTTTAAATTTTTTGAGGTTTGTTAAAAGTGAAGTTATTATTATACCAAAATAAAATGCACATATATAACAAATTATTTTATTGATGCATAAATTATAAACCATATTCTATTTTTGTAATTTTAAATAAAGCTCACACCCTTAAGTTTTTCTACTCTACCCAAATGCTTTAAATCGTGGATGTCTCCCGTTGAAATTGTATATTCCAATTCATCACCATTCATATAAGTTTTTACTGTTGCTCGTCCGTCTAGATTAGCCTCGGCTTTTCCACTGGGCAGAATTTGTTCCCTAAAAGAAGAAAAAAATGGATTACCTAGATAATATTTTTTAATTGCACTTAATTAAAAAAAATTGCATTTTCCGTATCATCTCAATGACCCTCTTAAGTCTAGGAAATCTAGGTTTGTCTGAGTAAAGGGGACGGGGCCCGACAGTTTATAGTAGAATCCGAACCACTTCTTAGGGAAAATTTGCCATGAAAATGTTTTTCGCTATGTGGGATTCGAACCCACTTCGCTAGATATGCTCAGATTGCAAGTTAGACGAATACAATAAATAAAACTTTATTATTATTATACAGTGTGTCCCCAGATTGTATTTGCGATAGGTGTAATATACCAAAAAAATTAGTACGGCTTTCATTTTCTGCAGTCTCGGTCTGCTTGATGTAAAATGGGTTTTTATCAAATTTCAGTTAAAATGGGATCTAACTCGCGGAGTTAATCTAAGAAGAAAATAAAAGAAAATAAATCATTGTAGGTAAACTGGTCTTTCTGTTAATTTTACGGAAAAATTCTATTTGGATAAAATATTTTGCATTGAAAGTTAGAGCCATATGCCAACTTTCATTGCATTTGAACAAAAAATAATATTAATAATAATAATAATAAGAATACCTCTTGAAGAAGGGTGGAATTATGTAGTAATTTAGGTGGGGTACTATTTGAATAGGTTTTTAGTTGAATTCGTTGAAATTGTTAATTATGTTAAAAAGTAAAAAGCTATTTAAGTAGTATTTTTTTTTTTGTTCAAATGTAATGAAAGTTGATATATGGCTCTAACTTTCAATGCCAAATATTTTATCCAAATAGAGTTTTTCCGTAAAATTAACAGAAAGACCAGTTTACCTGTAATGGTTTGTTTTCTTTTATTTTCTTCTTAAATTAACTCCGCGAGTTAGATCCCATTTTAACTGGAATTTGGTAAAAATCCATTTTACGTCAAGCAGACCGAGACTGCAGAAAATGAAAACAGTACCAATTTTTTTTTGGTATATTACACCTATCGCAAACACAATCCGGGGACACACTGTATATTACAATATATTCCAGGCACCTGTGTCCGGATACTGTCAGACATTCACGGAGCGCAGCTCCGTGACAGTTGAATGACAGGACGGAACGGACTCTGGTCAACTTCAAAAAATAAAACTTTGACCTGAACTGCTTTCACCATGGGGCAAATTAAAAAAGGTATTAACAGACAAATTTTCAAAAAATGGATAGTAAAACTTAATATTAACCGGAAGTAAAACGCGCTGTTTTAAATTATGATATGCTAATACGGGAAAAAGAACCAAACCAAAAAACCCGCTTCAGAAAATGGTGATTACTGAACGAAGCGACTGATCTACCGACCGAATATGTAACACTATCGTATTACAGTACGTAGATGTAAAATTTAGAAATTATCTCATATCTAATGATAATTTTTCTTATGGGTTATTATTGTAGTAAAAGGTATCACCTTCAATTTCGATATGGTCCAGACACTTACTCTTACCCTCAAGGGGTGAAACCCACCTCTTAATTCAGATATTTAATATTTGAAATAATATTACTGATTTATTTTTGAAACGGAGGATATTTATGTTTTTGAGTTTGCTGGTTACGAATAAAAAAATTTAATATTACGAACGAAATTTTTTGTAATAATCCAGTCAAAACAGACAAAAAAATGTCCAAACCTCGGAAAAATTTCGATGGAGTTGAAAATTTATACAGACCTTTAAATCATCGTTTTAAATGAAATATCAAAAGTCCCCAGTGATCCGACCGGGCTGAAAATTGTATTGAAGGTCAAAGGTGCAAAAACTGTTTTTGAAGAATGTCTCTTAAACCGTGAGTTTTTTCGTAAAAATAGTTGGTATAAATTTTATAGAACATGCGATTCTCTACAAAAAATATTCCTACATTTATTTTAGTGACTGTTCGTGAGTTATCGCGATTTAAAAAATTGCAAATATTAATATGCACTCATACGCGGCATGTATACTTCACTCGATGTTGAATATAAGGAGGTTTGTGAAAGTATGTTCACACCATAAAATATATATCGGGTGACCACGAGGAACAGGGCGTTTTTGGTTGGGACTGTACTAGGCAATGAGAGATGGGAGGGAGACGGCCATGAGCTCGTGAAGTTATGTCATTTCAGTCAGAATGGTGCAGTGGAGGTTACTTCGGCTTCGGCGTACTTTCCTCACTCGTCTCATTTGCCGGTTTGGAGATGTGCCTTGGCCTCCGAGATGTGCCTTGGCCTCCGCGTTCTCCAGACCTCAGCATGTGCGATTTCTTCCTCTGGGGTTACAAACCCCGCACATTACAGGAACTTAAAGATGCGATTCGTCGTAAGATTGATCAGCAGACATTGGAAATATTGTGGGAGAACTGCAAAGGCGGAGTGGAAGATTGCATCGATGAAGGCGATCAACATCTCTCAGACATTACTTTCCAAACATAACTTAAATGGCATACATTTCACTATATTTTTATGTCAATAAATAATTTTTTACTTCAAAATTAACCGAATGATATATTTTTTAAAAAAGCCCTGTTTCTCGTGGTTACCCGATACAAATAATACATTTCTGAACATAAACGTCTGTCCCCAACAGTTAAGGCCTAACTATTCCACTCATTTAACCTTGAGAAACATCTGCCGGCTATTCTGTTAGGCAATCCAAACCACGTACCTACCTACGCCCGCATTTTGCAAAACAGGTAAAATAAAGGTATTTAAATAATGGAAAAAATATTTAATTGATTGTGCTGAAGTATTTACAAAGATGGACTCTTCTCCATACATTACTCTCGCTAATGGAATTCGTTTTCTTCTTGCCATGTATGGAGCTCCAAAAAAAATTGATTCTATAGACCACTATAGATATTTGAGTTTTATGAAAAGTACACGACTTAATAAAGTTGTACAGTTACCTGTCTTCCTCCAACATCTGCTGCCGCTTATCAGCAATTATATAGAGTCTAATGTCAGGTACAAGTATGGCTTGGTAACGAACTGGATCCTGAAAATTGGGGATGGGTATCAATCAACAACTATTTGGAGCCAATTCGAACTTTGCTCCCGTCTGCTCCAGAAAGACTTCCCAATACCATTTTTTGTAATTGCATCAAGGGTTGCAATCATAATTGTGGATGCAAAAAAGTTGAACTATTTTATTCAATAGTATGTGGGAATACAAATACAAGAGATGATAATGATTTCAATATAAATTAAGAAACATCCATGTTGTTTCTTACAACAATCTACAGAAATCCAACAACTAGAGGAAGAAGACGAAAAAGGTGTAGAAGAAGGAGAAGAAGAAGAAAGTGCAACCTGCTGATATAGAATTTGAGAATGTAAAAGTATTCTTGTTTCATAATTCACCATTTTTTTAAATCGATATAAATCTGTTATTGAATCACATCAGATTGTGTATTACACCTACTGAGGATACCACGTAAAAAAGATTTCGCCAAGCACTCTACCTCGAAGGTTGTTCGGAAAAGAGTGCATGTTATGAGTTTTGCAATTTTTTAAATGGCGATAACTCACGGACCATTATTTATACGAAAAAAAGTGCAGGAATCTTTTTTGTAAAGAAACGCATGCTCTATAAATTTTGTATCAACTATTTTTACGAAAAAACTTACTTTTTAAGTATTCTACAAAAACCATTTTTTTGCACTTTTGACCTTGAATAAAATTTTCGGCACAGGTCAGATCAATGGGGATTTTCGATATTTCATTTAAAATAATGATTTAAAGGTTTGTATAAATTTTCAACTTCCTCGGAATTTTTCCTAGGTTGACTGTTTATTCTGACTGGACTACAAGGTAAGGGTTTTAAACAAAGAAAAAATGATCATCTAGGTGATGTATTAAAGAAAACCAGCATTTTTGAAAAAAAAATTAATTACTGGAACAATTACAACAAAATGGCGACATTTTGTAAACAAAAATGTGAATGCGCTTTGTTCCGGCCATAACTTTTTTAGTTTTTGTGATATAGAAACACACAAAAAATAATTTTAAAGACAGCTTAATTATCTTTAATTCTATTTCTTAGAATTGTGTGTGTGGAAGTATCATAGTTTCTAACATTTAAACTAAGTAATTCATCCTATAAACGTTCGGATGCCGTCTATAAACTTAAATATCTCTGAAACTATTAATCCTACAGAATTATAAAAAAAGGAAATACATTCTCAGTTTATAAGTTTTATTTTTTATGGCCACCATTTTTTTTTTTTACTAAAACTAATATTTATTGACATATTTGCAAAGAAACACAAAATATACTCTTTTTTGGATAATGCCTGTTTAGTTTAAAATGCATTTTTTTTCTAAAGCAGTGCTGTAAACGGACGAAAAATTTTAAGCGTCTTGATCTTACTGTATTGTCTTACTGTTTTTATTAAGAAAATATGAAGAAGCACATTGTTTCTGTCATAACTTATTTGTTAATTATGCTATGGAAATAGTAAAAAAAAATTATTTGAAAGGCTAATTAATAGTCTTTAATTTTGATCCTTAGCATTTTTGGCGTAAGTGCCATAGTTTCTGAGATATTTAACATTGAAACTAAATACTTCTTATAAACATTCGAACGCCATCGTTAGACTTCGAGATCTCCGAAACCATTAATTCTTCAGAAATTAAAATAAAATGGGATTCATCCTTAATTTAGTAGCTTTCCTTTTTTCTCTATCATGTTTTCGCTCAATGCAATACTTTTCGAGTTATTTGACGAAAATCGTTTTGAAATATAACTTTTTTCAAGCTAAAATCCCAACTTTCAAGTCGTTATAACTTAAAGACTATCAGTTTATATCATATGTTGCATAAAGCCGGTTCTTCTCAAAATTGTGTTCTCTTTCAACTACGATATTTTTGTTTTTTTGTAGGTGCCACCCCTTGAAAATGAGTTGCATCTAGCCCCTATAAATTAGCAAGCCCCCGACATAATATAGAAACTTTTCCTTGATGCATTTGTTATTAAATTGCCAAAAATAAAAGAAAATTCATATGAGATTATTCCGAAGTCAAAACTTCTAGTTACTGTACTATCAATTCTCCCGATCTGTTAAATTTTTCATTCGGTGAAATTACTTACTTTGTAATTCTGAATCCTCTCTCATCAGCCTCATACTCGACGATTCTCATAATGAAACCATCATCATATGCGTATCGTCCTGTCACTTTTCCTCCTTGTCTGTTCTCTTCTCTCAATTGGAAATTTCCATTAATATTATCATCAACTAGAGTTTTGAATTCGTACTTAGCATTTAGTGCCCGGAGTCTTTCTTCTTCCGAATTGTATGCTCCCTTCAAAGATACAATAGTAATATTAAAGGTACTTAAAAGAATGAAGGATTTGTGTGACTATAATACAAAATAAGTTTACTAGGTCTGCCGTTCATTTTTTATGAAATTTTGTATCGCAGTCGCATTTGTAATTGATTTCGATTAGCATTGTCACACAAATTACACAGGTTTACAAAAAAATTTATATATTCTGCGTCTGAAATGTGAGTACATTATTTCAATTTATTTTTGGTTTATTTTTGGTTATCTGTGTATCCGAGTCTTGTGTTTTTCTGTTGCTACTTAATTCTGCACTGGATACTACGCCCTGCCTGCCCAGTATAACTCTCGTCACGTAAGCAGTCCAATTGGTAAACACCCTTGACTAGTAGTCTAAGGATGGGGTCCTTGTTTGAGGGAAGCGTTTGTCGAATTTTCTTTACCGTTGGGAAACGTGCACCTATTTTATTCTCGAAGAACGCCGACCCTAGACTACTAATCAAAGGCGTAAGTGACCCCGTTACAGTGGTATTTCTAGAATTCACTATACAAAAAAAAATCTCTAATTAACCAGTTTTGAAAATGCATATATTTACCAGTCCAGATATGTCGTGTATGGTGGGATAACAAATATGAAAATAAATACGGTACCTGATATTTCTCGTCCTGATATATATTGTTGTGAACGTTGCTTGAGTGATCAAGTTTATGACCAAACTGAGAACTGGTCTCGAGCAACTTCTTCTGAGCCTCAATCTGTTGAGAGTTGGCAATTACAGATGCCGCGTTTTTTTTGTTTTCTAAATTGGTATTGAAAAGGGACTGGGCATTGACGTTAGATTCACTTTTTTCAGAGCGACTTATTTTAGACTCGCTCTTTTCATGCGTAGTGCTCTCAGTAACTTTTTTAGATGAATTTTCTACGAAATTCTTCTGTTGGTTGCTAGTTTGACCTAGTCGTTCACCAAAGCTACTGAGTAGTTCTTTCTGAGCTAATTCGGCAGCTGAATTCTCTTCATGGACGTTACTCTGATGGACCTGGCTACTTGCGAAGCTGCTCTGAATGTCTTGAGCGGCAGAAGTTTGCTCGAAATTACTCTGAGACACAGCTGCTTTATTCTGAGACAGAGCCGCTTGGTCAACTAAACCGACTGATCTACGTGCGTTTTGTGATGCCATGATGCTTTCGCCTTGGGCTACGGACGACTCAGATGACTGAGACGAATGTGATGATTCCGTTTGGATCCTCGATTCTTCAGATTTACTAAGACTCTCGGCTGATGACTGAATTCGTGCTTGTTCTACAGACTCGACGCCGGCGACTTGCTGAGATTGACCAACTGTCGACGAAGCAGCCACTGTGTTGCGAGAAACTGCAGTTGATTGTTGTGAACTCGTTTGGGAGCTTAATTGTTGATTTTGGAAAACTTGAGCTGATGATTGTGCTTGTTCTTGCCCTTGTCCAGGCTGTCCCTGTTGTCCTTGTTGACCCTGCAAAAATTTCAGTAGATTTTCACTAGACATTACAAAACAAAAATAAATGTTTTTTTTTTGTCAGCGCATAGGTACATAAACGTGTAAAAGCCACGAGATTTTGTTAGTTAATAGACCAGCCAACGAAGGGATTGTAGATGAAAATGTTTGAATCAAAATTTTTGACTTCACGTCTGTATTTGGAGTAGTTAGGAGGTAAACATACTAAAAGTCCACGAACCTACGATGTGAGCGGGGTGCAGAGGGACACAAAGAAGGTCAACTTTTTGTAGAGCATTAAATTTTCTTTAAAATGGGTATAATATTGATTATGTTACATTTATCTGAGCAAAACTTGTAGCAATTTGAAAATATCTTGCAAATTTCGAGATATATGGAACAAAACCGTATATTATTGCACTTTCTTTTCTTTTATTTATATAGAGTTAATAGTTTCTAAGATATGGAAGATTGAAAATGGCGTCAAAACGTGTATAAGACGAAGTATTTTATTTTAAATATTGAATGTTTCAAAAACTATGACACTCAAAAATGCACGGTATCATTATTTTTATGAATCGGAATGACGTTTCCTACTTTTAAACAATCAGGGAACGTTCCCGTTGAAAACGATAGATTTACCAGATACATTAAAAGTAAAACTAAATCATTTTAGAATTCGTTTTATTAAGAAAACCGGTATATATCATATCCTGAGGAGTGTTTATTTTTAAGTTTTCGTATCAATTTTGATTATATTTATCGCACATTTTAAGGCATATGAATAAATTCCTTATTAATAGTGGTAATAAATAGTACCACGGTACCAATACGGTTCCATTTGTGTTTTGCCCCAAAAACCAATTTGATGATTTTTATTTGCTCATAAATCACATAATTTACTATTCCCGGAGAGATTTCGGTTTTTCTAGCATTACGCGGGTCAATTAGAATAAATAATGACACACTTAAATGGAAAACTAAAAATTGAATTAAAATAAATATAGATGTTTCAACTGTCACTTATGGTATCATTGGATTCTGAAAATTAAGCAGAATTAAAAAATGCATTAATATACAGGGTGTTCCGCTTGAAAATCAAAAGTTAACGTCATTTTCGGTAAAACCGGAAGTGGAGGAAAATCATTTGTTGTCAAAAATGGATGTTTATGAGGTATATATGATGTTCCAAATTTAAATCGTTTATGTTTAAAACTAGAGGAAAAAGCCGTGATCCTATTATACGCGGTATAGCACTTAACTGTTCAAATTTTTTTACCCGTCTGAAGCTCTTGCTTTAGAAAAAGGCGATCCGCCACGTTGAAGCAGTCATATGATTTTTTAAATTTTATCCATCATCGACCTCAAAAACATAATAGTACAGTAGTTTGGTGAACTCGCTTCGGACTAATTCTATAGCCGTTATAAATTCAAATATTTTTGGATAGTTTGATTCAAAATTGGTCAAATATGATACATTAAAAAGGAATAAGGGTGCTCTTTCGTTGGGGGATTTCGAAAAAAAAGGGGACCACTGGAACGTGTAGAACGTCGAATTTTACCCTAAATAACCCTATAACGTTATTTTTGCTTCAACACCCACCGAGTTACGGGGGGTTTTTAGGCAAATAACACTGATTTTTCGAGGGTTTTAAGTAAATTACTCAAAGAGGATCACATTTTGAAAAAAGTTTGTCATAACAAAAAATGTAGCTTATGAAATAACAAAAATAATCCATGAAATAAAAATTTGTTTTTGCTTATCGTTGCCGAGATACAATTAATTTTAGGTGCATTTGAACGTGGCCCTGAAAAGGTCACGCTCTTTCAAGCAGTCATACACTCAAAGAAATAGTATGGGTAAATTCAACAAAAAAAATGGTTAACTAACAATATCGTTAATTTTGTTAAACCAAACTATATTGATGGTATTTTTAAACAAGAGGTGATTGTTATTTTAATTAATAAAAAGTTGTCGTACAACAAAACAAACATTAACTTAAAAAATAGATGAATAAGACTATTATTTTGTTCATCTGACTATTATTTTGTTGAATTCTGTCAAATTAAACTAGATAATAGTATATTTTATTTTTAACTATTATCGAATTGTAATTCTAACCCAGTATTAGTTCGCTGTACTATTGTACTTGGTAGACAAACCAATATTATTGTCGTCTTCTAGAAGTTCTAAAAGAATTACCATAAAATTTGCTTGCTTATAACGTAGTCTATTACAGAAATTATTCCCAGATGACGCCACATACAAATCACTAACAATAATCCATCATGCATTATCATGCACTCTTATGAATTTATAGAAAATTAATAACATGATTGCAGTGTTCAAATTCTCTCAGGGATCATCGATATATTTGGATGGGTCTTATAAACGATCTCTAATCTTTGGTTTGGGTGGTCTGATGTCTCAATACTGAGATTTTGGCTAACCAAAAAAAACTTCATCATACAATAAAGTGTAGATCAACCTAAAAATTAGTTGGCGAACAAGAAACAAAGTCGTTGTACTATTTAATTGTAGACCAAATTGAAAATGGTTAGTGAACATAAAAAAATGTCATTGTACTATTTAATTTGTTACAAGAAGATATGATTATTAAACTACTATTTGTTTACGAAAACAAATAAAGTTGTATGACTATTCTTTACTGATTGATTTAACTATGAAACTAGATAGGCGCGATTTCATATGCTCTCTTTGGTTGAATTTACCTATCATTTTCTTTGAGTGTAACCCTGGCTATCGTAGAAGCTAGATACCTGGTAAAAAACCTTTTAACATGTACCTTGAACCAAATTAAAGCCTATTACAGTAGCTTAAAATTTTCTTTTGGTAAAATCTGCAAAATCAAAAATGATGCAAGGGAAATAAAAAGGCAAAATTTTAATGTTTTTAACACAAAAGTGCCCGTTTTTTGGTTCCAGTATATTCCAAATTGAAAAAAAAATTCTAAATCGTGTTTTTTGTTAGTCTTTATTATAATATATGTGCTCATTTTTTTTTTAACGTGATGGATGCATTGTTTAAAAGATTTTACACTTAACGTATTTTGAAAATTTTTGACAAAATGAATTTTTTAACTTTAAGGTTAAATAACTTAGCAGGGAACCATTTTAGCTGAATGTTACTAGAGACAAAAAATTATGGCAATAAGGTAAGGATAATGTTACTTTTTTATTTTTTTGGTAAAGATAATAGCTTAGGAGATAGAAGTGTTTGAAGTTAAATCTTAACGTTTTTTTTTTTAATTTACGCATTTAAGATAAATATACTGTACTATTTTGACCTACCTGACCTTAAAGATGATTAAGCAACCTTTAAAATGCTTCTTTAGGATGATTTTTAGCGTTAATTGCAAAGGAGATATGACCGAAATAAGGAGCGCGCCTCACAATATTTTCAGTTATAAAGGAACGGTAATAATTTTTGTACTTTTTTGATATTCACGCACATTTCTTAAGTCGTTGGACATCTCATGCATGTAACTATTTGTGTAAATATGTATAAAGATGAAAATAACTCAAACACTGATGAAGATGAATAATTATAATAAATTTAGGTTAAATCTCTACATAATTAATAAAATTGGAAAAAATTAATTATTGTTTTACTCATTTGCTACACCTTAACACAAGAACCTGATCCAAATTCGTAATAAGCAACCCCAAAATCAAAAATGATGTTAGTTTCATTAATAAATTTCCAGTACATCCTTTATACCTATTTTTAACTTTATGGGTGGTTTTCACCCTCTTGGAGGCAAGAGCAATTATTTTTCTTATTACGGGATGGGTTTTACGTCTCAAAATATAACAATCTGCTAAGAAAGTCCTAATTTCTCAAAATAACAAAAAATAATTAATTCATCCATTTTACCCCTTTTATATCGTTGAGGGTGCAACATAAAACTTTTAATTTCTGAATTAACATTCGTGATCAGCGACCCCAAAAACATAAATAATATATGTTTCAATAATTTATTCTCAGTACATTATTAATTTTGTCTTTGGGGTGGTTTTCACCCTCTTAAGGATAAAAGCACATCTATTCCTTTTTAATATTTGAAGTTGATACCCTAAAGTTTAAGAATATTATTTACGGATCTTTTCGCACTCCTTGGGGATAAGAGCAAGTAACAATGCAGTATAAAAACTGAACAAAAATAACCCATTAAACATATTATTACATATGACATCTTTAAATTTGGCATCCAATTTACCTCTATTTAGTACTGTACTATAGTGCAACAAAAATGAAGATTTCGAATATAGCTATCAACTTTTTTTGAAAATTATCAGAAAAAATATTTAAATACTTACCTGAAGCGAAGAAAAGTGTGACATAATTTGTTGAAGGTAACTGGTAAAATTCGGATTACTAAAAAAGGACTTCATTGCTTCTTCGTTTCCCCCTTTGGGAAGCGATTCTGCCTGTGGTCGGCATTGTGCGTGGAACACATTTGCTAGAACAAACACTACAACTACTGTCTTGGAGAACATTTTGAAGCGAATGGTGACGTTTTTGTAAAAATCCTGATTTTTATACTGCGATCCTCAAGGTATATTAGACGATATATTGAAAACTAATTGTTTTTTTATATATTGATGGTTCTGATAAAATGTCTATGAACGTAGACAAATTATTCTAGTCAAACAGCACGCATTTCTGAAAGTTCATTAAAAGTGTATTAGGTATGCGATTCTTTAAATTTAATTTAATTTAAATTTTTTTGGCGCGACTGAATGAACTCGATTTTTTTAACCAGTATGTAATTAGAAGAAGCTATTTTTGGAAATGTAAGAAAATTAAAAATACTAGGTGTTATAATATTCCAGAAATCACAAATCTAATGTACAGATTCAGCCAGATATGCTTTGTTTTATTTTATTTTTGAAATACACCATACAGTAGTACACAATCATTTATATTTAGAATTACTTCAATTCGATTGAGTGGGAATATTTAGTTAGCCAATTTAGTGATGGACAAATTTCCCTCAAATTGTCCACAGATTTATCACTGTAGAGAAAGAAAGGAAAGTAAGTTCGAAGGCAAGCAAAGGTATTTTGTTGAAGAGGATTAAGGCAGTGAAATATTACACAGCCCTATTAGTAAGTTAATTCGTGGTAATTTTAAGGTAACTATTTTTATAATTATTTTTTTTGTCCAGATTGGGGCAACAATATACAGAAAGTAGATAATTTCATAATAAATAAAAAAAGTGTATACGTTGTGATTTGCTTAATACCTAAATAATATTCTCTAATCATGTTTTCTATTATTAACCTAAAAAAGGACCTATTTATATCACAAGATAGAAGAGGGGGTACTTAGACTTACATGTCGGTAAATTGCTGAATATAATTATTGGGATGAAACATATATAAAGGGCCCCATTCACATTGAGATCTGTATCGCTACATGTTACAAGTATCAGTATCATGATACAAATATCTGTGTGTATTTGATTGTTTCAGTATCGTTGTATCGGTATCAGCTGGTATCGCCGTCTGTTTCACTGTCGAGAAACTGCGATACCGTGCCCTTGAGACTGATACTTGTTGCGGTGTGTATTTTCCTGTATCTAGTAGCGAGATACGAACACGAACGTGAATAATATATTTCTTAAAAATAAAATAATATGTCTGATGATCAAGAATTTTGGGAGGAATTCTTAAACGTCTATAAACTGCTTGTGGAATTATACATCAAAAGAGTATTCAAATCAGGGCTGGCTCCAGGTATTTTGCCGCCCCGGGCACAGTTTCATTTTGCCGCCCCTCTCTTATATAAATAACATTAGGGTCAGGTGTGGTAAAAATGAGACAAAATTACCATCTTTCAATTTTTAGGTTGCTTAGAAACAAGTCATATTTAATGAAAGATTGGTATCATATGTAAAAATAACAGGAAAAACTATATTTATATGTATTCTTTTACTAAAAAGTACCGTTAATCGATAAAGAAAAATAAACAGTGTCTCATTTTTACCCTCCAAGTGGGGTAAAAAAAAGACTGTGGAGGGCAAATGAAAGACTCGTGATTTATTCCCATTCTTGTTGACGTCGTACAAATGGAAG
Organism: Rutpela maculata; assembly: GCA_936432065.2. NCBI lineage: Eukaryota > Metazoa > Arthropoda > Insecta > Coleoptera > Cerambycidae > Rutpela > Rutpela maculata. The sequence continues at coordinate 41,826,755 of OW386292.2, forward strand.
TGCAAAAATAAGACAGAGGAGGGTTTTTTCTTTTATATGTAATTTATTCAGATTTTTTACTAAACAAAAAGGGGCTTGCAGAAGGGCTAGCTTCTCTTAAATTAGGAAGCTGAAATGTGCCTGCTTCAGTCTGCCCATTTGGTCTCTTTAGTCTTTTTTATTAATAAACTTGATCACAAAATATCAAGTATGACCAGAGCTGGGCGAGTACACGGATACTTTACTCGTATTTTGTACTCGAGTACCAAAAGTACTCTTTTTTAATTATTCGTAAGTACTTTTTGGTTTAGAGGACTTAATACTCGTATTGCAGCACATTGAAAATTACTCGTACAAATTGTTACTAACCAGTTAATTGTCATCTGTCGTCAGCTCAGCAGTGTATATTATATATATTTGATATTATACAGGGTGTCTCACTTTTTATTAGCATGACTTCATTAGTTGGTAAAAGACCTAATTTTGAGAATAAAAGTTTCCATAATCATTGATCCTAAGATGCTCCGTTTCTGTGACACAGGGCATTGTATTTGTAAATACATTTTTATTATTATTATTTTTTAAAATAACCGCTCCCAAAAAAATCCGTGATATTGCTGCGAATGACTTCTTTGAGAGCAAATAATTCAATACTGAAAACCATTGGTTGCCTATTAGTATCAATTGAGAAGATACGAAGATGGAGAGATATTTACTATTCATGAAACTTAAGAAAAAATTATCGCCGAATTGAAATTTTGCAAATATTTTCAAAAAATATTAAACAGCATTCAATTTTATTTAGAAAATGCCCTTTTGCCAGAAATCCATAGAACGCATCGTTTTCAAGAAAAAGCGACAATACTGCTTTTATAGAAGCCAAACCATGATTTTACATTGTCTTATTTATTATTTTATTTCATTTTATTTTATTTTATTTTATTTTATTTTATTTTATTTTATTTTATTTACTTTCGGGATAACATTGAGTGCCATTCCATATTTTTTGTAAATATGTAGAAAATTTCAATTCGGCGATCATTTTTTATTATTAAAATAAATATTTAAAAAAAAAATCATCTCTATTTTCGCCACTAAAAATAATAGGATAGATAGGTGATGATTTTCAGTATTGAATTTTTTGCTACGAAATACTAAGTCATTCGCAGCAATATCACAATTTTTTTATGAGCGATTATTTATAAAAATGATAATAAGGAGCAACGTTTGAAGAGACTTTTATTCCAAAATGAGGTCTTCTATGAAGGTCTGCTAATAAAAAGTGAGATGCCCTATGCCTATGTTATAAATAATAATGTTTTTATTTTCTGTGAACCATAATGCCTAATGGTTATTTCGTTAAATTTGTTTTATTAAATAAAAAGTTTTATTTTATTTTAAACTTGACTGAGTGTCTTTTTATCTGTTCTTATCTATATAGTTAAAAAGTTCTATCTAAAGACTATGAAGAGAAAATATTAACTTATTTTAACGGTTATGGGTACTCGTACTCGTTACTCGAATTTATGATGGTTTTGCGAGTATTACTCGTACTTATACTTTCTTATTAATAAAATACTTACGAGTATTGTACTCATAAGTAAAATGAATCGGGTACTCGTACTCGAATTTTTGCAAGTACTTTTTTTTGGTACTCGGCACAGCTCTTAGTATGACACTTCTAATTGACGTCTGCCAAATATGGACAATACAAATAGAGAAACTATAAAATCCCCAAAAAAGTACTAACGTGCGTTCAAATTTTGAAAAGTGAATTAAAGAGTTTACTGAATAATATTAACAGTAGGTATAGGACCTGATTGGATAACATAAAACAGTTCTGAATGTACAAAACAAACTTGAATAAAAAATTAAATTTAATTTATTTCAATCTGAGTTGGGTATCACCTTGTCTTTTATTTACCCCGCTACTGTCTGTCTCATTTTTACCCCACCTGACCTTATCTCTCAGTCCGTTATTTTTTATAACATTTTAAGAGTCACCTACTGAATATTCTTGATAACTTGTTTTTTTAGTTGCAAAATTTACAGCGATTTTTGAATTTTCAGCAATATGTATTTAAACTTAACTTAAAAAAAATACCACAGAAATTAAACAAGAAATAAAATCACATATAAGAAACAGAATGTATATAAGTAACCTACTTTATATACAAACAAAACTAACAATAACAAATTATTTATATAAAGTTAACATTACTATTACTATATTAGTGAAACAATTGTTTCCTAGCTTTTTTATATTTTTTGGTAACTATGGATTTGAAGAATCTGCCGCCCCTAGAATTTTGCCGCCCGCTTCGCCTACCCCCCCCCCCTGGAGCCAGCCCTGATTCAAAAAGGGCAAATTCGCGAAGTAGCAACCAGAGACTTGATTGACATGTGCAAAGAAAGATATCCCAATGCGGACCGCTATTTTGTTATAAAAAAAATTCATAGTTTTCGACGCCTTTCTTTTTTTAAATATTTTGACAGTACTATTGCAACTGCTATAATTACCGGTTGGGGAGGTAACATTTCACATGCGCGTATTGAACTGAACTGATGTTTCATGGTTCCGTCTCAATATGTATGGCAAACTTGATAGTTGATACAAATCTCAGATACACGTATTGACATTTGTATCGATACATGTAGCGATACAGATCTCAATGTGAATGAGGTCCTTTAGATGACAACTTTGAACACTTGATGTCTCCAGCCAAAGTTGCTATTACGGTATATAGTCGAGTACACTCTAAGCTGGCGCGTCCAAAGGTCGCTTCATCATATAAACTAAGAGAATAAGACATACGCAACTAGTTCATCTCTATGTTCAAATCGTACGTCGTGTTACCAACTCATACATACGCCACCTTAGAATGATTTTGGTATACGATTCTCTCATCATGCAACGAAGAAAGGACCTCGCACCAAATGCATGGGTATCCATAACAATTTTCATTGAGAATGACCTAAGGATTCTAGGTCATTCTCAATGAAAATTGTTATGGATACAGTTCCAAAATGTCTTTATTTTAAAAATACAGCAGGTGGAATCTCCAGAATTCAAAATTTTAAAAACGCGATTTTACGCATTTTTTATCGAAACGGTAAATACTTTTAATATTTAATTTGCTTTAAGAATGTAGTACTGATGTACAATGTAACATAGGAAAATACATTATTCTAATATTCGTATAAACTGTTGAGTGAAGAGTTTTCACTCAACGATATAAACAAATAAAATATTCTTACGCAAATAAGAATACTATTTTTATTCCAATGGATTTCCAAAACACAAACGAGATCCATTATATGGATGATTCGTTTTCCTGATAATATATTTATAAAAACCGCTGCCCAAGGAATCACTACTTCCACATCCAGATTCTCTATCCAAGTCACTCACAACGAAAAAATTTTATATGTGAAAATAAATGTTTATGGAACTTTAATAATATAATATTTGAAATCCTCTACCCCAAAAACCCATAAAACGATACCCCACATCGGTAGTGGGGTGGGGGGTGGTGATAGGGGGTGATAGTGGGGGGTGGATGAAGTAAAAAAATATTTTGAGGTTTCTGGTTCCTGTACATACACTAAATCACAATTTTTTTTTCGTCTCCTTTAATGGGGGTGGCTAATGCCAAAATTTTTTTTGAGACCTTAGCTTCTCTTGTATATACTAAATACCAATTTTATGGACTCTTACCTGCTTGATTGACCTATTTACCCCAAATTTACCCCAATTTACCCCCCAACCCTTCGACGGAACAAGATGAAAATATAATCTAGTTCTAGATCTCGTTAAAGTACATATGTGTACCAAATTTCAAGTCAATATCTTAAACGGTTCCAGAGTAAACGTGCGCACAAAAAAAGTTACAGACAGACAGACCGACCGACAGACAGACCGACCGACAGACAGACCGACCGACAGACAGACCGACCGACAGACAGACAGAAATTTTTTTTTCGCTCAAATTTAAAATATCGACGTTTCATGACATTTTAAGCCTATTTGGACAATAAAAATTTTAAAAAATTTTTTTGTCGTTACTATACTTCCACTGGACGTGGAAGTAAAATTACTAAGAATTAAAAAAGTTTGCGTTGCATAGTAGAAAAAAGTATATTTTTGTTGGACCTCATTAAATAAATATACCGTTTTCCTTCTGTTTTATTGATTCTAGGCCACAAAAGTTCTTTAGCTTAAAAAATGTGATTTTGGCATTTTAAAGTAAAATTGACATTTTTATTGCATAATATTTAAAAACCACATTCTTATTTATTTTTAATTAACGAGATCTAGAACTAGATTATATTTTTATCTTATTCCGTTGAAGGATTGGGGGATAAATTGGGGTAAATGGGGGTAAATAGGCAAATCAACCAGGTAAAAGTCCATGAAATTGGTATTTAGTATAAGCGAGAGAAGCTAATGTTTCAAAAAAATTTTGGCATTTACCACCCCCATTACTACCCCCCACCCCTTATTAAAAGGAGTAAAAAAAATAGTAATTCAGCCTAAGGCCTCAGCATGTTTTTTACTTAATCCACCCCCGCTACCATCCATCTACCACCACCCCCCACTACCGATGTGACATATCGTTTTATAGGTTTTTGTGGTAGACGATTTCAAATATTATGTTAGTAAAGTTCCTAGTAAACAATAATTTCCACATTGTGAAGTGCAAATATAGTATCAAAACGTTTTTCTAGGTGTGGAATTCTTATGTATTATGTATATCTGTGCCCAAAAATTCCTTGTGCGTCAAAAGTTATATGCACTTTTTAACGCTCTCACGCATTTTCAATTTATCTGCTTAATATATCTTGTACTAGTAATTGGATGGGAAAATACTGGCTTATTTGGAATAAAATTCTTAAAAAACATAGACCTGTCTGATATGTATTGGTCAATCCGCCATCTTGGGAAAAAATAGAAAATAGTCGAAAAAATCAAAATTGAATATCTTTTCTTTAAGAAGGAGTAATTTCACCAACGTTGGCAGAAATGAAACTCATCTAAGGTCAAATATAATGCACCAATCCCGGACATCGTATGTCAAATAGAACGGTCAAAGATGGCGGACGAAATAAAATTTTCAACTCTTCGCCAATTATCAAGGAGGCATTGTATGTCATTTTTTTTCTTTTCGATTGTACGTTATTTTATGTACATTAAAGGGATAGAGTTCATTTTTTTTAATTTGCAAACAGATTGCGGTTTTTTATTTTCAAAAAAGTGCATTTTTACAATTTTCAAAAATGCACTTTTGACCCTCCTTTTTTCACCTAATTTTCATTGAAACAAAGTGAAATATACTATAGAAAGTCTCGTATAACTTCAACAATTTAGTACAAAATGAAACTCCATTAATTTGAAAAGGAAATTTATTAAGCATACGCATGGTATAATAATAAATATATGAATATATGATCAGTAATCAGAACCAAGCAGTCAAGACTAGAGTAGTATTATTTTTTATGGGTATGATGATGAAAAGTATATAGCACTAAGAATAACGAGCGCATTCGTCGTTTAGAAAAAAAATCGGCAGCTACTGGAAGCGATTGGAACCTCCCCACCCAGTGGATCTTTGAAGCCGAAAAGAGCACTAAAAAATATGAACGATCTCATTTAATTATATTTATTAAAACAGAAAAAAAAGTCTTGCGTTCGGTGGGATTTGGACCTACGAACTTGAGTGTTAAATTTATAGTCTGCACAACGTTAACGTTTTATTCAATGTTTTAATACAAATATATGCCTCATCGGATCCTAGCCCGGAGCCAGACAGAAAACCACGGCGAACACCGCCGAGGCGGGTGTGAGGCTGGACGGGGTAGGTCCGGTTTAGCTTTGAAAAAAATAGAAATGTGTGTTTTCTGTAGGCAGGCTTAAAAACTAGGTTAAAATTATAATGTGTCCATATGGACCTAAAATTAATATAAAAATAAACACAACACTATAAATACTAAGTTCGTAGGCAAGAGCACTTAACCATTTTGATTATTGATACGATAAACACAACTAAACGAAAAAACCCGTTCGTTGGTAATGGGTGGCAGAGATGGCCATCTTTGGGAAAAACCATATAACTCTTGGTGGACAGTTTCCCTGGCAGCTGTGGCCGGGGTAGTGTTCATGGTGGATCGTTTAAGTTTGAGTTGATATATTTTGTTTTATCTTCTGGCCTCGACCGATTTTTCACTAAATCGGTCGGGGAAGTGACAACTGTCAAGTATTTGGTTCCAATGTTTTTATGGGGGAATTTGGGTTTTGTCAGTTTTCGAAAAAAAAATTTAGGTCGGTACCAATGTCTTAAGTTGTTTTTAGGTTATGTTGCTGGAAGAATTTCCGGCGGGGTGCCGGAAGTAGCGGAAATAGTTTTTAAAATATAATGTCACTGTCACTTTTAAAGTTTTATTGGAAAAAACTCACCGAAAGCGTTTAGGTGGGGTTGCTTACACTTGTAGGGCTTGTGAGCGGTTCACGAAGGCCTCTCACACCTTCCGTGGGCGAAAAAACTTGTAATCTCTCGATGCACTTGACACGTCAAAAATACTCAGCATACAGTCTGCACGCTTTAACACACTAATCTACCGAACGTTAGGTTAGAGTATAAAATATATCTTACACAAGAAGCATGTTATTTTGTTTTTTAATTTTTTTCACGGAAACCAAATCGAAAGAGTGCAAGTGTAATATCGTTGAAATCGAAATTTGTACTGCTTTTCAATGGTTCGATTACAAATTGTAAGTAATCATAAAATAAACAACTTGTTGTGCCAAACTGGCACTACACTTAATCCGATCTCAACCAAAACCTTTTCAGATCTTCTGGAACACTAAAGAAATCCTCATGCAAAGTTTCATCCAAATCCGTTTAGTAGTTTCGCCGCTATCGTGCTAACATACATTCACACATACACACACAGATATTTTTCACAAAAACCACTTTTTTGGGTTCCTGGAACCTCAAAACGTAAAGATTTGATGTTATCTTAATTTTCGATTTTGGACTAATGTTATTAACCTCCCACAATTTTATTGTGGGGAGGTTAAAATGTTTGCGTAAATATTTCAATCACAAGTGACATGAAATCCTCAGTTAGTCAAAAAAAATTTCTAGCTAATAGTAAAAATAATCGAACCATTGAAAAGCTTTATAAAATTATAACGCAAAGACAAGCGCGGATTTATGATTGGGGGGGGGTAATGGGGTAATTACCCCCCCAAGATTCTGTAAACCATCAATTTTCGTTTGTGTTTATAATTTTTTTTTTCTGTACTAGAAATTTTTTTTGTGATTTTCTCCCTCTGCTCATCAATTTTAATGTTCGAGGCAACACGCGGCTGTGTTACCCCCCACAATCAAGGCCCAGATCCGCCCTTGCGCAAAGAGTTAATAGATGATGACTTTAACGTTAAAATACGCAGAGAAGACGCCGATACTACAAAAGTTAATACTGCTATTGATTTGAAAATCGAAGACAATGAAGTTATAATCGTTGGTGTCATTGACCTTTCGGTTATATTGACTCAACTAGCATTAATCAAATAATTGGCAAACATTATGAAGAAAATAGAATTGTCTGCAATTCCATGTACTGACGAGGTAATAGAAAAATACTGTTTAAGAATATATTTCAAAGTCCAAAAACGGTTAGGTTCTGAGATAGATCCGTTACAATTCGAGTGGCTTAAAACTGAGAATGGCTTAATGTCTGATGTTATGAGTGAAAGTAATGCTTTTCGTAAAAATTTACTAAGTGATATTTCTTATAAATGTAAGAAAGGTTTTAAAAATAATCTGGGTAGCTGTAGAAAATTAATGTTCTTTCTATGTGTCTATTGTAAAGGAAATAATTGTGCCAATGCTCTTCTACCTTTGATGAATCGGTTATCGATAAGGAATGCGGTGAACTTATGGCATATGATGGTAATGAAACTAATATAGTATATTTCATTTTGGAAGGAAAATCGCGCCATACACCCTAAGGAAGAAACACCAAGCAGCTACGGACACGTGTTTCGGAATTGTTGTTCCTCATCAGCGTAACGTAGCATCAAAAAGGATCTGGAAAAGATAGAGAGGAACAATATTGAAGGTTGAAAGTACAGTACACAGTACTCTTATTTATGCATTCATATTCAGATGGGCCTAATTTTATGCCTTCACCGACACTTGGCACGTAGAGCTCTATGCGGACTGCCCATTTCAACCTGACGAGTTAAATGAAATGAAATAAAAAGGAATTAGTAGGGTCAAAAAACAAATAAGGAAGGAAAATCGTGTTTTTTGACCCTACTAATTCCTTTTTATTTCATTTCATTTAACTCGCCAGGTTGAAATGGGCAGTCCACATAGAGCTCTACGTGCCGAGTGTCGGTGAAGGCCTAAAATTAGGCCGATCTGAATATGAATGCATAAATAAAAGTACTGTGTACTGTACTTTCAACGTTCAATATTGTTCCTCTGTGTCTTTTCCAGATCCTTTTTGATCCTACGCTACGTTGATGAGGAACAATAATTCCGAAACACGTGTCCGTAGCTGCTTGGTGTTTCTTCCTTAGGGTGTATGGCGCGATTTTCCTTCCTTATTTGTTTTTTGACCCTACTAATTCCTTTTTATTTTATTTCATTTTGTTTCGGTGAAAAAAGGAGAGTAAAAAAATGAGTTCTTGAAAATTGTAAAAATGCACTTTTTTTGAAAATAAAAAATAACGCACTTTTTTGAAAATTAAAAAAAAATGAACTCTATCCCCTAAAAGTACATAAAATGATGTAAAATCGAAAAAGAAAAAAAATGACGTACAATGCCTCCTTGATAATAATTGGCGAAGAATTAAAAATTTAACTTCGTTCCCCATATTTGACTGTTCTATTTGACATACGGTGTCCGTGATTGATGCATACTATTTGACCATAAAAGAGTTTTATTTTTGTTAACTTTGGTGAAATTACTCCTTCTTATAGAAAAGATATTCAATTTTGATTTTTTTCGGCAATTTTTGGTGTTTTTTATTTTTTTCCACATGGCGGATTAACCAATGCAAGTCGGATAAGAATTAAGAATTTTATTCCAAATAAGTCAATATTTTTAAAATTCCCATCCGATTACTAGTACAAGATATATTAAGCAGATAAATTGAAAATGCGTGAAAGGACGTCAAAAAGTGCATATAACTTTTGACGCACAATAGTGGAAGACCAGACCCTCTGAATTCGACACCCTCTATACAACTCGCGAACACCCACCTAAAAAATAGGTAATCTGATGTAAAAGAACCTGCTAAACTTGATTTTTGAATTCGCCCATTGATTTGAGATTGCCAAAATGACCAAATTGGCAATTTTCTAAACAAAATAAAAATTATGTGTTATTTTTCGTTTTTCATATAACACATCATATATTTTTTATTTTACTTCAGAATTTTTTAATTTTTTACATAATATTCTCTAACTATTCTTTGATATGTTGAAAGTAAAAAACTTTACCTAAAAAATAATTAGTTGGCAAAAAAAATAATAACTTTTCTTTGACGCAAAATCTTTAAAATTTGCAGAGTAAAATGTCCGATCGAGGTATCTTTTTTATTTTTAAAGTTAGGTGCCTACTATAACCGAAGAAAATGTTCCGAATGAACTAAATAAAATCTTTTATAAGAAGTTTTTTTTGCAATTTTGCTCCCTTATCGAAATATTCATTGATTGTTTCAGCGTCCGAACGAATGCGCCCTACTATGAATCGGCCGCAATCGCATCTAGAGCTAAACGCAGACACGTGCCGGGTGATTATTATTTTCCAGTGTCCATTTACGTTAAGTTGAAAGTGCTTTTTGTCTCAGTCCTTATATTTAGTGCGTTATAAACACATAGTTTGGCATAATTATTCGGATAGGAAATCAAAGGAAACAAGCTAAAAACGTACTCTTCGCCTGTTCACTGGATTTTTATATAATTGTTATACATTCAATAGGATACTTTTCGCAGTTTTTTGTAAATAATGTTACTTTTAGACATTTTTAATTTTATAGTACGATCTTAGTTGGTAAAAGACTTGGTAAAAAAACTATACCAAACCCCATTTGGGTTTCGATTCCGAGTCAAAATAACTACACCACTACCTTTCACGTAAAAGAATGTAAATTTTTACATTATAATACACGAGCTAAAATCATATTTTCACGGTTGTATATTACATTATGAAATGTATATTTGTAAAATATATAAATATTTAGATATTAAAATGAAATATCATTTCACCAGATTTCTATTCAATTACAAAAACATAAAAATTAAAAAAAAAAATTTTCAAATTTAAATCATTAAGTAATAACATTTTTATTTACCGATCGATTTTGTTCAAATAGGGTTCTTCCTCTAGCTAACACTAATTTACTGTCCAAATTTCAGTACAATCGGAATTTTCTTTCTTCAGTTATCGTGCTTACAAGAAACGTGATGGACGGACAGACAGACGGACATTTTGAAAGTTGTTCAGAATTCGTTCACTAACACAATGGTATGAAAATTTTTTGTCTGCGAGTGATATTTACGGTTTTAGAAATGTACCGATCAAATGCAAAATCCGATGACATTTCTGTGGCTCTAAAACAATATTTAGAACAGAAAAATTTATTTTTATCACTAAATCCAGTTTACCATGCATAATGTAGAATATACCCGAACTGCTTATAAAAGAAAATCAGAAATTGTAAATCCTAGTACAGAGAATACAAATAAAAAGGACATTTCTGCAATGTGCTATTTACAAGACAGCTTACCAAACTAAGCCCAGAATTCCAAATGTTTTAGATTTTGGATGGTACCTAAAGGAGGAAATCTTATTTCCAAAGATGATTTCAAAAAGCCCAAAACACAATTTTATTGAGTTAACTCCATTTTGTAAATGTAAATTATATAACTGTACTACAAGCTGCAAGTGTAGCAAAGCAAACGTGCTTGTTTATGCGAAGGAAAATGTAATCTTTAGTACCCACTTGCTGTTATAATTAATGAAAATATATTTTTTAATATGCATGTTTCGAGATTATCTACATAATTTTATAACATTTAATTGGGTTGTTGCACTAAGTTAAAATTTGAGGTGAATCTATGTTAAACAACAACAATTATTCATAAAAAATCATTAGAAACATGTAGAAGTTGAAATGAAAGTCTTATAATATTATAATATTAATTACAAAAATACATGCATTTAAAACGGAGATGACATAATAACGGCAGTCTGTAGAGAAGTTAGTTATAAAACGATGAGAAACGGGTACTAATTTAGAAACTCGCTGATAGCGACGGAGAAAAAAGACAATCACCACAGTTTAATCTGACATTATATTTAACGTCAAATTCAACTGACGTTCATAGGTTACAATTCGGTATAGTTTAACAGCATCTAGTTATGGATAAATATAAGTACAGATAGTGTTTTCTGCCGTACTGTGTAAATAATACCACCAATTCACCAGAAAAACTGTTGTGTTCCAATAATAAACGCTGAACGTAATAATGAATGATTCAAAGCCACCAGAGAAGGACCAAGTCTTCTTATTGTGGAGACCATTTCAATGTCAAGTAAAGTAACAAATTACAATGTATTCTAAGCGTTTTATTTGTGGTAAGTTGTATCTTAATGTAGGAATTTGATTTTTAATATGGGTTTATGTTGTAGGAAAAACGGCCGCATTACAAGACTTGTGTGGCGTTCTAGCTGTTACATATTTAAATTACCCGCCAAACTGGTGGATAAAACAGGGTGTATTTATTCTTAACGGCTCTAGATTAGAATGTTATTCATGCTTTGACCTTCTAAAAGGAGGGAAATGGCTTTAATCTGCTTTTATGTATTTTATCCAGTTTATGTTGGAATAAAGTGCAGTTGTTTTTGTTAGCTATTGATTATTTATGAAGCTCCCTAGACGCCCCATAATACTAGGATGATCAATAAATTAAGAAAGGAAATTTAAAAACTCGCCGTTGAAAAACTATACGAAACAAACTGTGAAATTCGTCTAAAGTCGGTGAACACAATCAGTCGGAAATGGCTACGAATGCGTTGGATTGTAGTTATAAATGCCTTTTGAATTATGTGTGTTATAAATACATATCATTGTTTATTGCTTAGATAGATACTAGCATAGAGTACTTACCTATTTATTATTTTTTGTTATAATACAGACCTTTCTTGTTATATTCATAAGTCTCATTCTGACTCTTCTTAGAAGTGAGTATCAATGGATAATAAATAATTTATTTAGTAGATAAACTTATTTTGTTGTTTTCAGTTAGATACGCATGTATATAGTTAATAGGAAATAAAACAATGAAAAGGAAATATTTAATAAAATACAAAGTACAGTTAACAAATTCATCTAAATTAAATAATAAAATACATATTAGACATATTATGTAATATTAATAAGATAAGCTAAAGGAAGTTCTTGCAGAAATTACAATAGTTTGTACTGTCTATAGCAGCTGTAACCTAACCTGTAACGTAAGTAGGTACCTTGCAGCTTTTGCACTTCCAATGTCAAAACGATCGTCTCTTTTTAAAAATTCGATGACCATAAATATATCTACCGCAAGTAGAATGTCAGAATTCGCTTTTACAGATACTGCCTTAGGCGTTTTGTAAAAATATATTAACAATAACTGCAAACATCAATCACTGCTAGCTAAACGTCAAATTTACTTTCGACATATGAGGTTATTTTCATTCTTGTCAGCAATGTCAACTTATTCGTCTTCATCTGTTCTGCTTATAAGTTCACATCTAACTGCCGTTATGATGTCACTACCGTTTTCGCGGCACATTCAAATAGTCGAAGTTTAACAATTTTTTAAAATATGTTGCCCTAAGAATTTTTTTTCCAAATTAAATATATAACTAAATTAAGTCCTCCACTACCATATTTCACCATTTTTGAAAATTCCTCAACAACCCAATTGCAAATAGAAACTAAATAATCCGTAGACTCACTTGATCGCTTAACGACACCACAGATGGGCGACGTTAACAGAAGTTATGCTTTAAATTAATGCGGACGAGTTGCCCGGCCGCATTCAACAGCGTCATCTCGTTACATGAGCCGAATTTCAAAAAAATCTCTTTATAAAAAAGCTTGTTTAAAGTATATGGAACATTTTTCTCGTTTATACTATAATTCTCTCTTTAAAAATAAGAAAGTTACCTCGATCGGGTATTTTTCAATGTAAATTTTAAAAAACCGCGACAATAAAGGGTAATTATATTTTTTTTAGGCACTATATTATTAGTTACACTATATTCTTTGCCGTCAGCCTGTCCAAAAATATTGGAGGGATAATGTGTAAAATATTGGTCTAAATCGAAATTAAAATAAAAAAGATATGGTGTGTTATGTGCAAAACAAAAATTAACACATAATTTTAAAATTTTTCAAAAAAATTGCGAATTGACCGATTTGGCAATCTCAAATTAACGGGCGAACTCAAAAATCAAATCCAGAAGATCATTTTACATAACATCATCTGTTTTTTAGATGGGTGTTCGCGAGTTGTATAGACTACTTTTAAAATGCTTCCTACAGATTGGCTGCTCTCCGACTACAAAGAATTGTTGGGCACAAATATTTTTTTCTTAATCAAAAGCTCATAATACAATAAAATCAACAATAAAATTTCAGGTGGAATGTTGTCGCCGAAAAAAATTAAATTAAATCAATTCGACTGTACTCTACAGGTTGCATAGCAATTCGAGTCCTATGAACAAATGAACATCAGCGTGCCTACTTTTCAAGACTATTTTAGCGAGTTGCTAAATTAACAGGTGCATTGTAGTTCGAGTCCTATGAACAAAAGAACATCAGCGTGCCTTTCAAGATTATTTTAGCTAAATTGACACGAATGTTTCAAGGAGAGATGAGGAGATAGCGTCAAAGACGCGTCATCGCATGTGTTTCTAACTTCTACGATTTCAAATTAGAATACCATGCAACCTGTACGGTGTTTATATAATAGAATTAACTGGAAGACACGATATTTATAATCATCTGAGTGTTTATTTTATAATTGAAAATACAGTTAGAATATTAGTGACAGATTACATCAATCAAAAATTATATTACACTAAGTAGTATTCATACATACTAACTATCATAATACACTCATCTACCAAAATTACGTGTGTCTTGAACCGCGGGGAATTCAGACATCGCTAACACGCCCCCTCAAGATGCACGCTGTGGAGACTCCTCCAGAGTGATAAGTCCAAGATCATGCACGCATCTCCAATGTGGTGCCTTTGACAATGGTTTAGTGAGAACATCCGCTAACATTTGGTAGGTTGGAATATGTTCCAGAGTCCTCTCTCAACAGATTCTCGAACAAAATGATGGCGAATATCGATGTGCTTCGTTCTTGAATGATATATTGAATTTGACGCCAAGTGCTGCGCTCCACGGTTGTCAAGGTACAATTTTACATTAGACATACCTTCAAGTCCTATTTCACATAATAGACTGCGCAGATGCAACGCTTCTTTCGTGGCTTCAGACATGCTGACATATTCAGCTTCCGTCGAGGATAATGCAACCGTTCGTTGCTTTTGCGACTTCCAAGTTATTGCTGCTCCTCCTAGGATGAAAGCATAACCGGTAAAAGATTGTCGGTCAATCACACAGCCTCCCCAGTCGGCATCAGAATATCCGAACAAAGGCTCATTTGTACTGGTATACATTAATCCTATGTCTTTGGTTCCAGCCAAATACCTTAAAACTCTTTTACCTGCTGCCCAGTGTTGATTACTAGGTTCATTAGTAAATTGAGCTAGTCTTGATACGGTATTTGCAATATCTGGCCTGGTTCCTACAGCAAGGTACATTAGAGCTCCTATTAGCTCCCGATAAGGAAAATTACCATGTTTGGTCTCCTCTGTGGGTTTAACCACTTTCTTACTTTGAAGCTCAGACGGTGTTGCCACTGGATTACACTGACTCATTCCATACTTCTCTAGTATATCTAGGACATATCGCGTTTGTTTTATCGTGATGAAGTCCTTTTCTTGGTTAATCTCCAACCCCAAACAGTATTTTGCTCGGCCTAGGTCCTTGATTTCAAATTCTTCTAATAATTTCGATTTGATTTCATCTATCCATTCAAGGTCCGTCGATGCCACCAATATATCATCTACATAAATGATTAGTAACAACATAACTCCACTGCGTTCTGCGTGATACAAGCAAGGTTCGCCCTTCGTTGGTACTAATCCAATACTAGTTAGTTTTTCTGAAAGACGAGCATGCCACTGCCGACCTGCTTGGCGTAATCCATAAAGGGCTTTTTGCAATCGACAAGCATTTGCTCCTTGCTCTAATTTTTTCAGCATTTCTGCAGCTCGTTTCTTCACTTCTTGAACTGCTCGTTTGTCTTTGGCTATCTTCTCGAGCATTTCTGGTAACAGATCTGGAATTTCCATGAATACTTTTTCTTCCAAATATCCATTTAGATACGCCGTTACCACATCAAACTGTCGAATTGTCATGCCAAATTCTACTGCAAGAGCCAACATGAGTCGTATTGACTCCAATCTTGCTACTGGGGCGAAAGTTTGGTTATAATCAACCCCATATTGCTGACTGTATCCTTTTGCGACTATTCGAGCTTTTCTTCTCTCTATAGTTCCATCTGGTTTATACTTGTTGGTCAACACAATGCGACTACCAACCACATTTTGATCTTGCGGTTTTTCAACAATTTCCCAAGTATTATTTTTTACCAGACTCTCAACTTCTGACTGAATAGCTCCTTTCCATTCGTCACTTTCAGGAGACATCATTGCATTCTTTATATTTACTTCTACAACTCCAACAAACATCTCATCGTTGTCGTCATCATTAATTTGAATCGTTGAATTTTCACCTTCTCGATCACTTTCTCGAACTGATGAAAATAATTTCCTAGGACGACCTCTGAATCTAGTACGAAGTATCTTTGATCTTCCCCGTCCTCTTCGATTCTCTTGTATGAATTCATGATGCGACGCTGGTGTAGTCTGTGGAGATCTCTCTTGTCCCAATGACTCTCTTAAAGGTGTACTACTCACATTAGGATTATTTATCATTATTTCGATTTGATTATCATTTTTAGTTCTATTAATGTCATCGTCGATCAACACAATTTCCTCTTGGTTGTCTTGAGATCCGTCAGTGTTTTCCTCTTGGAATTTGACATCCCTTGCGACAATAAATTTTCTGGCTTCTGGTAACCATACCCTATAGCCTTTTGTCTCACGTGGGTATCCAACAAACACTCCTTTAATAGATCGCTCAGCGAGCTTTCCTTTCGATGGATCTTTATCTAAGACATAAACAGTTGATCCAAATGTCCTCAAATAGCTCCATGTCGTCTTCCTACCTGTCCACTTTTGGTAAGGTATTCCTCCATTCAGGCTACTAGACGGACATCTATTTCTGATGTGACTTGCAGTTGCAATTGCTTCAGCCCAAAAAATCAGTGGTAATCTTGATTGGATTAACAGACACCGCGCCATATCTAACAGTGTTCTGTTCATGCGCTCAGCGACGCCATTTTGTTGTGGTGTCCTCACAACAGTCAATCGACGTTCAATACCTTGACTATCTAGGAGTTAATTAACTTCATTATTACAATATTCTTTCCCGTTGTCGGATTGAACACACTTAATCTTCTTCCCAGTCTGCCTCTCAATGTGTGCTTGATACAATTTGAATGCCTCCAATACTCCACTTTTATGCTTTAAGAAATATATTTCACACCATCTGGAATAATCATCAACAAACGTGACAAAATATTTAGCGCCATTTGCAGCTTGTGTTCTGAATGGTCCCACAACATCTGAATGGACTATCTGCAGAACTTCATTACTTTGACGTTCGCTAGTAGGAAACGGTAGTGCCGTCATTTTACCTCTTAAGCATACGTCACACTGCGATAAACATCCCACATCCTTTATGGTGATTTTCCTTTTGGTTACTTGACTAATGACCTTCACAAGATCTCTTGAATTCAGATGTCCCAAACGTTGGTGCCATCTTTTCACTTCAACTTGTTCTCTCGTCTCTGTCATACCAGCCATGCTATTTTCCTCCTTAACATAATACAGATCACCTTGACGTTCAGCTGTTAATTTTACTTGTCCTTGTTTATCGAAAACAATAGCTGAATCACGTCTGAACAACACATTATGATCCTTGTCGGTGATTTTAGCAACTGAAATTAAATTTGATCGAAGTTCTGGTACAAATAAAGTATCAAGGAATTGTATCCACCTAGAATCTTTTTCATTGACTACTGATAAACCTACAGTACCTTTTCCTTTGATCTCACTGGATGCTTGACTAGCCAGGTTAATTTTTCCATACGTGGACACATCTAGACAGTTAAATGACTCCTCATCTCCACACAAATGCGTTGTACAACCGCTATCAAGGATCCATGGTCGAGTTGTAACTTCAGCTGACACTTGACGTTTACTATAATACGCTGCAAACGTATCATCTGTGGCCTTTGCACACTGCTTGCCTTTTTCAAGAGTTTTCTTATCATTCCTAGCTGGACAGTCCGGCGACTTATGACCTTGCATACCGCACTTGTAGCATTTTCCCTTGAAGGTACCTACAGGCGTACTTTTCTCATTCTTTTTACCCTGCCATTGACGTCGTCGATTTCCATTACTGCCAGCTGCAAGAGCTCAGGTCATCTCAACTACATTAGATTGCTTTCTTACCTCAGTCTCTTCTAGTATTTTTATTTTGAGAGCATCTACAGATGGTAGCTCATCTCGAGACTCGATTGCACATCTGAAGTTCTCGTAACTAGCTGGAAGACTATAAAGCAGCATTATTGCCAATAAATCTTTGTGTACCTGTACATCCATGGCGGCCAGTCGGTCTACTGCATTGAAGAATCTATTCATGTGGTCTCTAATATCACCACCTTCACTTAACTTTTGAAGCATCAGCTGCTTGAATAGCGTTGCTTTTCTAGCAGGTCCTTTTGATGCATAAATAGATTCAAGTTTCAGCCAAACCTCACGAGACGTCGTGCATCCTCGTACATGCTGCAACTCTGTTGGATGTATAGACAGGATCAAATCTGATTTTGCCTTCTTATCCGCCTTGGTCCATTCTGTCTTGGCTCGAACACTTGCGGCTGCTGTAGCGTCAGTTTCAGTTTCTTCCTTCGGAAGCGGTTTCTCTCCACTAACATATTCCCAGAGATCATTCTTGGTCAACAGTGCTTCCACTTGCATCTTCCAAGTTTCATAATTGTCCTTGGACAGAGATTCAATTCGAGCAGAATTTGATGCACTCGATGCCATTTTACAAGTCTCTATTGATTTACAGATTATAAACGCAAAAATTCACAACTCAGTATTATAATCGTTCTGGGCCACATAACCTGATAGAATTAACTGGAAGACACGATATTTATAATCATCTGAGTGTTTATTTTATAATTGAAAATACAGTTAGAATATTAGTGACAGATTACATCAATCAAAAATTATATTACACTAAGTAGTATTCATACATACTAACTATCATAATACACTCATCTACCAAAATTACGTGTGTCTTGAACCGCGGGGAATTCAGACATCGCTAACATTATAGATCTTCTATTACTTTGTTGATTCTATAATAAGTGGGTTACCTCAAGTAGTATGGATGCGCAGTAGGTTTCCTCGAGTATTTCGGGTGCGCAGTGGCTATTCTCGAGTACTATAGATGCTCAGTAAGTTACCTCAAATAGTATGGATGCGCAGTGGCTTTCCTTGAGTACCGTTGATGCGCAGTAGGTTTCCGCGAGTATTTTGAATGCGCAGTGGGATACCTCGGGTAGTATGGATATGTAGTAGAAGCTTTACTTCTATCTTGTAGTCCACGGCACGCAATGATTTTTTATATCTTTGTCATGCCATTTTCTGCGTATTACTTTCACATTCAGTGGAGTGCAATTATAGCATTTTTGTTATAAGAGACTGGATAGGAAGTCTGGATGTGGAAGTAGTGATTCCTTAGGCAGCGGTTTTTTCAAGTGTAATTCATAAACTATCAGCCTATATATGTTCAGTTGGGTTTATAAAATTTATATTAAGTTTCTTAAAAATATTATTTGTAAAATGATTGATTTAGTCTTTCATCTTAAAATAATAACATATTTTTTATCATTACGGAGTAAATTGTAACATTAAATATGGAATCTATTAGATTTGAGATTAGAAAGTCTGATAGTCTTGAACTGTGAACCTGCAAATTAAATTTCCTTGGGCCGAAGGGAAAATCACCAAATGTTTTCGACTTTGAGAACCACATTCCCTAATTAGAGAAGGTCAAATATATTAAAGTAATTAGCTCTACATTTTTTTACTATTAGGTCAAATGTCTGTTTGTTCATTTTCATGACATCTGTTACCTAGTGTAATAATTTACCGCACAGATTAGCGAACATTGTTTAACTCAAATTCATCACTCAAAAATTGTATAATTACGACAAATCATCACATAGCTATTTAGACGAATATAAGATACGGGTAATTAGTAGTAAATATCATATTGCCTAAATATGTATGATTTGCACAATTCCTACATTAAACAGGGCAGAAAGGAGAAAATACACCAAGAGTTTGTAGGAATGTGGAAAATTACTAAAAACTAAACTATGTTTACTATTAATTATTTATTATTGGAATGAGAACTTGCACACTTACCTATTATTGTAGTTGTCACAAACTGCACAATGTATTTCATTAATACTTCAGTAAACTAGAATTAAATTTGGACCAAATCCGGAACAAATTTGTAACAAGCTAATTTCTTCGGGATTGTATTCTATGGCTATCCAGGAGTCTCTGAATGAAAATCCCAAAAAATCCGCCGTGCAGAAATGAAGAAAAACTGCGCCGCCATGTTGAAATTAGGCACTTTTTTTCCTTTAATCGGTAATAGTTCACACGGATGACACTTTATAAAAAAAAAAGTAAAGAGGCAAAATTTTGAGAGAAAGAGTTTAAGCTTCAGTATAGTATAAATCGGTTCCATTTGATCCCATGTCATCAGGTTTAAGGTCATTTGAAGGTCAAATTGAGATATGACCATGAAAAATTCCGTAAAAAATTTATGTTTATGTGTTTGAGGTTACTGAATCCGAATCCGGGGTTTGTTTGATCCCATGTCATCAGGTTTAAGGTCATTTAAAGGCCAAATTGAGATATGACCGTGAAAAATTCCGAATCCGGGGTTTAATATTTTTTACGGAATTTTTCAGGGTCATATCTCAATTTGACCTTCAAATGACCTTAAACTTGATGACATGGGATCAAATAAATCCCGGATTCGGATTCAGCAACCTCAAAAACATAAGCATAAATTTTTTGTAGAATTTTTCACGGTCCTATCTCAATTTGACCTTCAAATGACCTTAAACCTGATGACATGGGATCAAATAAACCCAGGATTCGGATTCAGCAACCTCAAAAACATAAACATAAATTTTTCACGGTCATATCTCAATTTGACCTTCAAATGACCTTAAACCTGATGACATGGGATCAAATGGACCCCGGATTCGGATTCAGCAACCCGAAAAACATAAAGTCTACCCAGTCAGTCTCTAGACACTTTATTTTTTTTATGTGGCTGTGTTATTTATGTATATTAGTAAGTAGTGTAGGTACATAATAGTATTAATAATATACACAGTACATATTAATATTAAAATAAACATTGCATATAAAAACATATCTAAAAAGGTAAAACCTATACTAATACTATTCTATACTATACTAATACTATTGTGGGTAAAAATAAACTTATTAAAAAGTGTTTGGCGAGGAACTTTTTGTTGGAATCTGGCATATAACAAAGTATGAATATACATTTTTGGCTTGGGGCGAGGTTGACAAACAATTGAAATTACAAAATATCGTTTTTTATAGCATTTTTATGAATATCTCCTGTCTTATTGATCGTATTGCAAAAATAAAAAATGAAGATTGTTCACAACAAAATTTCAAACAGATTAAGATATACAAGACCTCTATTAAATATGTACTAACCTCAAAAAAAAAAGAATGAACAAACCAATATATAGCTTTTTTAAATAATTAAATATAGCTTTCGAAATTTCATTTACATGAAGAAACATACTCTTAATGGATGTTAACAATCACAAAAAGCTTCACGACAAATATTGGTTTAAACAGCCAAAAGCCATAAACTATTTAAAAGTTTGCGGGCTCATAATAATTATGCCAAGTCGTACAGAAACAATATTGTTTTAAACTGTAAGTAGGTTTTTAAACATACTTTTGAATGGTTTTAACAAAATAATTTTTTACGTTTCCTTCAACATTTTTTTAGAAAATTGATTTTCTTTTTAATTTAATGCAAAAAGTATGGTATCGACTTCCAATTAACAAGAGGATATTTATTTTTTAATTATTTTTTGTACGTACCTACTTTTTAAACATGTTAAAACTTTTCAGTTTTGTAAAAATAATCGCAAAAATACAAGCGCTAAACGAATTAAAAACAATTAAAACTACAAAACATGGTTAAACATAAAATAATTATTTCATTAAAACTAATTAAAAGTATCTTTAAAACCTACAATTTAAAAAAATGTTGCTTCAAGTTCAATTATTGCAATATATTAAGGCGAAAATAAATTAACTATCTCATCTCATCCCAGCAAACATTTTTGTTAAAATTAGCTCCAACTCGATTTGGTAAAAGAGGAATTTACCAATTAAGGTAATTATGACGTAAAATTGACTGAAAAAATACTTCCGATAAAAAAACCGCTGCCCAAGGAATCACTACTTCCACATCTAGATTTTCAATCAAAATCTCTCATGACGAAAAAATTTTGTATGTGGAAATAATTATTTATAGGAATAGAACTTTAATAATATAATATTTGAAATCGTCTACCCCAAAAACCCATAAAACGATACCCCGCACGGTAGTGGGGTGGGGGTGGTGATAGGGAAGTGGTAGTGGGGGTGGATGAAGTAAAAAAATATTTTGAGGCTCTTGGTTCTTGTATACACTCTAAATCACATTTTTTTTCATCCCCTTTAATAATGGGGTAGGGGTGGTAATAGGGGTGGCTATGCCAAAATTTTTTTTAAAACCTTAGCTTCTCTTGTATACACTAAATACCAATTTTATGGATGCTTACCTGTTTGATTTACCTATTTACCCCCCATTTAGCCCATTTTACCCTCAACCCTTCGACGGAATGATGAAATATAATCTAGTTCCAGATCCCGTTAATGTATATACGTGTACCAAATTTCAAGTCAATATCTTAAACGGTTCCAAAGTAATTGTGCGCACAAAAAAAGTTACAGACCGACAAACAGAAACTTTTTTTTCTCTAAAATTTAAAATCTCAACGTTTCATGATATTCTAAGCCTATTTAAACAATAAATATTTTCAAAAATTTTTTTGTCGTTACTATACTTCCACTGAATGTAACAGTAATTACCAATTGGTCTGAATTTAGATTTCAGTTTACATAAGTAATAACAATGAATCTACCTCATAAATAATTTTCTTTGAAAATAAATTTAACGAAAGCAGCGAGTGAAAAACTACTAAAAATCTACCAAAAATTACCTCAAGGATAAATTTTCAATAAGGCCGAAATAGGTAATATAATTTGATAGTATTTACCTTTTTAGCGACAAAAAATATTCCTAATATTCGAATATCTTACTAGGTAAATTTTGTTGGAAATCCTACGTAATGTATACCTAAATAGCAACCTATTTGGTCACTTTTATTATACCTCTCTGATGTAATATTAGGTCGACAAAGTTGATAAGTTACTTCCACATCCAGTGGAAGTACAGTAACGACAAAAACATTTTAAAAAATTTTTATTGTTCAAATAGGCTTAGAATGTCATGAAACGTCGAGATTTTAAGTTTGAGCGAAAAAAATTTTCTGTCTGTCTGTCTGTCGGTCTGTAACTTTTTTTTTGTGCGCACGTTTACTCTAGAACCGTTTGAGATATTGACTTGAAATTTGGTACACATATGTACTTTAACGAGATCTAGAACTAGATTATATTTTGATCTTGTCGAAGGGGTAGATTGGGGTAAATTTAGGGTAAATAGGTAAATCAAGCAGGTAAGACATAAAATTGTCATTTAGTATATACAAGAGAAGCTAAGATCTCAAAAAAAACTTTGGCATTAGCCACCCTCATTATTAAAGGGAATGAAAAAAAAAATGTGATTTAGTGTGTGTACAAGAACTAGAAACCTCAAAATATTTTTTTACTTTATCCACCCCCACTACCACCCCCTATCACCACCCCGATCCCACTACCGATGTGGGGTATCGTTTTATGGGTTTTTGGGGTAGAGGATTTCAAATAATATATTGTTAAAGTTCCATAAACAATTATTTCCACATACAAAGTTTTTTCGTTGTGAGTGACTTGGATAGAAAATCTGGATGTGGAAGTAGTGATTCCTTGGGCAGCGGTTTTTTACTTAGCTCATCTACCTGATTTCAACTATTATGTCAATTGTCTTTTGTAGTTGCATTTCCAAAAACAGTTAATTTCAAGGTTAAATTAGCTCAAGACGCCATATTTTCTTAGCATAGTTGGAGTATGATTCCAAATTGGAATTTTAAGAATGAGTTTATGGAAACAAGCTGATGAAAAGGTAAAAAAATGCATATTTAACAAATATAGCTTACTTTCGGCTTAAACTATTTTTATTTGGCAATAGAAATTTCTCTATAGATGAATAATTTGGAGGCGCATTGTTATTTCACGAAATACAGCTGCTATTACTCAAAAAAAAAATCGCCGCATTATTTCAACAAGCGAGAACTGGATTTATTTTAGTTACTGACATTCATCTTGTATCGTTTTTGTGAGTTAGGTATCTATTCTTTGTAGCTAACTGACAATATTTCGACTACGAATATAGAAAAATATCAAATAAATATAAAAATCTTATTTTTTTCCTCTTGGTGTCATTTTCCAATTTCACATATGTCTGTAAATTCTACCTAAAGCTAGTCAACTCGATGTGGTATTGACTTCGAATTTAAAAAATTCTCCTAAACTGATATTAGTAACCAAATATATTGAGCGACTACAAGTACGATTTATGTGTAATATTTTACCTGTCTTAGTCGATATAACTTAATTTCGACCTCTTCTTATTCTCCACTTATGTCAATTTCACGTAGCGTCAACGTAAATTTTACCAAATCATGGTTAATTCTTATTTTGGGACTAAATTTATTATACATAATTTAGGTAGTTTTGACGTCAAATAATACCTAAATGTTTGCTGGGATCCGTCGTCAATTATTCTAAAACTGAGAATTCACCTTTTCTTTATTTCACAATACACAACAGGAATGGTAATCACATTTCTGCATCACCAATTATGGATAACTAAACACTGAACAGTAAACTCAAGAGACTGTTAGTTCTTGACAATTCATGATGAGACTTGCCTGGAAGGGCCTTGAATGAATTTTAAAAAGAGCTTGCACATTCTTTAGAAATACGTCAAGCACTTCAAGGGGATTTCAATTACTTTCTAAGGTAATTGAAGTACTAAAAAGGACTTCAATTACTTTAAAAGTAATTGAAGCACTTTCGAAAGTAATTGAAGCCCTCCGAAAGGGAGCCCAAAGTACTTATGCAAAGTAATTCAAATGTCAAGTACCAAGTACCCTCTTTTAAAAGTAATTGAAGCACAGTACTTGAAGCCCTAAAAGTGCTTCAAGTACTACTTCAAAGCACTTTTCCAGAGTACTTTACCCAGCTCTGTGTAGGAACAAACTTTTCACAATTGAAACCCCCCACCCTCCCCCTCTTTTAAATTTGTTGAGGTTTGTTAAAAATGAAGTTATTATTATTGTACCAAAGTAAAAATGCAGATAGATAACATATTATTTTATTAAGTTCAAATGATGTACAAATTATAAACCATATTCTATTCTTGTAATTTTAAATAAAGCTCACACCTTTAAGGTTTTTCTACTCTACCCAAATACTTTAAATCGTGGATGTCTCCCGTTGAAATTTTATATTCCAATTCATCACCATTTATAAATGTTTTTACTGTTGCACTTCCGTCTAGATTAGCCACGGCTTTTGCACTGGGCAGAATTTCTTCTCTAAAATAAGAAAAAAAAACAGCTTACCTACTTGATATTTCTGATTGCACTTAATTTTAAAAAACGCGTTTTAACCGCCCTCCATGACATCCCAATGACCCTCTTAAGTCTAGGAGATATAGATTTGTCTGATTGAAGGAGACGAGCAGCGTTACCACATTTGGTAGATTTTTATTTCTTTTTAGTAGAATTTTAAGGATTTTTTTAAAGTTTGGTAGGTAAAATTTGCTGGTAGATATCTGATAATAATTATCAGAAATTTGCCAGCAAATTTTACCTACCAAACTTTACAAAAATCCTTAAAATTCTACTAAAAAGAAATAAAAATCTACCAAATGTGGTAACGCTGGAGACGAGGCCCTACAGTTTATAGTGGAATCTGAACCACCATGTTTTTCGCTGTGTGAAATTCGAACCCACTTCGCTAGGTACGCTTAGAGTGCAAGCTTGATGCGCTAACCGACTGAGCTACCGACCGAATATGTAATACTATCATAGTACAGTACGTAGATGTAAAATGTAGGAATAATTTCATATGTAATGATAATTTTTCATTATGGATTATTATTGTAGGTAAAGGTATCACCTTCAATTTCAATATGGTCCAGCCACTCGCTCTTACCCTGAAGAGGTGAAAATCACCTGAAAATCACCCCTAAATTTAGATTTAATATTTGAAATAATATTACTGATTTATTTTTGAAACGTAGGATATTTATGTTTTTGAGTTTGCTGATTACGAATCTGAAGTCAAAATAAAAAATTCAAAACGGCGGGTTCAATATGGCGAACGGATTTTTTACTAATAATCCAGTCAAAATATGCAAAAAATGTCCAAACCTCAAAAAAATTCCGATGAGGTTTAAAATTTATTTAGGCCTTTAATTCATCATTTTAAATGAAATATCAAAAGTCCTCATTGGTCCGACCCGTACTGCAAATTTTATTGAAGGCAAAAAACGGTTTTTGAAGAATGTCTCTTAAACCGTGAGTTTTTTCGTAAAAATAGTTGGTATAAATTTAATAGAGCAAGCGATTCTCTACAAAAAATATTGCTACACTTTTTTCGTATGATTGATTGTTCGTGAGTTATCGCGATTTAAAAAATTGCAAATATTAATATGCACTCATACGCGGCATGTATACGTCACTCGACGTTGAATATAAGGAAAAATATCGAGGTGTTGGTTTGTGAATGTACATTCACACCATAAAATACATACAAATAATACATTTCTGAACAAACGTCTGTCCCCAACAGTAAGGGCCTAACATCGTCCACTCATTTAACCTTGAAAAACATCTGCCGGCTATTCTTTAGGCAATTCAAACCACGTCACTTTCAACAACAATATATTCCTCACAAAGTTTTATCTCCTATCTAAAATGTAAAGCTCATATCTTATTTTTGCATGCAATGACTGGTTGCGATACTACGTCTGCATTTTTCAAAAAGAGGTAAAATAAAGGTATTTAGATAATGAAAAAAAGTAACGATTTAACTGATTGCGCTGAAGTAGTTACAAAGAGGACTCTTCTCCAGACATTATTCTCGCTAATGGAATTTGTTTTCTTCTTGCCGTGTACGGAGCTCCAAAAAAATTGATTCTATTGATATATTTTGTGAAAAGCACACGACATAATAAAGTTGTACAGTTATCCTGTCTTCCTCCAACATCTGCTGCTGCTTATCAGCATTTATATCGGTTAATTCGAACTTTGCTTCTGCCTGCTCCAGAAAGACTACTCAATACTATTTTTTGTAATTGCACCAAGGGTTGCAAAAGAGTTGAACTATTTTATTCAACATAAATGGTTTTTTCATTTATATCGAAATCATTATATCCATGTTGTTTCTTGCAACAATCTACAGAAATAACAACCAGAGGAGGAGGAACAAGAAGGTAAAGAAGACGGAGAAGAAGAAGAAAGTACAACAAGTGCTGATATAGAATTTGAGAATATTAAAATATTCTTGTTTCATACTTAACTATAACACCATTTTTTTTAATCGATATAAATCTATTATTTAATCATATCAGATTGTGGATTATACCTACTGGAGATACCACGTAAAAAAAATGCGCCAAGCACTCTACCTCGAAGATAGTTCGGAAAAGAGTGCATATTATGAGTTTTGCAATTTTTTAAATCGCAATAACTCACGAACAATCATTTATACGAAAAAAAGTGTAGGAATCTTGTTTGTAAAGAATCGCATGCTCTATGAATTTTGTATCAGCCATTTCTACAAAAAAACTCACCGTACCGTCCTTTTGCTCTTTTGACTAATAAAATTTTCGGCACAGGTCGGATCAATGGGGATTTTCGATATTTCATTTATAATTATGATTTAAAGGTTTGTATAAATTTTCAACTCCCTCGGAATTTTTCCTAGGTTGATTGGTTATTCTGACTGGACTATAAAGTAAGGGTTTTAAACCAAAAAAAAAATGAGCATCTAGGTAGGTGGTGTTAACGAAAACCAGCATTTAAAAAAAAAAAAAAATTACTGGAACAATTACAACATGGCGACATTTTATAAAAAAAAATGTGAATGCGCATTGTTTCGGCCATAACTTCTTTAGTTTTTGTGATATAGAAACAAACAAAAAATTATTTTAGAGACAGATTGATATCTTTTATTTTATTTCTTAGAATGTTGTGTGGAAGTATCATAGTTTCTAACATTTAAACTAAGTAATTCATCCTATGAAAGTTCGCATTAATTTTACATCAAATTCAGCTTGTGACAACAAAACCCCCACAGAACTTATTTTTATGCGTATATCTGGGCACCGAACACTCTACTATTATAGAGCAGCGATTTCGTAAGTCTATCGTGTCGTTTTTTTTTTTTTTTGGGCGTAGAACCAGGTCAAACATGTTAGGTTCCTTTGAGTATGTCACCGGGCATATGAAATCATATTTTATGACATTTTTTTGTGGTCTCGAACTTTTTAAATCAATAAAAAGTGAAAAAAATGTATTTTTAAAGAAAATTGTTTTTTTTTTTGTTTCCACCGCCATATCTTTAAAACTATTAAAGGTACCGAAATTTGTTTTGTATCAAATTAAAGGTCACACTGTAGCGCTTTTACCAATATAAACGGTTTGGGTAAACTTCGCACTTTCATTTCTCTAAAAATCAGATAAACTAAAAATATATATTTTATGTATTGAAATCTTCACCAATTGATAAACTTTTTTATTTTTGAAAATATTTACATACATGCAGCGAAGAAAATAAAGCCTAATAATCTCAAAAGTTTTTGAAACAATATATTTTTTCCTAAAGTATACCGTTTGGCAACAGCGATTTTTTTTATAAGCGCTAAATGCGAAATTGGGACGCAATTAATACACCTCGCATGCTAGTTACAGTAACTAGAGGTTTTAATTTCGGAATAATGTCATATTGAACGGATTTCGTTCATTTTTGGCAGTATAATAGTAAATGCTCCACATAAAAGTTTCTATATTGTGCTAATTTATAGGAGGTGGATTCCACCCCCTCTCAGGGGGTGGCACTTAAAAAATATATATGTTTATTGGAGCTGAAATAGAATCAAATTTTAAGAAGAAAAGGTTCTATGCAATTTTTCACATAAATTGATATTTTTCAAGTTATAACGACTTCAAAATTGCGATTTTAGCTTAAAAAAAGGTATTTCCAAACGGCTTTCGTCAAGTTTCACGAAAAGTATTACTTTATCGAAAAAATGTTACAGACCAATTACAGAAAGCACAAACTGGGAACTAATTATATTTTTTGTTTATTGATGTAGGATTAATAATTTTGAAGATATTTAAGTTTATATTTGGTAGTGTTCCGAAATTAAATTTAAAGTTTAAAATGCACTTTTTTCTAAAGCAAGTGCTTTAAATGAGCAAAAAAATTTGAGCATCTAGGTAATGCTACATCTTAACGAAAAACTGTATTTGAGATAATTTTTCTAAATTACTGGCTAATTGGATTAACAAAATGGCGACCTTTTTATATAAAAAAAGTATAAATATGCACATTTTTCCGTCATAACTTCTTTATTTCTTATGCTACAGGAACGAGTAAAAAATAATTTGAAATCGCAATTAATTGTCTTTAATTTCACTTCTTAGCATGCGTGACGTAGGTGTCACAATTTCTGAAATATTTAACATTTAAACTGCATTTTTCGTCTTATAAACGTTCGGACGCCATTTGTAAACTTTCATATCTCCGAAACTATTAAATCTATGTAAATAAATTAACAAGCGAAATTCATTATCAGTTTATGAGCTTTATTTTTGGTATCTACCCATTTTTCAATAAAACTAATATTTATTGAGATATTTGGAAAAGGAAAAAAAATACGTTTCATCGAAAATACCTTTATAGTTTAAACTGTATTTTTTTCTAAAGCAAGTGCTGTATACAAACCAAAAAATTTGAGCATCTACGTCATGCTATATATTAATGAGGGACAGTGTTTGAAATTCCTTTTTTTAATTACTGGCTAATTACAGTAACAAAATGACGACGTTGTTATTAAAAAAATGTGTAGACGCACATTGCTTCGGTCATAACTTCTTTGTTTTTTATGCTACAGAAACAAATTAAAAAACAGTTGAAAGCTTAATTAATAACATATTATTCTACCTATTAGCACCCTTGACGTAGGTGTCACAGTTTCTGCGATATTTAACTCTCACTCTAAATAATTATCTTATGAACACTTGGATGCCAAATGTAAACTTAAATATCTCCGAAATTATTAATCCTACATCAATAAACAAAAAATATAATTAATTCCCAGTTTGTACTTTCTGTAATTGGTCTGCAACATTTTTTCGATAAAGTAATACTTTTCGAGATACTTGACGAAAGCCGTTTGGAAATATCTTTTTTTTTAGCTGAAATCGCAATTTTGAAGTCGTTATAACTTAAATACTATCAATTTATGTGAAAATTGCATAGAACCTTTTCTTCTTAAAATTTGATTCTACTTCAGCTCCAATAAATATATATATTTTTTAAGTGCCACACCCTGAGGGGGTGGCATCCACCCCCTTATAAATTAGCAAGCCTCCGCACAATATAGAAACTTTTCTGTGAAGCATTTACTATTATACTGCCAAAAATGAACGAAATCCGTTCAATATGACATTTTTCCGAAGTTTTGCATATTTTTTTCCTCTAGGTACTGTAGTATGCAGGGTTGGTCAGATTAGTCGCGTAGAAGTGGCGGTTGTCGAAACTCATTAAGTATTCATTGTTCGGATAAAAATTGTGACAATCGAAAATGTGCTTGTTTTAAGATTTCGATGCAGATATGAACGAATTAGAATGCTATTAATGTAGGGCCTACATAAACTACATACTACATATTTATCTATCCAAATAAAACATTTATTTCAACAATAAAACTCATTTTATGCGTACGTTTTTACTTTCATTCATTTAAAAATGTCTGATAAACTTACTAATTAGATGGGTAGTTAGTAACACTGATAGATATTTATAGATTAGGTATTTATATCTACCTACGTCTTTTTATTATTAAAAGGAGACTATTTAATATTTTTTGTACAATTTCTTAATATTCACAACATATGATCAATACTACTGTACAATATATGAAATATTGAACAATAATATTGATTCCCTAGATCTTTTGATCACTACTGGTTTTGTACCTATTGATATAAGTTAAACTACTACATACACCCCGACCGGAACCGTCAGATCGTTGCAGTCGGCAGGCTTGCTACAGCCGAGCGCGCAAGAATATGACTTTGGCCCGTTAAAAAAAAGTCGCTGACTCAATACTATCAAATTTTTATCCTATAAACTTTTTTCAACTATTGGTTTCAATTTGTACGCAGCATGTATATACAAATTTTCATAAATAAATTTTTTTCTCGATTGCCTAAAATTACGCTACTGAAAATAACAAGTTTGAGTTTCCTATTATTTTACCAACTTAAAAAAAAATAAATCGGGTTCACGTGGGACGTTGTTCGAAGCGCTATTGTGTCTACTTTAATCTAAAAAAAAAAATAGCTTGATAGCACAAATATTTTCAGAGATATAGAGGTGGAGACGTTAAAAAACATATTTCATTAAAAATCTAGTTTTTTGAGTTTTTCCGAAATAAAAAAGTTCTCGACCACCAAAAAATGTCGTAAAAATGATTTCGTGTACACTATTATCTTACTAAAGTATCCCACTAAGTCTGGTTTGGTTCTACGCCGGTTTTTTTTTTCTCGAAAACTAAGCGACTTTACTTCCAGATTTTACTCTACTATTATATGAAATGTTGCATAGGGCCGGTTCTTCTCAAAATTTTATTCTTTTTCAACTACAATGTTTTTGTTTTTGTTTTTTTGTAGGTGCCACCCCTTGAGAATGGGTTGCATCTAGCCCCCATAAATTAGCAAGCCCCCGACATAATATAGAAACTTTTCCTTGATGCATTTGCTATTAAATTGCCAAAAATGAAAGAAAATTCATATGAGATTATTCCGAAGTCGAAACCTCTAGTTACTGTCCTACTATCAGGTGTCCCGGTCTGTTAAATTTTTCATTCAGTGAAATTACTTACTTTATAATTCTGAATCCTCTCTCATCAGCCTCATACACGACGATTCTCATAATGAAACCATCATCATATGCGTATCGTCCTGTCACTTTTCCCCCTTGTCTGATCTCTTCTCTCAATTGGAAATTTCCATTAATATTATCATCAACTAGAGTTTTGAATTGGTAGTGAGCATTTAGTGCCCGGACTCTTTCTTCTTCCGAATTGTATGCTCCCTTCAAAGATACAATAGTAATATTAAAGGTACTTAAAATAACGAAGGATTTGTGTGACTATAACACAAAATAAGTTTATTAGGCCTGCCGTCTTTTATTTTTTATGAAATTTTTCAGTATGCCTTTTGGAGGGTATTATGGTATGCATATGCTGTTGTTAATAAATGAAAAACTAAAGAGTCATCCCGGGTCCTTCATATATTAAAGTTAATTAACATTTGTTTGCAAATTAAGCGTTTCGATACGATTTCACCCAGGCCGCCATGAATCCACAATAAAATTCAAGTAAAATACGACAATTGAATAGTCAAAGGCATACCGTTTGCGCATGTCCAAGTATACCTCACATTAAAAACATCTAGTAGAGTTATTTAACAAGATTCCGTTATTTAAATCAGTATGCCATTATGTTTCCATGCAGTTTATGATAGCGTATGTTGCATATAAAATTGGCATAGCGATCAGGGCAGTCAAAGTACATTCATACGCAAGAGAAGTTGCAAAAGGGTTAATTAAATTTCCGTGTGTTTAATCAGTATGCTTCTTTGTTTTTCATTCCATTGAGATGTATTTATATGGTGTATTGAATGGCATACCGTTTGATAAAGTCCGAGGCTGACAAAGTAGAAAATTATGATGAAAACACAAAAACCGCTAGTGCAAAATAAACGACAGAATTTTTATGATTTAACTCAGTATACCTCTCCAATTTTGAGTCAATCATGTTATATCAACGTCAAATCATAAGCGGCATACTGATTGTGAAGGATGATGGTTCCCAAAAAATTAATTTTCTTTATTTAGTGCAGTGCAATTAGTCATTATATATGAAAAATGACGGAACCAAGCTATAGTGAATGGATTTGAATGATTTTTTTTATTGGATTTCTAATGCCATAAATTAAAAAGTTTACCCATTGAAAATTACCGCAATTTCGAAAATCCGTAAATAAAATTAATTTGAAGATGGCAAAAGCTCCAAAATGCGAAATAAATGAAAGATACGTTAAATACTACAAATACATCGATTTTTTATAGAAAATATATATATTTTTTTTTCGATTAAAACCGGTCCGAAAAGGGCCAGGTTAATAGATCTTATTTTATTTTAGTTTAACATAAAAAATGTGCTAGCAGCGGCGCCGTCAACGACAATTTCGCGGTAAACTTCTATGTTAGATGTACTAGGGATTTAATTTTTTTTTTAAATTAAAGCTAAAGAACCCACCCTTCTATTAAAAGTGGTCTAAAATGGGCCAGGCTATTCAATTTTTTTAATTAACATATTACTTGAAAAATTACGCTTTTGCAGTGAAAACGCTATCGTCTGTTTTGCGGTAAACTTCTAAGTTACAAGTACTAGGGACTTATTTTTTTTTTTAAATTAAAGCTAAAGAGCCACCTTTCTATTAAAATCGGTCCGAAAAGGCCCAGGTTACTATTTTTTTTTAATACGAGTTTTACCTGAAAAATTATTTTGACAATTTGAAGCTAATAGCCTTCTTATTAGCTCTTGGGTCGTAATTTGTAGGTAAAAATGTTGATATTATCATTATCTACGAATATATGTATTCAAAAATGCAAACAAAACATTTTTTGTTTCGCTGCTAAAATGAGTCTGCTAATAGTCCGGTGATTTTAGATTCAAAAATAACGATTTCTCGGAAAGTTTTGGGACAAGCCAAAAATTAGCCTACCCCCTACAGAATTTCCTCAGGAATCCGAAAAAGATAGTGTTGACCACTCAAAATGGTGGCTTTAATCGTTATTCAACATTTTGTAAACAAAATGAATTTTGTAACTTACTTGTTTGCTTATATCTTCGCTTCTAAAGGTAGTAGAAAAACGTTCGACCCGTCAATTTCTTCGTTACGGGTTCCCCTATAAGGAAGGTGTATGCAAAGAACGAATTTTTGATAATAACATTTTATGACAAGAAACTAAAAAAATTGAATTTCTCGATCCTCGAACTTTGAAGTACTGTAGAAACAAATATAAAATGTACATGTTAACGATATTATGAGAAATAGTACATATTTTTACCCTTAATGAAATGCACTTTGTTCCGTTGCAAAATATTAATTATTTTTTTTGCAATTAATTTATAAAAAAAAATCAAACTGTTATACTAAAAGATCATATTAACATTTTACAGTTCTGTTTCGGTAGAAACATAGTATTTGACGTACATTTACATAATCAAAAAGAATATTTCAAAAAAAAATTTAATTTGCGACTTTTTTACCCAAAAAATCAATTTTGCAACTTAAACAAATGTAAATATCTCAGTGGATTTTGAATAAAATTTATTGCAACTAACGGCATTTTAATTGTCATAAAAAACACGAATTTAAGAAAAGAAAAATTTTGCTCCGATGCTTTGGAGCCGAGATATGACGATTTCACGTTTTTTGTGATTACGGCGAAATTTGAAAATATTGTTACCTGAAAATTTAACTGAATATACCTCAGAGTGTGTGTTATCACTTACAAAAAGTGCCATGTCTATATATCTAGATGGGCCATGGAAAAAAAATCGAGAAAATTGCATCCTTGACGCTCGCGTTCACGCTAGACGCCAGATTCCCCTCCCCCTTTTCTGCTAATGGCGTACTTGGACAGTTTTACCCCGGCGGCAGCTTTATTTCTCTTTTTCTCGGCTTCAAGAGTGGCTAGATGGACGTTTTTTTTTAATTCAACTTATTTTTTTCTCAGCTTTCCAATTATTCAATTACGTTGCTCCGCAAAAAGAATTTGTAATACAGCGGCTTTATTATTTTATTATTATAGATAAAATAATTTCAGTAGTTTATAATCAAACATCTTATAATTATTTCCACATCCAGTGGAAATATAGTAACGCAAAAACAAAATTGTAAAAATTTTTAGAATGTTATGAAATGTCGAGATTTTAAGTTTGAGCAAAAAAGTCTGTCGCTCTGTCGGTCGGTCCGTCTGTAACTTTTTTGTGCGCACGATTACTCTGGAACCGTTTAATATATTGACTTGAAATTTGCTACGTGTATGTATTTTAACGAGATCTGGAAGATTATATTTTGATCTTATTCCGTTGAAGAGTTGGGGGAAATGGGTGTAAATGGGTAAATTAAGCAAGTAAGGTCCCAAAAAATGTTTTGGTATTAGCCACCCCCGTTACCACCCCCACCCCATTATTAAAGGGGGTGATAAAAATAAAATTGTGATTTAGTGTGTATACAAGAAACAATGGCCTCAATTTTGTTTTTTAATTCATCCACCCCCACTACCACCGTTCCTACCCCCACTACCGATGTGACATATCGTTTTATTGGTTTTTTTTTCGTTATGAGAGACTTGGATAGAAAATCTGGATGTGGAAGTAGTGATTCCTTGGGCTGCGTTTTTTTACAATTTTACAGACATTCTATAATTTAAGCAATCACGCATTATTGTTATGTTATAAATTAGATGTTTATTTCGCTGTTTAAAACAAATTAAATCAATATTGATGTCTGTCAGTTTAAATTAAATGAAATGCAAGAAAATGAGGAAGTTATTGGAAATGTTGATATAAATAATGACGATGATGATAATGATTGTCTGTACGCAGAGATGCGAGACAAAGCGGACAGCGAGTCCGCAACAGGAAATCACCCTAAAAAAAAAAACGAGGACAGAAAAATAAGCTTTAGTTTGTACATTCAATAAATTAATTTTTAAATACAAAATGTATACCTTTTTTATCCACAATAAGAGTAAAAACTAGTCATTCATCAATGTCTTATCAAATAAATTGTATGTAATCTTTACATATTTATTCTATGAAGCAACGTAATTGGATGATTGAAAAATAATCGAATAATCGGAAAGCTGAGAAAAAAAAATAAGTTGAATTAAAAAAAAAAACGTCCATCTAGCCACTCTTGAAGCCGAGAAAAAGAGAAATAAAGCTGCCGCCGGGGTAAAACTGTCCAAGTACGCCATTAGCAGTGAAGGGGGAGGGGAATCTGGCGTCTAGCGTGAACGCGAGCGTCAAGGATGCAATTTTCTCGATTTTTTTTCCATGGCCCATCTGGATATATAGACATGGCACTTTTTGTAAGTGATAACACACACTCTGAGGTATATTCAGTTAAATTTTCAAGTAAGAATATTTTCAAATTTCGCCGTAATCACAAAAAACGTGAAATCGTCATATCTCGGCTCCAAAGCATCGGAGCAAACATTTTTTTTCTTAAATTCGTGTTTTTTATGACGATTAAAATGCCGTTAGTTGCAATAAATTTTATTCAAAATCCACTGAGATATTTACATTTGTTTAAGTTGCAAAATTGATTTTTTGGGTAAAAAAATCTCGCAAATTAAAATTTTTTTGAAATATTCTTTTTGATTATGTAAATGTACGTCAAATACTATGTTTCTACCGAAACAGAACTGTAAAATATTAATATGATCTTTTAGTATAACAGTTTGAATTTTTTTTTTATAAATTAATTGCAAAAAAAATAATTAATGTTTTGCAACGGAACAAAGTGCATTTCATTAAGGGTAAAAATATGTACTATTTCTCATAATATCGTTAACATGCAGATTTTATATTTGTTTCTACAGTACTTCAAAGTTTGAGGATCGAAAAATCCAATTTTTTCAGTTTTTTTTGCCATAAAATGTTATTAACGAAGCGAAGATATAAGCAAACAAGTAAGTTGCAAAATTCATTGTTTACAAAAAGTTGAATAACAATTAAAGCCGCCATTTTGAGTGGTCAACACTATTTTTTTCGGATTCCTGAGGAAATTCTGTAGGGGGTAGACTAATTTTTGGCTTCTCCCAAAACTTTCCGAGACATTTTCCTAATATCACCGGACTAAAAATGAGAGAGAGAGAGCTAAAATGAGTTTCGCTGCTAAAATGAGAAAATGACTTTGCATGCTATTTTTCCGTAGGTACCATAAACTCTCATAATTGGTATGCCATATTATTTTAGCGAACTTTATGACTAAGTTGAAGTATAAACTTAAAGGCATATAAAGGCATATAATGACGGCAAATTTTTCAATAATTTCGCGCCGTTTTTTCTTGAATTTGAGTATGTAAAACTCGCACAACTTGTATGTCGTTTGTTATTTCACTTCATTATATCATGATTGCTTCAACCATACAATGGCATACTGATTAAATACACATAAAATTATTTTTATATTTTACAATCTCACTTCTATTTTCTCATATGACAAACCCGTTCAAATGATATGCCATTTTACATATCGACATTTTAGAGCGGGAGCTAGGTGGCTTTTTCCGCAGCTCATCGTTTTATGAACTTTGAGATATTTTTATGGTTTAATGGATGATAACGATTCATAAAATCGACTTCTGGCGCCGCACCTCCTGTCAGATGCGTCACAAACACTGTTTAAAAATCAGTGAAATCATGTCATCGTTACAAGGCTCATTTTTTTTGTGTGTACACATTTTATGTTTAAAATTAATAAAATAAGATCGCCAGAAAGTGTGGGCCGTCAGGAGGCGCAACCAGAAAGGTAATAATGATACAATACATCTGAGGCACGGTACGGA
Organism: Rutpela maculata; assembly: GCA_936432065.2. Taxonomy (NCBI): domain Eukaryota; kingdom Metazoa; phylum Arthropoda; class Insecta; order Coleoptera; family Cerambycidae; genus Rutpela; species Rutpela maculata. The sequence goes on from OW386292.2 coordinate 41,864,312, forward strand.
GTCAAGTTAGCCGAAAGTGTTAAATTCCTGTATATTTAAGAGCCTATGGTACTTTTGTTGACACTAAGAACTTTACGGGGAGGCTATTCTATTGTTAAAGGAGCTTACATTTACGTTTTAAAAAGGAGCCAGAACTTGTAAGGATGAGTTTAGAGTTCTGAGATGAAATATGCGAAAAAAAATCCAACTTTCTTCAAAAATCCTAAACATTTTCTTTCTGGCTAGCCTTACTGATGGGAGTTTCTTTCTGGGAATTTTTTCTGTATTCAAAACATTTAAATAGACATGGTCAACCTTAAAAAGTTTGTAACGATGATGTTATATAACTCCGTTTTTTTACCTCTTTGACCTTTCTGGTTGCGCTCCTGATGGCCCACACATTCTGGCGATCTTATTTTATTTATTCTAAACATAAAATGTGTACACACAAAAAAAACTGGCTTTATCACGATGATATAATTTCACTGATTTTTATATCTTGAACCATGGCCAACTCGACGGGCTGACATATGCCAGAAGTCTATGTTGTCGTTATATAAGTTCGATAGAATTAATCAGCGCATAGAAAATGCTTGTAACGATGAGTGTCCGAAAAAGCCACTTAGCTCCCGCACCATTTTAGGATACATATTTCTTGTTGCAATACATTTTTCATTGAGTAAAATAACGGAATCTTGTTAAATAACTCTACTAGATGTTTTTAATGTGAGGTGTGCCATTTTTTCTGTAGTTGATATATAATAGCACGACCATGTATACTTCTTAATGGCAGCCTGTTCAGAAACGCGGATAAATCATTTTTTTAAATGCAAGTACACCTGACCGTGATCACCTTTTGGGCTCACGCAAACGGTATACCTTTGACTATTCAGTTGTCGTATTTTACTTGAATTTTATTATGGATTCGTGGCAGCCTGGGTGAAATCGTATCGAAACGCTTAATTTGCAAACAAATGTTAATTAACTTTAATATATGTAGGACCCCGGATGACTCTTTAGTTTATCATTTATTAACAACAGATTATCCATACCATAATACCCTCCAAAAGGCATATTGGGTAAAATCACGTCCCAAAATCTGTCACCACTTGCCTGTCTAACAGATTACACAGGTTTACAAAAGATATATATTCTGTATCTGGAATGTGTAAGTACATTATTTCAATTTATTTTTGGTTATCTAAGTTTCATCACATGAACACTCCAATTGGTAAACACCCTTGGCTGGTAGTCTAGGGATGGGGTTCTTGTGGGAAGCACTTGTCGAATTTTCATTGGGAAACGTGCACCTATTTTATTCTTGAAGCACCCCATCCCTAGACTACTAACCAAGGGCGTAAGTGACTCCGTTATATTGGTATTTCTAGAATTCGCTATACAAAAAAAATCTCTAATTAACCTCCAATTTTGAAAATGCATATATTTACCAGTACAGATATGTCATGTATGGTGGGATAACAAATATGAAAATGAATACGGTACCTGATATTTCTCGTCCTGATAAATATTGTTGTAAACGTTGCTTGAGTGATCAAGTTTATGACCAAACTGAGAACTGGTTTCGAGGAACTTCTTCTGAGCCTCAATCTGTTGAGAGTTGGCAACTACAGATGCCGTGTTTTGTTTGTTTTCTAAATTGGTATTGAAAAGGGACTCTGCATTCGTGTGGACTTTAGATTCACTTTTTTCAGAACGACTTATTTTAGACTCGCTCTTTTCATGGGTAGTGCTCTCAGTAACTTTTTTAGATGAACTTTCTAGGAAATTCTTCTGTTGGTTGCTAGTTTGACCTAGTCGATCACCAAAGCTAGTGAGTAGTCCTTTCTGAGCTAATTCGGCAGCTGAATTCTGTTCATGTACGTTACTCTTATGGACCTGGCTACTTGCGAAGCTGCTTTGAATGTCTTGAGTGGCAGAATTTTGCTCGAATTTCTTCTGAGTCACAGCTGAATTGCGGTGAATGAGATTAGCTACTTGATTTGATACTGGGTTTTCCAGAGCCGCTTGGTCAACTAAAATATCTCCTCTATGTGCGTTTTGTGATGCCATGATGCTTTCGCCTTGGGCTACGGATGACTCAGATGACTGAGACGAATGTGATGATTTCGTTTGGATTTTCGATTCTTCAGATTTGCTATGACTCTCGGCTGCTGAGTGAATTCGTGCTTGTTCTACAGACTCTGCGCCGGCGACTTGTTGAGATTGACCAACTGTTGACGAAGCGGCCACTGTGTTGCGAGAAATTGAAGTTGATTGTTTTGATTCTTGTGAACTCGTTTGGGAGCTTGATTGTTGATTTTGGAAAACTTGTGCTTGTCCAGATTGTCCTTGTTGTCCTTGTTGGCCCTACGAAAATTTCAGTTATTAGATTTTCACAAGATATTACAAAGCAAAAATAATTGTTCTTTTTCTCAACTACTTAAACGTGTAAAATCCACGAGACAGCAGTTGTTGTTTGTATTGTGAAAATGTTTGAAACAAAATTTTTGACTTCAGGGCTGTATTTGGAGTAGTTATTTGGAGTAGTACACGGCCCTTAATGTGAGCGGAGTGCAGAGGGACACAAAGAAGGTCAACTTCTTTTTTGTTTATATCTCGAAAACGGTGAGCAGTAGCAAAAAAATATTATATTTAAAAAGCCTATAAGAATGTCCCTATGCCTCCTCAATGGTTTGCCGTTGATTTGAGAAGAAAGTTGTAGAGCATTAAATTTTCTTTAGAATAAGTATAATATTGATTATGTTACTTTTATCTGATCAAAACTTATAGCAATTTGAAAATATCTTGCAAATTTTGAGATATATGGAACAAAACCGTGTATTGTTGCACTTTCATAACTTTTATTTGTATAGAGTTAATATTTTCTAAGATGGAAAATTAAAAATTTTAATCAGAAAACGTTCCCGTTGAAAACGATAGATTTATTGTATTGTATTCTATTGTATTGTACTGTATTGTATTGTGTTGTATTGTATTGTATTGTATTGTATTGTATTGTATTGTATTGTATTGTATTGTATTGTATTGTATTGTATTGTATTGTATTGTATTGTATTGTATTGTATTGTATTGTATTGTATTGTATTGTATTGTATTGTATTGTATTGTATTGTATTGTATTGTATTGTATTGTATTGTATTGTATTGTATTGTATTGTATTGTATTGTATTGTATTGTATTGTATTGTATTGTATTGTATTGTATTGTATTGTATTGTATTGTATTGTATTGTATTGTATTGTATTGTATTGTATTGTATTGTATTGTATTGTATTGTATTGTATTGTATTGTATTGTATTGTATTGTATTGTATTGTATTGTATTGTATTGTATTGTATTGTATTGTTTATTCAGTGTTATTATACGTATAGTATTTACACGGGTCACAAAAATATAATAAATGGGAATGGGTAAATTACAACAATATATACATGTAAAGAACATCGCAGTTAGTCAAACAATCTTTTTTTAGAAAAAATAAATAAATAAATTAAATTACATGTCAGAAAAATTATTTTCTAAATACTCCTCAGAAGTATAAAAAGATTTACGTATTAAGTATTGCTTTAACTTAGATTTGAGCAATTTTACGTCAAGACGTCTTACAGATTCTGGCAGTAAGTTAAAAAGTTTTATTCTCATAAAATTTGGACTATTTTAGACTATTTTTTACCAGATACAGGAGGAGTGTTTATTTTTGTTTTCGTATCAATTTTGATTATATTTATCACACATTTTAATAAGGCATATGAATAAATTCTTTATAAATAGTAGTAATAAATAGTACCATTTGAAAAATTGTGTTTTGTCCCAAAAACCAATTTGATGAACTTTATTTGCTCATAAATCACATAATTTACTATTTTCGGGGGATTTCGATTTTTTTAGCATTACGCGGGTCAATTAGAATAAATAATGACACACTTAAATGGAAAACTAAAAATTGAATTAAAATAAATACATATGTTTGAACTGTCACTTATGTAGTATCATTGAATTCTGAAAATTAAGCAGAATTCAAAAATGCAATAATACACACAGGATGTTCCGTTTAAAAATCAAAAGTTAGTGTCACTTTCGGTGAAACCGGAAACGGAAGAAAATCATTTTATGTCAAAAGCGATGTTTATAAGGTATATAGGATGTTCCAAAATTCAATAGTTTAGTTTTAAAACTAAAGAAAAAAGAGATGATCTTGTTGCACGCGGTATAGCTGTTCAAATTTTTCTACCCGTCAGAAGCACTTGCTTTAGAAAAAAGTCGATCCGCCACGTTGGAGCATCTATTTGAATTTTTTAAACTTTAACTATCATCGACCTCAAAAGCAATAGTACAATAATTTGGTGTTCTCACTTCGGACTAATTCTATAGGAGTTTTAAATTCAAATATTTTTGGATAGTTTGATTCAAAATGGGTCATATTAAAAAGGAATAAGGGTGCCTTTTCGTTGGGGTGAGTTTCACCTCAATTCAGGGATTTCGAAAAAAAGAAGTGTAGAACGTCGAATTCTACCCCACAAAAAACCCTATAATGTTATTTTTGCTTTAACACTCTCCGAATTACAGGAGATTGGAAACGTTAGTTTTTAAGCAAAAAACACTGATTTTTCAAAGGTTGGAGCAGCTATTCTAAACATGTTTGTCGTAACAATAAAGTTAGCTTATGAAATAACAAAAATAATCCATAAAATAAAAAAAATTTTAGACTCATCGTTGCCGAGATACAATTAATGTTAGATGCATTTGAACATAGCCCTGTAAAGGTCACGCTCTTCAAACGGTCATAACTCTGGTTTAAAAAAAACCTTAACATATACCTTGAACCAAGTTAAAGGTAGTTACAGTAGGTAGTTACAGTAGCTTAAAATTTTCTTTTGGCAAATTTTGGTATCTGCAAAATCAAAAATGAGACAAGGAAAATAAATGTTGAATTTCTACACAAAAAAGTGCCCGTTTTTTGGTTCCAGTAAATTCCAAATTGAAAAAAAAATTCCAAATCTTGTTTTTTGTTAGTCCTAACTACAATGTATACACTCAAATTTTTTTAGCCGTGTTGGATGCATTGTCTAAAAGATTTTGATTTTACACTTAACGTATTTTCAGAATTTTTGAAAAAATGAATTGTTTGGCTTTAAGGTTAAATAACTTAGCAGGGGAGCATCTTAGCTGAATGTTACTAGAGACAAAAAATTATGACAATAAACTAAGAAGAATGTTGCTTTTTTATTTTTTTTGATAAAGATAATAGTTTAGGAGATAGAAGTTTTTGAAGTTAACGCTTAACGTTTTTTTTTTAAATTGTCGCATTTAAGATGAATATAGAAAAACTGACAACCTCTGTACTATTTTGACATACCTGACCTTAAAGAGGATTAAGAGACCTTCAAAAGGTTTTTTTTGAATGATTTTAAGCGTTAATTGCAAAGGAGATATGACCAATTAAGGACATCGTTGGACATCGCATGCATGTATGAATTTGTGTAAATATGTATAAAGATGAAAATAACTCTGACATTGATGAAGATGACTAATTATAATAAATTTAGGTCAAATCTCTATATAATTAATAAAATTGGAAAACATTAATTATGTGTTAATAATGTGTTATTCATTTGCTACACCTTGACACAAAAACCCGATCCAAATTCGTAATCAGCAACCCCAAAATCATAAATAATAATAAATTCCCAGTACTTCCTTTATACTTATTTTTAACTTTGGGGGTGGTTTTCACCCTATTAGAGGTAAGAGCAATTATTTTTTTAATTAGGGGATGGGTTTTATGTCTCAAAATGTAACAATCTGCTAAGAAAGTCCTAATTTCTCAAAATAACAAAAAATAATTAATTCAATCATTTTACCCCTTTTATATCGGCCATATTGAAGGTGCAACATGAAACTTTTAATTTCTGACTTCACATTCGAGACCAGCGATCCCCAAAATATAATTTCAATAATTTATCCTCAGTACTGCAACTACATTATTGATTTTTTTGTTTTAGGAGTGGTTTTCACCCTCTTAGAGATGAAAGTACTTCTATTCCTTTTTAATATTTGAAGTTGATACCCTAAAGTTTAAGAATCCACAAAAAGAAATCCATGCCGCTATAGAATTAGTCCAAAGTTTGCGTACTTTTTGACATAAAGTGTGTACTATAAATAGATATACTATTTCAAAATAAAGCAGCAATACTTTTTTAAATATTAAATATATTTACGGACTTTTTTCCGCTCCTTGGGGAAAAGGGCAAGTATTAATGCGATGTAGAAACTGAAGATGATACCCTTATTTACCTCTGTTTAGTACTGTACTATGTTACAACAAAAATGAAGTTTTCGAATGTAAGTATCAACTTTTTTTGAAAATTGGCAGAAAAAATATTTAAATACTTACTTGAAATTGTGACATCATTTGTTGAAGGTAATTGTTAAATTTCGGATTACTCAAAAATGACTTCATTGCTTCTTCGTTTCCCCCTTCGGGAAGCGATCCTGCCTGTGGTCGGCATTGTGCGTGGAACACACTTGCTAGAACAAACACTACAACTACTGTCTTGGAAAACATTTTGAAGCGAATGGTGACTTTTTTGTAAAAATTCTGGTTTTTATACTGCTGTCCTCAAGGTATATTAGTCGATATATTGAAAAATAATTGTTTTTTTATATATTGATGTTTCTGATAAAATGTCTATAAACAAATTATTTTAGTCAAATGGCACGTATTTCGGAAAGTTCATTAAAAGTATATTAGGAATGTGGTTCTTTAAATTTAATTTAATTTAAATTATTTGGCGCGACTGAAAGTGAATGAATTCGATTTTTTAATCGATATGTAATCAGAAGAAGCTATTTTTGTAAATGTAGTTTGACACACTTCCATAGGACAATTAAAAATACTAGGTGTTATATATTCCAGAGATCAGACAATATACAAACTCAGCCAGATATGCTTTATTTTATTTTATTTTTGAAATACACAATCCAGTAGTACAATCATTTATAGTCAGAATTACTTCAATTCGGCCTACTATTAGGTCAGAATATTTAATTTGATAATTTAATGATGGGCAAATTTACCTCAAATTGTCCACAGATTTACCAATGTGGAGAAAGAAAGTAAGTTTGAAGTAGAGAATAGGCAAGCAAAAGCATTTTCTTCAAGAGGTGAAATATTAAGTAGAACTTAGAAAATAGAAATTAAATAGAATGATTTTGGTGTGCCATTATCTCATCGAAGAAATTTAGTTGCAAACAAAAATTTTTTGTAAAAGAACCTTATTGCACTTATAAAAAATTCGGGCCCGTGAGAAATAATACAAATAAACAAAAAAAAATCAAGAATGATCATCAATTTTTCAAATGTGATTAATAACACAGCTCCACAAAATAAAAAAATGGTCTATTCCTGGAACTCCAATTGGTGACTCGTATATATTTCTACGTGTTGAACACGAATCAGGTGTCCGTTTAGCTCCATTACCCACCATTTTTTTGTAAATCGCGAAAATAACCTTAAAAAAAAACTCATTTAAGTAGATTATTTTTGCGATTTACTAAAAATTAGTGGGTGATGGAGCTAGCCGTACACCTAATTTGTATTCAGCATGTCGAAATACATAAAGCTTATCCAATGGAGTCCCAGAAGCAGCCAATTTTTCACTTTTTTTTGTGCGTTTGTGTAATTAATATATTTGCATACGCGATTTTCAATAAAATGGCGGAGGATCCGGTGTTATTCATATACAGTGTTTCACTTCTCGTGAAGACACCCCTGTATCTTGTACTACTACACCCAGTGGAAGTATAGTAACGACAAAAAAAATTTATTGTTCAAATGTCATGAAACGTCGAGATTTTGAGTCTGAACGAAAAAAAATTCTGTCTGTCAGTCTGTCTGTAACTTTTTTTTGCGCACGTTTACTCTGGAACCGTTTAAGATATTGACTTGAAATTTGGTACACATATGTACTTTTATGAGATCTGGAACTAGATTATATTTTCATCTTGTTCCGTCGAAGGGTTGGGGGGTAAATTGAGGTAAATTTGGGGTAAATAAAAATTGATATTTAGTATACCGGGTGTAAACGAATACTGGGCCACCCCTGTAACTTCCGTATTTTTAAAGATATCGGGATGAAATTTTGTATGGTGAAATTAGGTAAGATTTCCAACTTTTCGAGACCTATCCGCCATATTTATCACTTCCGGTTTCACCGGAAATGGCCCCAATAATCTTTTCTAAATGGACCACCCTGTATGTTTTTACATTTTTGAAATAAAGATCACATTTTGGATACATTTATACTATTTTGAACAATTTATACAGTGTTGCACGAAAAGTAATTCGAATTTTAGTGGTCAATCTAGATGGCTGCGAATATGTTAAAATTATTTTTGTTCTAATGTAATTCATATAAAAAATACGAAAACGTCAATGTCCAATAATACATCATATAGGTGCTGTAAACTCATTAAAATCACATTTTTTTTCAAAATGACTCATTTTTTTAAAACATTATGATATGGGCCACCCGGATATTCAGAAAGCTCTACTTAGTAGGGGTTAAACGGTATCAAAAGTTCCGTAATGTGTAATGGTTACTAGCAGGAATGACAATTTTTCTTAAGAAATGTATGATTTATATCTAGCTTCAATTAAATTTTGATCAACCCTGTATATTTGTGTTAACATTTTTATGATATGCAACAAGAATGAGCCAGAGGCCCATTCTGTCTCCTGCGGAGACCTGTCTAACATACCTATCTGTCACTTCCGGTTTCATCGCAAATAACCCTAAAAATGAATACAGTACTACAGTAGATAACAAATTGTTTATTCCAATCTCTAATTTAACAATTGTTCAAAATGACCTTCATTTTGATCTCTGCACTTCCGAATTCTTTTAATAAAATTGTCTTGAACATTTTGCTACTGTACAGGAGATATGTTGTAGTCTGGGGTCCAACAGTACGAAATCGCCCTAAATTCCAAGTAACCTGTTCCGACATGACGTACATTTTTCAACTTCAGATTTGCAAAAAGGGTTATATAGGCACCAGAAATGACTTGTCGGATTCTTATCAGCTCTTGCATAACTTCTTAAATAATAAGAAAAGAGACGAAATGATAATTCCTAAAAAAAAAATGTTTTTTAATACATAACACGTCCTGTAAAAGAAACTATGAGTGCTATCCATCTAATTTTTTTATAGTTGGGAAAAAAATATGAAATCTATAACTATAAAATATTGTAGTAAGAATTTCAACATACGAGCAAGTACTTCAATTTTAATTTTTTTGTGTATAAACTATGCTAACAAACATACCCAATATATTGAAAATATTTTTAAGACAAGAACTAAGTTGATATTGCATATAGTATTCGAGTTGTGAATTTTTAAAATGGGTGCATGATGCGGCGCATGTAATAGAGGCGACAGCTCTCCTAAAATTCATAAAGCGCATGAAAACAATTTACAGTGGAATTAGCTGGTATGTTTATGTTTACTAGACGTATGTACTTATGTATATAGTGTGAAGTTATTTGTCTTAACATTTTAACATTATAAAAACTATTTGTGTTTGATTGTTTAAATCGATTGATTATTGTTTGCGGTTCATATTTATTATTTACTAGCTATGCCCGCGGTTACGTTCGCGTGGAATTTTGAAATTGACTAAAGAGCTTCTTTATAAACGACGTTTGAGGTAGAATCACCATTCTGGAATATTTCAGAAAACTCAAAAATTTTCTGGAATATTCCAGAGTACTCTCGAATTTTCTGGAATATTACAGAAGTTTAATCTTAAAAGTGTATGCCGTGCAAATACGCTTTATTGTAGAGATCAGGCTGTATTCCCTGTTCTAATAGACCGATTTTCATAAAACTTGGCTTAGTCTAGGCCGATTTCGATGAAATGAGAACTAAATGTTACTCCAAGCTTAGATGAACCTCATTGGTTCAGTAGTTTCTGCGTGATGCGCGTTCAAACAGACAAGCAGACAAACAGAGAAAAATTCCAAAATCTGTCTTAATGTATTCCATTACTCATCTTACATCCCCCACATCAGTTTTTTGCAAATATTTTCAATGTCAACGTCAACTTCACAAACGTATTATATGTATGTTAGATCACGGTTCACATGAATGACTTTTTAAAAAAGGTTTATTTATTTAATGGAGCCAACGTTGGCTCTTGGAGAAGGAATAATACAATAATTAGAAGTGTTTCATTCTAAGTGAGTTTAATAACTGATTCAACAAAGCGTGTTTAGTCATATTTATAACATACAGAACCTGAGTAAGCAAAATATATAACAAAGGAATTGCAGTTCTGCAGTCTGCACAAGTTATGAGAAACAAAAGGTGTAATATGATATCTTGAAGATAAGCAATTAATAAGAGAAGCTGTTATCGTGAAATACGATATACCTGTGAAGGTTTATTATGGCTAAGTCGCAATAAGATAGCGTGTAATATTATATAACAACTTCCCCCTTAATAAAAAAGTTGATGTTATGCAGCAACTTTTGAAAATTGTTAAAACGTTAAATGAATATAATGCAAAAATAAATTGAAACAATGTTGAATGGATACAAAGCAAAATAATAAAATAATGTAAAAGTTAAAATTGGTAAGCGATAATAAAACATTACATAACGTAATAAGGATAAAATACAATAGTCAAATTAATAGACAAGGGTAAAACTCCACATGAAAGTCTATGTTAACTCGATGTCCTCTTCTTCTTGAGGTCTAATACCGGGTCGCTTTCTTGGAGGGATCAGTCTAGGAAATTTGGTAAATACTCTGCTTCGCTCTGAAGGAGGTGAAGGAGGGTTATCTGTTGAGGGTTGGATTCGCAATGCTCCACATCTTCTTCTTCTGCATTTACAAGTTATGTAAAGTAGAACTAATAGGATGATGAGAGTGATTATGAAGTATGTGAACCAAGATACATGTTTGGTCACAAAAGGTTCGTTTATGAGGTCGTCTAGGTCTTTGGAATATTGCTCTAGTTTGTTTTTAGCAATATCTAAATCTTCTACGTCGAGACTGTTTAATTTAAGCGGTTTTAATTTTGGGATTTCGATTTTGTCGGGCATGTGATTGCAGCATTCAAAAGGAATTTGGATTGGATGTGAATTGTCCTTAATTTCGGAAAAGTCTTTAGCACTGGCTTGTATTCGAGTAATGCCTGCATAGGCGTAACATCCTGGTTGTAGTTTTATGATGGAATTTTTGTTAATTAGCTCTGTTATGGATTCTCTCTTCGGGCAGTTGATGGTAATGTGAAGTGGTTCGGAATTAATTACTAGCCATGTGTTGTCTTCAAGTTCTTGGACGTTGTATCCTTGACTAATGATGAAGGAAGTTTGACAATTTTCTGGGAGTTTCGGCAATGGTTTTAATATTCTAGCTTCACAAACGGCATTTTGGTCGATAGGATAAGCAAACAGGTTCGAACATAGTTTGGTTCCAAAATAAAGTGGTTTGCATTCTTTCAAATTTTGTATAGGTATGTACATTAAAGAATCATCGTCTCTCGCGATAAACTTTTGTGAAATAGATAAAAAGTGATGTAGACCAGTTCTGTTATCAAGTATAGGTATAGGGTACAGACGAAAGGTGTTGTAATTTTGAGGTTCAATGAGAGGTATTGTTAAAACAAATATTAAGTTAGAATCTAGTTGAAAAGCTTTTAGTTCAATAATATCCAGATATTGAGCAACTGCTGATAGTTTAATTGGAAGAGGTAAATTGTTCCTTCGCAAACTCTGTGAAATCTCTTGTAACGCCGTTACTAAGTGATCAGGTGTTATGATTGATGAATGAATAATTCCTAATCTGGCGAATGTTATTGAATTTAAAATATCGTTTAGATTGTCTTCGATGTACAAATAGCTGGCCATTAGTTGTTCGGAAATGTATAGAAATTTTAGTTTTGTTTCGGCAGCTTGGATCGTTTGAGTCATAGTTTGAATTGTGTGCTCGATTTCTTTGATATCTTTGTTAAATGTTTCCTCATCAATTTGTAATTTTTGTATAGTTGAGTTGAAATTTTTGATAACAGAAGTTGTAACTGAGATTTGATTTTTGATTAAGTTTTCTAATTGATGTTCGTCATTATTTAATTTATTTATACAGTTAGTGTAGTACTCGCCATCTTCGGCGTCTAAGTTTCCGGTAATTGATTTGAATATTGTTCCGAAGCCGTTAAGTATTCCGCGTTTATATCTCTTTGTGTCTGAAAAGACTTCGTCAAATTTCGTTTTTATTGAACTAGCTATTTGCATTAAAAGGTTAAACTCTGTTTTAACTTCGCTTCTAAACAGGATTGATTTTTGATCAGCACCATCGAGGGTGTTCAAGATTCTGTCTAAATTATTTTGATTCTTGTCAAAAGCTAGTTTGAGGGATGAAATATTTTTATGCACTAGTAGAGTCCATTTGTCATTTGTCACCACGATGTCCGTGTCTTGGTGATAGTATACACCAACAGTGTTATTGATCGGGGTAATTTTGTATTGACAGAGTGCTGATCCGAACAGCAGGAGAAACCTGAAAATAAATTTAATTTTCAGTATATGGTTTCATTCTATCAAAATTTACTTTAGTCTCTTGTTTTGTTTCGAGATTTAATAGGGTGGCAGAATTTTGAAAAATTTCTTTTATTTTAAAGGGACCGTTAAATTTATTTTGTAGTTTGTTCTTAATTTGTGATTCTTTTACATAAACTAAGTCACCTATTTTGTACTCAGATCGTTTCTGGGGAACATTTCTGTCAAAACGAACTTTCGCTTTCTCCTTTTGTGCTTGTGTTCGATTGCGGGCGATTTCATAATAGTGAGATATTCTATTGTTTAGATCTCTAACGTATTTAGTTATTAATTCTTTTTGGTTATATAAGGTTTCGGGTGGTCTGTTGGACGTATGCCCAAATACAAGTTCGTATGGGGTGAAACCGTGTGTTTTATTTACCGAATTGTTATAGCATATTACCGCATATGGTAAAATTGTGAAAGGATGTTCGTTCGGATTCTCGGTTTTATGAATTCTTATCATTTCAGCTAAAGTAGCATGAAATCTTTCTATGGATCCGTTCGATTGGGGATGTCCTACGCTTGAATAAGTTAATTTTATGTCGTAGAGGGTGCAGAGATCTTTGAGCAAATGGTTGTCAAATTCGCCACCGTAATCGCAATGGATTCTCAATGGGGTACCATAATGTTGAAAGTACAACAACAAAGTATTTACGACAGATTTTGCGGATTTGTCTGGGACTGCATAGGCTTGCGTGAATTTAGTTAATTCGTCGCGAATGGTTAAAGCGTAATTTCGAGTGGGGAATTCAAATAAATCGATATTAATTCTTTCGAAAGGTGTTCTTGGGGTTTCCGTGATTACTAGAGGGTTATTTAGATTTTTCCGGCATACTTTAGTCTTTTGGCACGTTTCGCAGTTTTTTATAAAGTTTTCGACGTCTTTAGTTAAACCTTGCCAAGTGTATTTTTCTCTAATTCTTCGAATCGTTTCATTTATTCCGCGGTGTAGATTATTTTTACCAAAATGATTTTGCTCCAATATAATTGGAATTTCATCTTCGTCGGCAGTTCTGACGATATCTTGACAAATTACTACTTTTAAGTCTTTTTCCGCCAAAATGAATGATAGGATTTCAAGAATGGGGAGGTCTAAGTTATTTTCGACAAAGTATGTCTTAGAGAGATCTAGGACGTCTTGATTTTTAAATAATACCGAAAATAAATGTTCAATTACAGATTCGATATCAAAAGGTAGAGGGATGATAAAATATCTCCTATGTCTGACTGTTTTGCTCGATACAATATTGATTTTATCGTTATGAAATTCGGGGTTTTCTTCGAATATGTCTTCGATAATTTTATGATGGAGGTCTTGTAGGTTATTTTGTTGGAAGAAAGTTATAATATCTTTGTGTTCTCGATACAAAAGTTGTTTGTTCGAGGCTTTGATTTTCGAATAGTCAATTAAAGATGTTGTCTTATATAAGTTGGCGAAAGTTTCGAATTCTTGGGAAATTTGTTCGTCAGTGATCTCGTTATTGTCTGGGTTTTCGTCGTCGTCTGACTCTTCGTCGTTCGCGGCTAGAACCTTTGAATAGAATTTGGAACATTCAGAAAAATGATTAATTTTGATTCTGGAAAGTGCATCCGCGTTCTTATTGATTTTGCCGGGTTTATAAATTATTTCGTAATCGTACTCTTCTAGTTTGAGTCGCCAACGAGCAAGTCTACTTCCTGGATCCTTTATAGAGAATAGCCAGGTGAGTGGTCTGTGGTCGGTGACAAGTTTGAACTTTCTACCATACAGATATGGTCTAAAGTGCTTTACACTCCATACTATCGATAAAAGCTCGCGTTCAATCGTTGAATACTTAGTTTCTGCACTGCACAAGGTTCTAGAAGCATAGGCAATGGGTAAATCTTTGCCAATGGGCCCCTGGCTCAGCACTGAGCCGACGGAAAATGCGCTCGCATCAGTGGTTAGAACGAAAGGTTCGTCAAAATTAGGGTAGATTAATATCGGAGTTGTCGTTAATGTTTGTTTCAAATCTTGAAAAGATTTTATACAATCATTGTCGAAGAGAAATGGTATGTCTTTCTGTAAGAGTTTTGTTAAAGGCTTGGTAATCTTGGAGAAATTAGGGATAAAGCGCCTATAATAACCAGCTAAGCCTAGAAATGATTTAATTTCTTTTTGATTTTTTGGTTGAGGGAAATTTAGAATAGCGTCAACTTTCGAAGGATTCGGTTTTACGCCGTCCTTTGTAATGAGATGTCCTAAATAAGCGACTTCTTTGCGGAGAAACTCGCATTTGTCGGGTTGAATTTTGAGATTGGCTTTCTGTAATCTTTTGAAAACTTCTGTTAATCGAGAAATATGCTCGTGAATAGTAGGGGAGTAAACAATAATATCGTCCATATAGACGAGACATCGTTCATTTTGGATACCTAATAAAATGTTATCCATCACTCTTTGAAATGTTGATGGAGCATTCTTAAGTCCAAAAGGCATTCTTACGAATTCAAAATGACCATTTTCAACTGTGAAAGCAGTTTTCTGAATATCTTTCGCATCAATCTCGATTTGGTGAAATCCGGAGGCTAAGTCCAAAGTTGTAAAATATTGACATTTGCCTAATTGATCGAGGAGGTCGGAAATATTGGGTAGCGGGTATTTATCGTCAATAGTCAGTTCGTTAAGTTTTCTGTAGTCCACTACAACTCGCCATTTTTGTTTACCGGAGGCGTCGAGTTTTTTAGGTACAACCCAAACTGGAGAGGACCAGGGAAAAATCGAAGGTCTAATGATGCCTTGATCAAGCATATTAGAGACTTGTGTTTTGACTTCCTCTTTATGAATATAAGATATGATTTTGTAAAAACCGGTTTTGAATCGTTCGTGTCAATGGAATGCTTAATTTCGTTAGTAAAAGTTAAATTGTCTCCTTCCAAGTAGAATATATCTTGAAAGTCTAAACAAAGCTGCGTTACTATTTCGGCCTCTTCTTCGTTTAGATGATCCAAGCGCAATTCGTTCCTAATTTCGAAGGATCTGTCCGTCTGTAGGTGTGAGTCAGAATTTTGAGTGTTTAAATTGAAAATTGATTTGAATTTTTGTACTGGCTCTAGTTTTATGTTAGAAAAATTTACAGTTTTTGGTATTGCATTTGCGTTTATAATTGAGGTTAAAAATTCTCCATTGTTATCGATTTTGACAATAGCATTTGGTAAGCGTACTTTCTCGTTTTCCTGGGCTAACAGTATAGCCTCGGTATTTTGTAGGTTACATTTTAGTTTACATATTTTTTCCATGCGAGGTTCGATAGAAATTAAATTTTTGATGTTGCTTAAATTTGGGTTTTGGTTTCTGATGTTACTAGTTGGTTGTACAGGTAAATTTACTGTAGTTTCTTCCGTGACTTTAAATAATGGTACGTTTTTAAAATTCGTGACTAGTTGTTTGTTTTTAAAGTCTACTTGGCATTCGTAATGTTCTAGAAAATCTGCGCCTAGTAGTCCGTCAAAATCTATATCTAGATTATAGATATAAACTTTGTGTGACTCATCTGAAAAGGGGATGAGAACAGATTCGTTGATATAAATTTTTGATCAGTAATACCCTGTATAATTACATTTTTAGGGGATCTACGTCTATAATTTTCAGCTGTTTTAGGTTTAAAAATTGAAATTCCTGCACCTGTGTCAATCAAAATTTTAAATTTGCTGGTTGCGTCTTTGATGTAATAAAGATTTTTTGAATTTACGGTTAATAAGGTGTGAGAAAGCGTATTTACATGAACGTTTGTTCTGGGAAGTTCAGCATTGAATCGAAACTGTCGTTGAGATTCATTGTTTGTATTTGGTTTGATATTTGGTCGAATTGGTCCATTTGTTGTGTTGGAGTATCCGCGGGGTACTCCGGATCTAAGCGAAAATCCTGAGGATTAGCAGTATAATCCTCCTGTAGTGTTTGAGAATTAGCAGTATAATTCTCGTACTGCTCATATTGAGAATTAGCCGTATAATTGTCTGAAAAGTTTTGAGCGTTGCCTGAATCGTAATTTTCACAACTATCATTTTGATAATCGGGCGAGTAGTCATTATATTGATTATAGTTACATTGATTGTCATAATTGTCATAAGGTTCGTAATTCAAATGATGAGCTTTTTGCTGGTTAAAGCGATTAAAATTTGGGTTAGGTTGGATAGCTGATGGTCGCTGTTGCATAAAATTAGGGTTCGGCCTTATGGCTGAGGGCCTGTTTTGCTGTGATTGATTTGGCTGATTATTTTGAGGGAATGTCCTCTGACTAAATTGATTATTACTAGGTTGTGCGAAGTTTTGATGAGAAAAATTTTGTGAGTTTGGGTTTCCTTGGAAACTTGGTCTCTGGAAGTTTTGAGACTGTTGCCTTGTGCGGCATTCGCTTATTACATGTCCATTCCGTTTACAGAAGGAACAAAACTTTTGTTGCAAATTGGGACCTTGTGGTCGCTTTTGTTGAATTACTGGATTTTTGACTGGACTATTTTTTGGGAATTTTTGCTGTTCAAAATAAGAGAGTTGTAGCTCTCTACGAATTCTAATAATCGCGTTCATTATAGAAGGAGGGTTACTGGCACGTATTATTCTGCCTAGATTTGGTTCTAGACCCGTTAACAAATTATTTAATGTCATAGTTTCAATCAGGTTTGTTTGCGCGGTTCTTTGCTCCGAAGTTAAATTTTGTTTTTGCACTGCAGCGTGCATTTTCGCATTGTGCGTTTGTAAACGCGAAACAAATGTTAAGGCGGATTCACTAGGTAATTGGTGAATTCGTTGTAGGTCCTGAATTAGGGACGTTAAATCTCGGGAGTCTCCGAAGTGAGTTTCTAGTAGTGCCTTTATTTCTGGCCATGTGCTAGGGTTGTGTGAATTTATAAGTTCGGCGGCTCTGCCTTTTAATTTATTTTTGATGTGCATGGTTAATAGAATTTTTTGGTCATGAATTGCCATACTTTGTGCACAGGAACACGAGTTTAGGAATGTCTGTAAATTTATGGCGTTGCCATCGAATTCTGGTATTAGTGAAAAAATTTCAGAGAGCTTGTAAGGCTCAATTTGTTGTGGTTGTTGTTGTTGTTGTTCGGCTGGTGCCGGTGGCACTGGTTGAACAGTCTCTGGTTGAGCTCTATCAGGCATTTTGCTTTTTTATTTAGAGATTTTTGAACTAAAATTGGTTACGTATCAGCAGTATGATACGGAAATTAAATTAAAATTAGCTTGTTTTGTTACGTCGTAAATGAATTGTGTATTAACTGTATAATACACAGTCGTTTCGTGAATACGAAAATAAATAACTTAAAATTAAAATTGTTGCGTTGTAGCTTGTATAGGATTTGTTTGATAACAGAATTGGCTTTGTTTGCCGAGTGTATTAGCGGTATAATACACGTAAATAATTGTGATAAATAATATTTGTAAAAATGAAAAGAAATAACGAGATGATTCTTAAAATGACTTACGTTAATTTCATCTCCATGAGTAGGTTCTTCGTCCGTCAAGGGATTGGGATCCGCCACCACCAGTGAGGAAGGTCTCCTTGTTCTTGCAGATATACACGCACTAGTTAGGCACCTTCTGCAGATGTTGTCCTTGTTCTTTTGCGCTTCACTACCAGTTAGGCTTCTTGTTCTGATGATGTTTACGGATCCTACCGACTGCGCCAATGTTAGATCACGGTTCACATGAATGACTTTTTAAAAAAGGTTTATTTATTTAATAGAGCCAACGTTGGCTCTTGGAGAAGGAATAATACAATAATTAGAAGTGTTTCATTCTAAGTGAGTTTAATAACTGATTCAACAAAGCGTGTTTAGTCATATTTATAACATACAGAACCTGAGTAAGCAAAATATATAACAAAGGAATTGCAGTTCGGCAGTCTGCACAAGTTATGAGAAACAAAAGGTGTAATATGATATCTTGAAGATAAGCAATTAATAAGAGAAGCTGTTATCGTGAAATACGATATACCTGTGAAGGTTTATTATGGCTAAGTCGCAATAAGATAGCGTGTAATATTATATAACATGTATACGTTTGAAAATGATTAAAAGGTAAAATAATTTAATAAAAGTGATTTACGGTCCCTCCCACCGACCGAAGACGCTTTTCAACAACATGTTGCAAATATTACTTTTTTTTAAACAGTGTTATGAACCGTTATTCAAATTACCTCTTGCACAAAATTTTGGATGCAGAATTGGAAATCAGGAGCTGGTACCGATAATGTCGACAAAAAAAAGTTTATCTGAACTTAAATTAAAAAGTGCAACTATAAAATAAAATGCGACACAAAATGTTCTTGTGAGTGGTATTCAGTTGCGTGCTTGTGTGCTGCTTTTCCTGAAAATTGTTTTAAGGGAAAAAGCAATATGCCATCATTTTATAATGATAGTAGTGATTCTGACTAAAATGTTAGAATAGTTATACACAAAAATTACATAATATACAACATTAATGTTTTATTTAAAATATGCTTTCTATTAAATATGCTAAATACCTAAAATAATATTTCTCACTAATGTTTTATTTCTTAAACAATATAAAAACGAGTAGAAGTTGTACTCGGGCATGGCCAATTGCGAATACCTATTTGATTAACATTTTGCTCGAACACACAATTCACTTTGTATCGATTATTATTTTTTTAAATGAGTGGCCGCAATCGGCAACGCTCGACTACTACTTTCATTCGTTTTGTTGTATTATTAACATAAAGTAATTCAAATTTGCAATTATATTGAACAATATAGTGCTTTTTACTGTTACACTACCAATTATCGTGTAGACTATTTTTATTTTAATACTACATAATTACGTGCCTCATAAAAAAATCATAAACAAAAAACTGTATACGTTATCGACAGGATCTTTTTTAAAAAAACTTTTTCAATATATGGACTCTATTTGGTAAGCAGTTGTATATAAGAATTTCATAAATTTAACATAGTTGTCCGCATATCGAAATTTTTAGAACGAAAATATCAACCTTTTGATTTTAATTATTTTTTTCCAAAAAAAATATTCTTTTCAAAAATACCAATAGCTTAGTTAGAATCACGTATATCTTTCGAGTATACATACCAAAAATCAGATCGGTAGGTTACATAGTTTTTGTTTTAACAGAGAATAACCATTGTAAAACATAATTTATCCGACAAGTGTTTTCTAGTGCCCCAGGTAATGCTCTCTTCATTACTTATATCAACATTTGTACGTCATGTCGGAACAGGTCATCTTGATTTTGGAGTGCTTGGACCCCGGGCTATTGTCAAATGCCATCCTCACACGATTTTCTAAATCCACTCTCGTATACACAGCTGTCGAGTACACAATATTTTGTGATGTGCCCATAAAAAGAAATCTATACAAGTTAGATCCGGAGATCTCGCGGGCCATCTAACAGAACCGTTTGTCCCAATCCATTGCTCCCCGAATCTATTATTAAGATAAGCAGCAACATTTCTGGCATTTCTGGAGTTATGGGGAGGCGCTCCGTCCTGCTGAAAGTATAGTTGCCCCCTGTTGAGCTAAAGGCAAATTATCTATACCATCTTCAATTTCGTTTTGAAGAAACTCCAAATACCTTTCTCTGGTAAGTGGGCCGTCAAAAATAATAGGTCCTAATCCGGTTATTCTTTATGCCCGCCCAGACATTAAAACCAAAACGCTTCCCTCTCTAACTAAATGTTGATTGTCCATGGCCCAATATCGACAATTATTTCTTCGAACATCCCGTTATTTGTGAAACGAAATTCGTCTGAGAACAGTACGTTTTTGTGGAACTCTCTATCTTACCCATACTTTTCCAGAACCCAATTGCAAAAAATCATTCTTCTGGCACCATCATCTTCATAGAGGTGTTGATGTAATTGGTATTTAAAACTTTTATATTTATGCTTTTTTAAAATTTTCCATACTGATTCATGGCTAATTACAGCTTGATGGGCTATCTCCCTTGTAGATGATGTAGGATGTACCTCTACATGAGCCAGTAATTCTATTTCAATATTTTGATTTATAATGAATCTCTCATCATTATTGTTAGGTGCTCTTCGCAGTTTCTGTTCCTCCTTTGCAAACTGGCGACGGTTAAGATGATTCCTATATGGATAACGCCTCGCGTATAACGCCGCGGCTTGAACAGAATTTTTATTACATTCCCCGTATATTAAAAGCATGTCGACTTTCTCTCTTTGACTGTAACGAAATTCCATTTTCAAAATCACTCAAAATTATCAGAATCACTTTAGACGCTAAACACTTAAAATACGAATATTTAGAAAATTGACACATAAGCATAGCAATTGTTTATTAGGGATATTACAATGATAACAAGGACCTGCTTTGATTAACTTTTTTGTTTTTGCATTTCTGCGATGATAATGGCTTGACTAATAAACAAAAAACATACTGGTGAAAGGACTTTTCTTACTAAAATATAAAAAGTAATGAAGAGTCCATGTTCATATAATATTTAAAAACTACATCCTGCGAGTTCTTCTAACTCGGAATTTATTACTGAAAATTCAATTAAAAAACATTGGAGGATATTCATATTCATTCTAAAATTTATAAAATAAATAAAATAATTCTAAGGACGCCACCCTCCGCAGGAGACAGAATGGGCCTCTGGCTCATTCTTGTTGTTTATCATAAAATATTAACACAAATATAC
This sequence comes from Rutpela maculata, assembly GCA_936432065.2. NCBI lineage: Eukaryota > Metazoa > Arthropoda > Insecta > Coleoptera > Cerambycidae > Rutpela > Rutpela maculata. The sequence continues at coordinate 41,885,585 of OW386292.2, forward strand.
AGGACTGATCAAAATTTAATTGAAGTTGGATATAAATCATAAATTTCTTAAGAAAAATTGTAATTCCTGACGGTAACGATTACACATTACGGAACTTGTGGTAACCCCTACTAAATAGAGCTTTATGAATATCCGGGTGGCCCATATCATAGTATTTAAAAAAAATGAGTCATTTTGAAAAATGTGATTTTAATGAGTTTACAGCACCCTGTATGATGTACTATTGGACATATTGACGTTTTCGTATTTTTTATATGAATTACATTAGAACAAAAATAATTTTAACATATTCGCAGCCATCTAGATTGACAACTAAAATTCGAATTATTTTTCGTGCAACACTGTATAAATTGTTCAAAATGGTATAAATGTATCCAGAATGCGATCTTTATTTCAAAAATGTAAAAACATACAGGGTGGTTCATTTAGAAAAGACTGTTGGGGCCATTTCCGGTGAAACCGGAAGTGATAAATAGGGCGGAAAGGTCTCAAAAATTTGTAAATCTTACCTAATTTCACCATGCAAAATTTCATCCCGATATCTTTAAAAACAAGGAAGTTACAGGGGTGGCCCACTATTCGTTTACACCCGGTATACAAGAGAAGCTAAGTTCTCAAAAAATTGTTTGGCATTAGCCACTCCCACCCATTATTAAAGGGAATGAAAACAAAATGTGATTTAGTGTGGGTACAAGAACCAGAAACCTCAAAATATGTTTTTACTTCATCCACCCCCACTACCACCCCCCTATCACCACCCCCACCCCACTACCGATGCGGGGTATCGTTTTATGAGGTTTTGGGGTAGAGGATTTCAAATATTATATCATTAAAGTTCTATAAAGAATTATTTCCATATACAAAATTTTTTCGTTGTGAGTGACTTGGATAGAAAATCTGGATGTAGAAGTAGTGATTCCTTGGGCAGCGGTTTTTTATTTGTGGCCGAATTCATATCAAATTTTTATCAGCCATACAACTCCATAAGACGACTTTATTGAACACATAAATGCCGCCTGGATCTAAAACGCCGGCCTACTGCGATAAAAAGAAAATCGCAATTTTCGAGAAATCATAGTATTCTTAGAGATAGATAAGAATTTTGTGAAAATCGGAATATTTTCAAGTCAAGGCTAATTAAAAAAAAAAAAAAATATACAATGAGTATTTGTTTCCCAGAAGAGATTACTAAGACTAATTTTTAAGGAATTATTTAAAAAATATAATATTTTTATAGTTCCTAGTATATCTACAAATATCTGGTATTTGCAAAAATAAATTTGTACACCTTCTCCACTTCCGGATATATTTAATCATTTATATAATATAAGATATAAAGATCTGTTGATGATCCCAGTGCATAAAACAGCGACATTCACTGCACTATAATTGTATTATTTTATTTAACAGCGTTCCTAAAACTATGAGAGAATTTAACTTATCTTCATTTAAAAAAGAAACAAGAAAACTATTTTAACAGCAAATGGATTTTATAGTGTTTACGAATTTCAAAATAGATAAAATTTGTTTTTTTTTTAATCTATTATGTTGCATTTGTGCGGACAGAGTTTTTATAAGAGGTTTGTTGTTTTTATACATATTTATAAGTACTTTTATTAATGTGTATTTTTGTGTATTTGTGTGTTTTATTTTAAGTTTCATTGCAATAACGAAACAGATAAATTGTTTGTTTTAATTTTGTGTGAATTACTTAAATAAATATTGTTGTTTAGACGTGCCAAATGTACATAATCTATATATTAAAAAATGGTAAAATAAATTCTATTCTAATCATATGTCAAGATACTGCAGTTTGTTTCATTTTGTTATAATTGCAGAAATGGTTGAAGGAAGGTTCCAGGAGTGCTGGATATGTGTTTATTTGTTGCCATGGTTAGAAATATTGTATTGAGAAAGATAAAATTTGTTTGAGGAATAGTATATTAAAAGATATATAGGAAAAATTGTATGAAATCAGATACAGGCAAAATTACAATATTATATGGAATGCAATTATCGCAAATAACAGATAAATAAAGGAAAATTATCTTTATCACTGCCAGAATCAGTAACTAGAATTGTAAATTGCCGATTGAAGAATTGAGTTAACATTTTCCAGCTGTTTTTTATTTATCATATATTTTTTTACTGTTTAATAGGTATTTTGCCAAATCTGTAAAACTGTTTAAAACATTTGATGAACGCAACTTCGGTGACAATTTTATCAGACAGAAGTTGATTTTTAATACTTCTGAATACTACAAAATGCCTCACACCTAAAAATATATAAACCGACACAACATTGTTAAATAATTGTTTTATAATGAAAAACAATTAAAGGAAATAGCTCTTAATGTTTCGGAAAAAATGTCACAAATAAATAACATAGGCCGACAAGAAAGTACACATTCCTTGGGTGCCTATCACGTAAGAATTTGAAACCATAGGACAAAATTAAAAATAAGTAATTACTTTATAATTAGATAATATTATTTAGGTATTAAGCAAATCACAACTTATTTTTCTAAGGTATTAGAAAAAAATATTAAAAAAAGACTCTGTAGTTATCTGGAAGCATGTAATATAATATCTAATATGCAGTACGGATTTCGAGAAGGATTATCCACTCAGAACGCCATACTGCATCTTACATCTGAAATGTACAAAGCCTTGGATGAGAGTAAGCCAGCTCTATGTGTTTTTATAGATTTGTCAAAAGCGTTTGACACTGTTTGCCATACTTTACTTATAGAAACATTAGAAAACATTGGAATGCGTAATAGGTGCTCTAGACTTGTTCAAGAGCTATATTAAAAATAGGCAACAATGTGTCAAAATTAATAACACTTACAGCACCCCAAAGGAAATTGAATGTGGTGTGCCGCAAGGTACTGTGCTAGGGCCTATCTTATTTAACATATACCTAAATGAGCTATTCTCAGTCCAAAGCTGTGGTAAAATTGTCACCTATGCAGATGACACAGCTATATTTTATACGGGCGACACATGGAGTTCATTAAAAAATGCTGTCAAATTAGATCTCAAAAAAATTAAAGATTTTCTTGATCATAAGTTATTTACTCTAAACACCGAAAAAACGTATTACTTACCTTTAAGCTGCAATAAAACATTATTACCAGACTTCGAGTACCTCAATATAAATAATGAATTTACCATAAATCCTACTAAAGAAGTAAAATATCTCGGAATAATGATTGACCAATACTTAAAATGGGACGTACATATAAATTACGTCATAAAAAGACTACAACATTTAATTTATACATTCAAAAAGCTTAGAGAAAGTATCAAAGATATTAGATACCTAAAAACCATATATTACTCCTTAGTAGAACCACATTAGCTACGGCAGCTTAGGTTGGGGAGGTGTTGGTAAAACAATTTAAAAAAAATTAACACTAGTACAAAAAAGAATAATAAAACTAATCTTTAACAAAGAAAATACTTATCCCACTGACTTATTGTATAAAGAGACTGGTTTAATGGACCCGCGTCAGCTCTTTTACATCCAATGCAACGTCAAACAATTCCAAAATAAAACATTATTAAAGAGAAATGAACACACAATACAAGACATAAAAATGACTACTTACCTCCATTTATGTATAAAACTGTTGGACAAAAAAGTTATTATTTCCTTGGCTCAAAATTGTATAATCATTTACCAGTGGCAATAAAGGATGCAATACATCTACAACCATTTAGAAAAAGAATAAAAATATACCTGCCTACAGTGCGGCGATTAGAAATACACGAGCTGATTGACTAAAAGTAAAAATTAGCTTTAATGTTTCTATTGATTTTTTTATTAATATTTTATTACTTTGTTAAATTTTTATTTTTTTAATGTTTTTATTAAATTTTATTGATTCATATTTTTATATATTCAAATTATAAGTGAATTCAAACTAAGGATTTTTTAAATTGTGGTATTTATGACTAGTACTGTTCTAACACTTTCACGTATTAAGTGATTAACTCTCCACACAGCTAAATCCTGAAACGCCCTCTGTGCAATTTCAATATAAGAAAAATATGATTGTCTGGATTTTAGCTTAAGCAAATTAGCATATAATTAATATCAACTAATTAGTTAATTAATAGTACCTAATTTTAATTTTAATAATGTAGGATTTTGAAAATTAAATAACTTCAATTACTGACTGTATTTAACATTATATATATAATTTGATTTTTTTTTGTCATTAAATTTTTTACTTTAAGAGTCTATGCAAGTATTTAGTTACTTTTTAGACTAATTTCTATGTTTGTTGTAAGTTACTTAGGTAAAATTATTGTCATTATTATTCTCTTTACAGTAAACAATATTATTATTATTATTTTCTCTTCCATCACATTTCCTCGCCGGGGAGTGGTTATTAAAAGCTATGACTCATCGGTTCTGGGACAAGATGGTATGCTTGGTGGGTGTATTAAAAATACTTATGGTTGTCGCCAATTACCCTTCGTACAATACTACATGTGTCCAGCAGAACGGACTTCTGTATTGGTAGGTACAGTTCATGCTCCAGATCTAACTGATTCAGGCTGTTTTTCAAATGTATTTCTCCTGTAGTTCCGATTATAACAGGAATGATCATGACTGTATTCATATGCCACATCTGGAGGATTTCGTCGCGCAGCGGTTGGTATTTGCTTATTTTTTCCGTGTACGTTTTACTGATGTTAGTTGGAAGTGGGACGGCGAAATCTACTATAAGAGTCTTTTTTTCATTTTTGAATGTTAACACGAGATCAGGAATGTTGTTTGGAATTGGTCTGTCAGTTTGTATTTTTCTATTCCAGTACAGGCGAACATCTTCAGTTTCGCACACGGCTGGTGGTTCGTACTGGTAATAGGGGACAGTGTCCGTAAGTCCAATATGCCTCTCTCGTAATTTTTGGTGGACGATCTTCCCAACTCTATCATGCCTATCCAGGTAGCTTTTGGGGCTAGAGTTGAACATCCTGCGACAATGTGGTCCAAGTATTCTTCTCTCGCATCACACATACGGCATTTGACATTTTCGATATTCTCGCCTAGAATTCGCTTCCTATATATTTTCGTTGGGATTACCTGGTCCTGAATTGCCGCTATAAAGCCCTCTGTTTCTGTAAATATGTTACTGGAGCGGAGATATGAAGTAGATGCAGAGGTGTCTATATTTTCGCTTTCAATATTGGCCAGGTATTTCCCATGAAGCGATTTGCTTCGCCATCGCTGAAGTAATTGATCAGCTGTTATTACTTCAGTGGCAGGGTTGAAGGATCTTTCCACAAGTCTCAGAGATATAGCTTTCTTGTCAGCTCGGGTAACTGCCAGATGCAAGTCACTGGTTTCTGCTTTCTTATAGAAGTATTGCCTTAAGTTATCCAGCTGTTTATGGTGCCTTGTTCTTACATCTGGGATTCCTCAACCTCCCAATCTGCGTGGCAGTTGGAATCTTTCTATGGCTGATTTGGGGTGATGGGCGCGGTGCTTTCGGAATTCTTTCCTTGTTTTTATATTTACTTCATCGAGTTCAGTGTTGGTCCATTTAATGATTCCGAAGCTGTAGGAGATAGCCGATGTCGCATATGTGTTTATAGCTTTTGCCATGTTTCTAGCTGATAGTTTGGTCCGGAGGATTGAGCGGACTCTTCTTAGGTAAGTATCTACTGATGTTTCTTTTGCTAGTTGGTGCTCAATGTCTCTGGCTTTTAAATAACCTAGATACTTTTCTTTGGTTATTTAGCATTGTTGTTAATGGGCGGAGGGCTAAACAAAACCAGAGAGAAATATTCCCCTCTTGATGTCTATGGTTTCTGCATCCATTGTATCTTCAGGCGAGTTAATCAAGAGCCTTGTCTTCCACTGGGTCATGGCGTGTTTTAAGAATTTGCATATATGATGGTTTATGCCATAAAGCTCCAGTACTTCAGAGAGCCATGAGTGGGGAATGCTGTCAAACGCCTTTTGGTAGTCAATATACGCTGTATATAAGGAGCTTCTTGTTCTCTTTGCATTGAACATTACGAAAAATATTTTGTCGAATTCTTTACATAAATGTCGAAAGCGCCAAAATTATCTCCTTAAATATAAGACTGAAAAGTAAAAAAATAAATTAATAGTTTAAAAAACTAAAAAAACACGCTTTTATAGTGCACTAAAAAGCAAAAAATAATAATCATCGAACCTGTTCTCTCTGGCTACCCCGTAAGGGCCTTAGTAAACCGTGTTTGTAATTAAGTGTAATATTTGTATATATAACGATGTTGAAAAGGCAACAAATATGTTGATTAAAAAAAATAAAAGTAAAATTAATTGCTGTACTAAAATAATTAAAACAAAACCAGGTAAAAAACGAAACGAATAGATTTCAGTAGGTATAATACAATCAATAAACACTCGAGACAAAATGTATAAGGAAAGTAAAGCAAATCCTAATGATAAGAATTTATTTAATAAAGTCAGGGAGTATTGGGATAGTATAAACAATTTGATAAAAAAGACAAAAAACGATTTTTATAGAAATGAAATAAATGAAAATAAGAACAGGGCAAAACGTCTTTGGGAAATCGTAAAACACTTATGTCCAGGAAATAAAAAATATTAAATTAAAGAAATAAAAAAGGGTGATGGTATAATAACGGATGACAAAATAATAACCAATGAATTTAATGAACATTACATTAATATAGGAAAAAAATTAGCAAGCGAAATAAAAGAACCTACAAACTTTAAGGAAAATAAAAAACTCATAGAAAATTCATTCTTTTTATGCAATATAGAAGAGCAGGAAGTAAAAAATATTCTGTACCCTAGTGATTCTCTTTACAACTTAGCAAATGTCCTGGACATAAAACAATTATTTTATGTTACAATAGTTTACCAGCAGAGAAAGATGAGGTATGAAAATCCCATTAGTCACTGTCATTCAATAAGATATAAAACAGATGCAATAAAAATCCCTAGAGTTTTTAAAACAGTAGGCCAACGGTGTTTCGCCTACCTTGGACCAAAAACTTATAATACAGTGCCCGCTAGTTTAAAAAAGATTAATTCATTAATACTATTCAAAACAAAACAAAGCATTGGCTCCTATCTAAGCCTAGATCTTACGCACATAAGCAGATTGATTGTAAAAATAATTATTATTTGTAATCAAATTGAAATGTCATTTACAGTTAGGAAATTAGTTTATGAAAAAGGAATATGTACGTGTATATGTGTAGATATAGGTGCATATATGTATACGTGTATATATGGGTGTTTATATAAACCCCATATTAGATAATTTAAGTTAAATAAGTGTTTAGCTATAATTATGATATAGTATTCTAATAGAATTTAAATTTCAGATGTGTATATTTAAATTCCGCACACGTTATTGCATTTTTGAAAATACTATAGTGAATAAGGAAATATTACATCAGTATTCATGTTTCATTAAAAGTGTACTCAGTAGACTATTACCAATAAAGCTCAATAATAATACAGATTGTGAAGCCCAAGCTCAGTACTTTGTATTTTTGTGGGAGCTCAAACTTTATTTATTTGTTATTGTATAATATATGGGATTCTAACAAAATTTCATTTAAAATGTACTGTTCATTGTTACGAAAGATATTAACTGTATAAAAAATTGTAAAAATTTACATAGTAAATAAATTATTATTATTATTATTATTATTTGAGTATAAAAGCGTGGGGCGATTTTCATTTAATCTAATAATGTCTTCAGCATTTTATTTATCGAACCTGTTCGAAATAGCGTTCGAAAAACGCCCTACCCTTTTATACTCAAATATTATACTTAATTGCAAACACGGCTTACACTAAGGCCCTTACGGGGTTACGGGGTAGACAGAGAGAGCAGGTTCGATGATTATTTTTTGCCTTTTAGCGCAGTATTTATAAAAGTGTGTTTTTTTAGTTTTTTAAACTATTAATTTATTATATTTTTAGCATGATTTGGTTTTATGTCTCGGTGTAAATTCCAGCAGTAATCTTACAACATATTTACATTCCACCGACCTTGATAGCGTGTTTCCATGATTTTTATGTCTTGGTAGAACCTCTCACCTTGCTCCTCACTATCTGTACCCAGATTTTCAAGAAGTCCAAATGAAAGAATAAAAACTGAATTTTTAGATGTTAAAACCCAAGTTTTTATTTTACAGCATATCTCCTAGAGGAGGAGTCTTGTAATCGGGGCTTTTGTGGTTACCTAAAAAAATTTCAGCGATTGCTCTAATTCCCAACCATGTGATAAAAAAAGTTATGTAAAAGTCGTTTTTTCCAGATTCTATTCAAAATTTTAAGTAGTTTAATGGTGATAAAGTACAGTTGTGTTAATGATACACGATCCTCTTTTTAACATGAGACAATAAAAATTTAAATCCCAAGTTAACAAACGTTTCTTCGATCGGCAAATTACAATACCCGTTATTGATTCAAGCAGTAGTGAAGACTAAATTTTATTGTCATTATTATTCTTTATTTTTTATTTATGACAATCATATTTCATATACTATTATGCTTTTACAGATATTTTATTTCTGTATTATTTTTATATATACACATCTTGTATAACTGTTCTGTGTATAAAGTTATCTTCTTCTTTTACAAAATGATTTGTAACTATACTAACAAATAAATACATGTTCAGCAGGCTTCCGCGTTTACTGCATTAGTAATATAGTAAAAAAAAAGTGCAGCATTTTTTTTATATCCCGCCTTCCCATCCCATCTGCCTCAAAAAAAAAAAAAAAAATATATATATATATATATATATATATATATATATATAGCGTGTAGTTCGGGGTCGAAAAAAAGCTTTAAGTGGTGACTATGAGAACTTTTGTATACTTTGAGGTCAGTCCTCAAAGTAACAATTTTATAAAACCGTCTGTTTGAGAACATAGACCTCAAAATATACGAGTGATAGATAAATGTCATTTTATGTTTATTATAAGGTACTGTCCCCAAATTAACGGTTTAAAGAAAAAAACATTGCTAGTGTAGTTTGGGGTCACTAATATGCATGTAATTTTTATATGAAATGTGTGGTACAGATTTTTTAAATATTCACTTGTTTAATTTCTAATTGGTGGCACAAATCTTAAAATTAAGATATATTTTTAAAATTGTCGACGTTTCGATAAATTTATTATCTTCTTCAGAGCACAGTGTTTAAAATATTTAAAGTTTAAAATATAAATATAATACATATATTATACAGAAATAATAAAATATGAATTAAAAACATCCAATTTTAAATGCTTATTATTCGCTAAAAAAAATTAATAAGGGCCACAAGTATATGTGTAGTTTTTATTGAATTCACAAAAGGTGCTGCGTTTTTTCAATTTCAACTACAGGAACTGAGATCACGGAAAAGCTAAATATGTTCTGTTTCTTGATGTTTACCTTTCCTTATTTTACGTTGCATCCAAGGCACGTTCTACTTGCAAAATTACGTTCAGTCTTGTTAATTCATAAAATACAGGGTTTTTTATTTCCTGTCCAAGTAAATAAACGTATGATATTCAATATAAGCCAGTATACGTTTTGATACATTTTTTTACATCTTTGACATTTTCGGCAAGTTTTGTATATGAACTATTACTGTATTTAAAAAAAAAATTGTTCAACACCGAGACGGTAGCTCAACGGACTAAGGCGTACATGTAGCAAATCATTTTTAGTTGATTTTTGTCACCTTCTTCTTTAGTCAGACGTTTCCGGAGGTTTGGGTTTCTAAAGTTCAGAACTTTCATTGTTAAATGAAATGAGTCTCTTTAACTTGAAACAGTTTTAAGCAGAATAATTACAGAAATTTTATTGATTTTTAAACTCGTTATTAAAATTGATGAATTCTGTTCATTAGGCATACAAGTAAGTATACACGTTTTAATTTAGAACAAGTAAAATGGATTGAAAAATAAAACAACTAAAGTAAACATTTAAATGTGTATTTGTTTAGCTAATGTTATAGTATAAAAAATATTTTATTCATAAACTCATTACTACACTACACTTTCATAAAACAACTTTGCTTTTTTTCAGCAAATTCGTTTATGGCATCATCATAATTTATTGAATTAGATTCTTCGCTCTCAATTGATAGTATAGCGAGGTTCGTGAGCCTCTCTTGTGCCATATTTGATCTTAAATAATTTGTTATGAGTTTTACTTTACTAAAGCTTTTTTCACACCCAGCAAATATTATTGGTAAGGTTGCGTAGATCCTTAACGTTATGCAAACTTTTGGGAAGGCATCCATTAAATTTCTGCTGTGGATTAAGTTAAAGTAAATCGTTAGGTAAATCGTTAAGTAAGAGCGTTAATTTTTTTGAGATTATCTGTGATGTTTTTAGCTTGATCTCGAAAGACTAGACTCATTCAGTAAATTATATTGCATATAAGAAATGTTGCTAAAATATTAATAATAGATGACGAGCTTGAATAGTAGATTTTAAAAACTAAATATGAAGTTTTTTATATCTCTACATTAATTAGTAAATCATTTTTTAAAGATTTACCAGTACATTATTAATTTACAAAAATCTGTTTTGCCGCCCCACAGTAAATATGCCGCATGGGACAAACGCCCCCTTTCAAATGATTAGTAACCAGCTGATTTTTTTACTATTGCTTAATAGATATTTTTAAAATGAAATGGCCACATTGTCCTACAAATTGAATGCTATGTTTTTCCAGTCCTACGCTCGGAAATTGTCAGTTCCACGGTAACACTTTTCTCATTAGTAACAACCTAATTTTCACGATTTTACTAATGTCCTACAAAAAAAGCGGTATAAACATAACATAAACATAAACACACCACAGATAGTAGACAACCCCCAAATCCAAAGCCAAGGCTGTCCGGAAGGGGGTTACACATTCGGAAAAACGCAGACATACATCCACACCTACCGGTGTTGTCAATACCGGGGCTGGGGGTCGAACCCAGAGCGCGGTAGCGAGTCGATCAGCGTATTCGCCACTCAATACGCCTTAACCGATTGAGCTACCGTGCCGGTATATATTGATAAAAACTTAAAAACACTTATTTTGAAATTTCATTCCATAGGTAAAGTTTTATATTATTTTTCATTCGTTAAACGTTTGTTAAAGAGTTTGTTTTTCGGTTGCCTTGACTACGTTTATGAGAGCTAATTAAAATAAACCCCGTGTTTGTCCACAACAACATACTGCCAAAATAATTTGACAGGTTGTCGGATTGTCTAATTCGTGCGAAAGAAAAAGTGACTATGGAGTGTTTTTTATGCAATTTACTGTGTACAAAACCTGATTAAACAAACACTTAAACATTAAAAATAATACTACTTTAGAATTATAAAGAAAATATTTCGGTCTTGTAGTCGAACATTTAATAAAACATAAAAGTGCATGAAAAATTCAAATATTCGCAACGAATGTGAATTTGCAAACTACGGTTTAAAATCAAGGGAAATGTTGTTTTTTGATAATCTGAATCTATGTGCTAAATTTGGTAGATATCAGAATTCCGCTTAAGTAATAAAAGTATATTAATTTACCAAAACCGCAATTATAAAATAATTCGTTACTTAAAATAATTTTTGTCGGACTAGCGATACATACCAATTTTTTTGTAAGACACTATTTTATTTGGGCAGAGAATACACTAACCTATCATGTGTTATCTTTGTCCTACAGTTACTAATGAGAAAAGTGTTACCGTGGAACTGACAATTTCCGAGCGTAGGACTGGAAAAACATACCATTCAATTTGTAGGACAATGTGGCTATTTCATTTTAAAAACATTTATTAAGCAATAGTAAAAAAATCAGCTGGTTACTAATAATTTTTTACCTCGTTATTTGGATATGTTGGAGGTGGGGGACGCTTCGGACAAACCATCGATTTTGTAGGACAAGCGTTTGTTCGTGTTTTTTATTAAATTATCTCAAGATTTAACTAAAAAACTAACTGTTACTAATCAAATTTGAACAATCACCCAATCGACATATATACACCCAAGCGCAGTTATTAACTACCACTACGAGAATTTTCGCAGAGAGAAAAGTTGGGCGTTTCGTCAAAACGAAGCTGCTCACGAAAATTCAGCCTGTTACTAATCATTAAAAAAAGGGCGTGGACTAAATATATTGGAACTTAAAATCTTAAACTTTTTCGCAAACAACAACCTATTCTCACTCTCATATATTTTTGTCCTCAATAAAGTATTAAAAAATAAACATCGATATTTAATAAATATGTAAATATTTAATAAATAATTATTTATGTTTAATTAAATACTGCTTTTAGAAGTTTTAGATTTGAAACACATCCCCCCCCTACCCTCTTTTTACTT